>CM042072.1:3003209-3606418 GCA_023512825.1 Liposcelis brunnea | reverse complement strand
GAAAATCATTCAAATTTTCCCACAAAGGGTAAAGGATAACACAAAACTATACATAATCCTTATGGTAATCATCATCCCGACAAAGCTAAAACTCAATGAAATATTACATTTCAGTTTCAACTGTAATTAAGGGCTGCATATTTAAACCGGCAAATGACGTACGTACAATTTTAAGCGAGCGCATAAGGAAATACATTTTCCAAAACTTTTTCCTTTAAAACGTAACAATAACAATCCAAAACTAAACAAGATTTCCCTAAACATATATAATTCCTATTTTTTTTCTCTCTTTCCTTCAAGGTAGCCAATAAACGTAACTTTCGATTAAAGCCGGATTATAAAACTTATCTCAAACTGGTACGCGAACCTTGACGCATGTAACTTTTAGAAGAAAATATTTCCCACCGAAAGGATTATTATTTAAAATGGGATGGGCCCGATTTTTATGAAATAATCCTCCCTTAATTTAAAAAGCGAAAACGGAAATTTACAAACACGGCCAAGCCTGTCAAACCTCTCCTGTTACGCTCGTGCTAAACAGCATCCGATCACGAAAAGATAAGCAAAATAAACATATTGAAAAAAATTACAAAGGTCGATGTAGTTAAAAAGACGATCGAACTTGTTTCTAATGATAACTAATAATTGTAAACAATTTTGGGCGAATGATAACGATCAGGAACGTACGACATGACCGGTATTAATTTTCTTGAATCACTGTCTATTAGACAATCGAATAAAGATGAGGAAGAATAGACATTGATGAAGAGAGAGAAGAAAAAAATAATAATTTTTTGACCTGGGGGCACGCGCGTGATTACATCATATTCTTTAGTACATCGTTATTAATGTTTATACATTGCAAACATTCCGTTTCCTTTTGCACATATGAAGTTTAAGAAAGAAACTGGAATATATCGGGCAATTTCTTGTCTAAATGTTTACAACGAGTTAATATTAACTAATCCACTTAAATCGATTAGTATCTTGATAGATTGATGTACAAGTCACGTGAGGAGAAGTAATAATGAAAGCGCATTGAAACTGAAGATTAAAAAATTCAAGATTTTAAATGATGAAGGGTTTTTCAAGGGAGATATCTGTCTGTAGCGATAATAATGTTTATGTTTTAGTTGTCGAGCTAGAAGAGATAAAATTTCTAATAGGAAAATTATTGATAGAAAGATAAGGCGATATCTTTAAAATCTTTGAAGAGTAACCGATTATGACAGTACGATTTCAATACGATAGCTGTCGCTTCAGTTCAGTTGGCAGCAATAACAAAGCTTTTCTGTTGAAGTCCTCTGCAGGCCAAATCTAGGCCTCAAATAGAACCCTCGGGCTGATTTCCATAACTTCGATTTCGAGCGCAGACTAACATCTCATTATTTTGAATTTAAAAAATTTTTCAAACCTAAGATTGAATCTGAACCGATTGTAGTAACCCAAAATTCGATTCTAAGCTTGGCTTATATCAAGTCTGTACAAGCCGTATAAGATTAAACTGAACCCGAGGGGTGACTTTAGGGACCAAACTACGACCATCAAAGTTTTCATAAACCCAAAATAAGCCAGTGAGACCATTTAATATCAATCTATGCATGATAAGGTCTCGTTAAGTCCATGAAGAAAATTCTATCTCTATACGATTAAGTTGCACTATCGGTGAATCCGTCTGCTTTAACATCTACTTTGCCCGAATAACAAACACTTGTTTAACTAATGTCTGCTTCCCACTTGAAGATATACGACAACTTGGCAGCACCATCTCGCCTGCAAAAGGTTTCGCACAAAACAATATAGCAAATACTAAATATTGACTTACAGAATATTTCAGGAATTTGCACTCCTATACACACCGGCTTTTTGGACTTCATATTTTTCTCCTTCTCCTTTTTCTTCTTCTTTAAATTCATTTTTTTCTTTAAGCAATCCAACTTGAAATTTAGATTAACTTTTTAAAAACAAACATTTGTAAACAAAAACAAAATAAATTTGCGAAGAACGAAAGAATAAGAGAAAACCCCGGGAATAAGATACTGGCAATCAAAGATTCAAGGAATTTCTGCTATTGCGGTCTAGCAATTCTGGTTGATTTCCTTTAGTAACGAAGAGTTAAAGTTGCCCACATTTTTTAATTTCCATCTAACCGCGTAAAGCGCATTTGACTAGAAGTGATGGCAGAACGGAGCTTGCAACTGATGACCAGGTCAAGAAACCCGTCCTCCAAAAGCGTCCTCACTAAATTGCCAACTTTTATTTCTTAATTCGGTCGGTGAGGGCGCTGCTATCTTTGAGAGAGACGAAGGTTTCTTATGCAGTTGCCCCTTTGTCCATAAACAACTGATTTCATCGGCTTTAAATAGTTTCCACTTAGGCCATTGTCTAAAAAAAGAGTTTCCCAATCCAACTAGCGCTATCACGGTCAATTCGAAAACTAAAAGAGTTGCGTATTTAGTGAGGACACAGTAACCATGGTAATCAACAAAAGATTCCTGACCTGTTTATAAAACCGTGCTGGTGACAGAAAAGCTATTTGCCAGTGAGAGCACCATTAAGTGGGCAGTTGAAAAACAAAAAACGGATTTAATCAGAGTCGCCGTTCTTTGGAAGCAATGTCGAGACCTTTTAGCTGGGTTGACTGGCAGCAAGAGGGGAACAACATGCCTCACTAGTGCAGAATTTTACCTCAAAACCTTTGACCATGCACTTTCCGTCTCATTCTCAAACAGACTGCACTCGAATCCTCTCACCCGCTGTTCAGCACGCCAAAAAAGCAACAACTCTCCCTCATAAATTAACTTCTTACAAATCTTTTCCAATCTTACCAGTCCCACTAAATATTATTTCATGTAACAATATTATAAAGCCTCCATAGGGGGCCTTATGTTTTTGCTAAAATACCTAACTCTAATCGAAATCAATTTCCACTAAACAGCATGTATATATTAGTTACAAGGTTAATCGCACGACAAAATGGATTTGCTTGACTCAGTAAAAGATGATGAATGACCACACGCCAACTGGACTAGCCGATATTACATTGATACAAGTCTGCTTTCACATATCAAAAACCGAAACCTAATCGAGCAAAAAATATTAAAATTACCCGAATTCGCGATATAGTAATCAATATACCTATTTTTAAATTTAAAACTACTTACTATTTTAATTAAGCTTGCTCCCAAAGAATCCATTTTGTATTCCATTTTGTCCGGTTAATTAATTAATTAATTTTTTCCCACCGTGCACTTAAAGAGTATGTCAAAACACTGTATAAGTTTTTATCATAAAAACTTTCGGTTGATAAATATTATATGTTTTATGAAAGTAAGTTTTTCACACATGATTCTAAATGAGCAAAAAAAAAAAAACAGTTTAGAACGATTGACCAAGTCTCGCCCACTTGTATTTGCTATTATGTAAATTTTAACATTGGATTAGTTAAAAATGACGAGAAATCGAGATTATTGAAGATCTATGGTAATATGATGACAAGCCTAAATTTTGAAATTTTGAAATCGGGTTTTTTGTTCTCAGGCTAAATAAATGTGAATGGGAAAAATGGAGAAGGGAGAAGAGTTCGGGATTTGATTGAGTTAAAAATTTGGTAAGAAATTCAAGGTACCCTCTATAAAGAGTTAGAAGAGAGTAGGCACTTAGACCTTATTTAAAGCCATCTTGTGAGACAATACTCCATGTCAATTTAATTTATTGGATAATGCTTTTTTTTGATTAAAAACTGTGCACACAAATTTTCAGTCGCAGGCGAATGGAAAATGCCAAGTTCTAAAAATTCAGTTGCAGGCCAAGTTCCAAAATTTGCCAGAATTGCGATTCTTTTTCATTTCAGATTCTCGAAGAATCAATGTCGATGTAAATCCAAAAAAAATGAGCAAAGTATTGGATTCGTATAGAATTCTTGTTGATGTACAGTAAAACTTCCAATGGTGAACACCTCTCTAGTTGGGACAACTCCCCGATTTTGGACAATTTCGTTCGTACGCAATGCATAAGCATAGGGATGTCTTGGCCACCTCCCTACCCTATACCTAGAACACCCTTTAACAGTGATTTAATGGATTTTACCTGCTATATGTTAGACATCTCACTACAAAAAAGCATTTTTTAAGTTTTTAAATATAAAATATAAAAAAAATTGTATGAAATATTGACCCAAATCGATATTTTAGGAACGAACATTTCCAATTTGAATTTGAAAATTTGGTGACAAGAGAAAAACAGGAAAATTTACCAATTTTTTTTTTTTTTAAATTCCGCAAAACTTTCACTTATAGTTTTAAAATAACATCATCGAAATTCTAAAAAAAGGAAAAAACGATTCTTTTTTTTTAAAAGCAGACTTTTTTACGTTTTCTGGAACCTGGACAACTTCCCCAAGTTGGACGAATTTTTCCGTACCAAAAATGTTCGACTTAAGGAAGTTTTACTGTATTTCCAAAACCCTTAAAACGAATTGGATTCTCCAGGAATCCTTGTCCTATCAACTCCAGTGACACAAAAAAATCTTCAGAATTTTAAACGTTGAACACGAATCTTTACACAAAAATTGATCAAAAACCTGACCTTCGCTAGTGCCAAAGCCTGCTAACTTCGAGTTTTCGACACAAAACTCGACATTTTTAATTTTCCCTTTACACTAATTAGACTCCAGAACACCTAACATTTCCTGTCAATTAAAACACTGACGACACACGAAACATTGCAACAAAAACGCCGATCACTAAAAACAAACTCACCAAAGCTTCGTTTTAAAAAAATTAATTTTTCTGCGTTCAGCCCCTAAAATCTTTTGCAAAAGCAAAAAAAATGCAGTGCTCCCAACCATCCTCTTAACCACCTATTACCAAGTCTTATAAAAACACTTAAAATCCAACCTACAGACTAGAAAGCTACAATGATCGACATCTAACCTAACCTGATGGCACTTATTTATCCATAGAAGGACGCGACCGACATTTTCAAATTCACCTGCATTGAATTCAAGCGAATATTAACGGCCTACCGAACGAGAATTGCGACGGAACAAAACTGTTATTACATTACAACACAAGATACCTATGATTTCCTTTTTTTTATTAATGATCTTTTGATAATAGATGGAGATTTTTAAAATTATAATCATGGCATTGGCATTATCCGGTCTGGGAACAAAACAAAAATAAAATAACAATCCTGTTGTTATTTTTAGAGAAATCAACGGATTTTTGCCTGGGATAATATTTGACGTGCGCCGACCGAGTCGGATCATTAAAACTGGATGTTTTATATGCAAAATTACGCTATTAAATTAGGGCTGGTTCAATAAAAAACCGGATGCCTAGATCTTTCTCGAACGTCAATTTACTCCCGAAAAATAGCTAAAGACGCAATGTGAAATGACGATGACTTTTGGCGTCATCGAATCGTTTTCCAGCGCGATTATCAAGTTTTTTTTTTAGTAAGACTTGCTCATCTCGCGTCACTTTTTAATGGCCAAAGGAAAAAAAAGAAGAATCCTAAAACACCTCGTTAACTTTATCACTCACAGCACTTTATTTTTGCAAAAAAAAATTTTTTAACGTGACTTTTGAAAGAAAACCCGATTCAAGTGCCCTCCATTTTGATTAAATAAAGACACACGCGATTGTGAAGGGACCGTACTGTGAACTGATCTAGATCTCTTAGTACCGAGTTGGTAATGGCAATATATCAATACCGGTACGTATGAAACTTGCCTCAATGTACTTCATACTTTGCAAAAACTTTTTTAAAAGAAAATTGAATTTCAAACGTTTTGTTCTGGAAGATTTTGGTTTGTCGAAGAAAACAAACAAAAAGAACTTTGAAGTTTTTTTAAAAAAAAAAATTTAAAGTAAAAAACTAACTTCTTTTAAAATATTCAAGGTTTCACTTAATTACTATCACTCATAAACCCACACGACCACCTACTACTGTCAACACTCTATAATTATGTACATATTATCTACAAGGATCGACATATTTTAAATATAAAAGTAATCAGATTGATCAGATAAAAATTTAAAATCTTTAAAAGTTAATATTTCGGCGTCAAAATAAGTGACGTTATGACTTGATTACGGATCGATTAGGATAATCATTAAGTATTGGGGCGAAATCCGGTAGCGAAGATAAATGAATTCAGACATTTTTAAAAAAAATAGGTACGTGAATTGATTTTCCCAAACCAGTTTGATCTGCATGTGTCAGATATTGTAATTATGAGATAGCTAATGGGCTAAGCAACTTATTACATTGAATATATGATCTGTTAGAGTGGACGCGTCCTCGGAAGAAAATGCGAAATGGAAAGCCTGACTCACTGAGAAGGTACATGTGAACCATAAATCACAGCGCATGCGCGTCACGAGGGGTGGCGCTCACTGCGCACATGGTATACTGTGATGACACTCATGCGCAAGAGCGTCATCATGGAAGAATACTTAATGCTTGTTACAGAGGTCGCTTACATCAATGGGAGTAACGGTCACCGTGAAGATCGAAAACTTTTGGTATGTTCAGATAATAATGATCAGATTCTCTCTCTCACTCTGTGGGCTAACAAAGGGCCCAAAGCGCAATGATTAGTATGTAATGGTGAAAAGTTGTTTATCCACTGCTTTACCGGATATCGCGGCAGTGTACATGATGCTAGGGTGTTCTCAAATTCTGAAGTGAATGACTTTCTTAAAAGTAATGATAAATTCCCGCATGATTCCCATCTTGTAGGAGATGGAGCTTATGGGATTAACAAAACAATGATGGTGCCTTATATGAATAATAGAGCCCTCAGTCGGGGCAATAGTTAGGTTTCAAATTGGATTCGTGAATTGAAGCGGAATGGTCAGGGATAGGTTGAGTTACTGCCTCACCTGGCAGAGGGATATTTTTTTCAAAGTTTTACAACTCTTTAAAAGAACAATAAGAGATTTTAAGACTCTGCATAGAAGTATGGTAAAAGGGGCTGTTAAACGTTGAAAAAATATCCCATCAGGTACGCTCAAGTAGTAACTCAGCCCACTCTTGACCATTCCACTTCAATTCACTAATCCAATTTGAAAACTAAATATTGCCCCAACTGCAAATCGTAATTCCGATTCAAATCTAATTTTTTTCTCAGGTGAACAAGATGCCAATGTTAACAATAATAGAAGAAAAGCCCTCTGCTACACGGACGACGAAGACGAGATAGGACAACCACAGTCGCCCGATGCATATGTCAACATAGACATTGAAGGTAAGCATATCAATCGAAAACGTGTTCCGTTGCTTACAAAAGGTACATTTTTTTTTTCTTTTTTAGGTAACGACGTAACGACAGCAGAGCATTTCGTTTCCATCTTTCTGGAAGAAGATCACGAAATGGATAAATGACCTTTTTATTTGGAAGCTGGAACTAGTATCCTTGCACCTCACTGACTTGATAACGCAGGTGTTTCAAACAAAAGAAGAAAGGTAATTGGGTTAATCTTTGAAAAAGTTTCCCATTCGATCAATGGCTTTCATACCGTAAACCGGGGTGACTTTGTGCCACCCGTTTTTCAAAAGTTTTGAGTGTTTTAGATCGAGATTCGTCGAAAAACGTGTGGCATAAAGTCACCCCGGTTTACGGTAGCTAAATAACAGATTGCTTTTACAGATGGCCCAAAAGTAAGAAACTCCTAACAGACCAGGAGTACCAGATACATTGTTTTCTAGCCAAGCTGCGGTCCACCTATAAGTTTTAGACGCCTTAAAGCGTCTGTTCAGAATCTGCCATGTCGTCATCAATGAAGGCGAAAGCGTACACTACCTCACGACGGACTAATCTTGCAACTTATTTTGGGTTTGGGCAATGTATAATGATCCAGGTGTGCGAAACCAGTCTTAAGCTTTTGAATGCTACATAGGAGCAACTACATCACGAACTGATGACTGCTAACGATGTGCTCATATTACGCTGGGACCAGGAGGATATGCTTTTCACGATAAGCCGTTCACTTTCTGTGAGTTCATTTGACTACACAGACAATTCCACGGTCAGCATCGTCTCTATATATCACTCTACATGTTTAATATCACTTATTATATCGCATCACTTAATATCGAAAGTCCGGCCATGTTTTCTGATCCAAAAACCATTAAGACCTGGAAGAGACTTTTTAAAACCGGACTCAAAAGCAATGCACACTCTGAGTTTCAGTAATGAATCTTCATACGGCACCAGCTAAAAACCTGCGAGTAAACTCTTATACCCATAAATGCAATCCTGCAATTAAAAATTACATAATCCAGCAATGCTTATCTCTTCTCAATAAAAACCCGCAATACTTAATTGTGCTAATATATTTCACACCACGTGAAGATACTCCCGGAAGCTATATTCTCTAAACACCCATCAAATTAACTTTTCCATTGCGCTTTTTCATCTGCCGCAAGTAATTGAATACGTATACGATAATGCCATAAAAAAATCAAAGCCCTCATGTTAAATAAGAGTTGTCGTGCCTACTTGACCTGCCCGAAGGCGATTATTTTGATGACCATTTTGTTTTGTAATGACTTGCCACTTGCAAGGACTTGGAATGCTCTCTAGTGTCGGCTCTTGTCAGATCGTATTTAGATCACATCTTTCAACACTTCATTTCCATTTTGCAACTTCCTCATATTTTCCTCTCTCTCTCTCATTTTTTTTGCCAATCTTCCCCTAATCCGGTTTACTCGAGACTTTCCATATAAAAAGAATTGTTTCTTGCAACTATGACGAAATTAAGGTCAAATGCATCGATATATACGATTTGAACATCTTAAGTGAATGTGCTTGTCCCGCTGGAAGGACTATTTATGCAACGGCTTAATGAATATTCGCTTTTTTTTCGCGGGATCGTATTATCATAAAGAGTATTGTGTCCGAAACGGATCATTTTCAAAAGTATCTACTGCTCGAGATTAGCATAACATGGTAATTGAAACCTTGGCTCAGAAAGAGAAAAAAAGTAAACTGGACCATAATGACAAGCGAGAATTATTTTAATTGACCAGTTGGTTTGACTTCGGGTCATGCCTTAGTGATCATTTTCGAATTAAACAAATTTAATATGAATTAATTTTTATTTTCCAATAATCTTATTCTTTTTTATAGTCATTGAAACATATGATAGCTGCAGACCTACATTAATCAAGTTAATCCTTAGAATGCTCCTCGAATGCACTCGAACGCACCATGTCATCCTTCGCTTTCGCCTTCTCGAGGACTTCCTTCCTTCTCTTTGCTTCCTCTTTACGATCAACAACATCACGTTAATATCCATCTATCATACATCCATATGGCGTATGTAGTATTTCTTCCCCCTTGGGAGTGGTTCTCCCAAGGGCCTTAGGCCGCGGTTACATTGCTCCGAAATTTGGATCGAACACCTTCGAAAGCTTGCTAATCCTCCGAATTTCGGAGTAATGTAACCACGGCCTAACAGAAGAGAATCGCAATACTATTATGGACGCTCACGAACGGATTAGTGTGCTATGCGAAACATATCAATACCATCTAGTTTGCGAGATTGGAACTTTATTCTATTTAAATAATAGACGTAACCAAGTAACTTTAACCATCTTAAACCTCAGTACGCAAGAAGTTTTTTGACAGTAGTGGCAACAGGAGAGGACACTCTCGGCAATGTTTACAGTGATTGTATCAATCATCTTAACGGATGGCTTCCACAAACCAATGGACGCCTATAGGCGAGAATTTAGACGAGAATTCAGAATGAATCTAGCCTAAAATTCTGAGAAATTATGTTAAAACTAAACTCAGGGAGGAATTCTGGAGCTCCGAGGTAAAGGGTTCTTAGTTGGCTTTTGTTTCAATGTTTACCTTATGAAAGCAAAAGATACTAGTCTCCCTTTACCTCGGAGCTCCAGAATTCCACGTAAATTACACTTTAAAAATAGGACTAACTCAAATTGCCCTTGCCTATTCTCTTATAGTAGCCATTAGGAAATATGTTGATTAAGTATTTCTTTCATAATGTTCAGATAAGGATTTTTCCATTGGTTTAAGGGGTTTAAGATTCCTCGCGATGGAAATAATCATTCGGAAATATTTTTAGCAGCGATATATTGGTTGCTTCTCCTTATTTAAAAATTATGACAGTGCGAATGATTTTTGATGGTTAAGGTCAAGGTTTTGGATAAATTTAAAGATGTCTTAACAAAGGAGAATATTGTCTCATGGCGATGAACTCGGTTGGAATATTTAAAAATCAATAAACGTTCGAAGAGCGTAAAAATTAATGGAATTTTCGGGCAGTAGCAGTTGATGCCTTTCAATAGTTCTTCAGTAAAGACAAAGTTACATTAAAAATTTTAATAAAGCTGGATCTTGGAAATTCCGGCTCCAGCAATCGCTTATCAATTAACTTTTCCTCGAGGTCAAGTCCAATTTTTTCATAGTCCCTTTTTCCACAAGATTTCCCTCTTACAAATATAAGGCAACTGCTGGGGATCCAGGCAGCCTTTCCTCTACTGCATCTCTCCCCGAAAAGTACTGATTACTTAAAGACCTCTTAGTCTTTCGACTTAGGCCGAAATAAAATTCGCATATTTCAGAAAAAGGATAATGAAGATTGAGAAGAACCGTCAACACTTCTTCGATGTAGGTCAACAGCTCGCAGACATTTGCATCACTTCCCATCACTCAATGCGGGTACTCTTTCAACAATATTCCAGTTGATTGGTATAAAAAACTCAAGTCATTCATTATCAGAAAGAAATATTTAAATGTCTCGGATCAATGTTATTCTTTACAAACGATAGTCAAAGCCGAAACACATTTAATCATACAAGAAAACATGCCGATAGATCAATCGATCTGTGCCAACCGGTCTATCCATCATGCGATCAACTCTTCAATAAATCAAAAGGTGAATGGATAAATATTATACGAATCGAATTTAACATTTCTACTTCCACATTTCGCAAGTTGAAACATGATCAGGCATCTTTATTTTAGCAACTGCAAGGCCAATTGAGAAGTTAAAACAGCCAGAGGATTTGCAAAATTGGATAGATGGCCAATTTTTTGCCTCTTCTTCAGTCTTCTGCCATCCACGAGGTTTTACTGTTTAAATACGACGCCAAATTTGCCTATAGACTCAGACTGGCATTAGACAAAACGTGGCTTAAAAAGGCTGCTGCTGCTGCTGGTGTAAACTCTTCTAGCCTACCTAGCTTTTTCTTCAAGATACTGAAGGCCTTGAAACTAGCCTTTAGCTCTTGTCACAAAATCTGAAAACGCATTTTTTCCTGAAAAATTTCTCATCTTCATTACTTCAATTTTCCTCTGGCAATTACTATCCTTCGAATGTCAATTTTTCACTGAACAAATAATATATTTCCCAATACTACATTGTTTCATAACGACTATCAATTACTATAAAAGCACCTGAGGACCAATAAGAAAGCGTAATCCTAACGATTTTACTTAATAAAAAACGGAAAGCCCCAGACAGTCTGACTACGCGAATCTAATCCTTTACACGTGGTTAAATATTTTACAACTCCATTAAATCGATTACGACATTCCCTCGTTTTCCCAGGTAAAAAAAAATTCATCTGTCAAAACTCCCTATTCATATCTCCCATCCTTCATTTATTACATCACTCATCTAATTATAGAAACACAAAATTGTTTCGTCCACTGTTCTAGATTAGATACCGAGAACAGATACGTATGAATCAGAGAATCACGTCATTTGTTTATTCCGTAATACCAAACGTGACATCCATCATAATTATGTCATTATCAAAAAAAACAATTCCAATAACCCCAAAGACGAGAAGACGGCGAAAACCAAACTAATCGGTTCAAAAAAATATTTTTAGAGAATACTACACAAAGTGCATCTACGTCAAATACATTAACCGTGAAGACTACGAGCTAAAAGACAAGAGAAAAGTGCGACATTACATAAAAGCCGCAGTTTTCAGAATTTTTCCAAAAAATTAAAAAAAAAAATACTCCTGAAAACTGCTGGTTTTGGCAAAAAAAAAGTTCCTACAACATCGACCTTGTAATTAGGGCTACGGTATCATCGGCTACATTGAAAACCCCATCTACTATGGGCACAAGAAGGCGCAGCAGGAAGATAAAAGATTCATCGGGCCGAAGAGGAAAACCAAACCCGAAATTTTGCCACTAGAGGCGCTGCTCAGCGACACTAGCGGTAAAATTCCGCAAATGCTTTTCGATTTTAGACCCAATGAAGCAGGCTAATTTCGACAGCCGCAAGAGTATCATATCGGGAAGCCATTTTTCTTTTTTTTTTTTTTAAATGAATCATATACGGAAGCCTAACAGCAATTAAATTAATGTCAATCATTTTCAAATGTAAACATAATAAAACACAAATCCCTAAAGGAAAAAATTTAATCGTAATTAGTCATCCGGTATTAACGTACATTATCTCCTAATCAATTTTTTTCATGTTTGTCTAAATATAAGATCATTTTGTTAAGTTAACTACTTAATAATTTCTAAAAATACAATTTTTCATTTATGGCTTCCCGATAATTGAAGAAGAAAGATAGAAGAGAGATAGAGATAGATAGAAAGAATCTAACATCGAGGTGTATGCCTGATAGAAGAGAAAACAGACCTCGTCCCCTGCCACCTGAGAGTCTGAAGAGAGGTTCTGATTCTTCAAGATAGTGTAGAGTTTGACGTACGGTGCCTTCACCATCTTAACAATTAAAAACACAATTTGTATCAATAAGAAAATAGGAAAAGACTTTTCGCGTGAAGTGGGAGTTACGGCTTTATGTTTCACGCGGATATCAAGTTAGTGCGTTTGGCTGGTTTCGAATTTAGTAACTCGAGAATTCAGACTGAATTCGGAGATATTTGAAAATCACGTGTAGAGGAATTTAATAGCAAGAAATTATTTCTAGAATTTGGGTGGCGTGTTCGGGTTAAGAGAAAACACCAGATGAGCGGGTACTCAAACCCGAAAAAAAATCGATTCAAAGATAAAGCCCAACGGGTTCAGAGGATTTCACTTAAATTTTGGCTCTAGATTAACTAAGCTTAGTGTCTTTTTTAAAATAAGTCTATACAAAAATGCTTTGTAAAATTTTGAATTTGCTTTTTGTTTTAGTCACTATTTCTCAAAACATACTCATATTTTGAATATTTGTTATTAATAATGATACTGACAAATAATGCATCATATGATTATGATCTCAACTTTCAAAGAAATTTAAGATTGAGCTACATCGATATACTGATAATGTACGGTATCAGTGGCCCAAGGAAATAACCAGATTTATCTGACACAATCGCCGAAACTTAAGTCGTTGGAGCAAGTACTGACATTGCCCGAAAGCATTAATTAATTCATTGATTGCCCTTGGACTCAAGTCAGGTTCTTCAATCGTTTTGCTGAGCTTAGCGCTTTTAGTCAGTTTAGTGAATCAAATTTTAAACCAAACTCTTAGACATAGATCTAGAGGGCATATCTTAGACCTTATGAGAGGTTTTTATTAAACAACCGACACTTTTTAATTCCTCTAATTCTTTTAAAAAATTAAAAGCCAATTAAATGCACTGGACATGAATCCTGGGTGAAAATAAAGCCAAACCCCTTCCCTAATAATAATCGCGAAATCAAACCATCAAACGCATTTTACATTCATAAAGCGAAAGATATAAAGAAGAAAAATCAGCGGACTACTATATTATTAGCCACACTGCAAAAACTTTTAAAATAAAAAAAAACCTAAGCAATCCGCTCTGATCCTCACTTTTCCGTCTCCAATTTCATTTTATTATTTTTTTTTTAAAGAAGAAAGTTTCCCTTAATTTATCGTCTCCTTTTTCCTTTTATAAAACGTTAAAAAAATAAAAAAAATAACTTACCTCCCAAGATTCCCTAGTTAAATCGGTGAGGTCGTCCCCTTCTCCCGGTTCTCCCGTCCCTTCGCCGAGCGCAGTTTCTTCATCGTCCCACAGTTCCGTGTCGGATTCTACTAATTCGTATCCTCGGGCTTTCGGGTCCATTTCGTCTAAATCGCCGTATAAATGTGGAACCCAAACGTGCAGAAAATTGTAGAGGTCATCAACCCTTTAAAATGAGAAAAGTGTTAATAAACTTCCAGTTTATTCGAGTCGTGCCGCAACGTGTCTCAACTTGCAACAAGTGCGAATCGAATTTTTAATCCTCCTGCATCGTACCTGTTTCTAGGAACACTGAACCAATACTCTGGCCTCATTTTTTTCTTCCCGTAAGACATAATCGGCGTCGACTTAGGTATTTTCTTATCGATGGGTTTCCCCATTCTAAGCCTCAAATACAACGGAGGATCCTCGCACGATCTAGCTGGCCGAGGAATCAATTCTAAAATAAACAAATACGAAAAAAAACATTAATTTGAAAACTTCACACTAACTCTGCACCCGGGGGAAATAATTAAATTTCAAAACTTACTTTCAAACGAGACAAACAATTCAGGCATATCTTCGACAGAAACCATGCTTCGGTAATCTAATTTCGGAGTTGTATTACGCGACAAACTTCCTTTACTATCTTGATCGGTCGATCCAGAACTCGAATTACGTATGAAAGTTCCGACGGATGAACGTCTGCGGGGAAAAAAATTACAAAAAAAATCGATTAAGTTAAAAGTTCGAAAATGTAAGACGGATTACACCTGAAAATAAAGACACGTATAAAGAAGGAAGTAGGAAGTATGAAATTTATAAAGAAGAAAAACACAAGAGATTGATGGAAAACACTACAACATGACATCACAATCCTAGAACAGAGACGGGATGCAGTGCACTTACATTTAAACAAATATTTCCTATCGAAAAATATAAAAGAAATGGAAATTGGTAAAAAAAAATTGGTTACTGAGTGCGGGATCGTAGATTTAAAGCTTCAAGAATTTTGTAAGGTAAAATCAGCGCTGCCATCCGATTCTGACGTGATTGAAGCGCTGCCACCAAATTTGGATACGGTGGATGATGGCGCAAAAAACTTTTTACTTTTCATATTTCTGTCCAAAAAAATTGAGCTGAAGACTATTTACATGGACTAGAGAGCCGCCGAATAAATTGTTGTTTTTTGATTGGCTGTGACCAAACGTAAGTTAAGTACCGAGCAGCAGAAGTTGTATGACGTCACAACCAATTATCGGAAGTCAGTTGAAAATGATTTTGGTCACAGCCAATGAGAAGCAAGGATTTCGATATACAGTGTTGGCGACTCTCTCCTTTCAGGCTTTTTAACAATGACCTCCGCATGGCTTGTTTTCAAAAACTTCAATCTGCACATATTTTATCTTCTGTCCTATTAGGCTTGAGTTTGGATTCAGCCTTAGTTTTGCCTGAAGGGATCAAAATTTTTTAAGCTCTACAGCGAACTACTCCCCATTTTAGAAGACTTAAGCTTTCAGAAAGCGACTTCGAAACCGAAGACTCAGACAGTCAAACCACTTAACGCACCGCCATGTTCTTTAGCGGTGCTAGCTAATACCCTTCAACAAAATTTCAGTTAACTTCAGATCTACGATCCCACTACCCGCATTATTTAGGTTTAGCAATGCTGCATATCCCATCATAATAAACGTTAATTTCCATTCCTTTATTTTATCCCTTGTTTTCCCTAATGGCCACATATATCACGACATATATCTTAATTATTCATACACGGTGTAACCTTAACGCTATCAAGGATTTGCTTAATTTAATAACAAACCCGCTGACTGATGCTGGCTGGATTTTATAGGAAATTGTGCTCTATATCTAAGCGGCAAAGGAATGTGTATAGAAGCAGGTTTTATATAAAAAAAAAAAAGCGGCGTTGATTTTTCTTATAATCCCGACTAAAAAGTGCAAATTATTTAATTTAAAAAAAAATCCGGATAACTCCCCAAAAATTATTACACCGGAGACAAAGACAGCAATTTTTTTTTTAAAAAAAGACACCCAAAAAACAAAACATAAAAAATCGGGAGGAAATTTACAACAAATAACACAAAAAAGATATCTTACCCCAAAATACCCTCCTTTTTGCCAACAGCAGAAGCATCCGATTGAGGGCAAGGAGTGTTAGGTGGTTGTGGCGGGAATTTCGGTGTTAATGGGGATCGTGTAACAGGTGTATTAGGTCCCCCCGGGCTTTTGCTCCCACCCGAATCCTCGCTGGGCGTTTTCATCAAAAATAAATTCGAACTTAAATCTGATAAACCGGTACCGATCCCTGTGCCGATATCGACGATGCCTGAACCGATGCCGGAACCGATATCGACGATTCCGGAGCCGATACCGGAACCGATATCGACGATACCGGATCCAATGCTCGATCCGATATCGACAATTCCGGAACCGATGGAACCGACACCGGATCCGATATCGGATAATCCGGATCCGATATCTGATACTAAATTTTTCGGGGAACTAAGTAATTTTTTGTTTTGTAAATAGTGTTTCCGTGTTTGGTTGGGTTAGATTTAAGGAATTTTCCGGGAAGAAGGTTAAAGAGGAAAAATGAGAAAAAATTAAATGATTAGTTAGTTTGAAATATGAATACGGATTTTTTAAACTAATTATTACTATTTGGGAAAAAACAATATTAGCGGGTTTCTTATGTATGTAATTTCGAATGGATCGAAGTATTATCATAGTTAATGCTTTTAACGCGAGGAGGTATGCTTTTATGCAATGATGTAATGGCCAGTTATAGGCAACAATAATTCAATAGTGCCCTGTAGCTAGAAAAAAGTAAGTGCTGATTTAAAGGATCAAATTAGTATTATTATAGCATATTAAGAAGTCATTAGGGTATTACCTTAAAAAAACAATACCGAATTAACAGCACATTAAATTTGTGTACGCTTGCATTTAAAGATTAACCAGTTCTATTTTTCTAAAAAACCTGGATATTGGGGAATTTTTCTAGATCATGGCAAACATTCAAAATACGACCTAAGGATAGCGAGTGAAGATTTGCAAGAAAAGCTTGAGTATGTATAAAAACAAGGCCATTACATAAACCTTTTTTCCTTGAAACAAAAATAAATCTTCATAATGATTCTTGAACTAAATTAAGAATAGTGTGAAAACTTAATTCTGGATTGTAACGCCATCTTTGGTCGTATTCCAAACATATTAATCACGCCGAATCTTAGGCGGGTTTAATTCTGATGTTAGGATTTTTTATCAGTGCAATAAAATCTGTTTAAAAAAGAAAGTTGGTACTTGAAACTTTTTAAGTCAACAGCCACATAGTTTTTGTTGTTTTAGCCCTAAACATTTGCAACACATCCTCTCTGACTTTTATACAAATAAAACCTCTTGAGATTTTTACAATACTTCCCACGATACCTATTGATATTTTGTAAAACCTAACAAGGAAAATCTTTCAACGACTTTAATGAAATTTCGTAGGTCGAATAGAGCTTGAATTGGGCTTGCAAATTGAGCCCACATTTCCCTGATTCTATTTTTGGGACGAAAATTAATATCCGATGTCGGCTCTGAACTAGCACGATACGTTCAACCTAAGGCCTGCCTGCCTTTTTTAATATTGATATAAAAATTAACCCTAATCAGAATTTCTAAATAACAATTCCTCCAGTAAATTTCCTAGCCCTAATATCTGATCAACCAAAGCCTTAAAGTTCGAGGAAATGACAAATAAAGAAAGATCTAATCCAACTAGGTCGCCCTATTTTATCAAGTTTTTGAAACCTCCTACTCGTTCAACTTAACTAAGTTACCCTTATAAAATAAAACATGAGTTTTGGCAACTTATGCTTTGTTTAAAGTCATTTTACCTTTAATTTCTTCAAATATTAATAGAGGGCAAGTCAAATAAAAAAATTATCATCCTTATTTAACTGTTTGAAACATACCTTGAAAAAACTTTGGAAAATACAGAAGAATGTTGAGAATCAGCTGACGTTGGCAGTGAAGGAAGTGAATCTTTCTCCGAATCTTTTGATTCATTTACGAAAGTGCCCTCCATCCACGACAATGGGTATGACAGTCTCTTAAGCATCTAAAAAATCAAATAAACATTTAATTTTAATTTTTAAAAATAATTTTTTCGGCCGATCACGATCAAACTAGAGATCAGCTAGTCTTAGCTACTGACTTTGATAAACAGCTAACAATAACAAAGGCAAGGACCCAGGAACAAGAACATGGGATTTCCACCCACTTGTCATAGCTATTGCTATGTCAACAGAATCCTCCATTTTGAAATCATTATCATTGAACCGAAGTTCAATTTTTTTGAGTCTAGTGATCGTAATCGGGTTTTAATTCATAAACAAATCCTCCTTACCTTACTCTTTTTGCCTTCACTAGTCTTTTCGTCTTCTTTTTCTTCTTTATTTTCTTTATTATCCTCATCCACACTAAAAGACACCGAACTAGTTTTCTTTTTCGGTTCAGGATTAGATACTAGCAAGACGCATTCGTGTTTAGGTGAAAGGACGATATCGGCATCTCGAACGACTTTTTTCGTGGGTGCCACGACAGGAGTATCTTGACTGCCAGATGTAGACGTATCTCTGATATCGATACCAGAGTCGTGGCATGAGAGTTTCGTCAGTCTGCTCCTTTCATCTGATTCTTCTTCGTCTTTAACTTTTTCCGGTCCCATGCCTAAAAATTAAAAATAATTTTTTAAAATGAGTTCCACTCTTAAAATCACACTAATTTTTTCCCACTCGATTCAAATTAATCGGCAACTTCCTAAAAACCTACGTCAATTAGTTCCGCACATTTTACACTTCTCGCGTCTTTAACCAGTTAAACTTGAAATTAAAACGAATCGATTAACTAAAAAAATATTTACCGTCGTCTACACCCTGAGCCGACTCTCCCATTTGTATTTTATCACTATCCGATTGCGAATCAGTACTATCGGAATTACTTTTCTGCTTTGGAACAGCCCAGTGATGATCTAAAGACGACGTGCGTCTTTCATCTAATCTCCTTCCTTTCGTGGCTTCTTCATCTCCCAGCGATTCTGGACAACTTTTCTGTGAGACTAGCGTCGACTCCGATGTCGTTGTATTAATATTATCAGGAGTAGTAGTATTAGTAGTGTCTGAAAATTGCAAAAATAAAAATTTAATTACCCAAGAAAAAGAAAATAGAAGATGTCTTAAATAAAGATACTCACCCAAATTAGTAGGAGTGACGAGGTCGCGTTCGAATGCCTTGGGAAAAGCATCGCCCTCTCGCCCAGCATAGGAACTTATACTTTCATTGTCTTCGTCCGAACTACCCTTTCCGGGTGCCAGCTCCGGAAACGTTTCATCCTTAACGAGCAAAGAATCTCGACCTGGTGATCCCTGAGGTTCTAATGAAATTTTATCTAAAAATGAAATAAGATACGATTATTACATTAATAATTATTTAGACTACAAATATTGACGGAAACATGATCCCTAAACATAACTATGAAGCTTTATAGCCGAGTAGTCAGGTGCAAGATTGTAAAATTTTATTTGGGAATTCGATAGCGATGAAATTTGCCAAGAAAAACGAGTGACGCGTAACAGATTCACAGTTACTAGGAAAGGATCTGCCTTAAAATCTAAGCAGCAAAAACAATTCGTGATTCAAGCGTCACCTTGCGAGAAACTAATCTGCATAGGGTTCAGCTCACCGGTAATATGATAAAACCTTTGGTGGCAGCATTTTAAACTATTTTAAATCGTTTAATCACTTTTTTCGAAAAAAAATCGACACCTTTAGTAAATTTTGAGTTTTTAATTAATGTCATAGAGCATGTAAATAACATGAATTCCAAATATTAAATTTAAAAAATTCGTGAATAAAAATGAGAGACAGAGAGCGACACAGTGAAGGGAGTAACTCGCAACCAATTTAGGTTAGAAATTTAGTTAATTTAGAGGGCGTGCGCGTAGACTTAAATCACGAATAATTCCACCAAATTCTGAATGACTTGTACCAAAAACACTTAGAGCGCTAAGATGTCGGAGGCAATGTTCAGGGCCTTAAAAAATTTATTAACCCTTTAAAGGCCTAATTAATTTCCAAAAAGGTAATTATTGGACACCCAGCAAGGCCGACTTTACCTAACATGTTAATATGTCTAAACTTGAAGCAAATGGAGCCCGAAAACCGAAAAAAATCCGCACTCCTAAAGTTTCTAGTGTAGGCAAACCGCAATACACGATTGACCAAAAATGTCATTATAAGCAGTTTTACTCCCTTTTTGCAGCTAAAGACTCAAGGGATCTATTGTATTAGGTTTATAAAGGTCCCAAGTTAGTTGTATTGCTGAATGCATATTCAAAAGTTTGCAGGGGTACGACTTTTTTACAAATATAGCTTAAAGATTTCTGTTAGAACCGATTTTTTTTAAAATTTAATTCTGCACTTGACTCTACACTTCCCAATTCATGCTAAGTTATCCTTAAGATGCCCTGGTAATTCATTCTAATAGAACGCGCAAATAGGGTGTTCTTACAAAGAATTCAAAGGATGAAAAAAAAATACCTGAAATACAAATGTCGCCCGAACAATAGAAGGACCTTTTTATTCATACTACCAGTATTGGAAAGAGATCTTTTTAGGATACCGTCTTCAACTATTGTACGTTTGCCATTTAACTTCGTTATTTTTAATCCCCAAAAATTTAAAACAATTTTTTGATTGCTAGTAGTTTTCCCGGTACAAATGAATTTGATAAAAACCTCTAGTTGCTCAGAATTATTTTTATCCATAAGCTAAGCATATGAAGATTATACTCCCATAAGCTTAACATAAAAAGAATATCTTTCTAGGGAAATGTTAAAGTTGAAACAAAACAAACAGTATTTAAATTTTGGTCAATTTAGCTTAAATTTACATTAAGTTTATAATATGATTTTCCTCCCATAAGCTAAGCATGGGCGAAATTTCAAGTCGTAAATTTTTTCTTGGAAAGGTCTAAAGCTGTATTACACTAATACATGGTCATATCCCTCAGTCTAGCTGCCTGGAATAAGATTTTCACTAAAACATCAGAGATCCGGCCTTTTCCAAAAGTCGGCCGTTAACGGAACTTTTTCGGAGGCCGGATATCCGGCCTCGGTCAAAAGTCGGCCTTTAAAGGGTTAACAGCACACACAAAAAACTAGAATCCGTTAGCTACTAAGCGATCTAATTAACTAAACACTGACATACCTTTTTCATTAGTTTTGCTATAATAAATTTCAGGTTTAACACAGTCCGTTTTATTATCGGTGTGTCCCACCCTCATGTGCGCAATATCATAATAAATGGCTGCATTGACGACAAACTCCATAGGAGCTATGACGCCGTAAGACTCAGGCCCGTGTTCGATTACAAGAGGATCCGATACGTTGGGATCAAACATGACTGCGTTAGGTGTAACTAAAAGTACTCCCCCGACAACACCCTGTCGACAAAAAGAAAGAAAAAAAAAATGAAAATAATAAAATTATGTTTGAGGAAAAATGAAAAAGATTGTTTCTCCATATCAACACTTGTTGCTTACCTGACCGTCGGTGATATGACGTACATTAATCTTTAAAAATCTAGCTTCCCTCGGGTCATGTCTCTTTGTTTGGGGAGACATAGGGGTCTTGACTCTTTCTATATGACCCGGCTTCGGGGACACCGGTCTCAAGTACTCCAATATTTCTTTCTCTTCCGCAGGGGGTTCATGTTCTCCATCTTCAGATGTTGATATTGAAGTCAGCGTATCGTCTGCATTTTCCTCACCTAATAAAAGAGAAAATCAGAGCATAAAATATTAGAAAATTTAATTTAAAGCGAATATAAAGAAATGAGAGAATGTATATAAAGAGGGAGATAAAACAATGTAACTGCAGCTACTATTTTTTAACGTTGTATCGTTATTTTTAATTGAGTAAAACCGAAAACTTTTGCTGATCTAAACAACTGCAGCTTCTGCTACTCTATTATTTTTACCTATTCTATTCTTTCCTTTTCTACTTCATTCCCCTGCCCATTCCGATCCTTTAATTCTCATAATCCCTCAAAATCAATAAACTTACCATCCGCTGATGACTTTTTCTCCGGGACATGAATGAGTTGCCCCGGAAAAATCAAATTAGAAGCTAATCGATTTAATTTTCTTAATTCCGACGGAGTAATATCGAATCTAGCCGCCACCGAATTGAGCGTGTCTGAGGCTTGTACCTGAAATAAAAAACCAAAAATTATTACTATTATTTCGTCTGAGAAGAGAAATCCTATTGTAACGCGAGCCTAATAGGAAAGCGTAAAGTGGAAACAAAGGATAGCAATCAGGATAAGATTCAAAGGAGAACCCGATTCCTGTCAAAGGAAACACCTTTCCTGTTTCGACATCATTATTATCAACGGCATGCATTTCTCTGTGACGTAATCATTTTCCTAGGGTTTTAAATTCAAGTAGTTAAGTTAAGTCAACGTCAAGTTTTCCCCGCAGTTTAATGCCGACATAAACTGTGACGAAAACATTTCCCGAAAGAGAATCGAAATGATACAAACAACATCCGCACTTATTAAAACCGAGAGTGAAATTCATTTTGTTAATCGGCTGATGATGTACTTAAAAGCTTTAAGTTGGAAAAGTTTGACCGAGTTTTTCCTCCCGGGTATATTTCCTCATCGCAAAAACCTCTTTTTATAATAATTATTCCCCATTACACTCTAATTCCGCACGATGGCGACTAATAAAAATCGGAATTAATCGAGTATTTTCCACTTCCGTTTAATGAGCATAATAAAATAGTTAAGGGAGGTAAAAAGAAGAAAAGCTGCCTTTACCATCAAATGGCATCATTAAAAAAAGAAAATTCTCGTGAAAATTTTTTCAAGAAGAGAAAACTTCAGCTTTAAGTATCGCGATATGTTTAAATTGTTTATCTTTAATATCTTGATGGCGTTTTCCAAGAGGTAATAATTGTAAGCTGTTGATATTATCGAAAGAAAACGTTATGTGCGATCTACAGGGAAACAATTTTTAAGCCGGCTATAAAAATATTATTATCAAACTTTTTACTGCGTTTTCATCTTCCTTTTTAAATTAAAGTGTTGACTTGTTAGGAGATTTGGCTTTCGTTTTTTTTCAGTATGGGATTTTCATCAACCGCAAAAGCAAAACGTGTAAGTAATTTCGAGTCGAAAAGGTGAGAAAATCTAGCCAAAGGCGTGAAATAACCCTTTTAAAGTTTTAGAAATTCTCATTTTCACGTTACAAAGTAATAATTGCTTACACAGAAAATCCCTGGCCTTGGGACAAGCTATATCTTGATGGCGATTTGCTACTTTTTAAGTCAGTTCGCATGCTTGTCTTTTTGGCGTCTAAAAAGTTTGCACGATTTTTGATTTCTTAAAGGTTGTTAAATTTGAAAAGAAAAAAAGTTTTTGGTATTATTGATAGCACGGGTTTAATTGCGTGGGATCTTACTTTTGCAATTAATTAGAAAAAATAGAGACTAGTTTAAGGTACCCTAAAGAACTTTTTTAGTAAGCTTTTAGATTTTTTTTAAAAAAGCTTTGCGTTCACTCCTGATGCTGAAAGTGAAAACAAGGGAATAGAAAAAGTTACTTTCGAGCGCAAGAGAACAAATGATCTGGGAAAAAATTGTGAAATTTAAAGAATATCCTGATGAAAGGCTCAGCAACAGGTTTTGCTCTGGAGCTCAAAACCGAGTAGCCGGAGTCCTGAAAAGTTTGTCTGGCTCGTTTGTCTGGATTTTGGGTTATGGCTGAACTCAGGACTTAAAGTTTGGGCTTTGGCTCAAGAATCAACCCCAGTTCACGATTTCGACTGCATTTGTCATAGTTCTTAAGCCGGTTTTAAATTTTAATATTTTCATTTTATGCTGAAATCTTTGGAATCTTCATTGATATTAATCAAGAAAAAAAATTGAGGTTAGATTTGCATGGCTACAATTTTATTATTTCATTTCCTTATATGGAACCAATGCAATATGATTCATCTCAGCTTAGACTTAAAGATAGCCATAAACTGAATACGACGACTTGCCAAATACAAATCGAACACATCTGTTCACTCTGGCGTTGGATTTATTCAGTTCAATTACAGTTTTGACTGGTCATATTTAGGTTTGAGTCTAGCATAGGGACCCTAAGTTAAAAGAGACTGGCAAACTTTCAGCCATTACAAAAATTAAACGCCATAGTAAGTATCATGGTGACTGCCACAAGAAGAATATTCGGTAGCCATGATGGTACACAGCGCTTTCTATTAAAGACAATTCTTGGACAAAGTCTCAGTGATATCTATGAAAGTTCACATTTTCAATAATACAAAGATTCTTCTTGTGGCAATCGCCATGATACTAAAATTGCGTTCAATTTTTGTAATGACTGCTAGTTTGCCATTCTCTTTTAATTTAAGATCTCTAGTCTAGCACAGGGATTTTTTAAATTTCGAGCCGCGCTTGGGCTTAATGTGTACAAGCTGAGCTGTTAAAACCGTCAATATTAATCCCTTCACTAAAATTTTTAAAACGTTTCAACAAATTTTCGGCTGAAGTTTAGGTGAACATGACACAAGAAGTATTCTAGGTCGGAAAGACTTGTTCTTAAACATTTCAGAGCCATAATTCAGATGAAAATGGTCTTTTCCTTCATAGCAAGAATTCTTGTCACATGTAGCATCAATTACTTTAGCAAAAACATTTTTTTCAAAGAGGATTTACGGGGATAATCGTCCTTTGACTAATGCAGACCCAAGTTTATGGAACTAATAGGGTCTCCAGTTAAGCTCATAGGTATTTATGAAACCCATAAGCCTTCAGCAGCTTCGCCATCTTTAGTCGGAATCTTTCAAGAGCAAATGAATTTTCTGGATCCCGTATAATGCTTTAATGCAACTAGGCTCGATTAAGACATTCGTTTTTCAAAACTTTTCGGGATCAGCCTGGCATGGAGAATCTCCCCAGCCTCAGGTTAGTAATAATTTTAAGCTCGTCACGTTCAAGAATCTGCATATATATCAGAACAATCCCGCTAAGAAAATCCCTCTCTTTGTTTTTAAAAAAAAACTCGGTTAAAATCAATCACTACTACAATATCTTTTCTTTTTTGAAAATCGAGCTCGTATAATCTTCATACGAACAAATAATAACGTTCGTATGAATTTCACATTACAGAGCTCTACAATATATTTAACCTCGAATCCCTCCATAAAAGAGTTTCATCCATCAATCATATTTTGTCAATTTTATCCACATGAAATCTACTCACCGTATACGGGATGGTATTGATAGGAGGTGTAACTTTTTTCTTTTCCCTATCCGTATCTCCATCGGAATCTGAAACAATAAAAGAAGAAAAAACAATTTAATAACAAATAAATCATTCAAAAAAAAAACACGTGCACGATATGGGTAAGCAACCGTCGAATACAAATCGAAGAACCTTACCACGAACAAAATACCAAACGACAAAATCTTGTTCTTCCGTTTCCAAAATTTCCACTTTTCCATGGTTTAACAAACTCCGTGACATTAGGATATGTCAAAAAGGTAAAAAGAAGATATCGATAAAACAAATATGGCCGATCGGTAAACAAAAACAATGACGCACTTTGTATTTGAGATAATAAAACCCTAGCAAAACTTTATACAAAGCCATGATCCTCACCAAACACTAAAACCTTACAAAATAAGAAGAAATCTTGCACATCACACTTCAAATATAAAATTTCTTATCGATAACACCGTCTAATCAAAACCGATAGAATCTACTTCATCGATGAAATAGTCTCATCTTTCTAGGAATTATTTCTTCGATTATCTGATAATTATGTAACTAGTACTAAAGTTATAATTATTTTTCCAGTTAAAGAAATCTAAAAAAAAAATAACGGCCACACTAAGTCATTGTCACCTGACGTGAATGAACGATGCAACTGACTCAACTAGTACACGTTATGACAAGTCTGCCGTTAATTAGTGAACCATTTGTTGTATTGTCAGTACCGTTGTATAATCTAATAGATTTCGTTTCAACATTGTTCATTTTATAACCTGTAGGTAGCAGCACAAACTGATCGTAACAGTCAATGACTCTTATCGGATTTGTACGGCAATTTTGAGAGTACATTATGTAGATACGGATAATGGGTTTAATCGGAGGTAAAGACGCCGGAATGGCTTCCATGGGTCTAGAAATCTGAAGTGACGCCATTTTTCCCCTACAACAACTTTTTGATTAATTTACAATTTAATAAGTAAGACAAAAAAAATTATTTAAATCTGAAGAGAAACGCATTAAATATTTACAGCAATGGCTACGGTCTTCCAAGCTGAAGTCTATGCCATATCTCTTTGCGCTGGAATCAACCTCAAGAAAGGTCTAACAGGCGAAACCATCGACATCTACTCAGACTGTCAGGCGACAATTAAGGCGATCAGCGCCTGAACATGCTCCTCGAAACTGGTTTAGGAATGCCAATGCATACTGCCTTCTTATTGGCAGCAGCTCGGCTGCCTTCTGCAGCCTCTTGGAGAGCTACCTCAGGATGGCTCGGAGAGACTGAGAAGACAGACAGAAAGTTTTGGCGTGGGACAGAGAACGCGGCCTGAGACACTCCAAACAGTTATAGGCCGGTGTTCTAGAACTAAAGCCAAGCTATTGATATCGCTCTCACCGCAGGCTCACTGGTCTGGTCTTCTTACAGGCCATTGCGACCTTCGGGCCCACCTTTACAAAATGAGGAAAGACGAAGTGAAATTTGCAGGCTGTGTACAAGAGCTAGAGAAAAGGCAGAGCGTATATTGTGTTTCTGTGAAGCTGCCGCCGCATGCCAGCTCATGATCCTTGTGGAAGCATTCCCCTCACCTCGGGTGATTAGGGCTTCAGCCCCTATGAAAGTATTGGGGAGTTCTTTAATGAACTCCGACTTAAATAGCTTTAAATAGTAAGGGCATGGCGCAATGGACCACAATTTGGTCGCAGAGTCTAGGCAGCATTATGGGTCCCCTGTCCTCATTTAATTCCCCCCCCCCCCCCCCAAAAAAAAAAAAAAATTCTCACTGACGAAAATAAACTACTCCCAAAACGCTTTCGACTTTAGCTACTATCATACTTGGTTACGTGCCTAAAATCCGGTGGAAACGATAAACCCTGACTAACAAGAAAAAATATCATTTTTAAAATAAAAAATCAGCTTAACATTTTAAAAGCAGGTAAAAAGAGAGGAAAATCCTCATCCTACGTAAACCTCAAAAATTCAAGTTATGAATCGTCTGTTGTCGTCTTTTGTTTATTTAAACCGGGATTCGTTTAGTTTGCTTTTCGCGTAATGTAACCCCAAGAAAATGGGGAAATTAAACTCATAATTTTATGAATTATGAGGGACGATATCCCAGAATAAAGCTTTTCCGCTTGCCAAGCAACGATTTTCTCCGAAAAAGCTGACATGCGCGACTTTATAAAAAAAAAGAAAAAAGAAAAATCATGAAGAATTCTCATCATTAACCTAAAGTCAAAATTTTTGAAGTGGCGAAAGGGGGAGAAAAAAGGAGAAGGGCCACGAAAAATGATAATACTGGTATAAGAAGTTCTGTCGGTATAAAGTGCTCTCGAGAACACTCAAAAACGAAAGAAGAGAAGGGGGATAAAGATGAAGAATCCAGGGAAAGCGATTTCCCCGTTGGACGTTCCCAAGGCGAACGTTATATGACGACGTCAAATTAGGACAAGGCCCACTTTTTCGAAAACGCAATCCCTCATTGAGAAAACTTTACACTTTCCTTTTTTTTTTTCATTCTTCTCTTTTCCTAACTTTGGATTAAATACAAAACTTACGGTTCAATTGAACTGGTTATCTGTACATGTCAGCAAATCCATTTGAAAGAGATACGGTTCAATTAGCCTTCAAAAGTTTATTGCTATTCAGTGTTTTGGGGAGAAAAATAAAAATCAACGTCAGTTTGAAATTCATGCTGTCACGAGGCTCGGGTCACTGGTTGCCATCGGATGAGCACTTAACAACTGGCAAGTTTAACCTAGAATGATAATTTCTGGTTAATTCAATGGATTGTCCGATGGGGAATTAACGGGTAGAATCTATAGTTCGAACCTTTTCGAATATTCTTAATAAAAACAAAGTGAAATCTATTTGAATGAGGAAGATTGGCTTCCATGCAGCTTTGGTATATTAAGTGAGCCGCTGCCACCAAAACTCTGGCCGAACGCTGATTCTGGAAAGCGGTTTGTTCGACACTGATGATTGAATTGAGTTTTGTCGGCTGTGGTTCACCAAACACGACCAATCTTTCTCATTGGTGTATAGGCCCTAGCCGGCGTCTAACAATACAAAAAGGTTTAGACGTAGATTTATCAGTAGATTACTCAAACCCAGCGTCTGGTAGGCACAGCTTCCGCAGCTTAGACTTTCAACAGCTATTTCAATAATAACTCTATGTGCTAGCCAAAATCCCAGTCAGCCTAGGCTTTATATAGGTCTCATTAACTCATTCCTGGCCTCAAGAATGAACAATTGCTGGCTGCTAATGATATTCTTGAAGTTCCTATTTTTAAAAATAAACTAACAACTTAAGCGATTAAAAGATTAAATTAAAAGAGACTGGCAAACCGTCAGCCATTACAAGAATTTAAAGCCATTTTAAGAATATTATGGCGACTGCTCATTCTTATCAAGGCTCCCACTCGAACTCGTTCGTTAAAGCCAACGTCCGGCAAGTTTTTGTCTTTATTTTTAACGGCCACCTGTTTAAAATGCCCAACATTAGGGCGAATAAATGAGAAGTGGTAAAAACGATTACCTAAGACCTGCTACTATTATTTCCGACTTATTACTGTTCTTTAAGGTTCATGCTTCGACTTGCCACTCTAGCCCTAGGACCATCAATTTGATGAAGTGGCAAAAAAGAATAACTGGATTTTATCCCTTGTTGTCCTTCTCCCTTTTACAGCCACTTAAAGCTTTTAAATATTCCTAAGCCAAAAAAAAGAAAGCAATAATATTCGTACTTCTTGTACCAATTCTTTTTCTTTAATTTTTTATTCTTCTCATATTTTAAAATCCGCTTTTATTCATTAATTACTAACGGCACATTTTTCCCACTTAACAAAAAAATCCTAATTTTTTTATCGCATGCTGTTCCTTAACGCTCGAATGACTACCCATGTTATTCAATTATCACGCACAAAATCTTCATCAAAAACCCAAACAACAAAAAAATACCAACGACCATCAAACATCAAAAAAATAAAATCCTACGCAATAACGAGTGGAACCCACAAGCCAATCCAAAATTTTCAAACGAACATACTAACAGAAAAAGTCTCCTTCACCCTTTCCCGAAACCTCCTCAATTAAAAACCAAATGATAAAACCCTGTTTTTAATTGCCTTAGAAAAATCATTGGATTTTCAATCAGCTGCTTACCTTCCCATTCAAGTTTGTTTGCTGACATCTCGTTCGCGGAAATGGTTCAACACCATTTAAACTTTGAAAATAGGAAAAAGGGGGGGAATGAAAAAACTTTGAGGCAGGATGTACTACGAAGATAGTAAATGGGTTTTTAGACCCCCTAGCGCCTTAACGCTCGGGATGTTTTCCTCGTGGAAAAATCAAACACGAAGACACAAGGCTTTAGTAAATCCTTCTCGGGATAAACTCCAGGTATATCGTAACAATAAAAAAAACGTTAAACGGGTTAAATGCGTAGGAGGCCGTGTGTACGCTGACCTAAATAAAAAAAAGTAAGTGGGAAAAAGAAAAACATTACCTAGACATACCCGAAAAAAAGGGGTCAGATCAATAAAAGGTAAGACACCAAGCCTATTTTAAAGCAAGCCAGACACGTAAAACGTGAAAAATCATAAAAATCAAACGGAAAATATATTCGAGTGAAAAAATTTTCCATTTCTAAAATCCTACACAACTTTAGTATTTACCTTTTTTTCGAATTTTCTGATGTTCTGTGTAACCGGACGTCGTTGTAGACGCCATGCTTTCGATACTAGCGCTCCAACTGGGAGAAATTCAAATTAACGAGGAAATCAAATCGCTTTCCACCACGGAAGAATCTCAAAGTGCAGAATCTATCCTTTTTCCGGGAAATCGATTACCCTTCACGATAAGACGACTTATCATAATGTGAATATTTTTTTTTTCCGTTCAAGTATCCGAACGCCTAAACTTTTTTTCACTGAAAAATATTTCCGCAAAAACATTAAAATTAACAAAATAGGGAATTATCGATTTCCCGGGTTTCGAACTTGACCTTGATTTTAAAAAACCCTCTTCTGGATGTTTCAAATCTTTAATACGTCATTAGGAATATGCCTCTTATCTTCCTCCCTTTTTTCCCTCCTCTTTCTCCGGATGCGGATAAAATACGACGGATTGTAATTCGGGTGGGAAATGCCGATGTTTAAAATTCCATTATGAAAAACTCTTTTTTTTTAAAAAAAAATCGACGACGCCATTGGCGAGTATACAGTTTCCTATAACAAAAAATTCCGGAGGCGCGGGAAATCTAATTAAATTGTCAAAGGCAATTCACAATCCGTTTAACATAATTTGTTTCTTATTATTTCAATAAATTAATTAATTACTTTAATTGGATTGGTTTTTGTTTACATAAGATTTTCAGTTTTATGATTTTTTATCGTGTTAATATTCATTTTGGGGAGAAAAAAAAAGAACGGGGGAATAAGCGCGTGTTTTAATCCGATCGATTATGGGATAATTTATTTTAATATAACTCAATTGTTGAGATTTGAATTATAGATTTGAATGTGAATTATTTTTAGAATTTGCAAAGGATTAAATCATAAGCTGCAAGAATATTTTTGTAAATGAAAAAAAAGGGAGGAACGGGGAAAAAAGGTGAAGTTTTAGAATATAAAAATTATAATACTGCGGAAAAGTTATATCTGACTCTCGTCATTATTTATTCGTGTATATTATTTTTGAAATTTTTGAAGGAGAGAGTTGAGGCTGCGTGATGAAAATTTTCTTTAATTGTATTCTAGGGGAAAGATACGATTGCGTAAAAGCAGTAAATGTCGAAAAGAATTGAAAGCGCTAATTTTGAAGGAAAAAGATTTAGAAAATTTTCGAAATTTGTAAAAAGTTTTTCTTTACGAAATTTGGACGCTCAAAGTTGCCATGAGGAATCGTTTGAGACGTGATGTTGCAAGAAAATCCTTCGAATATCCTGGACCACACATATGACCGATGAAGAGGTCTGGTTGCACAATAAGTTCGTGAACTGCTTGCGACCATAAAGCGCAGGAAGCTGGAGTACCTTGGCATATGTTGCGGGGACCCAAGTACAGGCTGCTGCAGACCAAAAAGAAGACTTGGTCGTAAGAATCTCCCCTGGTTCCGGAATATCCGGAATTGGACCGGGTTAACCGTAGAGGAGCTATTTCTCATGGCCACCGATCGATAAAGATTTAAGGAGCTCGTCGGATCGATGGTCTAAGCTCGTGTGCGAGGCAGGGCACCCAACGAAAAAGAAGAATCTTTGGTAACGATTTTTATTCTTATCTCAGACTTAGGTCAGGACTTCTGCCTACACCCGCAAAAGTCGTGCAAGAGTGCCTTGAGTTTACTAAATAACACTGGTAAGTCATCGTCGGCCAAGTTAAAACCGCCAGCTTGATGCGGATGAAGAAGCAAGAATGAGTGAGTCTTTCTCCTTAGGAAATACCACGCTCGTCAAGTCAAAATAAAAGAAACAACTCCCAACACTCATTGTATCATAAAAAATATTTTTTATTCTGAATTTTACTATCCGCATCCCTTCAACAACCTCAATTGCAACAATTCGCATCCCAATCGACAACAATTTTTCCCCGGATAATCACAAATCGAAATGTTTGAAAAAACCAGGTGGAAAAAGCTTTCATTAAACATACCAACCCTCCCCATTCGGAAGATACCATCCCTTCTCGAATAAAAACATTAAAACGTGAAATACGCCTCCAATTATAAACAACCGATTTTATGTAATTTGTCCAAAGCTATTGTTCCAACCGAAACAACCGGAAATCAATCCATTTAATAATAAGCCCCTTACACAGCTCAAATTGCATTTACCCATTATCGCTATGTGCGAGAGAGAGACCTGCGGAAAGGTTAAAATAAAGTTACTTCCGGTACTTCGAACCGACTGGAAGTTGATACGATTAAAAGGCCCTTCCCCTTCCATAAAATCTACGAATTCTCCCTTTCATCAGAGTGGCCATCATAGAATTTCAAGCTTTCGCTTTTTACAAAACGTACCCATGTAGAAATATTCAGGGGAGCATTTCCGATCTTCCTTTTTAAACTCGATTCAATCGGAGGTAACCTTTGTTGTGTGAGGAAGCGAAAGAGGGCAAGGTACGGATAGAAAATAAAGAAGGGGAGGGGGGAGGTTAGTGAAAAACGGATAACGGTTAACGGACAGGATTATGATTAACGAGCTATGTGGACAAAACTGTCCGACGCAGATGTACATTATTCATGTTGTCAAACCGCACTGGGATGGTGTTTACGTCTCTGTTTTTTATTGTCCGGGGGGCAGTTCTGCTATTTATCTCCCCAAAAAATTGATAACTCACCGGCAACGCTGTCGAATCTATCCTCGACTTTGCTTCTAAGTAGGTCTAAATCGAACGGTGATGATATCCCGTGGTCTACACTCCTGCTTTTGTTCCTGTAAAAAAGAAGATAAAAAGAGGTCGTTAAGAAAATAACCATAAGCGGGGTCACGTTTTGACGAAAACGGATTTTTCGCACTTTCCGCATGAAAATATACATAAAGAAAAGTTGAAAGTAATACGAGGGAGAAAAAACAAAAAAAATCGATGAATTTTTTATCAAGTCTCAAAGTTTTTGACGCTATAAAATCGAGGTGATATTTTCAATAAAGTTTGTCCCGGGTCCCTTGCTTACAACGAGCAACTACTGAAATTGCTTTTTCCAGGTTTCTTTTTACAAATCAACTTATGTTCTACAATAGAGGTAATGTTTTTCACGCGGTTTCGTCATCTTTCAACATTTTTCCGCCTTGATACGTTTCCCTCTTTTCTAGATTAAAGGGAAATGGAGACTGATATAGGATAGTAGAGATTACGTTTGACGTTCCAGAGAATACGTGTAATCTCGATCCGATTTCGTTCGGTAACGGGAAAATAATTTTGAGATTAGCAGGTGATGATTTCTTGTTATACTTTTCTCAAGTTCTAAAAGCGAACCAGAATTAAACTAAAAACTGAAATTTTAGGGTACATGTCGTCTTAAAATCAAGACATAGACGATCCGCGCTCCTACAAATAAAATCAGAAAATAAATATAAAAACATAGCGTTCTTGAAGCATTAGTTTCGAGAGGCTAATAACCGTTAAACAATAGAACTTTAACAGTAACTGTAGTTGCTATCGGTATCAACAATAGTATATTACTATGCAAGAGAATGCAAACGACAAAATTGCCCCTCGAGACCGGGTTTGAGAAGGGCAAGTCGTTAGCTTTTCTTGGGATTTATAAAAACTCCCTAGGGAGGAAAATTGTTTTTGCGGCTATGAGTGATGTAAAAAAGTTTTTTTTAGTTATCAGAAGTCATCAACTACACAAGAAGACTTACTCTTTGGCAATTATCAATGATAATCTTGCACTTTCTTAGCAAAAAAGAATTAAAAATAAAAATAAAAAGAAAATGAAAAACAGAAGAAAAAAGAAAATTAAAAAATAAAAAATAAAAAAACAAAAAACTACTTTACCTAACGTATGGTACTGGGAAAACAGGTCGTCCTACATCGGTTGAAGCTCTCCTAGATCTAAAAATAAAAATAAAAAAACAAAAAATGAAAAAACAAAAAAACAAAAAAATAAAAAATAAAAAATAATAAAAATATAAAATTTTTTAAAAAATCAATTTTTAAAAAAACTAAAAAAAATTTCAAATAAACTGAAAAAATGAAGTTCTGTCGCACTAGAAAGTGGTCAAGAAAAAAAGTTTTAATCACTTTGTTAAGTAATAAAAACATTTGCATCGGTTGGTATACTCTATGATGATAATGTATTCTATGGTGTCATGTTGTCGTTCATGTAACGATGTAATATCGTCAAAACGAAGTGTATTCAATTTATTTCTTCAAGTGTGGTTCAAGTACTTAACACGTCTGGAAAACGCTAAGAACTCTACACATTTAGGCACAAAAAGATGAACACTACTTGACTCCGTACTGAAGCGTACTGAAAAATTCGGAGCAAACGGAGTAGAAAATTGTCAAAACAAATCTTGCATAAAAGATTACAAACTCTGCAAGCCGCAGAGATGGTCGGGAAGTGCAATGTAAAAAAAAACCCTCTTGCTCTCGAAGACTCTTCGCCCAAGGCACTCAGCTCGCATCATATTGCCATAGTGACAACGCCAAAAAAAAATTCTGGATGAGGCCAAGGGTGGGCCACAAATTTTTAAGAGGGGCCAAAGTCGAACAGTGTTACTTTACAGCAATGCTACTGTTCTTCCCAAATAGGTGGGGCCAAGGAGAGAGAAGGGGGGGGAGGGGCAAATTTTATACAGCTGGCCCCACCTGCCCCCCCCCCTTGGCGCCGTCCCTGCATTGCCAAGGTTTGTAGCCAACAAAAAAATTTGTGTGGTAGAAACTCTGGTACAGCCACGTCTCTCGCAATAATCAAAATAAATGAGTTTCTTGCAAGCTTCCACACACCGTAGACAGAAAGAACCTTGTGCCAGATGAGTTGAATTTGTGCAAACTTTTTTTCGACGGATTTCGCTTCTGGTTGCAGCTCTTAAAAGAAACGTGGCACGAAGTCCTCCCCTCTCACGGCATTGGAAACTACACCGAAGCAAATCAACGAAAAACAAAACGATTTTGCAACTTATATTTTTCCTCCTGTTTCCTCCATTGGCCTGAGAGTGAAAATACATTATAACCGTTCTATTTTAAGTTAAATAGGGAAAAAAGAAAATGATCCTATCACCTTTTATTACAAAACAACAGATCTCAATCGCCGGTTGTTTGTAAACAAATCCATAAACACATCCTCAACTTAAATATTAATTTAAGGAAATTGATTAGCTTTAATTACGTAATTTCTTTAGTATTATAAAGGAAAAATTTTATCGATCGCATATGAAACTTTAACCAATTATACATACGGCACTGAAAAAATGTATTCCCCCTGGTGATCATCAAGAAATGGAACAACATCGAGTCCGAAAGAAAAACTAATTTCCTCTTCGCTGTTGGTTCCCGCCGCCTTGGGTATATCAATACCGGTCGAGATATTTGACACATCTACAACTTCTTTCCCATTCGATTTCGAATGAATAAGTGGAAGATCGTTCGATTTTCTTCCGCCGTTCTTCACAGTCAATTCATTTCTGTGGTTTTCCAATAAATTTTTAAAATATTCCGTATCGACGAAGCTTTTGTAGTTCGTTTTATAAGATCCGTAGCTTCTGGGGGATCTCACTTCCGGCGAAGCCGTCCCACGTTTTCTACGTTGAACTATCGGTATAGGTTTCGATTCGGTGGATGCTTCATTTTTGATAACGCTCGGCATTTTGAATTAAATAAATTCGTTCATTACATTTCCAATGTAAATATCATTTTTCGTTTATTTACAGTGATTTATTCCGTCCGCGGGAAAATTATGCTCGCCGATTTTATAAATTTTGGATTCGTGCCCGTGTTTCCGAAGATATTCATCATTTTTCACAAAACTGACGGTGAAAATAAGCTCGTCTTATTTTAAACTTAATTAAAGTAAGATTAAAAAGGGAAATTAAAACATTCAGGTATCAAGTAATCGATTTTTCCAGTTGGTGCTTAGCTTATGATTAACTTTTGAGTTAATATTTTTTAGAAAGAGGAAAAAAATTGGTTGGTAAAGGTGAATAACGACGGAAAAGTAATAACAAGAAAGCATTTACTAGTTTTAGATTAAAAGTTAGGTTCAGGTTAGGTTAGGTTTAGTTAAAGGTGACAAATGGCTGTGAGAGGTGGAATCTGACCGTTCATGCACAGAAGAACTAAGGCAATCGTGAAGCTAGTGGAGATAAAAGTTTTACTTCAAAAAATTGAGGAGGATCCCTCATATTTTTCATCGAATTCCAGCTCAAAGGAACGCATTACAAACGCTTTCTTTTCTAATTTTCCCTCTAGACGATTTGACTACGCCACAAGCCCAATTTACACACTAAACCTCATTTTAAAATTAAAGAAAGTAAGCCATAAGATTAATGTGGAGCTTAGACCCACCTCCAACACTACCACATATATCACCATAAATTCATTTTTGAATTACGACACCAGACACAAGGGAAATTCATTAACCGTTCTCGTGAAAACACTTTACAAATACTTTGGTGTTAATTTAACATGTTCTTTATTTAGTTTAGGGAGCGATTGCAGATTGTGTTAAGGGTACATATAGTCGCTCGAGGCATTTCAAAATCCGAGAACTGCTTTTGAGAACGTTGTAACGAATCCGTTACACAAAAGAAAAAGAGGAGGATGAGTAAAAGGTACAAAAACGTGCGAAAAGTTGTTATTTTCCAAATGCCATTGTACATTGGAATATTACGGGAAAGTTATCTTGTTTAGAAACGAATGAATCCTATCTTTTCCCAAAAACCGAGAGCGCAGTTTTCCATTTCCTCAAAACCGGGGAAATTGAACTTCGAAGTTATCTTTTTATTTGAAAAAAAAAAAATCAAGGTCGAAAAAAAAACGAAACCATCTGGGATGAGAGACGGTGGAAGGAAAGAAAAGTAAAAAAAAAAAGTCGATGACATTGATGTCTTATTCAAGTGGAATCGCGGGGAAAATAAAAGCAAATGAACGAATTATTGTATTGCTATTCTTTCTCTTTTTTTATTATTATTATTTTATTTATTGATTTTCCATTCCGGAAGTTTACAGCTTTTCCTCACTTTCTTTAAATGAATATAATGAGAGTTTTATGAGGGAAAAAACATAATTTACAGCGTTACAAAGGTTTTGTGGAGCGGTCGTCTTAAAGACATTTGAAGAAATGAAGGGGATCGAAAAAAAAGATAGTTATAGTGTTGCCAGATTGCATTTTAGGAAAATTTTAAGATACAAAGAGCACCACTATGTTAAAAATACAGAACCATACGGAGAGATAACTCAAATTCTAAGGTTGGTTGCAGCGTGAGCGTTTCAAATTTTGTGTGGAGATCCCTAATCCTACTAGGAACAACTTTCCTCTTTGGCATTTTTTCGTGAAAAATCTGGAAAATCGAAAATTTACAAGTTTTACCGACAGCGCCGACATTGTACTCGATTTCGACTGGAAAATGGTCGGGGATTAAAATTTTTGGTCCATTTTGTAATTAGAAGGCCAGCCTGTCAAGTGTACGACTTTGGCAAAGCCACATAATGCCAAATAATGATTTTTCAAAGATTTTTCGAAAAATGCTTCAACGATTTTACTCATTTTTTGTGTGAACATTCCTGACCCTATTTGGACCAACTTTTCCATTTGCCTCTCCGAAAAATCCAGAAAAATCGAAAATTACAAAGTTTCCAGAATGAGCTGATATGGGATTCGATTTCGACTAATTAATGGACGGGAATTTCATATTTTCGGTCCATATTCTGATTTCAAGCCAACCCCCAATTCCCTTATTTTGTTTCTATTTAAGTCCCCAATGATGCCTTAATCGACTAAATTTTATGAAGTTCAATTTAAAAAGCAAAGATGTTTGGAATTAAAAGACGAAGGAAAATTAATACACGTTCAGATAAATAAATTAATTTTAAGTCTCAGATTTTGATGAGAGGCGGAATTTTAGGTTCTTTGGGTCCAGTGAACATCCGTAATGCAAATATTATCGAGTGGAGATGAAACCTGATAATATCGAAGTGGCGAATATAAGCACATTGATTTATTTATCTATTCATTTTTCCAAAATTCGAATTGGTATTGGCTTGATAAACATGCCTAAAAAAATCCTTATCTTTATTCTCTAAAACTGACTTTAACCTCTTAAACCAAACATCTTTGATTCCCTTTCCGATAAATTTCATGATACAATTTAGCATTTAGATAACTGCAGATCAATGCTAAACCTAAAATCCTACAACGCTCAAAAAAAAATTAACAAGATAAGACATTGCAAATATCGAATTTAATCTCAACTAACAGATGCATAAACACGATGTTATCTTTGTTAAAAATAAAACTAACAAAAAAAAATCCTCTAATTACTCGTTAATCTCTCTGCATTTATTCGGAAAACTGCGCTTCAGCAAATTCTCTAATTTTTTCGCCGGAAGAACAATTTAAAATCGATTGGATTTCGAACGCAAACCCGATTCGATGGAAATCGATAGCGCGTGACGAAGCTCTCTTGTTTAGGAAATAACCAAACGAGCTGATAATCCGTGTGAAAGTTCATCGTCGAAAGCACACATTTTAAAATGGTTAATTAATGTTTACATTGCACAGACATTTCAAATATGTATACCCAGTAATGCCAAAGTCCGAAAAAAAAAAAAAATTAAAAACCTCGAACTTGTGTACGGTCTGGAAACGAGGAGCCGCTTAAAGGACAAGTTCTAAAAATAACCCTAGCGCCAAGCACATGATCCATAAAAAAATATATTTGCATACTCGTTTTTCGACATCAACAATGAGTACCTTTCCATACTTCATATATTATAATTTTCTCGAAACCTTTTGGCAAAGTCAAAATAATCAAAAGCTAAGCACACAACTTGAAAAAAAATAATGGAATATCATACGGTTAAGAAATAAATTTTAGCACGAAGAAATCACTCATCAAGGTCATTTTAACAAAAGAAAAAAAATACACTGAGCACTGACAATTGACATGATTAAAAACCGCTTATAAAACCGGTGATTTTCCTCATATTGAAAATGGTAGAAAAACAAACCGCACGTGAAATACGGAGACAAAAACTCCCCGCACTGCGAATTTTTTCTTTTTTAAATAAAAAAAAAAAAAAAAAAAAAAAAACGAAGCAAAACGGAAAATGCGATACAAACGTTTAGGTTATGTCAGTTCGACTAAACTCATTGAATAATATTAACATCGAGTAAGCTTATGTTATCTTGCCAAACAAGTCCTATGCTCAATCATTGGCGTGGCAAGCTTGGAGTGTTTGCGTTGGTTTTATGATTACAAAACCGTGGTATGATTTTTTTTCAGGCGCCAATTTTTATGTTTTAAATAAAAGCACGTTTTCTTTTTAAAAACTATCGAGAAATTGGCAAGAGACAACGAAGTTTTATCGCTAGAACTACAAAAACCAAAAGGGAATCAATTAAAATCCCTAAGGACAATGAAAGCGATGCGTATGGGATAACGGGCCTTAGCTTTTCTCCTTTTTCCTTTTTTTTATTTTTTAGCTAATCTTTATTTATTGTCACGAAGTAGGCAAATGTTACCGATGTCATTTGTTCCAATTGCTGTACTTATTTGTTTCTTTTAATCTTTTATTGTTACAATCTCGTTGTTTGGTTTTTTGAAATTCCAATGTCCATTCGGTCTGGATGTGATTTTTAAAAAAAAAAAAAAATAAAATTCCACTCGATGTTCCTTTTTGTATTGCTAGGGAATACCTAGTCGACCGTAAAATATATGCTTTTTGTTGTTCTTTCTATAAATAGCTTGACCTTGAAAATTTCTCTTGAAAATTGACCTTTTCCCTCTCGAGGGTCATATGCGACCCCTTCAAAAAAAATTTAATTCCCGTTTGATATTTTATATCAGATCTGGATGAGATTTATCAAAAGGGGTGTTTTTTAATTAGAATTTTGATAAGTAAGATCAGAAAAAATTTAAATCCAAAATTTCATTTTATTTTCCAATTTTTCGAGCTATTTTTTTTTACTGTATAAAAAGTTTTTAATCAGATCTAATCTAGAAGTTATTTTTTGAGACTTATGGTTTTTGAATCAAATTCACTTGAATTTTTCGTCCACTATAACCGGGATATATTTAAATTTATATGATTTAAATGATATATTATTTATATATAATTTTTAGGGCCCCGGGAGATTCAGGCCCGGAGGATTTTTTTTCAAAACCACGGCAGAGACGACCGAAGCGAGGAGTGTGCCGCCATCCCAAATTACTCCCCATGCTCCCGGACCTTAGGCCCCGAGAGATTCAGGCCCGGAGAATTTTTTTCTAAACCACGGCAGCGACGAGCCAATCTTGGACCATTTTTTACCGGCGAATTTTTGATTGTAACGGACTCGACTGTATTTGCTTTTGCACATGACCTTGATATTTGGTCCAATTTTAATGTACACAATTGGGGCCACTTTGGATTCGCCCTACTTTTCTATAAATAGCGAGTGCCTGTAAATATTTTAGATGAAAGCCATTGCTCTTCAGGACTTTCTTTTACTTTGGGGATATTATTTTCGATCCAAAAAAATTTCTTAACAAATACTACCGAACCAACTTTATTAAAGTGCATTCATCAGGAAAATTATGATTATTTTTCATAAATCTTTACATTTACCAGAAGGTGTCCTACTTTCTTCCAAGGAGAAAAAAATAACCATCTCACCAAATAATTTTCGCTTCTTCTTACTTCACTGCGCAAATAAATCTTGCCTCGCCACGAGCTTAACATACAGACATATGTCAATCTACGCATCAGCGGAGATCAAACCGAATAATTCTGGCTAACATGAACAAGTATCATAAAAAAAAATAATTTCTCTTGAAATAAATTAAAATTCGCTATCGCTGATAAAATCCACAGAAAATTTCGCTTTCATATAAAAAAAAAAATTGAACTTTGACTTCTTTTTCATAATTACGAAATTCATCTACTACACTAAGCAGGAGCAAAACCAGCCTCCTGAATAATTTCATTAATTCCAAAAAATTAGCCACACAAAAACATATTATCCTTACCGAGGATTAATTTCCAAAAACGATAAAAAATCTATCGCTTGAATCATTTTTCCTTAACAAACAATTAACATACATTTGCAGTTAAATTTCTTTCTGCAAAAAAAAATTCGAATCTAATCAACTTTGTACACGACCCGGTCACCTCACATACAATTCCGTTGCGACAACAACACTGACAAAATTCAACTACTCAATATGAAAAGGATTATCACTGATAACTTATTAAACAATCCCAAGTGGTCCATTTCAAATGAATCATGCGCGAATATAGAAAAAGTGTCAGCTAAGGCCTAACTTTCTCCGTTTAAAAAAAATTATCATTTGAATAATATTTTTAATTTCAGCAACACTTTCCGCATTCTCCGAACCAAAAAGAGAAATTAATTGACCGGCAAGGTCATGCGGGACGGGTGAAGTCAGCACACGACTGTTGCAAATTGCTGACTTTAAACAATTTTTTATTATTCAGCCTGTCAAATTAGTAAAAAAAAAAATGGAGGCAACACGAAACATTTACGGTTGCAACGATAATGGATATTGATCATTGTTGTCACGTTTGTCATTTTGCCCTGACATTTCAAATCCCTTTCCGAAACCTTTTTTCCCCGAGATATCGATAACAATTTCAGACTCGTCTTTTTCGTTACATAAGAATAGGAAAAAAAAAGAAGAATAAAATTAAAACGCAAATTTATGCAAAGCATCGCACTCTCCTTAATAACGTTTATGTTGGAAACCGTCAAGATGGAGACTATTATATTCTGCCTCAGAAACTTTTCCATTGCTTAAAGATAAGAGAAAACGAGTTTCTTCACTCTTTTCTTCTTTTTCTTCTTCCGCAGGCTTCGGTCATTAGTTGTAAATAAAATAAACAAGGAGAAGAAAAAAATTTATACAATCCATGAGAGCGGGATAAAATCAAGACGAGAATGACTTTGGATAAGACGGCGGGGTAGATGTGGTGGGGGGGGGGGGTGGTAGTATAATCAAGCAAAATACAAAACCCTTTCGCGGGGGATGAAATCCGACAAGAAAAATAACAGGAGCTAATAAAGTCGAGAGGCAAAAAAAAGGAGAAAAGTTATTCTTTTTACAAAAGAGAAAAAAAAATGGAGAAAATGTTAAATCGTTCATGTTAATCTGATATCGTTATCGTTGTAAGCTACAACCCCCTGCTCGCTGAAACTAGAATAGTATCGAATATATTTAGGAGTAATTTTGTAGCTTTTTACGAGATTTTCTTTAACAGGGATATTATTTTTCACACTTGAGAAGTTGTCCCCGAGGGCAAGAAAAGGATTAATTAAAAATTTCAAAAATGATTATTGAGGGCAGTAAAGTAAGCATTTAAAAATTATAGGCAATGTTTGGCTTTAAATTACAAGGGATAAAATATCTAGCAGACGAAAACCTAAATTTTGCATCTGATGTTTCAGCTTTGAGAGTCGAGGCCGAGACACCAATGTCGACAACACTGTTAGTCCGCCATAATGTTCATTACACTCAAAATCGGCTTCCCGGGAAAACTAATAGTGGAATTCGACCTAGCGGTCCGGCGTTGGCTGACGCTAGGTGATGTACGGATAGTGATAAACGGGATATTACTCAACCACTGCGTTTGTAAAAAGTTGAAATGTGGAGCTTTATTAATACCGTACGAGGGGGCTACTTTGTAGATCGCAGGGGCTTCTTTGTGCTGGGCCAAAAAAAAATGAAAACTTCTTATAATGTCATGAAACGTCCAGAAATGTGACCAAATAAATCCACAAAGTAGCCCCCCACAATCCACAAAGTAGCCCCCTCGTACGGTATAAAAAGAAAGTACGATCTTAATTCATTCTACTTGATCGCAACAAGCAACTTTTCTCTTCGATCGTCTAAGCCGATGGCGTAGTTAGTGACTGACGTAGCTTAAAAGGTGTATATTGGTTTTTTTTTTTTTTTTTGAGTAAGAAAATTTCAAGGTTAGTGGAGGAACTGATCGACGACCAGGCAGGGCCCGTCATCATCGTGGTCCATTTCGGATCGAACAATTTAATCAATAATCAGGTCTCCGGAAAGCGATAGAGGATTCAGGGGACGCAGCGGTCGCGACGGTTACGATAGAGGATTCGGAGGATGTATTAGAGATAGAGATTGGATCGGAGGAGAGAGAGTTGGAGTTGGAGGCAGTAGGGACGTCCCGACAGAGGGAGTTGTCTCCAAGGCGACAAGAACTTAGAGATAGAGCAGTGAGAAGATACGGGCCGGAGATTGGGTGGCTGCCGGCGGCCGACTTATGCTTCTACTGTTTCGCCACGGACCACGTATATAAGGCATGTCCGGAGACTTTCCGGAGACCGTTCAAATCATAATAATCAGGTATTTGACAGAATAGTTGAAATATTTGTTTCAACTCGGTCGATGTGTGCGGTCATGAGGTACGGTGCGAGATACGATGCTCGGGATCGCGGCGCGCGCTCGTTAATTCCCGTATTTTTTATTTTATTTTAAAGGAGGTAGGAATTACGGATTAATTATCCGTTTTATTACATTCCTCCCACCATTCGCCCCACGACAATAGACGGCCGCTCCACAGGCTGGAGCTCAACTCATATTCATGGCCGATAGGGTTAAATGGGGAAGGGTCGGGAGACCAGTTTGTCTCCCGACGATCATACCAGATACCGGCCGAAAGACTTCAAAAAGAAGATCCGAAAATGGCGAACATAGCAGAGACTGTCAAAGATCCAGCAGCTCTGAAGGGTTAAAGTTATAAATTGGAAAATTTATAAGTAGAAGTGAAAATAAGTTGTTGGTTTGCATACTTATCAGGAAATTTGTAGAATTGGATATGGCCAATCGTAAGTTAACATATTATTAAAAATCAAAGTTCAAAAGGTAGCTCGTCTAAGAATTATTTAAAATCCGAAACACGAAACAAAAACCCCCCGTTTCTTTTACACTTCTAATAGAAGGATATTACAGAAGCTGTTATACGTATCACAGTTCAAAATAATATTCTCATTTGAGGAAAAAAAAAAGAGTTTCAGCCTAAAAGTTTCAATTTGAAGTCAAAAAAGTTTCAAAATTGAAACGTTTTGACTTCAAATTGAAACTTTTGTGTAAATAGTTTCAAGAAAGTATCATTTGAAACTCGTTTGCATTCAATTTGAAACCGAAAAGGTTTCATTCCCCAGTGAAACCTTAAAGTTTCAATTTTTCTTAAATATTTTGAACTGTGTGGGTTTTTTAAAGCTGTTAGATGTCTGATTGAGGCTTATAAAAAAAGCTATTAGAAAATTCTGTCCTATTTCTTATCATCATTGTTCCATCCACCCGAATACTCATATTTGTTTACATTTTCAAACTTGCATTGTCAATCATGATATCAGTAATAATAACAACCGATCTTCACTGATAATCATGCACTTGCTCTTTGTATGGTCCACATCGAACCATACAGATCCTCAAAAATCAGCAAGTCATCAACATAAATTGCAATATAGTCAGCATGGTTTCCCCTAATTAATGTTCTTATAAAAAAGCCAGACAGAAAATAAGGATGATCATTCCCAAAAAAAATATTTGTATCGTCCGATGCATTTGACAATTAAGTCACTAAACCACCTTTATCGCAAAAAAAAATCCGCATGTGACTCGATTACATAATAAATAGAAATAAAACGACAAGCGACCTTGAATGTGAAAACATAAACTCGTAGAAGTTGCAAAACCGGCCTATAGAAGGCGGTAACGATCACAACAAAACCGATACCGCTATCTATGGTTCATTTAATCAATTAAAGACTACTTCGTTATTTACATCTGACGTCATACTTTCCAATTACAAAAAAAAAAAAAATTAGTTTTAAAATCTTCGCATGAATCAAAAACGTCGTGCCACTGACTATGTACTTAATGCATGCAATACTTGCGAAATCTTGATCAATAATACGAAAACTTACCTAAAAATAATAAAAAAAAAAAGAGATTAGAATAAAATATTTTTTCATAAAATGAATAATTTTAAGCTGTCGTAAGATGAAAATAAAAATTCTTGCGACAGCAAATTCAGAAAAGAGAACAAGGGGGGAAAGCATTTGCATATCCTAAGAGTAAAATTCAAGCGGACAATAAAACCAGTAGGAGAAAATTGATGATCAGACAAAAGGGAAAACGTCCACAAGAATGACGACAGCAAACGAGCCACCTGTTGTCGCTTGCAACTTTCCGACCACAGAAACAACAAATATACGTAATGCAGGGGGTCACGACTTTGGGGGAAAAATTAACTTTTATGACTCGTATGAGTTTTTTTTTTTTTTAGAAAGTTTGTGTCAATCTCGCGGGATGTTTTATGAAATAGGGCACTGTGTTTAGTAGTATCAAGGGCAAGGGAAAAGTTTTTGAAATCACCGAGCTGGATAGGGTTCAAGTTAGGGTGAACTTGTTACTTTGATTATATTTAAAGTTCCCGTGTTTGCGAGTTCCGATTTTATACTTAAAATATAGAATTTGAGTTTGATAATTTTGTTAAAGGTTTTGAGTTGAGGTTAAGTTTTCGACTGGAAGTGTACATTGGCAGGAATAAGGGTTAGGGGGCTGGGAGCAAGAAGAAATGAGAATGAAGGAGGGAAGAAGTTATAATAAAAATCTCAGCTTTGCTTCACTGGGCTCGTCTAGCTTCCTCAAGCTTCTGAGTAACTGCCAAATCGTCTCAGCGATTTCAACAACTTTAAAGGAAAAGAAACTTACCCTAGGAAAAAACACAATACTTGAAAACAGTTTACCCTTGATAAAATTTCGCCTCTAATCTTGGTTCAGAGTTCAGGTTCAGCTTATTGTTCAGTGAAACTCGAGTTCAGGTTCAGGTTAAAAATATTCTTAACATTATAGGTTAATATCCAAAAAATATTCTAATCAGGTTCGCAATGCAATTCCGGTTTCAGTTCGAATTCAGACAAATATTTAATCAAGGTTTGGGATCGGTTGGGTATAACCTTATTATTCTGGATCGGAATTCGACCAAAGTTCATGTTCAAGATTTTTTTAACATACAACTTAATCCAATTGTAAATCATAATGTTGAAAAGCCTCCGCCATGTACAATCGTAGATTTAACATTAGACGATGATCCCCCTCAGGTCAGAATCATTTTATGGAGAGAATTCTGTAGACGAAGATTGTTGTTAATAATTTTTATTTTTTTTTTTTTTTTTTTTTTTTTAGCAGGTGCAGATAAGTTCCGTGTAGCTCCGACTTTTTTCCTTGAACCAATCCTTAAGGAAAAACAAGAGATGCATTTGAGCTACTGCCAAGTACAATCCAGACGTTTCATTTGACAAAAATTCTGAAAAGACGTTTTACGAAAAATACTCTTTTCTACTTACTTCGTAGTAAATTCTTCAGGAACAAAAATATTCCACCATGACTTCCTCTTATGCCTATCATATCCGACCGGGGACATGGGAGCTGATCCACTTTCGTCTTCTTCCCTTGACTCATCCGTAGATTCGATAACTCCAGGACGCCGTTTCCTTTCATTTTTACTAATTTTTTCTTTAGGTAAATGAGTAAATTTCGAATGCCAAGACTTTCTCCTCCCCCTTTTATCTTCCAAACCTATTGACCCGCGTTTTTCCCTTCCGAAACTTTTCACAATCCCAACAATAGAATTATGTCGCGAACGGTTAAGACGATACGTAGTAGGATCCGGTTCCTGACTTTCAACGTCATGATCTTCCTTAATATCGGTTAAAGAATTTTCCCTCGAACATCTTTCCCTTCCGCCTAAATTACGTTCGATGTTTTCCACGTTTTGCTCGGTAACAATTGATTCTATCGATTCGTCGACGGAAACAAGACCGGGGATCGAGGACGTGCTCCATTTTTTCGTAGGCAACGGAGGATTATTATTGTTTTTACCGCTTATCGTCTGCGGATACGAAAATATCTCGGTATTCATTATTATATTTTTATTTTATTTTTTCACTCGCTCACTCATTTTGTAACCGCACCCATTTTTTTTTTCCAATCAGTTTTCATTATAACTATCGATTCCGCTTTAATCTCATTTTATCAATTATTTCCACTTTTAAAACTGACATTTTTTTATTCCTCTCTGTAAAAATCGTGAAATTTCTAATCTTTAGAAAACCGCCAGAAGCTATTTAAGGCTGATATAGCTTCTGGGATTTTGCTAAAAATGATAATTGAACTTGTTTTAAATATGCGCAAACGAAAAAGATTTTTTAAACAGGATTTTTTCATGTTCATCACGTTAATTGGCAATTATTTTGATAAAAAAAATAATATTCAAACCACTAGAGTGTAACGCGAATCGTCACTGTATGTGTTTTTTTAATTTTGACATGATGGCCTGTGATGTGAAATAAGAGTAGACAATATGTAAATTTTTCATTGACCTAACACGATGACGAGCTTTAATAAAACAGTGTAGCTAGCTATATTGCTGACGCATATACGTCTCAATCATTTCCTGTCCAAAACCAATAAAGACTTGTGTCTTGCCTTTTTTTCTTGCGCAGTATTTAGCTCCTTAAATTTGCTTAACAGAAAACTCTTAATACCTAATTCCCCACATTTTCGGATTGACTGGTAGGAGACAAATTTAATTTATTAATTAAAGAGGATGGTTTAATTTATTTACCTGTGGCAGTATTTATACGATTAACCGAAACTGAAAAATGCAAATATCTTGAATTCTGTAAATTCCAACGGATTCCTCGCGTCAAAATACGTCTGATAGGATGTATAAATATGAATTTGCAGTTGAAGCTAATTTTTTTTTTATTCAAAGGAGTTTTCTTATTGAGTGGGACAAAGTGCATTTAACATGGATTTGGGCACGAAGGATATACTAAATCAATGGGGTTTCGAAAGTTTTATTCCACATTTTGAAAGTAAGCGAGAAAAATAGTAAGTATAAAAATGGTCTGCTCGGTTAAAGGGGGGAGAATCCTAGTGCATGCTTTTATAATTATTGCATTTTATTGCACTCAAAGTTACTGAAAGGTAAATTCTGGAGCTCCGAGGTAAAGGGTTCTTAGTTGGCTTTTGTTTCGGTGTTTACCTTATGTAAACAAAAGATAGTAGCCTCCCTTTACCTCGGAGCTCCAGAATTTTTAAAATGAAATAAAAAGTTAAAGGGCAGAACACACATTTCTCTGGTATTTTTTAAACATGAAATCTTTTCTAGGATTTAATTGCCTCTTATTTACTTCTGGAATTTTGCCGAATTATTTTGCAGTTTTAACATTTTTTTTAATCTTGCTAAGGCTAAAAAATTTTGCACAATTTAGTAATTGTTTTAATTTTTTGTCGGTTTTAGATTTTTTTTAATTCTAACTTTCTTTCAAATCTTTTACAAGGTCCATAAATTTTTCAAATTAATGAGTCAAGCAATTTTACGAATTTTTTTTAGAAAGTTTCAAAAATTCGTCTTGTCCTTGCCAAAAATAGAGAATTTTATCTTTTCTGTTTCTGAATTCAACATTTTTATAAGGCAAAGTGATGAATGATCTTTAAATAATTTGGACTCCCCAAGCTTTTTTAGTGATCCGCCGAGTTCCGACAATCTATTCAAAAAAGGCCTTGATACCCTGCGGTTTCTCTCTGCCATCAGAGGGAATCTCAACGGCTGGCGAGGAGCCTTGTATGACCGGCCGGAAATAACAGCGGAACAGATCCTCAATATCTTCCAGCTGCAAAATATTGTTTCGATCCCAGGATCCAATCTCCGGATGAGGGAGGTGGAGGGCCGACATTTTTGGCATCGTTTGATAACGGAAGCCGTCGGTAATTCAAAAAAATATCCAAGCTGCTGAAGAAATCATTAAGATAAGAAATAATTTGATCTTTTTTACCAGATCAATCTTCGCCAATAACCTTGGCCCAAGTTTTAGAAATTGGTTCAGGTTCCGGAGTTATCCCAATCGAGCCCCCACGCCCAATTTCAAACCAAAATAATTTGAAATCTTATCAACGGCGCCAAGAATGATTTAACAGTAGCGAATTAGAAATCAGCAGTTCATCAGACAAAGGCCATGAGTTTAATCTCTGCTGGCTATCTGCCATGACAACAAAATGACCAGTGAGCTGAACGAAATCTTCGGGCAAAAAATGTATTAACACGGAAATGAGACCAGGAGGTTATGATCTGTTTTAAACACATTTGAGCATTTTATTCTGGAACTTCGCTCTGCCTAAGATAAACATCAACCAAACATTATACTTCACAAGTTCACTATTCACGCCCTACTCACTTAAATATGCAGTTAAAGACCTTTTTAAACATTATTATTAAGATTTAAACTATACAAGGACAAATGGGCAGATTCATGCAATTTATATTCCCGATTAAGAATCTTTCGCGAAAATTTCGTTTTAGCTCGCAGAGGACAATCACGCGGAAAAAAAATTTTATCTGCATTTCCTCTTCCGGTTCCTTTCATTCTGTAACTAATGATCATACACCTAACTCATCCCTAACTAAAAATAAATCTGTATGAAACAAACATGAAGTAAGTAGGTTACATAATTAAGAATCCTGTCCTGAATAGACGCCTGAACTCATCTACTTCTTAGACATTTGACAAAACAATCATGCCCTATCATAATTTTAAGAAAGAAGAACAAAGAACGTCAGAGGAACAATAAACATTGTTCATCATCATTATCATCGTAATCTTGCCCATCATCACCCGTTTTGGATAAAAGATGCAAATTATCTGCGCAGTATGTATTGCCTAATTTTGATCGGATGCTCATTTGCACACGTAACTCGTCAGGGATATCAATAAAGCACGTTTTAAAACGGATATGGGTTATGGAGGGAAAGTCAATATATTTAAACGCGTCGTAGGGTCGCCACTTTAAAAGCCTTCGGTTTATTTCTGCGAAACTCTATTTATGGTATTTGCATATATTCAAAACTCGATATGGATTCCGAAGCTCTTGAAAGTTGCCAAGTTTGGTTTGTATCGATGAAGCAACAGTGACGGATTTACGTGTTTCAGGCCCCTAGTCAACATCAAATTTGAGGCCCCTTTCCTAAACTTAACCCCCCCCCCCTTTCCCCTTTCGCAACAATCTGCTATCGAATATTTTTGATTTAGAAAAAAAAGCCAATCCCGCCTTTTCTTTTCTCTGTTTTTCAAATCTGTATAAAATATATTTTTTGTAGCGCAACGGTTCTTGTTCTTATATTTTCTTTTGGATATTGAAAATTCCATAGAATCGAGATCTTGAGGTTTTAAGTTCCTTAAAATAAAATCTACAGTATCCGAATTTAAATTGGTCCAGTTAATTGGATCAGCTAAAAATTAAACATTTAAGGGAGAGAAAGGGTCCCCGTTTTTCTAAATTTTCAACACTTTTTTCTCCTGACTTAACTAAAAACATGACAAAAACGATGGAGAAAAATTAAGTCCATAAATAAAAAAAATTTACGGGGGCGCCAGGAACAAAGAACAATAGACCTAAACGAATGATAAAAGAAATTCGGAGAAAATTGACAACTATCGCGAAAAAATTTCTTGGTTTTTATTTCTCATATCTAAGCTGGATAAATAAAGTGATACGTCAACTCTCCGATTATGATTTTTATAAATAATGCAAGCTATTGTAATAAAGTCAAAAAAGTAGATGATACAACATATAAATGTAGAAGGAAAAAAAATCTTTTTTTCTAATTTTTGCATTTTATCTAGTCAATAATGCCCCAATTTTGGGCCCCTAGGCAGTTGCCTAGGTGTGCCTATTGGTAAATCCGCCACTGTGAAGCAATGAGCATAATGATTAGCAGATTATTCATATTTACTTTGTTGTTTTTGGATAATAGTGCAATTCGCTTGTGGAAGATTATTTTGATGTTAGAATTGGATTTATAAATTTACTGTAAATAAACGGAAGCCTAAATATAACAATTCTTGCTTTTTTTACACTTTTCCTTTCTTTGACCACTATTCCTCAACTTCAAACAGCAATAAAAATGTCAACTCTTAAGTACGGCTAGTTTTATAAAAATTGTTGATTTTTATTCATGGTTTTTCAAAAATTCACTTCAGTAGCGAACCTAACAAAATATTTTGTAAAAAGTTCCCACGCTTCGAATGTACACCCTTAAGAGGATAACGTTACATGGCAGGAGCCGAGAAGGGAAAGTTTCGTGCCTCCCAAAAAAATCAATCATTTTAAAATAATCAATCTGGCGGATGGAATTTGCAACTTAAAATTAAAGCAATGGACAAGAAACTTAGAGAACCCAAACATAACTGACATATCGTACGTCCAAGCACATCGTGAGTGATATGAAGAGTCCGCGGGAAGAACCGACAGATCACATAGGGAAAAAATTCTAAGATGGCAACTATCTCTTATGTTTACCTTTTGTGTAAACAATGTCAACCATCTCGAATGTGATCTATCGGTTTTTCCCGTGGACTCTTCACATAATATTGTTATATTTGTGAAATGAGAATACATCAGGGCGTTAGGTAAGTATTTCAAATTTAAGTATTTAAATTGGTTGACAAATCACAAAATCGATAATTGGTATAAAAACAAATGAAAATCAACATTCCCCATTTTCGAATTTTCGTTTCACTGTTCATATCAATTAAAGTTTGTGAAAAATTCTGACGTTTTGTGATGGAAAGTATTACCGAAGCAATTTTAACATTACATCAGACGTTGAGGAGGATCAACCGTCTTCCCCCTGAAGAGCCGAAAACGACTCCGATACCAAAGGTGGATAAATCAACGCAGACAGAAAAAGCGAAGCCCAGCAATTCATCTCAGGAAAAGAAAACAGTTAAAGGAGATGCTGCATTAACTCCCGAGCAACTTTCATCATCATCGTCGGATCAACAGATTTCCAAGGAAACGTCTAAAGCAGCGACAGACAAAAATCGAGCTCTTCGTGATTTAGCTACGACTTCAGATGAGGAGCCGGAATCATACCAGGATATTCAAATCAAGATGCTGGAACAGGAAATCAGGGAAAAAAGGAGGACAAGGCAAAAATGAAGAAGCCAAAAGCTATGAAACCCCCGTCACCGAAAATTCCACCCCGTCCAAGCCCAATTTAAAGAATAGGTAATACTGAAAAAACTCTCATTGCTTCTTTGAAAAACACAAATCCTCCTTAAAAAAATATTCTTTCGCAAATGGAAACATACCTTCATTCTCATTGTATGAGACAAGCACCCGTCACGGCAAATAAACAAACACCTCATATGTTTCTTTAATTAAAATACAATCTATGCAAGTGCTCCGTATGTTTAATTATCTTGTTAGCATATGTACAGCATTTTTATAAAGATTAAAAAAAAAAGAAATTCAAGATTTAAAAGATTCCAAAAGAAACCTTGACACAATTAAAAACCGATAACGGAAACTCTCAAATTCTCTTAAAGGTTTCAATGATCTCGACGTCCGAAAACAAAATCCTGACATTTGATTACATTACCACACACGCATGGTATAGGTTGTTGCTATTTTTTTTGTTGTTGTTTCATTTTAAACTCTCATTACACACGCGAAACGTGCAGAGAGTCACATAAAACACAAGAGAGCCGGTAGTTAATTGAACTGGGTAAGAGAAACATAGGTACGAGCGGACACCGCAATTACAAGCATGGCTGATTGTAGTTCCAGTGACGAAACTATTTGGAGCACAACACTTTGTACAAAGTCGTTCTTCAATGTTTCAACACCGGAAAAAATATACACCAGGGTCAACGTGTCTAACATGACTTTTTTTTTAAAATTGATAACATTTTCATGTTTCATATTATTTTTCATTGTTCGCGACTTTTAAAAAATAATAATTTCAAAGTGGAACCAGAAAAAAATAATAACAATAAAAAAGAAATTATTTATAGGGCGTGGATCGTCTGAGATATATTTTCGTTGGGTTTCATTTTTACGACGTCGTCATCATAAGGTACATCTTTTAAGCTTGTAACGTCAGCCCCGGCATTTATGTTTATAAATCAGTTATGTTTTTTCTTCTACTTCTGTTGTCTTTTGAGATTTATCAAGACAGGTGAAGCCTTCGACCTTGAGCGTGTACAATTACCATTAAAAACATGCAGCAAAACATTTGAATAAACATAATTTCCACGCAAACATTCGTTACTGTGTCAATTTAACGATATAACACAAAAGGTTCATTTGTGGCGAACCTAATCGGAAGCAAATCTGTTAACAAATCATCTGTTTTTATGGGATCTCGTGCCTCACTACTTTTTATGCCAATGTAGGGTTAATAGGTAGTTGATGTTAAATATTATAAAGTGCCTTATTCGTGGAAAAATTCTACACCGCTATTGCATTAGGTGGCTGTGGAAATCTTAATGGCAGCATGGCTGATCCTTTTCTTGAAAAATATTAGCTCCTCGAAGGAGATTGGCGGTCGTAACATCGATTTGCATTTGAGAGGCTTCTGGAACGAACCTGGAACATCTAATTTTTGCGATGCCAGTCACACAGATTCCGAAGTCAAGAAGTCTTTCTTCTCAGTCTTCCCCAGAAGGCAAAACTCCGCCAGGAGGTTCTGGATAGAACGGGAAATGTCGACAGATACAATTGTCGCCTACTTCTCCTGATGACATCAAGTTGAGTTGGGGGACTGTCAGTTGGAGTTTTCCTGACCTATAATGACTCGGAAGAGACCATCAAAAGAGCCCTTGAGCTGTAAGGTACATTAATCGATGAAGATCGTTTCGGAGGGAGAGGAAGAGAGGTGTCGAAGGCATTTATGGCAGACTGCTGTCAGGCCGAGATAAACAGTCTAAAAAATATTTTCCCAAATGCTGAACTAATATTATGCATTTTTCACGTTTTGCAAGCATGCTGGAGGCGGATACTGGATAAAAATAATCATACAAAAAGGGAGAGCTCACACTTCCAGTGCTGTCTCCTGTTTGCTATAGCAGCAGGAGCCAGCACTATAAGTGGGGGCAGCACTTTCCGTTGCGGCTGGGCCTAACCCGCTCCAAACCTGTAATTTTCAAATATGACAAACTACTGCGTACACAAAATATGCACCATCTTTTACTGCAAAACAAATCTAACTTTTCCTTGGATTTCAACGATATGTGACTTTTCGTCAATGGCCTAAAGCTTTCCGTTTGAAAATTTTTTTAATTCGTACCAATTTTTATAATAACCGCATCTACTTTTAAATATTGTCCCACTTAAAATAATTCACTCACAGCATTATTTCCCAACCTAAAATAAAAACCTCGTGATTTTTCAAACAATAATTACCAAACCAAAGTAGTTTAAATTAACCCGACGAGTCATCCCATATAATTTGCAAAATAATACAAAAAAAAAACAGACTTTTAAAAAAAAATTAGCCGGTCTTTGATACGCCAAACGAAAAACTTAGTTCTCCTTCAACGCAAATGGTTGCAGAAAATAAACAAGTAAAAAATCTTGCCGCATAAATCTACCGATTTACATTTAATTAGTGTATACCTTAAGGAATGGTATTAACAATTAAAAGTAATAACCATGGTAGAAAAAAAAAAATTATGATTTAATGCGTAAAAATAAGAACAAGTTAAGATCGATGTATCAAAAAATTGTTATTGATGTGAGAAAAAAACTGGATTGGGATAGGCTTAAGTTTGATGGTGCAGCTTAGCGCATCATGAGCTTTCAAGGTTTCCTCAAGGTCGTGAAAAAGGTTTTGTTTTTGTACTTTGCAGGTATGATTTTTTTAAAATGCAATCTCTAGGTTTGAAATTGGCGATGATCACAGCGATTTTTAACTCGGAAGCCGATTGTAATAAATACAATTTATTATTGATATATTCCATTGAAGGATGGATGTTGAGGCTCGCTCGAGAGCTGAAAAGGCGACCAAATGGGCAGATAAAGTTCACCGGACTAGGACTAGAACTGAGATTGTTTTTGTGAAGCTGTTCTCAATGGAATAAAATAGTAGAAGGACCGTAAGCTTCATCATGCAGTCCTATGGCATTAAAAAGAAGGAAGAAGGCGAAAACTATATCGATGAGAAAAAACCTGGAATGCGAATGGTATGTTATGCTCTTTCGATGGCACGGCATAGCACATAACTCTCAAGGTTTCGTTAACGTTCAAAAAAAAAAAAAGTGCGGACTCACGTTGACAAGCAGCACTAATATGACAACAATAGAAGATTTAGAAAAACTAATTTCAATAAAAAAAAAAAATGTTAAGGCACGATTTAAATTTTAAATTTTCTCGTATCTCCTCTCGCTCTTATTTTCAATTAGGGAAATTTTCCTTATTGAAAAAATCAAACTCCCTACCGTCACGTATGTTTAACGGTATGGATCATTACAATCATATGAAAATTCTCCGAAGCCATAAAAAAAATAAAGAGATAGAAAAGAGTCAAGGTTTAAAAAACAAATCGTTTCCCATGTAACCATCATAGATCCTTGCATCATTCCACGCGAGAACGAGGCGGGTAATCCAGATTTTACTATAAAATCCTGCATATCCCAAAAGCTAAAAATATCCACACACTTTACAGTAATCTGTTCATGCACGTGGTAATTAGGTACGGAGACCCGCTGAAAACCAAGGATTTTTACGATAGAAAAAAAAAAAAAAAGTTAACGAAACATCGTGAGGTATCAAGGAAAGCAACATTTTTAACTATGAACAAGCAAAATAGGTTCACAGAAGAAAAACCGTGACAAAATAAAACCATACAGTAAACCACACACACACGCACTTGATGATGCAATGGCGTGTGCGAAGAACACCATTGAATATGAAACAATCATCATCATATGTTGCACACATCGTCATGTTGGCGATTTTTTTTTTCCTCTCAGGAAATGACACGGGCCTACTGGTTTATCGAATGTTAGTTAGAGGTGACGGGGACCACGATTCCCATGAGGTTTCCGATGATTCACATAAATCCAACTGATAAAACCCGCTGAAAAATGACATTACATACCAGTATTCGACCTGCAATTATTTTATTAACACTTTTGGAAAAGGTCACATGAAGATTACCTACTGCCATTGACTCAAGACTATACGAACCAGATTCTTAGACCTTGGACATGTTCTATTCTACATTCTTCTTTAGTTCCGAAGTTTCAAAGTAATTCATATTTTTTTAACAAAATTTTTAGGCGTTTTTCATGGTGAAAAAAAAAAGATTCGGTTTTTAGTCTTTTAGTTGCATCCGTTGGGGCGCTTAAATTAAATCGTTAGCGTTTAAAGGATGTTTAATTTTTTTTGTGAAAAAACTTGATTTTGAATCTTGTCCAGATAGGAGAGAGTTACGGTCAAGTACTCTTTTCCAATCGACCTTGCCCTGCATGATGTTCTGCAAGACGAGACCTTAATATTAGAGGGTTCTATCTCCATTGCCTAAGAGCATATGCTTTCGTCGGTTAGGCGTCGGCTTCATTTAATTCCTTAACATTATTTGATTGTGGAAGACAATAGAAAAATTACTTTCCAATCCTTCTGGTGATCAGAATCAGCAGGTCCACCACAAGAGCCAACCCTTCCTTCAAAACCTGATAAAATTTATTTAAAACTGTGGACCTACATATACAACCGTTTAAAATAGTTGCTTCATTTTTGCCTTATAATTCAATGTTTAATTAAAAATAGCTATTTTAAGCAGTCTCGGTCGAAGAAGCCGAGGTCTGCAACAGTGGAAAGACAAAGATCTCCAATCCAATCTTCAAATACTCTGAGACAACGCCTGACAAGTATTAAATCGTGGTAGCAAACAGCGTTTACTACGTGGTTTGAGGAGTTGATTACCATCCCAGACCGCAAGAACCGTGTCAATAGTTGGCTGCAAGTTTCCAGTAATTGTAAGTTTACATGTCGATTACGCAAACTTTCAGCAAACTACTGTTACTGTTCTTGCGATCTAGGATATGCCGTCAAAAATAGTCAACCTATTTTTCAAACATGCCTAACTATAACTTTGTAATGTTGGTATTTTAAAAAAAAAGTCTGATGTCTCTAAAATAAGAAACAGATTTTTAATAATTTTTAAAATTTCAATAATTGAAATAAGCGCGCAGACGAGCGAGAACGAAAAATTTGCAACGGCTGCGTGTATTTTTTCAATTAGTTTAAACCAAAAGTTTTAAATTTCAAAATTATTCGCCTTCAACCACATCAAAATTTATTATAAAATTAATTTCAGCCGCGAACAAGTTAACATTCAATCGTGAAATTTTCAATAATTCCATCAAAATTTATGTCTTCGATCAATAAATCGATAAAACAAAAACGGTGACTAATCAAAAATTATAAATCTGATTAATTAACCAGTTTATAAAAAAATTTAATCGTTTATCGATTTGATTTTATCATGTTAATCAAAAAATTACCTTTCATCGTAACGACTTTTCTTCATCGATACTGACTATAAAAAGCGTGATACTATGCAAAAGCCATTAATTAACTACGAGACATTCCATATTTAGAAATATCTGAAGCCAAACCAATCGTCAAAGCGCAAAGGGTTCAAGGGGGCATTTGGCAAACAGATTTTGGCCAAAAAAAAAACCACTTCTCGATAATCAAATCTAAATCTCAAGCATTTAATTTCAACAAGGGCCTAAAAATTAGCTAGACTTATCGGATCGATTCCTAAGCCAAAAAAATAAATCAAACAACCAATTGAAGTCAATAATGATTTAATCAAAAATTTATTCAGTCATCAAAACAATCGAACTAAACAAATGTTTAACATACGAAAAAATTAATAAATTAACTCGCAAAAAGATTAATTACCAATCAATATCGATTTTAAAATTCCTTCGTCTTTTTTTATGGATGTGCCTAGATAAAATTCCTACGTGCGACAAAATTTCGTCCAAAAAAAGATTCCGCAATGATCTCGAATTGCGAATTAAATCGGTCGCTTTCTTTTTTAGGCAACGAGCATTGATCTAGTCTCGAATATAATTGATAGCATATGTTTGATTAATAGCGCTATCGATAATTACATCCCCTGAATGACATTTCTTTCATTATAATCGTTCTTCGAGATTTCTTGTTGACAGTGGCGGACTGATAATATTAAGGTGGGATAAGAATTTAAAGAGTTGTTTGAGACAACAATTTAGGGAATTGCATTTGGATGGACAGTTGTTGATATAGATCTTTTGGAGCTTATTAGCTGGAATTTTTCTCGTGCTGGAACGTTGGATTAGATTCCAAATTATTCTCAAAGTTAGTTGCAGAGAAGAATTTTAGTGAGGATTGGACTCATTTTCATGAGTTAATCAGATATGAAGTCTTCGATCCGAGGATCGTGGTCACTCATATTTATAAAGTGGCAAAAGCCCAGATGGATAGTAAAGGCACTATTACACTTGGCATGAAGGGAAGTTTCAGGAAGCACCGTATGATGCAATTAAAGATGTAACACTCATCTTGAGGTTGTTTGCATGTAGGGGTTCTCAGTTGAGAAAAAATTGCAGATAATACTGCAGATGCTGATGCCAAAAGGGCGATAACATCAATTATTGATGCTTATCAAGTTAAAGAGAAGGTTGTTGGGGAAGGTTCCAAGGTGGTCGCTGCAGCAAGGTTGGCTCAGACTTTTTCGACTGCTGAAAAATTTTCATTGCAGAGAAGTCATGTCAAAGATGAAGCTGCCACTGTCATCGCAGGTTTCGAGTTCATCGACGCCAATTATCAGCCAGCCTATGATGCTTTAGTGAAAATGTATGAAAACAAGCGGTTGCATGCCAGCTTCCATTTAAATGATGATATTTTAAGTCGCACCAGAAGAAGTTAGGCATTGGGAAGATTACCCTAAGGAGTATCCTGATGCCTTAAAAACAAATGTCATCTCCCAACTTGCCGGATGGCACCTTGAAGCCTATCGCAATGTTAAACGGGTTAATGATGCATCGAGTTTTAGCACCCTCAAAGCAATTCGAAACCCGCTACATAGACATAGCTTACAAATCTAAAACTTTCTACGACGAGACACAGAAAGTGACTCAGTTGAAGGCTTTAGGTTTGATGAACAACAACGGTACGTGGGACACAAACGTCCTGAAAGCTGCTGAATGGTCCTCCAGGGAGTATCAGAGGATACTGATGATGACATGAAGGAATAATAAACGGTTATGATTTGGGTCAAACGCGATACACATTTTTTATTTCAATCCTTTAATAACATTAGCAGATGCAGAGCAATTCCATGAAACGGAATGACTCGCTGATGCTCAGACATCTGACACAATATCGTTAATCGTCTGCATACCGAATTAAAAGTAAACCAGGGGAATAGCAGTCCGGGAAGGACTGCAACCAATTGCTTGTATTGTATTCTTGGTTGATTACATCAATTTGATCGAGGGTAGAAATACGGAGTTGAGGGCAGAGAAACGTCAAAATTTGCTTTACAAGTTTAGAGAGCAATATAAGGATAAACTAGCCAAGCAAGTAAATGATCCTAGTGCTGAAGCCAAATTGAAGTTCATAGATTCTAGAAAATCCATTCCAAACAAAGTTTGCTGCTATTGTGAAAGCTTATTTTTTGATCATTCAGTGGCAAAATTTGATACTGAAAAGGTTAAAAAGAAATTAGGCGACGATTTAGCTTCAAAAATTTTAAATGCTAATTTTGTGTTTTTTATGTCGATGACATATTGTTGGTGGTAGAGAGTATGAATGAAATGGTTGAAGCTCTAAGTAAAGAATTTAATATTAAAGATAGGGTAGTTGATAATTTCATTGGACTTAAATTTGAGCGAGTGATTACATTGATATTAGTCAAGAAAGTTTAATTGACAATATTATAAGGAAGTTTAATATGGAAACGTGCCGTCCTGTGGCAACTACCATGGAGTCAAATTTTCATCCTTCCTCGAGAGAGGAATTAACTCGAGAAAAAAACAGATGGAGCGAAAGCAGGAGGAGAGCGAAAAGTGAAGACAACAACCCTGTCGCAGACGAACGAGCACAGGATGAGCCAAAGACGGCTGCTCCTTACTAGAGTTAAAAGCCGAAGTTCGAAACAAAGTTACCAGCAATCAACTACTACTCTTTTCTGGGCCATGGCGACTAATAAACTTTTCGCTGATTAAACGCTATTTCCAACACAAAGCACATTTAACTCAACGAACAACGCCAATCTGTTCAAAGACCCTCGCTCTCACCTATAAAAGACCTTACCAGGTCATTTTTTCAAGGGCGCTCATCTTCTTTCACACTACCTCGACCTTCTTCTTTCCTCGTACACAAAACCCATTACCTCCCATACTCCAATCCGCTACTGACGCAATTAAAACTACGCAGGAGCTCGGAATCATACTTCAAATTACAAAATTAGGTCAATATTTATCCATAAAAAAGAAACCCGTATGCGCTAAGCATAAAAATCTTTTTTTACGGCGGCAATAATTGCCAAGTTTTAAATTAATCAAACTAACAATTAAATAATAATATCGTTATATATATACAGTGGCGGCGAAAGGCTCCGCGCAAATTCTTTCGACTCCCCTTCCATTTATAAAGTGAGGTAATAATTTTTAAACGTCTTCATACATTGTTTAATATTTCATAGCAATTGATAACGCGCTCTCGTTAAATAACATCGCCATTGTTATTAAAAAAATTAATCACGACGTTCACGTCCAAGTTCGCTAAATTCATTCATTAGATGAATACATAATTAAACAAATATTGTATTATGGGAACGCGTCAAGACCAAACTCGAAGAGCTATGAACCGAAAGTAGGTTGCTTGTGTCCTCTCCGCTATAAAATTCGCATGCGTGACTGTCAAACATTATACTTTACTCAGGATTCTGGATGGTTATTTTTTCGCAGGCAGACAAGGAGACGCCTGAGACATACGCGAACCAGTTAATATATTTACAGCTCAATGTCAACGTTCTTAAATAGGAAATAAAAAATAAAGAAAACTCCGGTTAAAAACTTTTTTTAGCTGGATAATACAATATTCCGAGTATTCGATGAAGATTCCTAAGAATCTTTTAAATGGACTTTGGCACAACGATGAGTTACTCGTCTTCTAATATTTAAAACTCAGGTATAAGGCTAAGTTAATTATAAGAGAATCAATGGAAATCGTGTTTTTCTAATGGGTTAGCACTAAAAAAAAAATTGAACACATTCGCCCTACTTTTATTTTTATTATTTGTTTATATTCTTTTCTTGATAAATAATATTCGAACTAATTTTCAATTCTTTATTCGTCGATCGCTTAATGGTTTTCTAGACGGTCAGGTATTTAAACGGTTTCGTAATAGTAAAGCGGTATTGTTATATAAACGTGAAGGGGAGATTCTTCCAAGATATCTGACATAGATGAAAACGGTGATTATTTTTATATTCTTATATTTGCGTACGAAGTCGATGATTTATGAATGTTGTAAGGTTATTTTGATAACAAGAGAGAAGAAAGATGCAAGCGAGTTGTTGAAGTTACATCGCCATAATGGTCCACAAGAAACATAAAGTGGACAGATTTTCAAGGTTTTATGTTAATCGGTTAGAAAAAAAAATAAATTTGGAGTAATGGGTTTTTGAGGTCGCGGATTTTAAATCTGATACTATTTTCTTAACGTGGTTTTTCTTTATTTAAAAAAAAAATCATTGGTAATTCATTTCTTTATCAATAGTTAATATTTGTTAATTAGGCAGAAAGGGTAGTCGGTGGAAACATCGACAGTCCTGCTTCAGGTTTGGAGCACCTGCCCTTGACGAGCTAAAGATTCCTTCTGACCCCTTCTGATAAATTTTGTAATTTTTAGCTTATGGCGAAAGTGCCCTTTTTGCACATAACTCCTCAGTTAATTTAAATGACGTATAATTCGCTGCACTAATTGCACATAAATCATAAATTAGACGACAGTAAAAACTTTTGCGAGCTACAAGAAAAAATACCTAAAATTCGCAACCATATTAAAATTTTCTTTCAAAATTAGAAGTTCCATCATTTATTCCTCAAACCTAACCACTCTCTCCTTGATTACTCAATTTTCCACGCAAAACTTCACAAAATCAATTGAAGGATTATACAGAATAAAAGGAGAGAGAAAGAAAATCTTGCTATATCGAAAACTTTTACAAAATAACATTATCCAATCAATTTATAACTCTTATAAGAACTATAATTAGTCATTAAGCATCCTTAAATTATCTTTCGAAATTTAGCATTGGCAAAATAATATCCGCTTAAAGCTTTGGCAAGCTGGCCTTGAAAAAAGAAAAAAAAAAGAAAGATAGACCGGATCCGGGCTTCTCGAATCATTCATATTAATTCCTCGTTATCACCTAAAGCAACTTCGCTAATATGTCATGCGGTTTAAGAACCATTTTCTTAATATTAATTTCAATTTAATTATGTACCAATCGGATCAAGAAAAAGAAAAATAACAAAAACGTCCTCGACTGCGGATTAAATGACACATCATCTCTCATGGCGAGAGCAAGTAATTTTTCTTTCCGACTGAGTCATCATTTGTGGACTTTGCCGGGTCATTTCCTTTTCAAATTCACCCTGTATTTATATTATAAGCCCTTAAAAAATATCAAATGTCGATCATTACCGTAACTCGAGTATAATTAAAAAAACAAAAAAGAAATGGATGACGTAAAAAGAACATCAAACATTGTCAGTAATTTCCAATTATCTCAATATCTTTTTCTTCTTTTTTTGTTTTGAACTTGTTGAAATCAAATCTGGAAAGTTAAAGCCGGGGTAATAAATGAGTGGGAAAAGCGGGAAAAAAAAGCTTTCGAATGGATTTTCTTTTCTTTTTCCATTCTCAGTCGGTGATGTAACGATCATGCATACAAGCTATGGATGTCGTAGAAGTTAACAAAGAATTAGGGAACAAGACCTGGAAGACAATTTCAAAACGTTACACACGATTTTATCTCTTCGTGATTGTTTATTGATATTTATATTTATGAAGGATTTTTGTGACGTTTTCTTCTTGAAAATTTACTTTTTAAGGAAGCTGTGAGTAGATTCTTAAGGAGGAAATTTTTTCAAAAATCTTTTATTATACACGACCGATTGGTCGAATATAAATTGCTCGATAACATAGTAACAGTATTAATTAACGCAAAATAATTTTTTTCACGTTAAATAATTTGTCACGTTAACTATGTAACTAATAAATATGTCTTTAATAAAAATTATAAATTAAAAAAAACCGTTTTCTTATTTATTTTATTATTTTTCACGTAAAAAAAATGTCAAAGGGAAAAGTCATACTCATGGAAATTGGTTATCAATACGCGACCCAGAGTCATGTAATCAACGTAATTTTTGATAATGGACGGCAGTTCATGAACGTTATCTTTCGGGTAAGATTTTTAATGATTTAGATTTTAATGACTTTAAATCCTTTTTTTTAATCGTCTCAATATTCAAGAATCTATTGCTGTGGTAGACGCAGTCAAAGACACAATACAAAAAAATTCGCTGGTCCGAAATAATTTTGTGCTATCTGCGAGTTCAAATTTACATGGATTCACTATGTTTAGCTTATGAACGGCACGTGTAAACCTGAACTCGCAGATAGCACAAAATTATTTCGGACCAGCGAATTGACAAAAGTCAAATATAATCAAAAATAATTCGTGGACGGCGGAACAGTTCGTGAATCGCTAAATCGAGCAGATAAAGGGGATCATGAAGTCGGATTTCATCCCGAAATTCGCAAGATTTTAACAAAAAATTCTACAACAGCAGAATTTACTTTAATCCGATGAGTAGCACCTTAGGATTGTTGCACCGATTCCGACCATTCCTTGCTGCCGTGACGGCGAGAACGAAATTTTAACCACCCTTGTTCTATTATAGGCGTATATCCTCTGCTTTTGATGAGTCTTTACATGAACGACTAGCCAGATTGGCAATGGGTCTACCGCAACCCATGGAACACCATTAATGGACGATCTTATTATTTTCGCAAATTCCAAAGCAGAACATGATAAAATTATGAGTAGTGCCCTTGAGCGGGCTAGAACATTTAATGTCAAATTCAATCGTAATAAATTACTATATTGCATTTCAGAAGTAAAATATTTGGGCCATATCTTTAGTGAAAAGGGAGTATCAGCAGACGCGGATCGTGTTAAATCTATTACGGAATTACAAGCTCCTAATAACAGAAAAGAATTGCAATCTATAATGGGATTAGATAATTTCTTGCGACGTTTTATCCTTAATTTGGCTAAATTGACCGAGCCTTTCAGAAAAGTACTGAAAAATGATGTCCATTTTGATTGGACGGAGGATTGTGAACTTGCATTTCGTAATATGAAACAGTTAATTTCCGAAAAAACGTATTTGACTGCTTTTGATAGTACAAAGATAATTGAAATTCAATGTGACGCTTCGAAATCGGCTATCGGTTATTGTTTAATGCAAGAAGATAGACTCATCTATTTTGCTTCAAATGATGCCGAAGAAGGGTATGCTCAGATAGAAGAATTACTCGCAGTAACTGAAACTTGTAAGAAATTTTATCATTTTATTTGCGGGCGACGTTTCCGGGTCTATACTGATCATTTGCCTTTTATTTTCTTTGTATAAGAAAAAATAGAATGAAATTTCAAATAATAGATTAAAGAGGTTACGATTTTGAGAATGCGAAAGTGTACTAATCCTGTCAGACTTTTTATTACTGGTGGCTCTGGAACTGGGAAAACCTTCTTGCTTAAACTGTTCACAGAGAAAATTCGAAGATGTTACTGTGACGAAAGGTTGGTGAAAGTCGCTGCTTTGACTGGAGTCGCAGCCAAGCTGGTAAGAGGTCAAACTCTTCACTCGTTGCTCCGATTTCCCGTGCAGAAAGATGGCCAAGCTCAAGAATTGTCGCTTTTAACTAGCCGATTTCTCAAACACATGCGCCTCGATTGGAAAAATACGAGATTTTTAATCATCGATGAAATCTCAATGGTGCCCTATCAAGTTTTTTTGAAAATTTTTTTATTCACCAGAGGGAAGAAAAGAGCAACAAGTTTAAACACATTGCTCGTTTCATAAAATCAGCAGCATGAAAAATACATTGTTTCGCATAATTTTTCCCCCCAGGGATTTAATAAAAGAGTACAGCAAATGATTTTATTAAATAAAAAAGATGGGTAATAACAATAATAAAACCTCAAAATTGCATATTATACCATCTGCTAATATCTTGGTGTTAAAAAAAATTAACTGATGGGATTTTTGATGGCGCAAAAAAAAAGTAGACGTTGTAGTCTACCTCCACTTTAGCGGAGAGTAAGGGCTCAAAAGCCCTTTTGAGTTTTGTTTGATTTTTGCGCCTTGATACCGGCGTTTAGATTTTTTTGTCATACTTTCTTGGGGTGGATTTTTCCTTCTGCCTTCAGTAATACACTTCTGAGACCAGTTTTCAGCTTCACTTTAACAATAAATATGTCATCAACCGTACCTGCCAACATTGCCGCTACAGCACAGGTTCGCAACGGGTCCTATCAATTGTTCATTTAATTTCAGAGATCTCATCATCCGGTTTCTGTCCAAACCTTGTCGCTATGGATAGATTCGCTTCGTCTAATAAGGGATAGACACCGCCATTTTTACGGTGCACTTAACTAGTCACGCGGAATCTCATTGCTCCCAAGGAAATCTCTCCTCTCTTTTTCATCCGTGCCTCAATTATTCCCTCAAATTTTATCTGAACACCGCCTTTATTTCACTCGAAACCTCATTATTTTTCTTCACAAAAGTTCCATACCTTTTCTAATCCCTGAACCAAATCATTCACGATTATTTACCACTATTAAAATAAATCGCAGCGGATTTCTTCACGCTAGCTAACTAAAAAAAAATTTTTATTGAGGTGAAAGTCTTTATATTGCAGGTATACTAAACTTCATTATTCATTCAAATGACCATAATGCAAAATCAGACAGTGACCTTTTTACTTTTATGTTTAAGAAAAACAAAAAAACAAGAAGTTCATTGCCTTTCTTTCGACATATTCTCTAAAACGTAAATTGCAAAACGCTAATATTTCATTATTATTTATAGATCGTACTTTAAAAAAAAAAAAAATTAAAAATAATAATGGAAAAAAAAGAAATTATTTATCCGTACGATGACAAATGACTTATGCCGAATAATCATTTATTGCCGTTTCTTTATCCTGTCTACGAAAAACCTCAAAGTCTGCGCATATTTAAGTAGAAAACGTTAAGATTTTTAATTCTTGCGGTTTTCATTGTTTCTAAAGTCAATGATATCTAACACTTTTAAGGGGGAGTTCCATTTCCGTTTAAATTTAAAATTAATTTCCCTTGGCCCGGCATTTAAAATTAAAAGGTTTTCCATTCGCAAAAAAAAAAATTTAAACAAAAAATGGAACGGGGGATATTTTTTTTTTAATTTCTCAAAAATCCAAAAATTTGAATTTTCGGTTATCACAAACCGCACTAATGAAGAAGATTCCAGAACGTAATCCAAAGCGAAAAGAAAGTAGGTTCAGTAAACCAAGCAACACAAAACGCTCGCGAGACCGACTCGAATGATAAAAAAACTAGCAACGAGTCCGATAACAACGAGTACACGGTATCAACTGCCTTAAAATGGCTACCGACCGAACCACTCTCTTCACAAACGGTTCAATTTCTTTCGCTTCAATGGAAAGATGGCATATATGACGGGATTTTAAAACGCGCGAAATGAGAAGAGGCATGAGATTTTCACAACTGACGCGGAACCTGTTTTGAGTCTAATGGGGAACCGGTTTCCCAAAAAAATAGGTATGCGTAGGCGCGTGTGTTAAAAGTGAATGGGAATGTTAAATGCAGGCCTATGCAGGATTAATGAATGCATGTTGTTGCATATCAGATCGATTTAAATCAACATGCGACCCTCGTATCATTTTTCTAAATTTTTAATGTAGGATTTTGTTTATCAATGGTTGTTTTTATGTGCTTATTTTTGCATGCTATAGTGGGCACTAAATTTTTTTTGCTGGTGACAAGTCAACCGGGGCATTTTAAGAAACAATGTCCACAACTCAGGCACAGACAGGCCCACCGGGCAACCGGGCAAATGCCCGGTGCGCCCTACTGATCCCTTAAATACAGTGAGTTATTCAAAGCATATAAATACCTATTGACTATACCGCTCACTCAAGTGTCATGTGAGAGAGCCTTTTCGTAATTGAAACTTCTAAAAACTCGCTTAAGAGCCAGACTGACAGATGAAAATTTAGAATCCCTATTTCTTATGCAGTGCGAGCGGGATTTATTAATTCAAATAAAAGAAGACTCCATAATAGAAAAGTTATGTGAAGACAGCTCCGAAATGAGAAGACTTTTGATTTTTTAAATTTAAGCTGTTAATTTTTTGGCGGGGTTGGGGCAGTTTATCCCCCAAGCTGAAAACGCAAATGAATATGTAAATAATCTTGATGTTGAAAAGTTGATCAGTTTAGTGCGTCAAAAACTTAAATTTAAATGTAAAATAATGAAGAGACGCGCGCAGTTGTATCTAAGAAGCATAATAACACAGCCAACGTAAAACTAAGGTAAATATTTTTTAAATTAAATTAAATCAAAACTTGCTTAAAAAATGTCTCACAAAAAAAGATATCTCAAAAAAAATTTTTTTTTGGGGGAGGGGGTGGTAGGGAAGGTTTGGCGCCTTTTTTGTCGATTTTTGCCCACGCCCTCAAAAGGCTCCCAGTCCGTGTCCTGTCCATTACTGCCTATCAAAAGTAATAAGATTACCAGTGATATCCTTATCTGCAATGGACGATTCAGCTGGTGACCCAGTCGCTTTAAAAACATTTCAAAACTCATCAAGCGATTTCTTCATCTTCTTTGTCTTCAAATGATGATTCTAAAATTAAGGCTCAAAATCGCTCATCTCGAATGCTTCTTCCAAAGAAAAAAACTTTGTAGTAGGTTGAGGACCAACAACAAAACGCAATTTTACATTTATCGAAAAAAGTGTGCGCACCGAGTTAGTTCAAAATAACCTGCCTCAACTGGTCGTACCACCAATTCCCAATGCTAATGTTATACTTCGAGAGTACGAAAACGTTTTGTTAAATTAAATAAAAATAGAATGTTGAAAGATGAAGCAAATAATCCCACTTGAAACCAAATGAAATTAAACGGAGTACGACAAAGAAATTTAGCTCAAATGAAAGCTTAAATCGCTGGTCCGAAATAATTTTGTGCTATCTGCGAGTTTAGGTTTACATGTGTTGTCCATAAGCTAAACATAGTGAATCCATGTAAATTTGAACTCGCAGATAGCACAAAATTATTTCGGACCAGCGAAATTTAAAAGCTTTTTCAGGCTTAATGACTTTGCACTTCCCTACCTACGTTTCTGCAAAGGTGTAAGTCAGTATCCTAACTTATCCCAACAAGAAAACGCTACGTGCATATATAATCGCGACAAAAACAATAAACTAGTTGATGCCAAATTAGGTTTATTGAACCTTTAAAACCTTCGTCCCGTAAACTAAACATCAAAGGATTTGATCAATTTAAAAAACTCAAATTGGCGACGGAACGTGGTATGAAATAAAAATGATGAAGTAATTAATTCATTTGAGAGACAATAGGAGAATGAACAGGCTTAATGTTAAACGTAATGTTACGGAAAATATAGGGTGGGGCGTTAAAAAAATTCTGCAAATAATTATTTAAAATTTTAATAAAACTCACCATATGGAAAATTTAGAATCTTGCATGCAGAAAGCTTTTTCATGCTCTCCGTGAAAAATTTATTGTTTGATTACCTAATCCATATCAAGAAGGCGCAAACTTGAAAGTTTAAAACCTTTCACCAGTTAAATCATTTTTGAAAAAAAAATTTAAGCTTTTTTTTAGTTGTTGTTCTCAAACCAAAAGTTACAAATTAAGGCTAAAACAAAATTTTAGCTAAGTTTTGCAACAAGGCTGAGAGAAAGAAATCCCCACAACTGAGGGTTTATGATTTTTATTATATATTTTTTATTTATTTTTTTCGGGCATAGCCCGGCTTTTGGCCCCACAACTGAGGGTTAAAATAATTTTTATGCTTAAATTTTCACTTTCTTTCAAAACATTAAAACTATGAAACCTTCTGAGCTTGAACGTTAAGTCTTAGAGCAGGCAACAGCCTAAAATCTTTTTTTTTCTGTTTTTGGGGCGAATTAAAACATCGGTATAGAGGCGAACACAACACTCCTCACACCTTGGGGTCTTTTGGAAGTAAAAAATCGATATTACTCAATAAGAAACGTTGATAAAAGACAAAATCAAGATTCCGTAAGGTATTCTTTGTCAGTTTTGGAAAACTGCCCGTTTCTTAAAAATGGTTCAATATCAAAATTCAAGTTTTAACGGAGGTTCGACGTTGCCAAAATTGGATTTACTGCAAAGAATAGTAAGACCGTGATCGGAAGAATAGAAAAAAAACCCATTGGCATTTAGAGGTGATAAATACCACTTGGGAAATTTAAAAAAAATAGCAGTGCTACCTCGGAATTTCATTTTCTGTAGAAAGTTAGTATCAGCAAGGTCAAAGAAAAACATGTTTTAACACGCTTCGTCATGTCAATCCACGTGATACCGCTCGTTAACTCTCCAGCTGCAGTTACTTTTTATTTTAAATGAACATCGGTATTATATTAAGCCCTCTGCAAACCCACTTTTTAGCTTAAAAGGATTTATTGAGGAGTTAAACGGGATATTCAGCATTACGTTGTGAATGCTTTTCTCCATTGCAAAACGAAATTATTTATACCTTCTTCAAGTTCAAGACTCACCAAACGCACAAACATTTTCCTCTGGTTTTTTTTATTCCATTCCAGCTCAATACTCGCTTTGATTTATTTGCTGTCGCATGTGCACTGGTGAATCTGAGCTCACCCAAACTTGCAGGCAAAGAGGAAGATAGTACTGCAGTAGCGGGAAGTAGCGATTCGTCTGAGCCTTTCCCACAATTTCCTATCAATGACTGGAAAATTGTGGAAAAGTTGGAGAAGTTGTTGATGAAAAACAATGAACGAAGTCTGAAATCATTTCTATTGCCGTTTTTTTTCAACCAAAAGAAAGACTTTAAAAGGCAGACAGGAAACCGATTGAAAAATTTGTAACAAAAGACCGAAGCTAGAAACAGATTCGCTAAAAACGCGATACAAAGTCCTTAACCACAGCTAACGAGACCGATCGACCTACTTATCTTACAGGTGCCCTTTGTAAAGTTCGGCGGATCGACCTAATCTGTTCGTTTAGTGCTCAGAGTTCGGCAGATGCATGATGCGGGGAAGAGCATCTAAAACTCAAAGCCGGCGAGGGTGAGTGGGATAATGCCCTCTCGTATCCGTATAGCTTCTGCTTGCGGGATCCCCTTCGTGCGCCGCAGGGCCCGGGTGCGAAGTTGGTGTTGGCCCATAGGATTAAACCCGGAATATGGACAATGTGAAACGAAACCAATCCCCCTCGGGGGATAGTAACGAAGCCCATATTTCGGGTGGATATCCGAGATATTATCCGATTCCGATGCCCGATCTGGCTGAGGACAGATGTTACGTTTGTCAGCGATCGGTCATGAGGCAGTTCGACTTGCGGTCGCATCATAAAAAGCAGCATGCCGACCAACCACCATGCTACAGATGCGTTTCCGGAAGAGAGTTCAATGACTTCAAAGAAGGAAACTCTCATTTCACTAAGTCGAAATGTTTACTGGCCAACCGGGACGATGCTCTGAAATCCACGTGCAACATGTGCGGGAGATCATTCAACATTCGAACGGGGTCTGACTCAACATAAGAAGTTAGCGCATAACGCAATCACGGTCACCCAGCGTGTAGCTGTTTACGAGTACCTTTCGCCAAGAAGGGGACCGTCAATACATGTCGAGCACTCCCCGAATTCGAACGCGGGTGTGAGCAATGAAATCTGTCCTATCTAGAATCCGGCGAGCCTTCGGGCGAGAATTCAAGCCATCCGTACGAGTTCCCAGATCTGAGTCAACTTTCTACACGTTCCTTCGAGGAAAGTACCCTGAACGGACCGACCAAACCCGATGACCTGTACTTCGAATTATGGGAGCGGTCGGGCTGGGAGGAAGTAACAGCTGTGGATATAAATTCAGTCGATCCGAATCTTACAGAGCTCCATAATCACCTCCTGGCACTGGTAAGGGGAAGAGATCGATGGAAGAACTTCGGATATAAACTCGACCAGTGGCTTCAGCACCTCAGACTTCCTTGTAGGGCAACATCCGCCCAGGCGAAGGAGAAATCCAGGCCAAAATGCGAACGCCAACCCCGGGGAAACCCGAGGCCTAGCGTCGGGCTTCGGCGAAGGCGCCGATGGAACCTTGCCCTTTATTTAAAATTCAATAAGGCATCTTTTTTATGCTCAATCGTTTAATAGTGATGGAAAACGTGATTTTTATTCTCTGCTTTCCTCCCTTCCTCACACTCGAAACTCGTAAATATTCGAATCAAAAAAAAAAGTAGAGCGCGTTATTTAACTTATCGGGAATGCCGAAAAAAAATTACGCGACCGTTACCATAAACTATGTAAATATTGATACTTGATAAGGTACACCCTGGAGATGACGTCACGATAAAACGAACCTTGACTCGAAAATGTTCTAAAGCTGTTTTTTTTATTGTTATTTAGTATTGATTTATTAAAACTCTTGTATAAATATTCGCAAAAACTGTCTCTAGGTCGTTTTATTTTTTTCGCCATTAGAATTATTCCATTTCCGATAGTTGGATTAACTAAAAATGGTCATTGCATTTTTTAAATGTGTAATTTTATTTTCTTTAACAATGATGAATGGACTTTTTCAAGAAACCGACCTCGGCGTGTAGGGCTGTTAATGTTGTAATAAAATTTAGGATTAACATGCATTTTATGCAAATTAATAAGAGGATTTTTCTAAAGTGCATCAAGCCTGAACATATTTTCAATAATGACGCAGGAGTATAAAGAAAACGAAAAAGAATACTAGTGATGCCAGAAACTGAAACTTTTTCTAAAAAATCTAGATCAGCTACTGGCCTTTCTAGCTTTTTCGAAAGTGTTCGCCGAAGGTTTGATTAGCGCAGTATTTCCACAGTCTCAACCTCAAAATTCAGGCTCAGGCGCAAACTTAAGTCCAGAATGAATAGAAAACGAACCGAATTATCCGTGTGATATAATTTAATCGAATGATACATGAAAAAATAAGAATTTCACACGGCAAACCAAAAGTCGAGGAATATCATCCGGAGCCGAAGGAGATTCAGTCTTTTTAAGTCCGTCAGCCGTCTTCGGATTTAATCTAAGAACTCAATCTGAAAATTCCTATGCAGCCGCGATAAGAACATTGGAACTGCGTCCCCTTAATCAACTTTTAACTCGATCTGCTTTTAAATTTTAGCAAACTACAATTTTGAAATAAATCAACAACAAAAACAACAATAACGCAACATGTAGATAGTAAATAAATGCGATGCATGAAATGTGGTTAACCTTAGACTCAGGAACAGTCTACTCTTAATGTTGGCAGAAATGACATTGACCGTTGATTCGGTTTCCTTCTTTTGCAATCTCATATTTAGTGAGGAGCTCTCGGGTAGGTACGCGTTCATTGTTTTCTTTATCACTTTTTTCCTCACCCGTTTGGCATGGAATGCATTTCCGTAAGATTTAGTCTCGGCGGAACTTGTTTCACGCCCTGCGGGGGGAATATGGAAATTGTCGCACTTGAGGAAACCACCAACATGCTCAGATTTGCCATTCAAAAAATATTCGTTCCGCTTTTCCCTTCCCAACGGAAACGGAAATAACGAGAGGAGAAAATGGATAATCCCACGTGATCGACTTTTTTTTGAAGTGAAATACATCAAACAAGACAGAATCTCATCCTTCTTTCTCTTTCCTTTAAATTAAGCAGTGATTAATTAACGGTGATTTTTCGGCGTAAAGGAATGACCTTGAACAAAGCGATTAGTCATTTCTCCTTTTTTCAGGTTTGTTGCCTTAAGGGAAGAAAATTCGAAACGGGGCGTGTCAACGTGTTTGTTATATATTGTTAATTTTGGGAATTCGTAACGGTTTCAAATAGAGTGTTTAGTGTTTTGAATATTAATTTCAAATATTTTGATTCATTTATTCTAAGAAAGATAAATGTTTAGATTAACGAGAGTGATATGTCCATGATCGTGTTTTTTAAACTAGTTTCTGAAAATTCACAGAGAACATGTTCTGTAAAAACTTCATTTAGATGTATTGCTTCAGGTTTGCTTATTTGTCACTTATGCCTCGAAACCATGTATTATCTATTAGAAATAGCTAAGTGTACATTTTGCGAAAAACTTTTTCATCTCCCTTGCGCTGGACTTAAAAGAACGTCTTGTTAAATTAGCGTGGCGATGTCCCTTAACATGCAATGCTACAGCTCAAAAGAAATTAAATTAATCGAAATCGCCAGAAGTTCTGGACTTGTCAGCTACTCTAAAAAAGTTGGAGGAGAATATGGAAGGTTTAACGTCTGCAGTGGGAGATGTTAGAACAACAAATGCCTCAGTAGTGAGCAAATTAGATAACATAGAAGCTATTGTCACTACCACACAAAATGATGTTAAGGCATTGCTGAAGGAGATTGCAGCGATGCAATGTCTTAACGACTCAGCAGGTGCGCGGGTTTCTAACCTTAAATTGGAGGAAGAGGAAAAGTTCTCAGAGTCCGTAGCAAGGGTGGCATCCCTTATTTCAGGCAGCATATGCTTTGCGGTGCATTTCGGTAAGTTTATGTTTCTTGTCAATGTCGCGACAGCTGTGTATATGTGAGCGATTTACTAACCCATTGTTTTGCTTACAGCATTTCAGAAGAAAGTGGCGATCATGTCTGCCAATTCTTTCAAATACGTCGATTTCGACAAAACGTGGTCAGAGATAATGAATTTAACGGTTGAGGAGGAAGCCCGATTTCCCTACAAGCTTTATTTGCAGCGTCTCATCGGAAAAATTGCGAAGGATCATGAATAAACCACGGCCAACGGTTTACAGAGCTTATGGAGCTTATGGCGTTATGGAGCCTCTTAAACAACGACACATTCCTCGATGCCATTACAAAGGAACGACCGAATCTAGCCGGAGCCCTGGGCCAGTTAAAAAAGAAATTGGAGATCTTTGTCAGAGCCATGGTGGGAGCAAAAAAAGGAGAAAACCCCCCCACGCGAATTTACGTGGAGGCCGTCAATGAGGCCCAGAAATGTGCGACCGAAATTAAGAACTGGAAGAAACAACTTATCGATGAACAATCACCACTCGGTCCCAAACGTTTGCCCGACATTTTGCGAGCACGGGAAGTGCTGCGAGGAGTCTTGGTACACAATTTTATAATGTTGAGACGTCATGTTTATGATTTTAAGAAATTCAAATCGGACGTTGATAAGATTGTGAGCCACTTTAAACTGCACCCAAATCATCGAAAACTCAAAATCGTGAAAGTCATGGACTCCGCCGATAGGTTGACCCACGGAGAGGTCAAATTAGTCCATTATATGTCCCAAAAAAGGGTTTTTAAGGGGCACAAGGATGAGCGATTCTTCATAGGCATCTCAAAACTAAGCTGCTCGATGTGCGCTGCCTTCATGTCAAATGTCACCGAAAATATCTGATATGTATCTGATGTATCTGATATGCAGACAGAGGTTGTTAAATTTAAATAAATTTTAATTTTAATTTTAAAAAAAGAAATCAAATTTTTTTTCTGTTGGTAACAGGACGATGATGCAGAACGCAAGAACCCGTTTACTTTATAGTTTACTTACATATCGAGTTTTTGGTAACAAATGTTACTCCTTAATACTCGTAACCTTTTTGCGTGTGTGTGAAGTGTCACTGGGAAAGGCTTAACACAAAACGCTTTCTGAATAATAATGCCTGATTCGTGCTTCCGTATTTCCAGGAACGTGTTTTTCGCATTTAGAAAATTTTCGCGCGAAAACGTGAGACATTATGTTAAGAGTCAAGAAACTCGCCCCCTTTTTCACCTTAATGCTTTTCTTTATCCCGTTATAAGTTCCACGTCCAATTTATAATGAGAAAAAGACACCGCCTGCTATACTATACTAATTCAAGTCAGCATTAACAAGACATCAACTTCTGCGGCATCCACAATTAAAAAGAATAGAACGGTAATTAAAAAGTTAAGAGCAACCGCTCAGAAAAATGCATGATGGCTAATTTTAATCAATTGAGAGTCGAAATCATGACAATGCAATCAAAAATTTGAAACTGCTGGTGGCAGGCGGTGGCTGGGGCTACTGCTTGAGTTTTTGTCTGCGAATTCAAGTTTATCTTGATTGTCAAGAGTTGACAGCAATCCTAGAGATCTGCATGCAAGTCGCCTACTTGCTCAGTCCCGCAAGGGTCCATTTTGGGCCCTTTATTTTTTCTCATATACATTTCTTTTTCTCATCAATATGGCTTCGCTTATGCTCGCTGGTATATGGTATAAGTTGGTATATGAAAAGGGAAAGGCGAATCAAGTTATTGAAGGGTTTGTTGATAGCGACTACGCTCAAGATAAAATTGACAGGAAATCAACGCACTAACCACAGCCTAACCTCACCCTTCTGGTCGCCAAATTATCATCGAGACTTTCTGCGACAGGAGCGGTGTCCCGGAAGAGACAGCTATTATATGGCTTTAGGCTCTAAGAAGGCTTACAAATTTTTTAAATAAGTGTCAAAAGGATATTACGAAAACACGCCTAACCCGAGATTCGAAGGCTTTTAGACCTGAAAGCTTTCCCAAAATGGCGCCATACAGATAAAATTCTTCAAGTACACAAAAAAAAAATTATGATTAATGTTTTGGTGACACACCTATTTTACATTTGGCTCTAAACGAATCCGATATTTATCGTATACATTTGAATAATCAGGGATTTATTGTTTAGCGAAAGACCCGAGGCGACGTTTTTCGCGCCGAATTCCTTAATCGATTCTTTTTTGTCGTTGATTAATAGATTAAGACTTTTCAGGCTTCATATTTAAAACTGTCGTCAATGAATTTTCTTTTGTGCCAGCTCCGATGCATTGTTATCGTTTCTTTATTATAATCAAGCTAGAGGCGACTTGGCTACGCCGCTTCCGTGTTTATACACTGGCAGCAATACCGATCTTGTTTTCCCGAGGCGTGAATATTAAATCCGTCTTTTAAGAAAAGCGAAATAAGACCGGAAAGCGTTTTCACGTTTACACTTATTAAGTGGGCAGGAGGGACTCAGGCGTGAAAATCGCTTTTCTCTCTTGCTTGCTCCCCCTTTCCTTGTTTGGAAAAACGGATACCGAAAAAGTGATTACGTGCTTTTCCTTTACGTCACAACTTCTCCATACTGCGTTTTTTCTCTTTTTTTTTGTTTTTTTTTCCAGTCTCGGTTTGTAGGATTTCGCCACGTGCGTTTGCTGTCGCATGAATAGTGTTCCGGTGCCCCCGGAAGGCAGTTTCCGGCAAACTTCGCAACTTTGGGAAAACTAAAGTTTGTTTTGGCAGGGTTGAGCTTGTTTACAAATCGATGTATGGATTCTCTGGTAAATAGAAGCGGTTTTCAATATGTGTCGCAGTCAATATTTGCCGGATTTCGTTGCAAAGGATTTTATGTCCAGAATTTTTTTGTTCCGAGCTTTTTCTGGGGAAACGGATATTGTTAACAGAGATAATGCCTTGAGCGAATTTTTTTTAAACTTGCTTTCAGCGTAATGATGTTGACAGAATTTTTTTCATTATCAGTTACTGCCGTTTAAACAATAATTGTCCTTTATATACAGGGTGGAACAGATCTTGTGGGTGCACTGGGGACCTTAAACAATGTTATCATATATGGCTTAAGGTCCCCAGTGCACCCACAGGATCTGTTCCACCCTGTATATAGATAATAGTATAGTAAAGTATTAATTTTAATTTTATTTTTTTCCAGCCCCAAGAAGAAAAAAAAATAAAGACAGCTCAGCTCACACGGCACAGCTCAGGTTAGTATGCCAATATTTTTTAAAATTTTATGTGTGTATTTCAACCAAGTTGTTATGTTAGTCAACCTCTGTTTTCTTTTTCAAAATGAGAAAAATACAATTTTTTGAACAACGTTATGAGGGTTATATACAGGGTGAAACAGATCTTGTGGGTGCACTGGGGACCTTAAACAATGTTATCATATATGGCTTAAGGTCCCCAGTGCACCCACAGGATCTGTTCCACCCTGTATATAGATAATAGTATAGTAAAGTATTAATTTTAATTTTATTTTTTTCCAGCTCCAAGAAGAAAAAAAAATAAAGACAGCTCAGCTCACACGGCACAGCTCAGGTTAGTATGCCAATATTTTTTATGTGTGTATTTCAACCAAGTTGTTATGTTAGTCAACCTATGTTTTCTTTTTCAAAATGAGAAAAATACAATTTTTTGAACAACGTTATGAGGGACTAGAAGGAACGCACTATCGTTTAGTCTCAGTCTCATCATTCTTATTAAAGACTTTGAAGGCTTAGCACGGGCCTTATATGGATTCAAAGAAGCTTTTTTCACTGCTGTATGAGGCTTGTAAAAAACCTGAGAACGCAGCTGTGATTTTTTAAAATCAATGATAAGCAACTGCGTTTTCTGCGAATAACTCTAAAAACCAGAAGTTACCGCCTATACTAATGTTCACTTAGCTAGGTTTGTAGGTAGCCGGTGGAAACGTAAAGACAGTCCTGCTTCAGGTTTGGCGCACCTGCCCTTTGCGAGCTCCAGATTCCTTCTGGCCGGAGATAGCAATCTGTTAGGGGGCAGCAGTCCTACCAGTACTGGACTAAGGTTGAAGACGGTAAAAGTTGGCTAGGCTTAAGTCCAGAAAGCAGGAGACTGAGTCGAGGACTGATGGTATGGCCCTGTGCTGCGATGCGGAAGGGGTTGGAAAGCCACAGCATTAAGTTCCCTAGTATAGCCATCATGGCCGAGGGTTTCGTCTTTCGTGTGCAAGATCCAAGACAATCGATTCGGCTAGGGCCTCTTGCACGCCGCATTAAGCTCTCTAACCAAGATGGTCGCCAATTCCCGTCGCGGGAAGGCACTATAAGAAGAAGCTAGTTTGCATATCCCACAAATCAAGTAAAATCACCTAGCTCGAGATCTTACGACACGGCCCAATCCCCCATAAATTTAAAACAGATAACAAACTCAAAAACTCCATAACAGATGATACTTAAAATCGTCTGGTATCCATTGCTGAATACGTTTTCAACTGATTTACAGTCACGAGAATTACAAAACCCCAAAGGGGTGAGTGACGTTCATCGGACAACTCATAAAACGGGGAGTTTGTATGTTGCAAGAGGAGGGGAAGGAAATTTAAACATTCGTAAAATGGGTCATCCGCTTTATCGAACCTTTTTCAATACCCTTTTATTTTCTCGGGATGAAAAATTTTTGCTTCGTTGCCCTCAACAAAAAAATCGATTTATTAATCAAAAAAAAAAAAAAAATATTGCGATTAATGGAGTTTAAAATGTTTCTTGATCAATAGATTGTAATTAAAAACACGCGTTTATTGAAATAAAAACTCAAATTGGCAAGTCGTAAAGCTCCAAAGTCAAAACTCCTTTTTTAAAAAAGGTTTTTAATGATCTGTTCCCCTGCTGATCATCTCGCGCCTGCAACCCACCGTTTTATTTACCGCGACCTACATTCACCTATAATAAATCAACGTATACAAATTACAGTTACAGTGTTATATGTATACTTCAGTGGCGGCTCGTCAGCGGGGGATCCCTGTCACACCCACTTTACTCCCTAATGTATTATCCCCAGCAATAAAAAAAAAAAAATAAAACGTCTCTATTTTTCACGCAGTAGCATGATAATCGAAGTCAATTATTTTAATATTTAACGAGTTTCACGACGTGCAAATCCTCGAGTGAATATTTAAAATAATCAAAAAGAGGATGCGAGGACGATGCATAATTGATAAAAAGCTTTTTATACAATAAACTTTTTTATTGGCCCTTAAGTTGGCAACGCAAAGTGAGTGAATTTGTTTTTTTTTTTTATAATTTTTACAGTCCGTGATAATGTTATTAATCGACGATTAATCTTTTTTTTTCATTATTAAGAGTGTCATACAAATATTCAAAAGCTTGTGGAGGAATTGTTTACAAGATTATCACGAGTTGTTGAAGCAAATTTTTAATCACACGAAGGATGAAAATATATTTGGTCCAGGACTTTGCCTTACAAGAATTGCCAGACTCTCAGGAAGGATAAAACGTTAAATGTGTCGATCAACAAGATGAAGATGAACCTACACAGGAGAAATAATTTTCAATCTCGTCTCCAATTAGGGTGCCTCGTCAATCTGAAGAAAAAGTAACGCGTCGTCGTTTTTAACGGTCATGACTGTGTTTATGTCTCGACATTTATTACTAATATCGGGAATCTTTTGAACTAACTTGGTATAACTCGGTATCGTGCGATTTCATGGTGTTTAAGTGCTTGTTTGAGTGAAAAAATTTCTGAAGATAGACTCTAATTTATCCGAAAAATCGAAAAATCTCAAATGGGCCTCTGTTCTTAAACGGTTATTTACTTCATTCTGATTGGCTCACTCAAGGTCACTGTCGCGTTACAATAAATCATCAATACTGTTTCAAACATCAGAGTCATCTCTGCGCGTCACTGCGAACTATAGAGCCGTCCCTCGCATCAATCGCCAAGCAGCTGAGAAACAAAACCAGATAACAGCATACAAATGAAATAACACATAAGCGGTTCTCAACATCGGTTTAAACTCAGACCACGCATAAACGCTATCAACTGCAGAATTCGTCTGCTGCAGAACCGTTTCATTAATTAATTCCTATCTCGCTCATCATCATGCCTTCAACTGAAAAAAATAAGAAGGACTTTATTAAAAAAAACATAGAAAAAGTTAGTTCTCCTATGGACTCCGAATCTAAAATTACAACCAAAAGAGGCACCGCTTTCAATGTGCATCAAAACAACAAAGGAAAAAAAAGTCCTTCGAATGAACAGACAATTTCTAGGGAAAAGTCCTTATATCCTGAAGTGGTTATCTTGCATCCCGACGTCAGCGAGACTGTGTCAAACGAAAGTAACTCTCCAATTCTAAGCACTGACAAAATTAAACCTCATCAACCTATCCCAGAACTTACAGCAATCCATGAGCCTACTCCATCCTTCTCTGGCAAAACTCCTCAAAAAGATTCAACTGCCTCCTCCTCCTCCGTTACACCTTCCGAATCCCTTATAAAATATAAAGCACTCAGTACCTGGAACATTTCGAGCTATAGTAACGTAATGGAAGAGAACGAACAGCTAAAAGCGGAGATAATGATAAAATGCAACGAAAATATAGAGATGCACAAGGTGTTAACAAAACAAATAGAGGAGAACGAGATGCTCAAAACTGCACTATCGGATACTAAAAATGAAACCTTAGCCCTCAAACTAGAAATCACCGAAAGGGATTGCGAAATCGCTGCTAAAAGTAAAGAAATCGACGCGTCAATACTTACAATTGGCAAGCTCCAAGACGAGATAACAGCCTTAACAAAAGCCACTGCCGGAACACTGCAGGGATCACAAACAAACAAAAATTTACTGCAAACTACTTCGAAAAAGAAGACAAAAAATGCACATCAGAAATCTGGAACTGAAGCCAAAAAACAAACTCGGAGCAATCCCCGTGACAGCACTGTTCAAAGAAAACCTCATCCACATACTTCCGGTCGTATCTTCATCGTGGGGGACAGCCAATGTAGGAACATGTCAGCGGAACTCAATCGTAGACACGACGACCTAAAAGCCACTAGCTCGTGCAGGCCCAACGCCAACTTGCAACAAGTAACAGAAGAACTAGAACAACTGACTAAGGATTTCAATAAAAATGATCTAGTCGTCGTTATGGGTGGCTCGAACGATTTAAGCGACTCCCGTGATCAAAATAAATCGGATGGAAAAGAAATCCCGAATTTTAAAGACATTTTAGACAAATTTACTCGTGTAAGTGAATATACAAATGTACTTGTATCAGAAGTCCCCTTTAGATATGACTATGGAAACTGTCGAAAGGCCCGGAAAAAGGCAAATGCTATTAACTGCGCTCTTAAAAAGGAATCTTGGAATAATAAATCATACAAAGTCTTAGAACTCAAAACTCTGAGAAGATACCATTTTACCGAACATGGTCTCCATTACAATAAAAAAGGCAAATCCGAGCTTTGCGACAGTATTTTTAACCACTTTAGCAATTTATCAAAAAACTAGTACAATTCGGTAATCAAAATGAAAATGTAAAAAGAATCATAGCTCCCAAATTGAAAATGCCCATAAATTTAGAGGCCATAGCACAGGAAAATAGGGGGGGAATTAAGAACAAAAAGGAAGTAAGAATCACAAAAAACTTGAAAGACGGAAGAAACCCCGCGGTAAAAAAAGGAATAGATCATCAAGCGAAAAGTGATAACAAAAATAATAGCCACCTTCGTATCTTTCATCAAAACATAAGATTTGTAATGAACAAAAAGGAGGAACTAAATGATTTGCTTGATGATCTGCCTAAATTGGAATGCCTATGCCTCTCTGAACTAGCTCTTACCAAAGACGAAATTTGCCTTTTTGGCATTAGTAATTATTCACTTCTGGCTTCTTACTGCCGCTCAACAAAAACTAGGGGGGGAGGCGTAGGTATTTACATTAAACATGATGCAATCGGTCGCTATAAACACATAGACGTAGAGGAATATTGTGAAGACAAGATCTTTGAGGCCTGTGCAATTCAAGCAGATTTTGATAAAACCAGCTTCATTGTCCTGTGCATCTACAGGACTCCAAACATGTTAAAAGCAGACATTGATAAATCAGTTGATGCGCTAATTGACCTGTTAAATTACCTTTCGTCCATTAGAACTCAGATTGTCATTGTCGGAGATCTTAACATTTGTGTTCTTACCAACGACTACAGGCTAGCTCGTCTGAAAGAATGTCTAGAAATATTTGGCCTCCATAGCGCTCAAAACTTACCAACAAGGCAAAAATCTGCAATAGACTGCATCTTTACTAACCTATCCCCTGAAACCTATTCCACCAGTATCCATAACACAACCATAACCGACCATTACGGTATCTCCTTAACAATTAATCTATTACAAAACATACCTAAAATAAACAACTCCTCAGAGCACCGCCTGATCACCCCTGACACGATAAGCTGCTTTCAATACTACTTGGAAAATCAAAATTGGAATAGAGTTTATAAGAGTATTACAGCCGACTCAGCCTATACTGAATTTCATCAAATCCTAACCTCTTTATTTGATACTAGCTTCCCTCTAAAGAGGAAAAATAGCAAGAAAAATAAAAAACGACCAACAAGCAAAAACCCGCAACTAGTAAGGCTTAAGGAACAAATAATAACTCTTTCTGAACTAGCTACGGAGTACCCCAATAACAGAAACATCAGAAACCAGCTCAATGAGAAGAAAGATAATTACAAACTCTCCTTGCTAGAAACAAAGAAAAATGAAACCAAAAGCAAAATTGAAAGCGCGGATAATAAAACCAGGGAAATATGGAAAATTGTAAATCACGAAACCACAGCGGCAAAGAAATCATCTGAAATAACAATTTATAAAAACGATGAACCCATAGACCCTGAAGAGACATGCGAAATTTTTAATGATTATTTCCTATCGGTACCAAACCTGGTTATCCGGGAACTGGAAAGAGGGCTCAACGATAACCTTCCTAATTCTCAAGTGACCGAAATTCTAAATCCGGAAACGATATACTTAAGCCCGATTACAGAAGAAGAAACCCTCCAGTGCATTAACAAATTGAAAGATAAACCTAGTTCAGGCTACGACAACATATCTAGCATACTCATCAAGAAGGTAAAATTCCATCTTGTAAAACCACTAACCTTCCTTATAAATAAAGCATTTGAAGAAGGCATCTTCCCGAATGAACTCAAGATTGCAAAAGTTGTACCTATTCATAAAGATGGTGATAATAGCGACATTCAAAACTATAGACCTATATCGATAATCCCCACCATCAGCAAAATCTTTGAGTACGCAATTCTGACCCGGCTAGTGAACTTTCTTACGAAACATAAAATTTTATCGAAGAATCAATTTGGCTTCACTAAAAAACGTTCAACAATTGACGCGGTAATAACCGTAATAGAACAAATCATAGATGCTCTAGAGCGAGGGGAAGTCTCAATGGCGCATTTTCTAGATCTGTCAAAGGCCTTTGATTGTGTGGACAGAGGTTTACTTCTGCAAACCTTATACAGATATGGTGTCAGGGGAGTGGCTCAATCCTTAATCGCATCCTACCTTACCAATAGACCCCAATATGTAAGCGTAAAAGGCAGCCAAAGCAGACTAAGAGAGACACAACATGGAGTCCCACAGGGAAGTATTTTGGGACCATTCCTGTTTATTGTATACACGAATGATCTAATCTCCGACAATATAATGTATGCGGATGATACAACCAGTATATACTCTGACAATAACTTAATTAACCTGGAAATAATAGGAAACACAGGAATTAACGAATTAACCCAAAACTTTGCGTCACTCAAACTTATGGTCAATCCAAAAAAGACAGCATCCGTAATATTTAAGCCTGCCAGAAAAGTTTTACCCTTTGAACCTACGGTCCAAATTGAAGAAAATGTTATAGAGAACTCAAACCACTTTAAATTACTCGGCATAAATATTGATGAAAATCTTACTTGGACGGACCACATTGAGGACCTAGCAGCCAAAGTAAGCTCTGGGCTCTTCGCAATCAGGCGTATAGTCCAGATTGCTAATATTGAAGCCTCGCTTTCCGTCTATTATGCACTGATAGAGTCCCACCTAAGGTACGGCATTGTCCTGTGGGGCTCTTGCTCCATCGAAAACCGAAATAGAATATTTAAACTCCAGAAAAGGGCAATCCGCTACATTTGTGGGGTCTCAAGTGATACTCATTGCAAAGAATACTTCATTAAATTAAAAGTCCTCAGCCTCCCCTCCCTATATATCCTGGAGGCTTGCCTACTAGCAAAAAAAAAATTTGAATGTGTTAACCAAGGTCGGTGATAAACACTCTTATAATACGAGATTCCGAAATATCTTGCTAACACAACAACATCACACAACAAGATTTGAAAAAAAACCATCATATAAGGGAACAAAATTTTACAATAAGCTTCCGGGATATATAAGGGAGGCGGCAACATTTAACATTTTTAAAAATCAACTTAAAAAATTCCTGTTAGAAAAATGTTTTTACAGCGCATCTGAATTTCTGGAGTCTTGAGATGCACGGGAAGCCATTCACAAATTTTGCCTCACTCTGTCTAACTTTAGTTTGTTTTTTGTTTTGTATTTTATTTTATTTTTTATTTTTTGCTTTTTTTTTTTTTTTTTTGTTGTTCAATTCTGTTTTGTCTATATTGCTCGATGTTAACGATATTTCTGGCACGACGTCAAAAAATAAAATATATTATTATTATTATTATTATTATTATTATTACTGATTCTAATCACGGTTCAATTGGCTATGACACGGGTCAATCAATTTCTTATTAGCCTACCCTTTAGGGCTATTTTTTTGGACGTCGCCAATTGCGTTGTTTTAACGAATATGGTTGGAATTATTAAAAATTTATGTTTTAAATGGTTTGAGCTTCGTCAAGGTTAAAAACAGGAAAGAGGATATTGTTGATTTAAGCGTACTGACAAAAAAAAAGATCAGTTAGCTGATTCATGTAAAAAAATTACATTAGATAACTGTCTAAAACGGTAGCTTTGGTTTTTTTAAGCAGAACCAAAGAGTACAAAAATCCTTTGAACGACACATCCGATTGGACACGAGGATGAAATGATGGAATGCGTTATCAACGTACTAAAGCAGGCCAAAATTAGGGCCGGGGAGTAGTTGAGAATAGGGTTTTCATATTTCTTCCCAATCCTACTGTAGTCGAACTTTTTTTCCCTTCTTAAAAGTTCTTTTTAATTCAAAACTTTTTTCAGTTTTACATTTAAAAAAATGTCACCCTCAACTCACAAAAGCATGGATAGCCAAAAATCTCAGTGGGAAAAAGGAAAAATCATAGAGGCGGTAAAAGGCACAGGTGTGCCGCGAAGGTTTTGAAAGCGAAAAGAGCAAACCTTTGCACGAAATGGGAAGCGGACCTCGGCTCGAAAGCCGTGTAGCGAAGGCGAAACGCCACTAACTAAATTTTCGAAAGTATGGCTGATGATACCATTCTAGCTCAGCTTTCTTTAATACACGAATATTATCAAAGTATTTTCCGACCAGCTACTAAACCGGGCGTATGGTCTTGATACCGAGGAAGGTAAAGGCTTAAGTCGAGCCGAAAACTGGCGACATCTGATTATTTTCCTGCTGCTGGCAAGCTTGTTCAACGGCTTCCTCGGAGGACGCATCGGGGCACTTACTGCCTCGATGAGTCCTCCATCTTACATCTCCAAAGCGTTTGATACCATTCCATGGCATTAGCATTCCAAGCATTTTAAGCATTCAAGCATCCGTTCGAAATTAGGGAGTTCAGTATTTTGTATTTTCGGGATTTCAGTATTTTCAGAACAGATGGCTCCACAAAAAAACAGTTTTCGATAAATTATATAAAAAATAATAATTTTATATGCTCTTTCTTTCTTTGGCGCGAGGTTTGTTTCTCGTTGTTCAGCGAGACCTCTGTATGTCTTAAACCAAAACATTTCAACCAAAAATTTTTAACCACCCTGTACACCCGAAACTCCATTAAAGGCTCATGCTTAATCGCTTTCCTGTAAAACTTATAAGCATAGATTAAAGAAGTAAGCAATACAACATTAATCCCGACGCGGAATTCTCTTATTAATAACTTACAAGGGGAAAATCAATCGATGACCTATTTATTGTGCTTCTCATTAATTATAAACTCTTTCCGTTAGGTTTTATATCCCGTTTTTTCTTTTGTTTCATTCTTCGTTATAAAGCAAAAAAGGTAGAACATAATAAAAAGTAATCTCCACATCAAGGTCAATTTAAAAAGAACTTTATTGCTGAACGATGACAACATCAACTTTAAAAAATTAAATTGAATAATAAAAGGAGAGATTCCCCGCTGAGCATTAAATTTTCCGAGGAAAAATTTTACAATTAAATTTCCCATTTCTCAGAATCGAACGCACACACCCTGTATAACAATTTTAATTTTCCCTGTATAAAAAATACACATACGGCCTAGATACCTCGAGTTAAAATATTCAGGCGCCGTCAGCTTCTTAGGTATTAATCCGCTCGTTTGAAATGAAATCACGTTTAACTGTTGCAGGGTATTTAAAAGTCATACTCGTTAATGGTTTGTTGCGCTGACAGGCTCAGCAGGTGTTCCATTTATCTGTGACAGGGCGAAAGGAAAATATTTTTCTGATCGATACATAAGAAAAAAAGTTGTATGTATGTTCGGGAAAAACTAAATTTCTTTGTTTCATTTTTTTCTTCTTTTTTTGTTGTATACCTGAGGCTATTAATGGTTTCCAATATATTTATCCGTTCTGTGCAGTCTTTCAGCGAACAAGCTGTTGCTGATTTATTTTTTTGTTTAAGATTTTTGTAGTGAAGAAGTAAAGTGCTAGGGAAATTATTAAAATAACGGTTAAGAAATTTGCAGATTGGACTAGAGCCACTCAAGTAAGAATAGCAGAGTCGATAGAATAGTTACAGCACTGGCTTAAGAACTAACTTGGGCGCCGATAACTCAGATGTAAGTTCCTTTTTGAAAAATATTAATATTATTAAAATTTCTCAAATCAAATAGTTCGAACAGTAAGTTCCCAACTAAATTCATATTTTCATTCCCGAAAACAATTTTCCATTATTATGCCTTAAAGAGATTATGATAATCCTTAAAGATTTCATCGCTGCCTAAATCTATAAAAAATCGAGTTTTGATTGATTAATCAATAATTTATTAAAGCTTAACTAAAGATGTCAGACCTGTTTCCATTTTCGCGTCTAAAAGAGAGCACGCTAAATTATGCCAACAACTTTTTAAAGAATTTCCGGTTTTTTAAAGGACGTCCCGCGTCTATAGCGGGTCAGTATGAGCATTTTATTTCGTTAAGATTGAGATTCTGGTAGCTCTTTCAGCAGTGCTCATATTGTAGAACTGCCGATTGCAACCGTTTATACCATCTCAACTTCCGTAGCCACAAATCCTAATTTAACATTACCAGTCTTCAGCCAAAAATTGCCAAGAGTGTTAAAGACGATTTAGAGACCGCAAATACAGCCTGGACACCAATCCATTCGAATGTACAATATTGAAATTCTCTCTTATTTTTTCAGTTGTATATAAAACCAAGAAAACAGTAAACGACGTGGTGGTTAGAACCTAAAAACAAGATCTTTTTCCCATCCGATCTTCCTTTTCAACGGTGCTTTCCTCTCAAGGGAATTCCATGATTCCGTTATCGACTTTAGTTAACGAGTAATGTCGCAAACGTACTTTTAGATTTTTCCTTCCTTTTTACATTTTTCCTTTTTTTAAAAAAGATGAAACTCATTTCGTTTAATCCTTTTCCTTCAACACATTAATGGACCTCTCGAGTTCACCTCCTCTAAATATCGAATAAGGATCCTCAACGCGATTATACAGAACGGCCTTGTCCTCGATGATCCTAAATGATGAGACTTATCAAGACCCAGGGATTAGGAACAAATTAGACAATTTATTTAAGAGAATGTAGAATAAATAAAAATCCGAAGGAGAAATGAATCGCGAAATAAGTTCGGTTTACAGGACGTTCCGATCGTTTTAAATAATCATCAATCATTAAATATGTATTATGTTAATAAAGCCGACTAGTCGTTCATCATTTCGGCCGGGCCGAAGAGTTGCACGTGTGTCAGGACCTGTTTTCTCATCTTTCTAAAACAGGCTAAAAGAAATGCCGTGAGAAAAAAAAATGGCGAATGAGATAATGCATGATATAACGGCCTTAGGGAGGACGACAATATGGTCGAAATCGAACAAGAGCAAACATTAATTAAAATGACAATGCGAAAATAATAAGAAGGAAGAATCGATCCGATGGTATCTTCTCTTCGGATCGGAGAAGAATGGACTCGCGAAGGTAAAAGAGAATATCCGACATTGAAACACGAGTTATAACTCATTATCTCTCAGCTCGGGCTCCAACCTGACGTATTCATCAACATTGTCAAATGCAAATCAGACCAACATTTCATAACCTCAAACACGCACGTTTGTGAGGTCGATTGCTTTATTTTTAGCAGACGGTCCCTTATAACATCTAAGAAACCGGAAGTGACTTTATCAACTTGAAAAGATATCATCGCCGGAAATGGGGAAATATTTCAAATGGAAAAGCTTCTTTGTTATAAAGAGAGGGTTTTTTTTAAAATCAAGAATAGGATGTTGGTAAAGTTTCAAACAAGGAATTAAGATTCGAATGATATCTTTGATGAATACAGAACTTTTTAATCATATACATGGTGAATCAGAGTGATCACTCATTGTAAATTTTTCGTTTTAGCAGTCGGATGCACTTGCGTGCTGAATCAAGCCAACTGTCAGCGCCTCTGCAATGCCACTCTTCATGAGATAAGCACTAACCCACCGCCTGCTATTTGAATGACGGCCACTCCAAAGTATTCATCCGATTGCGAAGAGCCATGGGCAGGCAGAAATTGGAAATGGAAATAATGGAACAACGAAACCCGGTGCAAGGGAGGAAACCTATTCCACCGCACGTGGGTCCTGACAGAGGAGAACCAGATGCTGTAATTCCACCTAATCCTGATCTCGAACCTAATCATCTTAACCACATAAATGGTAATAATCAAATTCCAAATTGAAAGCCAAAACCCTCAAGCAGTTCCAAACCAAAATCCTCAAGCAAAGATGCCGATCCTTCCCATTACCAAACAAAAGGGGCCCTTAAAATTTTTGGGCCCGTACGATACCATCAAGTAAGATCTTCATTTTCAATTTAAACAAAAGAAATTTCTGGCCTGCAAGAAAAAAATTAAATTTTTTTTTAGGGAAAAATTTCTATACTTCGAAAACGAAAACTTGTGTGCGGGATTCATTCTCAAAAGAAAAGGAGTATAACTGTCAGCCAGCTTTAGCATTCAGCAGCTGAACCAACCGCAAACAACACTCCTGAGGTTGCTGCTTCTCGTCAGGAATGATTATCGACTTTCCAGTCTAGATCCGTAGAGCACTGCTAGGCAGTTTACGGCTTCATCCGTCCACTACGGTCTTGGCGAGGGAGAGGCTAGAGGCTCCTCTTCTGGAACTATATTCGCATCACCTCGCCCTGAGGGGAAGTGAGGACCAGTGCCCAGTCGACCCGGAACAAAGGTACTACCTCTCCTTGCCCCCCTTTATTGTAGCAGCGGAGATCAGCTCTCAACGCTGTAGCACCAAAAATACAGAAAAAAAATCGTTTATTCTAATGAATTGTTGTTGATTTCTAATGTTAATTATTTCTTATTAATTTCTTTTAGTTTTAACTTTCAAGGTTGGAAAAATGAGGTGCACGTCCTTTGCAGGAAATCGGAAAGAGCGAGCAACACACCGAAAGAGAGAGAAAAAAAAGTAGTATGTTGAATTATCACGTAATAGAGATTAAACCGGAGCAAGATAAAGATCTCTAATTAATTTGCGAATTGGAGGGAGGCAGACAATGGTAGAAAAACCGCCGGTCTTGACCTAGTGCCGCCCATTCAGAGGTAACGAGGAGGCGTCAATGGCATTCCACGCTTATAATTACCGATAGCATTCATCTGTCTTGTAAAGAAGAAAAAAAAATGTACGTGTTTTTTTTTAAAAAGTATGGTGTAATGTATTGTCAAGTTCCAGACAAGTGATTCCGAATTGGTGACATCTGGAATCTGTGTTTAAAAGACGGCTGTAGCTGATCGCTTTGCTATAATCTATATTTTTTTACGTCCTAAGAAATGGATCAATGGTACACAACAATCGCTCAAGACGTTTTCTTTTACCGTAAGGACTTCCAGCAAGGCAACTACTATCCGCCAAATTGAGACAATCGTCAGACTGGGAGAAGGAGAGAGATAAAATGAATACATATCGGAAAAATGTGGAAAATTTCTGTGAATCTATAGACAGCATTTACAGAAGGACAAGTGAAGTCATCCACAATCCGAAAAATGAGATAAAGGGAAATGAGGAATTAATGAACTTGTTGAAGGACGCAGGGATTTTGGACGCGTGCGATTTAGCTGTCGCATTTAAGATTTTGCTGGAATTAGGAATGTGAGTCACATGGAATAAGTAACATAGAATAGTGTTAATTTTTTCATACATGCCGTGAACCCTGAAAAAAAAAAAAGCATAAAAAATATTAAGCATAAATCATAGAATTGAAAAAAAGCATAAAAAATAATAATATTAAAATGTATAATTGAAAGAGATATATGCTGCATTGTTTATAAAACTCGCAGCTTGCATTGTTTATAAAACTCATAATCGAAGAGTTGACGTATGGGTCATCAAGTTTCACTTTATTTATCAAGCTCAGATATGAGAAATAAAAACCAAGAAATTTTTTCGCGATATTTGTCATTTTTCTCCGAATTTCTTTAATCATTCGTTTAGGTCTATTGTTCTTTGTTCCTGGCGCCCCCGTAAATTTTTTTTATTTATGGACTTAATTTTTCTCCATCGTTTTTGTTATGTATTTAGTTAAGCCAGGAGAAAAAAGTGTTGAAAATTTAGAAAAACGGGGACCCTTTCTCTCCCTTAAATGTTTAATTTTTAGCTGATCCAATTAACTGGACCAATTTAAATTCGGATACTGTAGATTTTATTTTAAGGAACTTAAAACCTCAAGATCTCAATTCTTTGGAATTTTCAATATCCAAAAAAATATATAAGAACAAAAACCGTTGCGCTACAAAAAATATATTTTATACAGATTTGAAAAACGGAGAAAAGAAAAGGCGGGATTGGCTTTTTTTTCTAAATCAAAAATATTCGGTAGCCGATTGTTGCGAAAGGGGAAAGGGAGGGGGGGTTTAAGTTTAGGAAAGGGGCCTCAAATTTGATGTTGCCTAGGGGCCTGAAACACGTAAATCCGTCACTGTAAATACTATTAAAAATAAACTAAACCTGTCCCATGTAAGCAGGGCTAGACTTAGGTCTGTGCGCAATAATGAAAATAAATAAGTAAATAAATTTTGAACTTAAGGAATCCTGTTGATAATGAAGATATAGCTAGTGATTATTGCTAGCCAAAAAAATACGCATCTAAGGCTTTTTTATTTAACAGGTTATGGCCCCAGGTGGCTGCTGATTAAGCCATAAACTATTTCCTTGTTTCAGATTATGCGTGGTGCAAATCCTCAGAATTCACAAACTCAAGATGGCGACAGATACAAGTGAGGTTGCATCTGTTCAAAAGTTAAATACGGTTAAAGACTTTCCCATCAGTTGAATGATGAAGAAAAAACTTCGTTGCTTTGTCTTTCACAAACGACAAGCACTGAACTTAATCCGGGAAAGATCATACGGTACACAAACCTAAATTAAAAAAAATAAAAAGTCAAAACAGGGATATAAAAAGCGATACCAGAAGCCGTTTCAGCGTAGCTATAAAAAGACAACATAAACTTATAAAATGTGTTTTAATTCCCCATTTAAAAACGCTTCCACCACAATAAAAAAAAAGTAGAAGGAGGAAAAAAATTAAAATAATAAACTGGCTCGTATATAATTTATAAGTTCTCTAAATGCGTGGACTTGCTGACTTGATTGCGAATATATGGAGAAGTGAGATTAGGATTTGATGTTGATGAAAAGAGTGACGGGAGGACAGTCAATATTGACTTTGAAGAACAATACACAATAAACCCGGGGGCTTATATGACGAAATTAGTCTGCTCTGAATGTAAATCCGTCATTATTATCACGGGGAAGCCATAATCCTATGGTCATGAATTTCCTCCAAATCCACTCCCATCGCATAATAATAATATTTTAAATGTATACGCGTTTTACAATTTATGTAAATATTATAATAATTGAAGCACCTTGAAAGGTTAATTAAAAACAAAAAAAAATTTTAACACGGGTTTGAATTTTATATTCCGCGAAGCCATGTTGCTGATATTGTGAAAAATTAAAATTTCCTGGAAACCCGCGGAAGGGTTTTCCAAGAAGCAATTCAATTTGAAAAGTTACCGTTTCGACGGGTAATACTTTTAAATCTAAATTTTCATTTAGAAACTGTCCCATTATTGCGTTAGAAAGTCGATTTTAAAATTTTTGAATAACTCGTAACTTTTTCTCGCCCGGGTTTAATAAAACATGGAATACCTTTTTTGAAAACTCAGCGGAAAATAATGTAGTTGGGTAAAATTCACACTACATGGGATAATGTATAATTTTGAAGGAGGATTAGAACTAAATTGCCTTTTGGGTTATGTAAAATTACATCAGCTTGCAATCGTTAAGAAATCTAATTTAAATTAAGAGCAACCTAAGACAAAAAAAAAAAACGATGCCTAAATAATAGCTGAATTCTGATTCTAAAATTTGACTGAAAATTCGTTTTCATTCACTGACCACAGGGGAAAAATTTTTACTGAGACAAAAGTCGACTCAACTTAAGAGCAAACGATAATTTTTTTGGCAAAAAATCAATGAATAATTTACGCAAAATCATTGAACTCGAAATCAAGATCAAATTTATATAAATTTACAAAAAAAAAATTATAATAAGCCTTTAGGCAAGAGGTAAAGTACAAAAAAAAAATAACAGAACAAGTTTTTCCGAGATAGATAATGTATCATACCCTTGACTCTTTAGAATTGCAAAACCCTGAAGAGCGTGTAGGTGAATGAGAGCTTGGAGCAAACTTGCCATGATTTATTGCGCCGACGTAAAGGTTATTACACATCTGTTGATGGCAATCACAATGTGCCACATACATTTTTCCGCTAATAACTTGTTTTTTCCCCCGAAACCAATACAAAATTATTTAACCGTCACCACGGTCACCCAAACATTAAACATGAGTCATTCCTCTCAACTTTTTTGCATCGTCTGGACGGGAAGGATAAATCCGTCGCAGGGAAAATTTTATACAAAAAAAAAAAAAATTGACTGAGACGACGCCGACGGGGTTGATTGAAAGAGGACGAAATTGACGTCAAACCCTTTGCGTGTTCACTAGAGCAAGATACCAAAGAGAACTTATTTATAGAAGCTATAGTTGTAAATGGCTAAAACGCAACTTCCTACTTTTTTTTTGAAGATGGAGTGGTATTCACTTTTTTTTCAAAAAAAGAAATTCGGGCTTAGACGGTGGTGTGGCCAACGGAGGACTGGGTGGTCATTTAGATGCTAATGATTTCCAAACCAAAATTTTAAACCGGAAAATTAAATTGGGCCTAAAAATCCCTTTAACGCTTCTCATTAAAGTAGCTTTTATCTGAGTTTACGATTTAATCCTGCAGTCATCCGCTGCTGAGGTCTGAGACTTTAGTCAGTCACTCAGCCCGAAGATTTCAGCTTTAAGTTCAGCAGAATCCGATTGGCAGGTTGATCGTGCAGAGCAAAATATACATTTTTAAAGAGTAACAACATTCCTAGTCAAAGTATTCTCGGATTCCTGCAGCTTTTGACAATCGTCAAACTTTGGAATTAAAGACACTTTGGCCACTTGATGCAAAGACAAAGTTATTTCTACCCTTGAGGTCCGTTCATCAGGGTAGAATCCCAGAAAATCTCTTCTCCACTAAATCCATTCCCCAATCCGAATTATAATTCTAAAGCCAAAGCGATGAATATAAAAAAAAAAATTAAGCTATTATATAGTGAACGTTCTATACAAAAGAATTTATATCAATGTAGCCGGGAAATTCACGGAAATTCTGAAAATGACAAAAGGTATTCGGAGCTTAGATTGCCACGCAACTAGCTCTAATCGGTGACACAGCTACGAAAGAAGAAACCAAGTTGGAAATCCAAAGAATCGTTTTTAAAAGAAAAACCAGCTGGGAAAGCCGAAAACAACTTTCCCAGATGCGAAACTTGAAAATTAAATACCGTACGAGGGGGCTACTTTGTGGATTGCGGGGCGTCTTTGTGCTGGGTCAAAAAAATGAAAACTTTTTATAGTGATCATGAAACGTTCAGAAATGTGACTAAATAAACCACCAAAGAAGCCCCGCAATCCACAAAGTAGCCCCCTCGTACGGTATTGTCTTCTCACAAATCGAATTCCGATTTTTGATTTGACAAAAAAAGCCTACAGCAACGATTTTTAAAACAACAGAATTTCGGGGAGGACTATTTTGTGGCTACACGAGTGACAGCTAATGTTACGAAGAAAAGAAAATGACTCCGCGACATTCCACAAAATGAAACTGACATCGAAAATAGGATTTAAAGATTTAACGGGGAGGGGGGAAAAGCGACGAAGAAAGAGTAAGAAAATAACATGAATCTGATTTTAATGTTTTAAAAAGTTGTGGAAAAGTTAGGAAAATGAAAATGGTCACGTACAAAAACGAAAATGGAAAGGGAAACGTGGATATTAGGGAAGGCACGTTTCTCCTACCAAAACCGAGGGGGGACGGGGGGGGGGTCAAAATAAAAAGCTGACTACGAGCTTGACCTTGAAAAATGTTACGTAATACTAGTCTACGGACACTTACAGCCGAATGTGCTCAAAATTTATGGAAAATTCCAAGTAACCAAGTATAACCAGAGGCAACTTAATATAAAATGAGAAAAAAACCGACACAGATAAAACCTTCAATACTTGTGAAGACGGTGAAAATCATCTGTTTAGATAAAAACCAAACCCTAAAAGAAAAATATAGTAATAAAAAAAGAAACTTACGTCCATTGAAGACTGCCGCTGATCCCGTCGCGCAAACGGTCTTTTAGAGACCGCTGACTTCCCGGAAAGCTACTGAAGGCGGCCATCTTCGAACTTCAAAGTCACTTTAGTCACATCACTTAAAACTTTTTTGATAATCACTCGTTAAAAGTCACTGGAAAAAAATACAAAACAAACCTTTACCAACAGCGCACTATGAGCTACAATAACATTTACAATATTGCTGTGAGGTAAGGTTAATTTTATATATCACTGGAATCAAACTCACCATATCTGAAAGAAAAAAGAAAAAATCTTATTAGCACTTCAAAAAATTTTTACAGCAAAGTCTACCATACAATTATCTAAAAAAAATGATATACCAAATAAGAAGTGATTTAACGGCTCAAGTTTTTAAATGAAAAAACTTGCAGTTCGAAAAAAGATCGAAATCCGAAGCAAACACGCCCCTCAAAAATAATCCAGATGCAGTTGAATCTTTGACAAACCTAATTTTAAACGTGAATTCGAACTCTGAATTTTTTAAGTGAGTCTCCCAACTTACAGCTTCAGCAACGAAAATTGGCCTCACGGCCAAAAATTTTTCCCTCAAAATAATTACCAAATTTTTCAAACTACAACCAAATCTTCCTCCCTTTTCTCCTATTTAATGAGATTCACAAAAGTAATCGAATATTGGTTTGTTAAAGCGTTTGATGAATGACAGAATGACGTGAAATATCAAAGCGAGCAGGTTCAAACTTGCGATTCGCTTAATGATGTTGCTTTACATAGGGATTTAACGTATTGAAGTAACTGACATTGATTTGCTGTCGTTTCTTCCATTCCCACAAGGGGAGACGGATTTAGATGAAATAACGGATTAAATTATTCATATATAATAAATAAATCGAATTTTCTTCATGAGCGGATGAGGCATTTTAAAAAATTTTACCCAATTTATTTTATTTTCCAAAAAGTTTTAAGAAAAAAAAAAAAGAAAACACGATTTTGGTATTTTTGTATATCACATTGTGCTATAATATTGAATAATAAAAAAAAAACGAAGAAGGGAAAGAATCGAGACGAAAAGCGCAAAAAACGAGAAGCAGCAGTAAATTCTCGAATATCGCTGTTATTATATAAAATTCAAAAAAAAAAGCGACATAACCGTAGAAAAAAAGACTGTGACGTCATTGTACGTCAGTTGCGGATTGTTATATCGTCTGTTGGAATTCCGATTTATCATTTTGTTTTTTTAGGGTTGTTTGTGAGAGATTTTTTTGAATGTGTTTCTTTTAAAGCTTGAGGGGGGAAAAAGTAAAATTTCGCGAATAGAGAGGGACAAGAAAAAATATTTAGATGTTGAAATATTTGTTTAAGCAGTGTGGTACGTGGACTAAAAAGGATGATTGGCTAAGGGCAATGGGAAGCTTTATAGTCACACAAGAAAAAATAACTTTAACTGGTCGATGTAAAATCTTTTGTGCTAACCTAATGTGACTTATGCTGTGATTCAGAAAATTTTTGTTTTCTGAATTCCTGGCGCGATGTCAGGAGTCTAACACTCCAACCGAAGCACAGCTTAAGATGGGTGTTACTACTAGACTTGAATAAGAGGAGCTGAACCGAAATAAGGTTGAAAGAAATAAATATTCTAAAACTGCCAAAATAAAGACCAAACCAAAATGCAGCTCAATGGCTTCATAAAGTTTATCAAAATTTAATGCTTGATTTTGTAATTCTCCTTAAAATGGAAAAATATTCAAATAATTCTTCGGATAATTACTAGATGGAATTGAGTCGCTGGTAAGTTTAAATTGAAAAAATCCAGTTGAAAACCAGATGACTCAACCAGGAGAGATTCTTACGCCCAATTTTTTTTTTACCCTCGACCTCGCCCTGCACGACGGTCTGCAGCAGCCTATACTTGGGTCCCCGCAACAATACCTGGGACCTCTGAGTGCTTAAAGCTCCTAAAAGAAAGGTGGCATTTAGTCAACACACCGCGCACAAAGTCCCTCCTGTTTACGGTAGTGATTGTGAGAAAAAATGATTCAGAAGAGCTGCCGAAAAATATCTTGGGCTTGATAAATGACGCCAGAAATTCGCTATTTTTTCTTGATCTCGATACAAATGGTTTTTAAAATTTTAGATCATCTAATTCAGAGAAATCGATTCTTAAGTAACGAACAGGCGACATAATTCTACATTACCGAGCCTTGCAGAACCGAATTATGGTATGTCTATCACATAAAAAGCTATTCATGAAATCACTATGAATTCACAAAACAATAACGTGCCAAGCTCAAGCTTTTAAATAAACAATTATATTCAAAATTTGTCTAGTCACCACATCAAATCAAAAATTCCTTAATCATAGCTATCAAGTCGCATTATTGGGAAGTTTAGTCTAAAGTTTATGATATTTCGAGGCTAACTCTACACATCTCAATTAAGAAATCAGTTTCTTCATCAGCAAGTTGACAACAGAAAATCAACAAAATCTCGAAGAGGCTCAGAACAATATTTGCGCTCTTGTCTTCAGAGGAAATTTTTGCTTGAATTTTTCTTTACATTAAAATCTTACTTTTCAAGCTCAGCTTTTAAATTTCTCCCTTGTACTAACCAAATATTTGTTAGTAAGAACCCTAAACCAACCCTACGTAGCTTGCATAACCCATTTACCTTCTCACAAGAATCATATATCATTTTCCTAGAAGCTTTCACCTCCTTAACCTACAATTTTCACATTTCAAAACTCAAGAATTTCCTATTTCCACATCCAATCCAACCCTGACTGTTATGTGATACATCAGAGGATAGAAACGTAATTACGTGAGGCATTCAAGAGATTTTCAAAGGGAATTGTAGACAACAGCATCCGAGGCAGCGGGGTTTCGCGTATTACAAATAATTTAGAAACCGAGTTTTCAAAATCCGTTTCTCAACAGTTTATATTGGTTCGTCACACCTTTTTTCCAGCAGCAAAAAAAAAAAGAAATAAAAAATTCACTCTCGGAAGCTCATCCAGGAAACGATCCTTTTTTTTTATATATAAAAAAAAACTTGATGAAAAAATTTTTCTTTAATAACCCATTTAAGTTCCCGGAACGAGATGATTAAAAAAAAGGGAATTCTTCCGTCATGATCGGGTATTTTCCCCTTTTGGAAGAAAAAAAAATTGTTAAAATAATAATGTCAAGTACTACTCGTTATAGTAAGAGGCTAATCGTGCGGTCAGTATAATCACAAGACATGAGGGGAAAATCCCCTATTAAAATATAGTAAGACATGACTCGCCAAAAATAAAAAAGACACGAAATAATGAAGCATTGATGACATGCAATATAAGAAAGGTTAATTCTATGCAAAAAAATGTGAATAATACTCCAAACCGCTGTTCAATCTTTTCTTTTATTTAATACGAGACAAGATAATTTTTCAGCCCACAATAAAACTCATGCGTTGTGCCGTACACGAATTAAAAACGTGCGTGGCTTCGCCATAATACACGAAACGATCAAGCTCAGGGTTGTTGTTGCCGCCATCTGCGAGGTACTACTATAGCTGAAGTCGCATTAAAAAAGGAAATTAAAAAGATAACGCAACAATAAATTATTTTAAATAGCATAAACACTCGTTATTTGGTTTTGAAAAGCTTTCGAATTTTCTTTTCAAGAGTTTTCTCTTTTGCGGGAGCAAAAATTTCCGCGATTCGTTGAAAATTATTCGAGTGTGAAATTCAGGCTCCCAATTAAAGTCGTAAAGAATTCAAAATATTTTCAAATATTTCATCAAATTAAATCGAACGAGCTCATTACGATGGCTCTTTGAATTTTTAGCAGAAGAAAGAAGCTTCTTTAAAAGGTTTTATAGAACTTAAAAAATATTTTTGAAAGGTTTTATCGCTATTCGCTGTTTTTTGTGCGTAAGGATGTGGCGAATATAGTTTAAGCTAACCATTAGTGCTAAGGAAACGAAGTTCACGCAAAATTGGCTTACGGTCAGAGAAAATTCAACTACCGTTGAACAGGAGGGACTTGGTGGCACCGTATTTCGGCGGATTTTGTTTCTGGGTGCTTAAAGCTTTTGGAAGAAAGTAGACACGGAGTCAACTCTGTCTAAGGTGCCTAAAACCCTGTTTTCAAGAGGAAGCATCACACACACTCATGACTCTATAGGTTACAAAGCTGGTTATCACTTATGGAAGGATGCGTGTCTATTAGCGGTCCCCAACAGCGGACCACCTGCCAGGTCAGAGCCATTTGGAAGAGAATCAGCGATACGGCAGGCTCTGTAAAGCCATGGCCAAATAGCTGGACTAGTCTCCCTCGAGCAAAGGATTTTTCAGCACTCGAAACAATGAAATCGAAAAATAATGCGTCTGTCATCCGCTTCATCGGACTTCATAAAATTTCATCTTCATCGAATAAAATCCTTCTTCGTGAATATAAACAAAATTAATAGAACATCCTGTACAACTCTCAAACTTTATAAGCTTCTAGTCTTCTTTTCCTCATCAACTTCTCCATTTAATTCTTAAATTTCCCAACTTTTTATCGAAAACGGAAATCCTTCAACCCTATGGTGCCTACAAATACTCGTAAAAGCCAAACAATCAAAAATCTGATGAGGAGAATTAAAAACAAAAACCCTTTTGTTCTCCTTCGGAGAAAATCCTCCGACGCTTCGGAACCGTTTCTTGACATTACGAATCAAAAGTTATGCGATACATCAAAATCAATAACTTCGTTAAAAGCCTCGCCAAAAACCAAAAAAAAAAAACAACCATCCGACCTATTTTTAAAGTGCTATTAGGGGAGAGCGATGAGGAAGAGCCGAGATTAACAAGAAAGCAAAAAAGAGAAGACAATGAAAAGAATTAGAAGGATGAAAGTTATCAAGAAGGAAAAGAATAGGCTTAGGAAAAAAGAGAAACGGAATAAAAACCTCGACCGGAGAATTTTACTTATTACATGACACAAAACAGGATGGGAAACAAGGCAAAATGATATATAGAATTGAAATCATACTCGTTTCCAAATGGATCGGTCGAAAATAGGAGGAAAGGGGAAAGAGCGTGAGGATTTTTTTTTTTCGAAAATTACATGCATGGTTCCCGGGTCTTGCTAATTAGGGTTTGATAACCGGGTATATGCTGGATAAAAGGAAAAATGTTTCCGAGGGAAATTTTAATAAAAGAAAATTTTAAAGCGTGAAAATGGTTTAAAACGTTATTTTCACAAAAATAAAATTCGACGATTTTCCGGTTGGTAAAATGGCAAAGTGCCAAAAAGTAAATATTTTGAGTAATTTTGATTCTACGGGAAAAAAACAAGTGTTGGGGTGTAAGGGAACTGTGAGGAGGCTGCACCTCTTAAAGAATATTCTCGCTATTACATGCCTGGTCAATGTTATTATGAAGACCATACAATTTTTTTTCAAAAATAAGTGTTTGCTGCTAAATACTTGAAATTATGAGAGTCCTGTGGAAAAATTGACTAACAATATGAACAATTTATCATTAAAGTAGGATAAAATCAATTAAAATACAAAAATCTCCAAAGAACAAGGTTCGCACGCCAAGGAAGAAATTGCAAGCAGCTCTTAGTAAACTCTTAGTAGTTTTAATCGTTAGTATCCACCATAGTCTAAAAATGACGAAAGCTGTCTAAAATTTAATTATATCAGTTCGTTCAGCATTTATGTCCGACGGGCTAATTAGATTTTCAGCTCTTAAAGTTCAGCCGCTCTAACGAAAGAAGCAAAAATGTAAAAAAAAAATCAGGAGTAATATTAACGATAATGTCCACCTTTCGAGTCAAGCCTTGATGACGTCACCGTTTAATGGCGTCCGTGAAAGAGGAAATCTTGGCGAGCAAAGAGAGCCAAGCTGAACCGCGCAAGGTGTTCAAGAAGCGTTCAAGTCTTGAAGCCGCTCGGGTTCAGCTCAAGTTTTTTAAAATTAATTTAAAAGTTTTCCCGCCGAGTTCATTAGAAAACTAAGGGGTCAATCTGCCTGTTGCAAGTGCTCCACATTGGATATCCTCATACTTATATTTGGAGCTCTTGCGATAGGACATGCACTGAAACATTCTTGCATTCCACCCAAAAAAAGAGCAAAGAAATCGCCGCTTCTACGTGCCAAGTTTCAACTATTCTCTCTTAATCTGCTACCTTGCATTGTTAACTAAGACTAACATTAAATCTGTTACATTTTCTAATTTATTCCCATTAAACTAATTCCTCAAAATCCTCACACTTAAATTTCTCTCTCAAAAAAACATTTAAAAATTACTTGGAAAGCGCCCTGTTGTAATATTTAACCGGAAAACTCCCATGAAAATTCCTAGAAACATCTTAATTAGAACTTGATAAGCGAGTGTGAAAAAGAAAAGAAAAAATATTTTCCCGGAAGCACCATTGAAAAGAAAATATAGAAAAAAAGATAAAAGGTCTTCTTCCTTTATCCTAAAAAAAAAAATTCCACGGAAAAACATCGAAAACGACAAAAATAACAAACCGTCATCAAATACAAAAACCATTTTCCTTCCTCTTTGTAAGACAACGATTCAATTAATTTCCAATCAAGAGAGGGGAAAAAGAAGAGAAGAAAAAAACAGGCTTCGCCTACAAATTCACGTTTATTCTACAAGATTAGCATGAATGTAAATTTTTTTCTCTTTCGTCTCTTTGCTCGATCTAAAGCCCAAGGAGTCGGTTTAATTAAAGGAAATTTACATTTTAAGTCAAGAATGAGCGGTATCCGGCGAGGCCTGCGGGGAAGAGAAGACGAGAAAAGGGAAGTCAAATTATAAAGGTCAACAAAGACCATCTCTGGTAAACCTTCTAATCCGAAAAGCTTAGGTACTTCAACATCAATAAGGACAACCCCGTTCCTTTATATGACTTTTCATATAAAATGATTCAAACTTAGTGTTTTCCGATTTCCCCGACACAAATATCCTTCCGACAAGGTCGTTTCTATTACGATTATGACCTTTTATTATACTATTTTACCCAGTTTTATCTTTCCTTCCTTTTTTTCTAATACTAAAAGTAAATACAGTATATGCGAAAGGGTTAAGATTAAACGGCGCCATAATGGCAAATTACTTAAACGATCACGAACGTGATTCTTGTTATTTTCCGCTGGGCGAATGTCGATTTTAAGATATCGCAATTGGATTAGGTTTAAAAGCTAAAGGAAACAATTGTAGTTAAAGAAAGAAAATTGTTAAGAAAAAGAATCATTTGAGAAAATGCGAGTCTTCATCTAATATTCTTTACGGAGAAACACGCTTTTGAATTTTTTTCTTTTTCTTTTTCATTCGCTCAATACAAACTAGTCTATTATTCTCCTGCTTAGTGTGCTTTCACACTCTATTTTCCGTTTTGTAAAACCTGTTATGAATTTTCTGGGAAAAAATGAAAAGAAGAAAAAATTGGTTTCTATTTTTTCCTCGAGGCTCGTAGATCTATTTCAATTTTTGTAGCGTTTATTGTCTGGGAGTGTTACAATTGGCACAATTTCTGTATACAATGTAGTTTTTTTTATCAGCTTTTCGATGCTAAATAAAGAGCTATTTCTCCAGTTTAATTATTTGGTGCCAGAAAATTGAAAGGTTCGAAGAATGAAATGAAAAATAAGCTACAAATCAGTGGGGCTGATTGTGCTTCAAATTTCTCTAGATTTTACACACAATTTTTCGACAAAAACTGCTTTCCATCAAAGGCACAATCAAAAAAATTATTCTTCAAATCCTATCCCATTTATCTCTATTTAAAGATGAGGACACGTCTTATTTTGAAACCTTCTTTCAGTAAATACTGATAACAGATAGTAACCAAAGGCAAAAATAAACAAAATTTTTCAGGTCTAATCATAAAAACTAGTCGGGGTCTTTGCAGGAAATAACTCAGCACGTTCTTGTCTTTTTGATAATATGTTTGGCAAAACATAAATCAGGGTGCATGTAACTACGTTATCTTTCGCAGCTTTGTAAAAAACCGAAGGCGACTAAATTAAAAAAAGAATTCAGAACAAGTAAAAAGATCAGCAGAAAAAAATTTATCTCAGAAGTACTTTGTTTTTTTGATTGGGACAATAAATTTCTCTATGACTCCTTCTCATTCATCAGTTAAAATATAATATTGAATGATATTGTTGAAATAATGTTTATGAAAACATTATCAAACCATTCAAAATGTAATACTGTGACTTTCAATACAAGCATCCACAAGTTAAGATAATATTTTAGCTGACTCAATATCACACTCTATTGGGACGCCATCTCATGATTTTATCTCTCAATACGCAGAAAAACAAAAGGCTAACATTTTTAAAACAAAATTACGATTACAATTTTTAAGAAATTCCAAAATGTAAATTAAACAAATTTAAACAAAATTATCAGCAACGTTCTCACAACAAATTATAAATGTACAAGAAAGAATTTTTTCTACCACTAAAATTTATGACACGTTTCCTGGAAGCCCAAGCCAAAAATACAAAAAACTGTCCTTCTGAGAATTTTGTGAAGCATTTTAAAGCGCAAAAAGTTATTTCAGAGAAAACCAGCCACTACATAAAATGAAAAAGTTTCTACAAAGAGGAATTTTAGATAATTTTGGTTTAAATTTTCATAACTACGCCATTACACTTTTTTTCTTCTAATCGCGACTAACCCTTACTTTGTATCTTTCCATAGTGGATTTGACATACGAGTCAGGCTTAAAAAACACTACCACTACTCTTCTTTTTTCCCCGCCAGTAAAATGTCAATCTAAAGAAAAATCCTCAAGATCTTCACAAAAACTCCTAAACGCATCCAAACCTCAAAATCACATCAAAATACTTTTTTTTTCCTGTAGTGAAAAAAAAGCAAAAAAGTCAACCATCAAAGAAGCAATAACCATAACATACTGTGACTTCCCTACCGAATATAAAATTTTATTTTTCAAAAATATGGAAGGAAAACATTATAATAGGCTTCAATCTTCAATGCCTGGGTCAAAGATAAAAATCTGCTATTGAAACAAAAAAAAAGTTCGAAAGAAAGAGAGGGGAAAAATAATCCTTTCACCAAAAAAAAAAAACTCATGTCCATGGATAACACTGCACATCTTGCTCCTCGGATTTTTATTCCCCCATAAAAATTTTTTTTTCAACAGGGTCGAGATTTCTGCGATGAAGGGTTTCTAATCCCGTCACGTTTTCCTTTCCTTTACCGGTTTTTCAAAAAACTTCCTAATCCTTTGTCTACTACCTGAAAACGCAAAAGCAAAAAAAAAAAAAAAAAAGCGTTCCCTTTTTCCCGTTCAAAAAGAAACTTTCCCGTCGATTTTTTATTTACTGTTTTTATTTATTTGAAAGCGAGAGAAAAACCCCCGCGTAGCCATCATCTACACGATTCCCATGTCAAATTCCATTCTAGCGAATATGATAAAGGTTCACAGGGAAAAAGTTCTCGACTTTTGAAACTTGATAGAACAGGGAAGGACACGAGAAACCGGGGCAAAAGGGGGGGACCAGTCATTATGCTCGGAAACAATTCACCATCGCCCGTTTTTATTGTATTTAAATTACACTCAGACACGTTCGATATTCGTTCTCCAAAAAAAAAAAAAACAACAATCCCGACGAATCGATAACCACTTTACGTAATTCCGAGAAAAATTATCTTCTAGACGAAGATCCAATCCCCAAGTTTCTAATTAAGTTTTAAAGATTCGATATTCTCGAAAACCAGTTTAAATTAAACGAATGACTCAATTTCTTCCGGTTAAATAATGGGGCTTTCGATCTTTCCCTCAACTAATGAGGTCATCCCCGACAATCGATGAAGGACTTATCGGCGAAGGATTTCGAAGACGCAGTGGTCATAAATAATTCGGCGGAATGTAGCAAACAAAGAAAAAGAAAAGAATAAAAAAAAAAGATCGTTTCTACGGCGGAAAAAACAAGGTTAAAGCTATAATTATGTATTAACAAAAAAAGAGATGTCTGGAGTTTTCTGGAACCGTTAAAAGTTTCGGACAAAAGACAGAACAAACAATAGAGCACTTGGGACACAAAAAAAAATTACAACTGACATGTTTTTTTTTTTTTTTTAAATTTTAACTTTTCACTCTTCGCACGTTTTTATTTTTTTCCTGAAATCACTGATTTCGGAAAACTCACTTTCACTTACCGGATATACGTATGAATATAAAACAAGAGGGAAGTGAATAATAAACAAATCAAGAAAAGAGTAAAACACGTTCGCCGGTCGTGCGAACGGTTTGTAGAACGCAATAACACTGAGTGGCTAACGAGCGCCTGTTGCCATGTCAGCTCCAGTCGTGTTTTCAAAACTCTAAAACTTTCCTCCACCCCTTTCTCTTCCTCCTCTCTTATACTCCGATCACTCCTGCTGTGGATATTAATTACGATTCCCTCCATCATCCCGATGTCCCTTTAAACTATCAAAATTTAGCCCTGGGGGATGCTCAACCTTTTTAAGCTTAAACCACTCGTTTCAAAGGTAATGAAATATTAAGCGGGGTCTTGTATGCAACTGAGGATTATCAAATAATGTTTTTGTTGAATTGTTTTGAGATTTATATAAAAAAGAACAATGCAAGGATGGATAAAATGAGACCCATGTGCAAACCTAACCTAACCTCAATTAAAAACGATTAACAAAAATATTCTGGTACGTTTCATATTTTCTAATAATTATTAAGAAATTTTTTGATAGCAATTTATAAGCTTTTAACTTTGGTCCTAATTAAATATTTTGGAAGTTGTGGCACACTGAGATTAGTCTCACATTAATAGCAACCACATTGTTAACGATCCACAATGGATAATCAGTTTAATGGGATCATAGAAGTTGGGATTACAAAATTACAACCCACACATCCAAGGAATATTTTAAAAATGCTATTTCTCTGCGTAATCCACTTCAGATTTTGAAATGCTGGCTTCACTAAATCTATTCTTTACAATTGTAAACTTAAGAATTTCCATCAGCATACATCCTTACCTTGAAACATTTTTTTCACATAAGAGTAAGTTTCACTTCAGGTCAAGTAACAAGTGGCAAAAAAACCAAAGACTGTGCTTGGCGTACACAATGCAACCATCATTACAGAAAATATGAATCAACCCCCAAATGAGTTTTTTAGAACTTTTGATTGTCAAGGCAGTTATCTCCATGAATAGCGACATTGATCAAACTGTGTGGCAATGTCAGTTTGCACTTAAGATTAAGAAATGATACCTAAACCAAGTTACACACTGAACTTCCCAAAACATCAAGGCATGTCGTACCCTGTATAACTACTTTCACAAGAATCGATAATATTGGTTTCCACTAAATGCAGGTTTCAACAAAGACAAATTACAGTTGTTGCAATAAAAAATTTGAAAAAGCCATTGACACGTTGCATGCAAGCAGTGAAAACAAAGAACATGGCCTCCGTCTTACTGAAATTTACTTTATCCTCTCACAAATTCCTTGAAATGCAGCCTTCATAAAAATTAGCTAACATTTCCAATAATCAAAAAAAAATGGCTCACAAATTACTTCATTTCAATGGGACATGAACATTTTCCACAACAGTACGATACCACATGTGCATTATAACTCAATTATCGAATTTCTTAAGAGCATTGCAAAATTTTTTCCTTTTCACAAAATCTTAAAACTAAACGCTTATTTCATATAAGAGGACTAAATCATCAAACCTTAAGAGCTGCATCACATGTAGCATTGAACGACCATTGGATTTCTAAATCAATTTTCAAATCTCAAGCTAGCAATTTATCAAAAAAAAAAATTAAACAGGAGTCAATCTATTTGAAAAAAAATTCGAAACCTAAATATTTTTTTGGTGTTACTATGCAATTCTAAAATAGCACGCGGCTTTCTGCACATGATTGCATCACATTACTTTGATGGGGAAGAAAAAAATGGGCAAATAAACCAAATTCAGAACATATTGAAGGGAAAACCGAATTAATTAATACCATTTAAAAAACACTACCCCTACACATTATAAATGAAACAATCTTTTTTTCAATAGATTTGATAATCGAATTATGCACGTTTTTGAACACCGGTTAGCAATCACAGACAAAAATCGAAAAACTAACCTGAACTGGTCTGCACTTTTTTCATCTTGCGGCCTTTAACGATTTACGAAACCTTTTCTATTTTTCCTCGCGGCATTTTCCACTTTTCAATTAGTAATATAAAAAATAGAAGATAATTATAACCGACGCGGTCATAACACGAGGAAGCCATCTTAACTACTGCGACTGCGGCAAGTGATCACATGACCAAAATGTCTGAGCTCTGAGCAAAGTTTGACTGAAGCAAGAGAAGCCATCCAGCGTGGCTTTTTTTATGAATTAAATCTTTCATTACTTAAAAAATTTTTTTACACTTTACTTAAATCAAATTCATCCAGTAATGATAATTATTACGTTCCTAACTGAGGTAGAACCTAACAAAAAATCCTAACAAAAAATAACTGAAGATTGAATTTAAAAAAGATTCTAATCGCTTCAGTTTCATCACATATTAGCAATGACGCTGAAAGCAATTCTTAGTCGATTTCGACAAGCTTCGACTTGAATATTTTTTGTAGGGGGTGAGGTATTTTCATGAGAAAATAAAATTCTTTGTTGCACAATATTACAGACAATGAAAAAAATAAAAAAAAAAATCTACATTCGCAGAAGGAAACAGCAATTTTGTTTATGGGTTTTTTTTTATCGATTCTAGTAAATATTCCTCTTAAAATTTGTGTTTTACTTTTAATTAGCCTTTGCCGCCTTTAGCCCTAGAAAGATTATTTAACAGACAGACTCCCACTTGGCCTCTTTAAATAGTGTCGGTAACATGCCTGGAACTTCTCATGTTTCGATAAAAAATGCAGCATAGAAAAATAAAAGAGAAATCGTGGGAAAAAACCGAAAGCAGAAAATTGTAAGTTTAAAAACCTGATTAAAGAAAAGAATTCCAAGAAAAAACGAAAGGACAAGTGTTAAAGTGATAATAAGGGTTTGAAAAGAGAGTTGAATAGATAGCTTGACCTTCGCATTTTTGTAAAAAAGGGAAATAAAACATCTGCAAGCAATATACTTAGTGTTGGCTAAATCTGTTAAGATTTAATAGACCACTCTAGAACCAAAGTTTACAACTACATCAGGCCGCTAGAAATAATCAGGCCAATATCGGCCTTAAGAGGCTCACTAGAGCAAGTGAGAGATCCGGTGTTGGAATCCCGGTGCAGCCTGTTCTGGCTGGTGATATTTTCTTCCATGTCACACCATTTCCTAACAAATTACCAAAAGCAAGAATTGAGGTTGTATGGGGCTGACCTCCCCCAACAAAAAATCGTTTAGTTCAAAATTCTTCAAGCAAGCATATTTCCCTCAAATTTTTTGGAAGGTGGAAGCCCTATATGCAACACGGTTTTCCTCCTTCCCTCTTTTTCTTAGTTATTCGCCTCAAGTCAACCCTTTGAAAATTTATTAAACCTTCAGAAAATTTAAATCAAGTTATTTTAAGCTTAGAAATTAAAATTAAAGCTCCCACGCTCTTAAAAATAAATTTCTAATCAAAAGCTTTCACTGCGCTAAATTAACCATTCAGACTATTAATTTTATCGTCATGCTGCTTATCTCTGGCTCCTTGCATTTATAAACAAATAAGCATAATTTTCATCAGATATTTAACCAAAGCTCCTTTCCTTACAAACACTTGCATATTTAAAACCAGGGAGAAGCTCCGGTTGGAAAATTCTCAGGAAATAGCAATCTGATATTTAACGCCTGAACCGGAAGGACGATTTTCTCTTTTGATAACCATCACGCCATGAAATTTAATAGTCATTCGGAACACCTTTTACCATCGATAAAAACATAAAACCCTAATTTTCAATTCCCGACAAATTATTCCAGCCTGATAGAAAAAAGTCTGGACAAGTTAAATTTACATTCATCCCTTTCGGCAACAAAAAAAAATAAAACAAAAAAACTTTTCCGGAGACTAATAGGTTTTTGGAAACCACGAAAAGCTTTGAACTCAAGATTAATCTTCCGCAAACGAATTGATTCAATTTCGGATTGTTTTCCAGGAAATCAAGCATTCGAAATCTGATAATAAATTAAAGTCTGGGGGGGTCTTGATTTCCAAGAACTTGTAGAAACGCAGGTTAAATTTTAAGGATGTAAATAGACAAATAATGAAACATTTTAGGGGTAAACTTTTGCTTTTACTATTTTAAAGGAAAACTCAAAACAATATTGATTTCCGATCGAGATCTTTTTCATTTTTTTTCTTTTTCTTGTTTTAACCCGGTTTTCATCATTTGTTAAATGCCAATACCAAAAAGGTCATTTTTCCGTCCAAGAAACTTTTTCAATATAACCAAAAGAGACTTAACAATCGTTCATCTTCTTTAAACGCAATAACAAAAACGTGAATGTAAAAATAGGTCAACAATAGGAAAAGAGAATCTCAAAATAAAAAAAGAAGAAGAAATATTTTGTTAAATTGCCTGTAACTACGAAACCGAAAACCCTTTCAGCTTAGCGGTTTTCCAGTTGAAATTAGTCAAGAGAAAACTGGATTGCAATACAATGAAATCAGGATCTCAATTTCAAGACACTATCAATTTTCAGCTGTCAATAATGTGCTCATCAACAGGGCCGGCACGAGAACTGGCACTGACAGCGACCTCCAAGCGAAAATTGTATGTACTGTAGCTTCCTTAACCTGAATTCCTGAGTTAATTGTTTTATCTGGCTTAAGCTGACTTAACCTGGCAGGGCTTTCACAGGCTTAAGAGATTAAAATGGACCCATTTGTGATCAAAAAAGGCTTTAGCAAGGCTGTGACTGGTTCTAATGAACTATGAACTAAACAAGATCTCCTAATCTTTTTCATCTAACCGCTACTAACTTAAGTCAAGCAGACCGATTGGCCTAATATCATCGATAACCTTAGTTAGTGTCTCAACAGGGCCAAGCAAGTGCTTGTAATGGCTTTATAAAAACTGTAGCACCTTAAATGGATCTGATTCAGACCTTTAAAGATCCTTATAAGCCTCAAGTTAGGTCAGAAAGACCTTTAGATAATTTAGCCTAAACTCAAAAGGCCTCAGCTGTGATTTTGAGCTGCTAGCAGTCTCAACTAGGGCCACTGGCTCTCCTTACTAATTGAACAAATCTATGGAGGCTCTCATAGACCTAAATAAATTTCAAGGCCTTTTTCAGGTCTCTAGCTGCTCTAATAAAAGAAGCTGATGGATCTCGCTTGGGCCCCTATCGGTTTTAACGAGGCTTATCGCGACCTGTAGCAACCCTAAGAAGCCTGCAGAAGCCTCTAATAGGTCCACTGGCCGCAGCTCCAGCCCACACTGCCTTTGATTGATCTGTTGCATACATTTATAGATTTTCAGAATCTTAGCAATGACCCTCGTTCGGCATTTTGAAAGTTTTACATAAATTTCTACTCTGATAGCATTCAACTGGACATTTGACAGCCTTAAGAGGCGTACAATGAATCTGAAACAACGCAACCATTCAATTAAGCAGTATGATGGCTCAAAATTGATCAATCTTGGTCTTAGTTAGCTCAAGAACTTAAAATAGTTTAAACTGATTCCGTAACAACTCTCAAGGTTCTTATCGATCACAGACTTTAGCTGTAGCATCAAATATGATTCTTAACCGTATAGCTAAAATAGTCCAAGTCGAAACCTGAAGGATAATGGCCACTTAATATTTTAGATTTACCGAAATTTTGACCACGCCTTACTTCTTACTGTTATTTTCTCTTGACGTCGCCCCTGGCTCATATCAACTACGTAAGTTTACTTTTACATTTCCTTCCACAGATTAATACGTCATTCATCCGACCGCATTACCATAAACCCACTCGATCATTCCAATTCAATAAAAGAAAACAGAAAAAACTTTCCCGGTAAATATTAAAACCATTAAACTTATATTCCAAGTTTTATGTTTCTCCCGTTTTGCAATTATCTAAAAAACTACTTGGAATAAAACCCTTCATAAATTCAAAACTTATTTCTTTTTTTTTCTTTTCCTTCCTTCGTCCAGATGTTCCGCTTCCGACTAAAGTGGAGTACCACAAAACCGGATGCAAACGATATCATCTCCAGAGGAATGGAAAAGGCAAACATTTCGATCGGTGGAAAAAAAATAAAGGAGAGAAAAAAAATTACAGTCTGACGTCATAAACTCTCACTCCAGAAAAAGATAATCATCAAAAGTATGTTGCATATAACTTATCCTCAACGTATCCTTTTTTTTTTTTTTTTTAAAAATCCGGATTTTAAAAAATGGTCATTTAGAAAAGAGGGAGGAGGAGACTCACGAAGAGAGCATTCATTTTCTTAATGGCGGACCAGCAAGCATTTCATGGGATCATTGTGTATGCTATTTCATGAGGAGGTTCGTCATGATAAAAAATATGTTTTTATTCCCTGATTTTATAATCCTTAGCATTTTCCTCTCTCTGCTTTGTATATTACATTTAATGGTCCAAGTAAAATATGTAACAAAAACATTTATAACGCATGTCACTTTCAAAGAAGGAAACCACATCATTATTCATATTGAAATGTAACACTCAAAACACACAAAATCCTCTTCAATAATGCTTTTAAATAAAACACAATTTTCTCAAGAAAAAAAAAATGAATTCAAAGTAGGATTTAGAAATTTCTATTCCAGATGATTCACAAGTTTATATTGAGTTTCACGTTTCATTTAATTCAAATTCACAGGTGATTGAACCATTTTTTTTTTTGGAGGAAATTCGAATCCTTCATTGAATTTTCATTCCGATGTCACAACCATTCAAATTGACATGCTTCATAACTGCGTTTAATACTATTTACTCCTCAGTAATTTTCAACAACTGATCATGGGGCCTACAAACTTCCATGAGAAAACAATGACAGTGAATTAAATCAATGAGAAGCTTCTTTTGTTCATCGAAAAATATGTAAAATTCACTGATATAAAATTACCCCCGACACTTAAGACCTACATCATCATTTAAATTAACTGGTCGTTTCTGTTATCATCTTATGTACACATCCAAAACAGCTGAGGTTATTTTGTCAACATTATCATAATTATGGGATATCCAGATTTTACAATCAGATTAAACCGAAAAAAAAGCTTACATTTCAATATGGCCTTGATCTAATTACACTACCAACGAAAACTCATTTACGAATGGGAATAGCACGACCAGCTTGTTATTTTGCTTTGAATGAAAGCACGTTAAATCAGGTGTGCTGTTGTTGAACCTCGTAGCATCAATTTAATCATTGCGAAATATTAAAAAAAATTTTATGGAATTTGCGTTTTATTTACCTTGGCATATTCCCGGATCATCGCTGAATCTCCCGACAGCTGTACACGAACCGAACTCGAGTGAAGAACGCGGAAATTTTAATATATTCGGGATGGATCTCGATAATTTACTCGAACACACGGCCATACTAACCCGCAAACTGAAGAACGTCATTTGTCTGCTGCCACGATTTTTCTCATTTGTTCCACGTTCGAAAGTTTGTTTACAGTAGTTTTATCCTTATTTTTTTTAATTTTTCATGCATAAACCTTTCAAAATAAGAAAATGAGGACGCTGAGTCGATGAATAATTTTTTAGTTGATTTAAATATTCAATTTAAGGGAAGAATTTGAAGAATCTCGCGTGAAAAACAAACATTTGGACGTGATGAAATTGATGTATGACGTCATTGCTAATTTTTTTTTCAACTGAAGTGCCAAGATTTTTTGAGAGGAGAAATTAGCGAGATATTGATTGATTGATAAACAAATTGGCCTATTTCAGCAAACAAGTAGCACTAACTCAAGAAAAAAGTTGAATGTTCTTCAATAGAAACAGATTTACCTTTATAATTTTAAAGTTCACCAAAATGGTTATAACATCGTGTCTGCTAAAACATTTTATAAAATTGTATTAACTAATATAATAAATAAAACAAAAGTGAGCTTATTATTTTAACATTAGACTATATTATTTCACAACAGTCTTGTTTCCAATCATTTAAAGAAATCGTAATTCTGATTAAAACTGTTTAAATATTAAACTGCTGCTAAAATGATAAAAAAGCTCTGACAAAATTCAAAATGTACTCTAGTCACAAGAAAATTAACTTAAAAAAAACCCTACTAACAAAAATTCATGTAATAATAATAATAAACCAATAAAAAAAATTATACTTAAATTTAGAACTAGGTTCAGCTCGAATCAAAATTTTTGAATGATAAATAATTCATACAGCTTAATAAATAAATAAATTGATAATTTTCTTGTGGCGTTTGGCACATTTTAGTGGAGCGATCAATTATAATAATTAATTTATACGATACTAACAGGATTCATGTTCTTATAATTCGAAATTGCATTTTTGAAACAGTTGCAATGTACAATAGAGATGAAATGCAATCTTCGAAAGCACCAACTAGTAATAAATAGATCTTATTTTTCCATTACATCTACCAAACCAGCTACTTGAGGACTACGCTTTAATTAATGATGCTGGTTTCGTTAGCAATCCCATTTTCTTTTTTTATGATTTTCTGATTGATGAGAGTTGTAAGTGGAGAGGAGTACTGCGCATTCTGCAAAATAAAAGAATGAAAAAAAAATTAGTTTGAATGATAGATGACAAAAAAAAGAGTAGGTTCTGTCATAAGGTGACCACAGCGAGTAAAGCAGTTCGAATAGAACTTATCTACTAAAAATCTTCTGTCGAAATATTAGTGCTATGAGATCCTTAGACAAAAAAAAACTAATAATAAAAAATTACCTAATTTTCTCTTCTGCTTCTGGCTAATTTTCCTTCTGTAAAAAAAATGAAGAACAATGTTAGCTGTTATAAGATTTTTGAAGAAAATCTGGACATCAGAAGTAAACTAACAAATTTGGAAAAGGTCGCGTTGACGTTTCTTATAGAAATACAAAATTTAAAACTCATTAATTTGCCACCGACAAACAGAAATATAAAATAAAAATGCAAAAAATGTTCAAACAGAACTTTTTTGATTCTTGAAAATTTTAACTGCACTTTTAAAATATTCGAAGAAAAATAAAAAATGGAATTAAGCTTTGGAAATTTTTCTATCGTTGATAGAAAATCATGATTTTAAATAATTTTGCCTTCTATGAATTCTTTCTTATTATTTTCCTTTCTAAAACTAATCCAAAACGTACACTTTTCTTTTTCAGCATACACGGTTTTTTCGCATGTTCGAAAAACATACAAGGTTTCGGATTCTCAGGATCGAACGTGCAAGTGCAGTTGTTATTTTCCACTCCTCCATGTCCGATTAACTTCTTGGTTAAGAAAGTACCCACTAACTCATGCCCGGAAAATTCCAGTTCAGTTATACTTTCTACTTGACTTTTATCTGGGTCTGAAAAAATCATTTACCGTTTTATGTTCAACTGCTGAATTCCCTTCGTCTTTTTTAAATATCTTTAGCCACTCCGGCATCTTTGGCGGTTCTGAAATAACAACACAATACGCTTCTAATTTAAATTCCAATCTTGCGGGGGAACAAACTTCAAGGGCCAAAATTTTTTTAATCTTGAAAACTGAAAAATCAAATTTTTTTTGCACGTTCTTGATAATTACCTCCGTAGATGAAATGATAAGCTATTATAAAATAACGTTTCCCTTCTTGCAATACTTCATCTGTATATTCAGCAGCATCGTTGGGGTAACAAATCGCGGCCATGCCTAAAGCTCCCAATGTTGTGTAAAAAATTCTGCGGATGATCCCTTTTCTTAGGCCAAAGATGTATCCTGTTATTCCCGATAGTGCTATTGCTCCAGCTCGCTCAGGTGCATGGTTTTCTTCACGGAGATAATCTATTGCAACTGTCAAATTTAACAAAAAAATCACATTAGCATTTAAAAATAATTTTTACTGTTTGAAGGACCTAAACTATATTTTTTATTCAAAACGGGGTTAACTTACCAAATTGGCTAGAAATCTAAAAAAATAATGAAATTTCTTTAGGGCAATCCTTAGTTATTCCTGGAAATACTAATTAATTATTTTTTTGAGGGATGATAAAGAAAATTAAATTTAAATTTTCCTTCATTACAATCAGTATCAGTATAATAATATAAAAAGAAAAATAGCATATCAAAAATAAAAATTATCAAAAAAAAGAAACTATTTCCTATTTTTATGTTTTTTTTCACAGGGATCTTCCTCAGGCTCGACTTGTGAGCAAGGGCAAGAACACTTTTTTTCTACAACTGGTTCCGGTTTTGATTCACTACTGCAAGGTCTCTTCCGACCAACTGACCAAGACGTTTTAAAACATTTTAAATTTGAAACAGGTATAAACGTTGTTTGTGGCTGTTGTTTATGATTTTGTTTTGATTGTAGAGATTGATAACATTTATCATCAAATGAACGCTCCAAATGATTTTTTCGATGCACGCAATTTTCGGGGATCGCACCCCCCGGGCCTGAATATCACATTTCGTTCTTTCCCCAATCCATTTTTTTTTTCAAAAATAACACTTTCAACCAGAGTGACCACAGACTTACCTTAATTAAAACAAGATACAAATGCTTTCTTAAAAAAAAAAGTACCAGGATTGTGTGGTCACTCCGGAATGACTTTTTCTATAAAAAGCCATTGAATATTTCTTAAATAATACATATAATTAGCTACTTACAAGTTGCTTTTGAGAAGCCTGATTGATATACATCCACAAATTTATGTCTATAACCCTTCAGATTATCTTGCCACACCCATAACTCTTTTCTAATACTTCCAACTGTTTCTTCCAATTGACTAGGAGGTTGAGGTTTTTTGCTCACAGCTCCACTGAAAGAAAACAAAATTCACCTATTGATAATGTTCGTAAACAGTAATCCGGCTTTAAAATTATTAATAGCTACAGAAAACAACCAATATTAAAAAATTTATATTTCAACTGTTACTAAAAATAATTTTAAGCCTTATGATCAACTTTAATAATTCATATTCTCACCAAACATTGCATTCAGAAGAGTAAATTGGTAATTCACTAGGTCTAGTTTCAGGACGTTTAGTACAATTAGGTCCTAGTGTATGACCATCTGCGGTTAAACCAACTCCAGCAGCACATGGTATTAAAACTTTTTTAAATAGCTGAAATAAGAAAAATAGTTATTATTATCATCACAGTTTTATAATTCATAAATGAAAAAATCGACGAAGGTAAATCTCCTTGGCTTATATTCAACAAAAATGTATCAAAGCAGAAAGCCTACATATCATATCAGGATAGGTTACGTAAAGGGCAAAGCCTCAATTCGGATTGAACAATATTTAACCCCTTTTCAAGAAAATTTTAATATCCACTCGAACTCATAACATTTCAAATCACGATAATATATCAGGTTTTATAGAATTCGACTAGTATCGAAAGAGGACCGGTTGAAAAGGGGAAAATAAAAACCGTTGGATCACGGGAGCCATCGCATAAGAAATAAAAGACTTACCTGTTTTGCAGACATTACAACTAAACTTTAACTAATAACCGATGATTTAAAGGCAAAAATATTTATTTTTTTTTTGAGTAAAAATGTAAATATATTAATTTATCACTCTTTTTTAGATGAATAACGATTTTGAACAGCCGAAAGCCATTTTTTTTATTTTTTTAAATTACTTCTGCGCATGTGCGAACTTTGTTTTTTCTTCCACTGCGCGGAATATTCGAATAATGGCGACAAAGTTCCACAAATTCAAATTAGTATTTCTATTTTCTTTGTATAGAATTATCTATCATACAGATTACATTCAGAGCAAATAATTAATTGATTTTTACTTATAAACATAATTAATGAAACACCTCGCGAAAAATACGAACCAGTTATGGTTATAATGCATCAAAATAAATGGTATTCTTCTTTTAACATTACTCACGTGCATCCCTTGATTTTTTCCCTTTTACTTACGCACATCCAGATTCTTCCGCACCATAAAACAGGTCCTGAGTTATCCTCTTCGTCTGGAGGGACAGGATCAATCCCAAGTATTTGATTAGGTGTTTGTTTACATACTGAATACATTACAAATCTAATTTAAAAAATGATATGGAGTATAAAACATAAGCGGGGCAGGTGCTCCCGTTAATCATACACAAAAATTTAGAAGAAATTTAACCACTAAAGTCATTTAAATCGAAATTTAAACCGATACATATTTAAATTAAAACCAAACGATTTTTTTCCGACATTTTTTCTGCTAAAAAACAAACGAACGACGCGTCTGGTGTTTTTGACTTTAGAAAGTTGGCAATAGCAAATCGTTTTTGAAAAAACCGTTGACTTATTAGTTTTACGATTATGAGAGCTTTTTAGAGCATTTAAAAGACAATCTGTCGCAATAAAATTAAAAAATCATCTTTAATGATTTGATATCTCAATCCTTTCGTTATTTTTGGCAAGTGAAACAGCTGGAAGAAAAGGGCGGCGTCATTTTTTCCTTCATTTGTAAAAAATAAATCTTTTCAATAATTAAAAAATGCGTTTAGTTTGTGATAATCCTTCACTCTTTCGAGGCCAGAGGCGAGATAGCCTGATAGACCTTGCATCGAAGTGTAAAAATAATCCCCAATGCCATGTTTTTTTAAAAAAGGAAAATATCGTTCAAATAAAATCAGCGTAAATATACTAAAAAAAATTATTATAATATTATTATAATAATAGTAATACAGTTAACTTGATTATCATACAGTGTGATCTGTCTCCGAAAACAAAAAAATATTATACATCATTTTTCAACATCTAGAGAATAATACTCATTAATCACCAACGGCAACAACATTTCCTTTTTTAAAACTTAATCACAAATTTAATACTAAAAAATATAAAAATGTTTTATATATTTATATGACTATCCTGCATCGAGATGTGGTGTAATAGAAGTTCTCAAATCACACTGTACGAAATCAACAAAAACCTCTTTATTAGTATAAAAGTAATAACAGAGATTCCTGTTGAATCATATTTTTTTTTTAATATTTTAATAAGTAAAATTAATGGTACTGATCACAGGGTCTTACACGAGCATGCGCTTCACTTTGTTCATTAAATACACTGCAGCATAGCCAACAACGGGAAATAATAATAAAACCATTTGATCCCTCATTTAAATTTTATCTTTTATTAAAATAAAACCAAAATTTAAATGCGTTATCAAAAAGCCATCTATCAACTAAATTCAAATGAAATTAAAATCGTATAAAATACGGGATTAATTTCATTTGAATTTCCAATATTACAAAGCAATAACGAGTACTAATATACACTTATTTTGATTTCATTTTTTTTAAAATACATGACATACAATGATGTGAATATTTTTTTCTATATACAGTTCAATACTTATTGCCTCCATAAAAATATATTTTATTAATCTTTTTTTTGAGAAACAAAAATAAAATCTAAATCGTTTTCTATTTTATGTTTTAACCTGTACATTTTTTCTCCATTTTTTTTTTTCAACAAAAAAAAAATGAATTTTTTACTTGTCTATTTTGAAAAACTTAACGAAAACAAACAGGTAATTTTTTTTCCTTTTTTTAAAAAAAGCCTTGGTGCTTATTGCTTGTGATTTGGCAATTCATTCGTATACATTCTTAGTTCATGGATAAAGTTTCCGAAAAAAATCAAATTTGATCTTACTTGAAAACCCTAGTCATGAAATTCTTATCTTGTTTTTTAGAAAAAGGAAAAAAAATTTACAAAGGAAGAAAAGATACTAAAAATGGCCGGACCGAAAAGAAATTATTCAATACATATAGATTGCTTTCATGATTATTGAAATTCTTAAAATTTTGATTGTATCAAAAAAAATTAATAGAAGTGCCATCGAATGTGGGATCGTCCTGGGCAAAAAATTACAATTTCAGCCCTTTTAAAAAAAATTCGTCAATTCACTCGGCATTTAAATGATTTGAAAATGAGCTCACCTAGTCATTTAATATTTCATTCTTAAATCATGGACGTCAAAAAAAAGTCAAGATTAGTATCACAGTCAATAATTTTTTTTTCAAAAAAAAAAAACTCTAATTATTGCTATAAAACAACAGATGACACTTCCTTACAATGATTTTTTTTATATTAGCACAGGAAAAACGAATAGGCCCTACTTAAAAAAATCAGTTCTGTCGAAAGAAATTTAAAAAAAAAATTCGAGATCTTTCAAATCGGCCCCAGGTTTTTATACACAAATTACAAACAAAAGAAAAAAAACTTTACATAACCTTGTTTTTTTTAAATATTTTAATAATAAACGTAAACGCAGCTTTACTATATGACTTAATTAAATAACATTGACGATTAGCGACAAACGTGAAAAGCGAAATAGGCTAATTTATTTCTTTTTTGAATTAGACTCAGTCGCACGGTTTTCGTTTTCCAAAATATTCCTTGATTTATTGTCAATTTTTTTTATTTTAAAAATTCGACCGATTCTATTTCGAAAAAAAGCTACGCTTACGATATATTTTGTTTTTATTTAATATCACTCAAATACTTTCGAATTTTTCTTACATTTTTAAAAAGCATGTAATAGAAAAAAGGTCTAGAAGTATTTTTAATAATAGACATACAAAAAGAAAATGATTTTTTTCTCTTTTTTAAATATTTTTAAATTGAAATGTTCAATATCGTCAACCAGTTTAGGGGATGAAAAATAGTGGAGGGATTTTTACAGAATTATTTTCGCTTCGTTTTTCAAATTTTTTTTTAAAGTCAATAAAATTATAATGCTTCGACTAGCGAACGATGTTGAACATTTTGAACACATCTGGATATATTCATATTCAGTATACATGTACAATTTTACATGTACGATTTTCTTAAATTAATTAAGGAAAATATATTAAACTCTGTTTTATTTCTTTGTATCATTTTTTTTAAAGAATATATTACAACATAAAAATAATAAAATCTTTTCACAAATTTGATTTTTTCGTTCTATTTTATAAAATTCTGTCTTTTTTTCGTGTTTTTTTTAATATATTTTATTTTTTTTTAATATATAATAAATTTTTTATAAAGAATTTTGAGAATGATTACTTGAAATAAATTAAAAATATATTTAATCACATTGTCTCGGGGTATTTTTAGAAAGTTAAACCCTTTTTGAAAAAAATGACAATAAGAGAGTGGTGTCTCTTATTCTTTTTTTTTAGAGCTTCCGGTTCGTTTTCGTATAACCGGAAGAAATGACAATGAAGGGAATTCCGAGACAGTTTTTTTTTTAAAAAAACGTGTACACGAAACATGAAAAATATTTACACGCGATTTCTTTTCTTTTTTTTTTTAATTATTAAAAATACAGTTTTATTTGAACTTTCTTCAATGAAAAAAGAAAAAAAATCAAATGGGAATAATTTTCAGGTTTTTATGGTTCATACTAAAAAATTCAGGGGCGGGCTGAGAATTCGGGTAATTATGAGAAATAGCTTGTAAACCTCATTTTAGAGACCGCAGCCATTACTTGGCAAAAATTTTGGCTATTTTGAGCTGTCGAAGAATTTCGGTTTTCCCGGTAGCACAGTACGCCCCTGCTACAAAATCATGATCAAGAATTAAAAATATTTTTAAAAATAATTATACACATATACAAGAGGAGCTCTATAATTAGGATTTTCAGTCCTCGAGAAAATCAGCCGGCAGGATTTTTCGCTGCCATCAGACAAGAAAAAAACCTCAGCAGAATCGGATTCTAACAGAATAACTTTCGAAAAACTTTCATAGACTCCGCCTAAATTTTACCTTGTGTTCAAAAATTTTTTTTCAATCGTTTTCTCTTCAGATTGCAATCAATCCGAAAATCCTCAACCAACTACAGAGTCCCCTCTTCTTCTTAACACGACCTACTCAAATATTTTCCTCCGATTTAAACTATATATAAAAAAATAAATTTTAAAAATAAAGTAAAAACTCTCAAAATTCAAATACAATATTTTTTTTTCCATTTTTTTAAACTTTTTTTTAAATATTTTAAAAACAATGCATTTACACAAGACAGAAGACAATATCATCATTTTTTTTTGGACTAAAATCTTTTCAGTGCCGCATTAAAATAATCCATCCACTTAACACATAATTTCATTACATGGAATGTTCAAAAAATTTCATTTTTTCTCGCCATTTTAAAAAAAAATTACTCGATGGAATCAATTTTTTCGATAAATAAATGCTACCAATTTTTAATGGCGCCACAAAAAATGCTGAGAAAATTTTCGTGGATGAATTAAATTTACCAGACCTTTTCATTATTAATATTTTTTTTTTCGGTTGCCCTTCACGATTGATTTAAAACACGTTCCGAAGACTCGTTTATTATTTTAATAATAAAAATAATTAACAAAGGCCACTACGAAAAAATTGTAGAAATTAAAATTCGTAAAATATTCGCATGACCCGATTTTTTTCTTTGCCTTATTAACAAATTGTGGCAGGAACGTTATTAAAAAAAGGTCTACACAACTTTAAATTTCTTCAAAGGTCGGATTCCATATCAATCCTTTGTTTAGCCATAGAGCGGATCAGTCAGTGATTTTTTTTTTTAATATTTACTCTATGGAATTTTTTTTCCAACGTTTAAAACATACTTCCGACCTGACATTTTCTTAAAAAACGTATTTAACAGTCGGCATTGTTCATTTTGGTAACGAATTTGAGTTTTTTTTTTGTAAAATAAATAAAATTATTTTTTTATCTTATTTTGGTACTTCTTAACTTCGCATTAAGTGTTTTCCATTTTTTTTTTTTCGAATTTTCTTTTTTTTTTCTTAAAAATTATCTTTTTTTTTTAATACTTAAATTACGGTACTGCTTTTTGTAAATTTTTATTACTGTTGCGGTCATCTCAGGTTGGTCTGGTCATTTTGGCTATCTGGAATAAAAAGGTTTGGTTTTAGTAAATAAAACAAGCTAACAAGCTAGTAGCGACCGCAAGAATAATGGAAAGAAGCCGGAAAATTCGTCTTAGTGGCTTTAAAATAATTTTAGCTTTTCCATTTTAAAATTTTTTTGCTGTCGCTACTGCCAACAACTAAAACGAATTTTTAAACTTGGTCTTGAGGTTAAGCGGCACGGCTTAAAGTTCATGACTTCCTCTGCACCAGGGCTTCGAGACCCTGTAGAGAGCCAGCGTGAAAGAAAAATTTAAAAAAAAAAGAACTTGACGAGAGGGATTATTTATAGTAACCCAACTCGAGGGTTTGATCCGGGATCGATATCCTAAAATATCGCACAACCATAAATAGAAAAATCTATAGATTCCGAACCTAGGAAACTTACTTGATTCAATCTCCGAACCGGCTGCACGCTTTTTTCCATTTGCACTGCGTGCACCAAAGTTCTCTGTGCTCCATTCCGTACACTTTCCTACATTTTTTCGTTTCCCCTCGAGCTTTCCGCGTCGGGGAACCGGGGGTTTTGCCGACGTTGATTTTATTCGGTGCCGATGCCGAAAGGGACGTCTGTTGCCACGGCATTTCAGAATTTCCGAATGAGAAAGTTCGATTTGACGTTGATAACGATGACTGATTTGCCACGAAGCCGTTATTTCCTAATTTCATTTGTTTCTGTAAAAAAATGATTATCCTCGTTAATAAAATTCGTCGTGGCACTAGAATTATATAAAAATACAGAAACCAGTTGCAAAATTTTGCAGCTAGGGTCGCTGCATGACTATAAAAAGTCGAATTGTTGGCATCTAGTGGCAGAATTTTGCAACTGCTTTTTAAATTTTCCAAAAAAATTAAACTATGCAAACAAGACTATATGCAGCTCAATAAAATTAATGATTCTGAAGCCGTAGAAACATGAATTAAAGTTTTGAATGGCTATTTCGGGAACTTTTTGTCCATCTTCAGTAATTTCAAAATGGCGGTTTGAATTCCTTATTTTGGAAATACTTACGCTAATGGAACTCCAGGGTGTATTGGCAGTTGGAGTGTTGTTGTACGATCGGTTAACAGTAAATCCACGATTTTTTTGATAATCGGGATCTTCGTGTGGTGGTCTGCACATGTCTTTATGTGGATGTACTGGCGGTGTGGTGCTTGTCATGTTATTTGGGAAAACTTCTACTTCCGTAAAGTAGAATTCTTCTTCATGGTCGCTGAGATCACTTTCTAAATCGGTTGTCTTCTTCGGCCTAAAAAAATTAACAAAAACGATTGAATTAAACACTAAACGGCCATTTTGGGGGTTTTAAAATCCATTTTAAAAAGTAGATTTTCAGCTTTGTGGGATTCAGTATAAATATAAAATTTTTTCTGGGCACTTAGATCAAAAAAATTTGAAATTGATTCTTTATAATGAAGCAGAAAAATCTGCGAAATTCCCAGTGTGCAAGATGACGTCTTAAAGACGTACTCACCTCATTTGTCCCAAATAAGAAGTCAAAAAAACGTCTCCAAGACGTCCTTTTTAGGACAATTAAGGACCACTACGAATTATAGACGTCATCTTGCACAGTGGGTTGGATTTCAACAAAATAATCTTCAATCAACTTGCATAGATCTCAACTAAATAATTTTTAGAACATTTGTAGATCTTTCTGATGCTCAGAAATTTTTCAAAAACCTTTTTATTTCAAGAGATAAGAGCAATCCGGAAAAGCTAGGTCGACTACAATCGGACTGAGACGCTGAGCATGGGGAATTTTCGGCTACACCAATCTAACTATTACAAAGTTCCTGATCTTTCAGAAGCCAACTCGGGTTTGATTTCTAAGAGTCAGCTTACTCTGGTATAGAAAGAAGAACGTACATGCTTTAAATTTAAATCCCATCTGCCTGGGGACTCGGCCCGAACCAGGTACCTCGCTTAGTCAGTGACCGGCGCAAGCGCGGATGCAGAAATTAGGCTGCATTCGCGATACGCTCTCAGATTTATTTATAAATCCTGCTGTTCCTGAGTAAGCGATTTCCGGGCCAAACCGGCGATTTTTGGAGCTACCCACACACCAACTATGCTAAAGCCAACAGCAACAATTTGGCCGTTTTGCCGTTTAAAGAATCTAAATAAATTCTTTTTAAAATACTTCAATTCTTTTTAGAACAAAATCATCAATCTCGATTTTTCCTTTTATTTTATTCCTTAATACTTATGTGAAACCCATCGATAATGATGACTTACCCCAGATGCGTTTGACGAACGTGATGCTCAATCACGGACACGCTTGAAGTTAAGTAATTACAACCTGGCCAGGTACAACGATATTCAATGCGCGTGGTCTGTAACGAAAAAAGAAAAACACAAAATCAATATTTTTTTATTTTATTTTAAAAATGATTTCTTCTCCTCCTTCCTCTCGAAACATAAATAAATCAAAACTAACTCAAGCAGAAGTCAATTTCTGAAACCTTTAAGGCTTTTAAATAATAATTAAATCGAAGGAGGGGGTTGTTCGATGGATAAATATCTAATTGTAAAGTTTTGATTAAAATCAGATAGTGTAATTACAAAATTATTCAGGAATATCTTAATTAAATTGTCAGATTTTGACAGATCTTTGACGTACTAATCCAACCACATTCAAGTCATCTTTAATTTTTTTTTTTTATATAAATCACTAAACATTCGAGCACACGAAAAACGAATCCCTTCATCCATCTTCTCTCTCCCTTTTATATCCCAAGGATTTTCGACCGAAGCGATTTGCTCCGGGCATAAAAATATAATTCAGTTTGCTTTTCGCAAATATCAGAAGAAATCCCTTTAAAAATTTATTTTTTATTTAGTCAAAGGAAAAAAAAAATCCAGCTTTTTTTCCTCTGTGAAAACGCGAATATAAGGGAGAAAACAATGTTTACAAGAGCCAGCTGTACTAAGACCTAGATTCAAGTGGGTGGCTACAACGCTTCCACCCCTGAATCCATTCGCTTTCCCCCCTTCTTTCCGACCTGACTCCCGCTTTCCACTGGTCCCCCCTCCTCTCTACTAACTCTGCTCAGCTGTGCTTTGCCCTGGATATACGCCGTTCTTTGTGTCTGACCTATTTTACAAAAACCGCACATACTGCATGCTTTTCCTACTGTTTTTAATCACTTTTAGGACTTTTATGTTTCTTTGTTTGGGATAATGTGTGCGTCGGGAAATTGAGGAAATTTCGGAAAAAGGGAATTCGAATTTTAAAGGGATTCGGGAAAAATCAATAACTGATGCTTTGGATGTGTTTGCACGGTTAAACTTAATGGGAGATGGAATGCAGTGCAAAAGTGTTTTGCAGTTTATTTGATAAAAAAAAATTGAAGAAAGTGTTGCAAACGCATCCTGATTCAAAAATAAAAATGAGCAATGTTTTAAATTTTTTGCGGGCGATTTTAAAATCTTCAGCCACAATTAATTAATTTTTGCCCAACAATTTTTTTCCATCTGTAGCAATTTTTCAACGTTCAAGTGAACATGTTTCAATTAATTGTTATTTTTCTCCAGTAATTGGGACTGAACATCAACAATGCAAAGCTTAAATAATTGATTTAGGGACAGAGTTTTCGTCCAATTAGGCTTTGAAGTTGAACAGTGAACAAAAATAAATGGAGCATTCCAGGAATTTTAAAATCTTTAATGAGCATTGTTTTGATTTAAAATTAAGTGTGAACAATAAAAAATTAAGTTGGAAGTTTTGAGCAAAAAATGAAGATTTAAACACAAAATTTTAAGAGTCAAATAAATTTTAATTGCTTTTCTATTAAATTAAGTCTTCACTTGAATTTAAAACTTTAGGGCTGAGAATTGAGCATTGAACACTGAACACTGATTGAGCGAGAAACAATTTGTTGAGCTTTGACCAAAACTAAGTGTGAATGTGAACTTGAATTTAAAAATTAAGCACTGAGCAAAAAAAATAACCGTTGAAAATTTGATCAAGCAATATTACTGCAAAAGAATTTCAATCAAAGTTAACAGAATATGAATTGTATGCCAGAGACAGGATTTGACTAAAAATTAGCTCCATGTTATGTTCAGTTTTTACTTAAATTTTTTTAGGGTCAAAAATTTGACTTTTGTTTGATGCACAATTGTTCAAAATCAAACAACATTTAAACTTAGCTTAATATTTACTTCAAAAAATTAGTCTGTGTTTTCCTGTACTATCAATTCTAGGGTTAAGCTTGAGTTCAAACTTAAATAGATTAAAATTCATTGCTTCACTTGTTTAATGTTTATCATTGATCAAAACTGAGTTTAAGTTTGAACAGGAATTAGTTAAATGCAAAGAAATTTTAAATATGGTGGCAATATTTTAGAATCTTCTGCTGCAGTTTTGGGTCCAATTAGTTCATCTCTTAAAACTTAAACTTGGGCAGTTCCTTTTGAAATATCTAGTTTTGGCCAAAAATTACTGATCCTAAATCTGCACACCCAAATCCATTTTCTAAAAAATAGCAATACCTTTTGAAATTCGTTCATAAATTTATTTTATAAAATAAAGAGTCATGACTTAAAGTTTAGCTTTTGGCGACTCTTTAATATTTTTCCTTATAAATTTGACAATAAAACAAAAATACTGCGTCCCTTAAATAAAAAAATTCCCATTTTTCTGAAACTCTCAAATTTTGGCACCAGCGAAGCTTCTTTTTTTTCAAACTACAAAAAAAATCCTCCGTCACCTTCGCCAAAATTTCCTTTCCAACTCACTCATCCTTTCAGAAAATTTTATTTTTAAAAACACAAAAATTTTTATATAATAAATATAAAAATAACTCATTGCTGTAAAATATATTAAAAGGTTTGTGTTTGTTATTTTCTCGAGATTGTATTACGAGAATCTAAAAATAATTCAGAAAATATTTATTAGAGTTTAAAACATCATTCAAATCTTTTTACCAGTTATTTGACCTATATTCGAACCCCTCGCTGAGAATTATGCATTTTAAAAAAAAAGCCATGAAAATAAAAATTCTCTCCGCGCCCGTTCCCGGGGAATTTCAGTTAAAGATAGCAAAAATAAAAAATAAATCTTATCGATTAAAGCCATAAAGCATTACCCAATCATGTAAATTTGCAAAAATAGCCTTCGGGTGGGATTTATAACTTCACACCTTGCTTACGGGTTATGGTAATTTTCTCCTTATAATCTCGATTTTGCTTTTAAAAATTACCGTCCTCGATATGTAACATTGACAGTGAAACAAAAGAGAGTACAAGTTTATAGATAGACCGTGAAGCCCAACCATCACGACCTATTTTCGGAAAAACATGTCAAGTTTCTGGGATGGAGCTAACTGCCCTGGTTTACTCAGATGGGGGTCAGGTCAAGAAAGGGGAGAAGAGGACGTGGTTAGATTGCCCGGTTCGCAAAATGGTGGGGAGCAAAGTGCGATGATCAAAATGGGGGGGAAGGGAGGCAAAAGCGAACGTGCGGGGAGGAAACGCGGCGTTCGCAACCCTCGACACGTGGAGATACCCTTGGCATCGTTTCTCTTTACTCCTGCGTTTTGTTATTGATCCGGATGACTTCTTTATTCGCGAAAAATATTCATACTTGTTTTTTTTTCCTTTGTCTTTGTTTCTCGATCGATATTTTTCCCAGTTTTGGGCTTTTTGCTCTGTTAATAATTATTTTACTTGATTGAGTAATATTTTGACAGGATGGTTTTTTTAAAAAATAAAAGTTGTGGGTTTGGATTTTAGAACTGAAAAACTAACCCAAGTATAAAATTTAGTAATTTTTTCGCAAAAACGTGGGAAGAGATATTATTAGCTTGGGTGGAAAAGCGAGTAAGCAGTAAGCACTGCTTTGTATAATGAAAACCTCACTTTCTCTTTCAAATCTTAAGATATGTAGGCGTGCAATTGTTCAACAAATCGTGGGTGCACACAAAATTACTTTCTTGAAAACAGAATTTATTTAAATGGAGGAGTTTTACAGTAGTTGCAAAAAAATTCAATTAAATGCCGTAAAACAGTAAAAATATAGATTTTGATTTTAGGTAAAAATAGTTTTTTAAGATTAAAAATTTTTAAAATTTCTTTAGGGTAAAACATATTGCTGTTAGTGGTTGACGCAAGGCAAAACAAGACAAGAAATGAATGGTTCTTGTTTTTGCTCTTGTCTTGCAAAACGTAAGTCTTATTCTGGTCTCGTCTTGCATTTTCTTGATTCAAAAACAATGCAAAAACGCAATTTTTTAAACAATTTTTTATCAATTTGTTATCAAGTACCCTAATTTTTTCCTTAATCATTTCTTTGCCAAATCGTAAGTTCTTTATCAAATCCTAAATTTTTTTTATCAAATGTCAATTTTTACCTATCATCAATTTTTTACCTATCATCAATTTTTTTTAGCAATTACGTCAATTTTTACTACATCGTCAATTCTTCAACAATTTTTTTAAGTACTTGAGTTTCTCGATTTTCTTCTAAAATTGTCATTTTTTCATCAGAAGTGTGAATTTGTAGCCAAATTACCAATTTTTTACCGAACCATTTTATTTTAAAAATTGCCAATTTCGGTCAAGTCAAAATGGTTAATTTTTTACTTTTAAAAAAACCCAATTCCTAAATTTTCTATTTTTTATGAGATCGTGTCGATTTTTACTATATCATCAATTTTTAGTAAGACAATCAATTTTTTACCTCGATTTATTACTGAGTCAAATTATAGTACTCCACATTCTTTTACCAAATTGTCAATTTTTTTAAAACTGAATGACATTTATCACCGTAATTTCGAATTTCTTCCTTAAACAAGTCGTCAATTAATTTTAATTACTTATTTTCGTCATTTACAGAAAATCATTGCTTTTTAGCAAAAGTCCGATGCCCTCTCAATCAATCTTTTAACTAGAATACAGTAAAATTTTTTGCCTCGTGAAAAACAAATTTTAACTTTTGGGTTTTTCTTTGTGGCGACTTAATTTTGGCACGAAAACAGCTTCAATACCAAAAACTATAATAAAGTCATGGCGAGTCATTTTTTGCCCATCAATTTTTATTTTACTTTTTGGCCAATCCGCCAATGAAATGCTCAGATAAAAAAAAATGGTCATTCTAGCGACTGAGCGCGTAAGGCTATAGTTCAAGTCCAGTATATGTTATACGCAGCTTAAGGTCATTAAACCGATTGCTTTGTAATAACAGAATTAAGGTTATTGCTACAGTTGATTAAATACTATAATTCTGGGCAGGTGCGCTATCAACAGAGGATGAAATCCTCAAATTGCGTTTCATCTTCTGATTTTACATATAAAAAAACAATAAAAGAAGATACCGGGTGAACCTGATGCAGCGTCCCAGCGCGCGAGATTGATCGATAATTCCAGAGAGATAGCCCAAGAGTACCGTAAAGTCGTTAAAGGTATTGTTTACTCGCAAAACGGGAACATTTAAAAATTTAGCAGTTATGTACGCAAGGACGATCTACATCATCGAAGTCATAGTGCTGGATTAAAAAAAAAAAAAAAGTATAAGGGTCAATGCCATTGGTGGCCTTGGTAGTTCAAAGTCTCCGCCATTGCGTTTCAACTGGTAATAATCATCATCTGAGTCATTTACTATCCCTGACTACCTTTGTTTCCCAAATCGATAGCATATCGAACATACCTCCTAATTAGGCGAAATCAATCATTAAGGGAGAAATTGACTTAAAAACATGACGTTGATGACTTTTAAAAGAATGTCACGAAGCGTCTTGCACAGTTCAAAATAATATTCTCATTTGAGAAAAAAAAGAGCTTCAACCTAAAATTTTCAATTCTGAAGTTTCAAAATTGAAGTTTCAATTAAAAGTTTCAATTTTGAAGTTTCAGAAACTTTTTAAATTCAAATTGAAACTTTTTTTGTAAATAGTTTCATGAAAGTATCATTTGAAACTTGTTTATTTTCAATTTGAAACCGAAAAGGTTTCATCCCCCAGTGAAACCTAAAAGTTTCAGTTTTTCTCAAATATTTTGAACTGTGTGGGGGGAAGTTTGTTAAAAGAAAATTTACGCGGGGGCAAAATTTTTATTTGTGAAAATTTGTTAAAATCCCCGGGATTCACGAAGGGGAAAGGACGCGTTTAAAAGACGCGTAAAATGGCCGTGTGGATAAAATGATGATGAAGAAAAAAAAAATGCGTCCGAAAAGAAAAAGCGTGAGATTTCTTATGGGTTAAATACAAGCGGTACGGGATACGATGGTAGTATAGTAAAGCCAGGGTTCAATAACCTGGGATATAAACAAACATACTCAGTGCCGGTTGTTCCATTTCTAAGCTGGAGATGTTTTTCTCGTTTTTTTTTGGATTTCATCAAATTGCGTGATGTGCGCGTGCAAAGCTGAAAAATATTTGCTTCTTCTCAAGATTTTTCCTCGATCAAGTCAGGTTAATGCTTTGAAAAACTGCATGGAGAAGAGAAATAAAAAGCCGGTAAATGTTTAACCCGGTAAATAGTTGATGATCAGGTGAAAATATAAGGCCGATGACTTGGCTAAAATGAGCGAGTATGCAAAAATAGGCGATTTGATGATTTAATTAAAATTGATTCATGCGAATGAAGCATTGATAAGAGTTTATTGAAGGTGAGAAATGAGGATTTCGTTTGAATAATTGATGGGGAGAATGAAAATTTAAAAGGAATTATGGAAAGAGCCGAAAATGTTTATGAAGTTGTGCTGGGAACAAAAGTTTCAGTAAATAAATGACGGTTTTAAAAATTTAACGAATAAATGACAATGGATAAAGAGGTAAAAAAAATTGATAAGTGAATTGACAATTTGGTAAACAACTTCAATTGAGTAAACAATTTAAAATTGTGGCACTTTTATCCGAACGACAAATTAACTGACTTGTGGTGAAAATTAATTTGGTCAAAAATTGATAACTTGATAAAATTTTGATAAGCGTTCATTTGTGGAAATCTTTTAAAAATGGGCTCAACACTAGATAATTGAATAAACAATCGGAAGTTGACAGTTTTACCCGATCAAAAAATTAATTGACTTGTGGTGAAAATTAATCAGCTCAAAAATTGACAATTTCATGAAACATCGACCATTTATTTGCTTTAAAAAGTGACAAATCAACGATCAGCAAATGGGCCAAAAATAGGGAAATTGAATAAAGAAGAAAATTAGGGAATAGATTAAAAATTGGCAATTTTCAACACAAGTTAGTCAACTTTTGTTCATGAACTGATAGAAAAATTGGGAATGTAAAAATTGTAGACTAAAAGCAAAAAAATTCAATACTTTTGTCAATGATTGGCAACTTCAGTAAAGAAACTGATAATTTGGTAAAAAATTGGCGGTAGCAAAAAAGCAATTGACTCATCAATCATGTTCACAACTGGTAAAAATTGACGAATTCGACACTTGTGTTTGATCTATTGCAAATGACTTTTGATTTTAGTGAAAAATGGACAATTCGATAAAAAAAAACTTCTTAAAATATTGTTAAATTTATGTTAAATCTGCTCGTTTAGCCCTGTGAAGCTTTTGGAAGTCAAGAGAAATGTCCGAAGCTAAGCCACAAAAAATATTCAAACATCAGGAGAAACTCACTAAGAGGTCAAAGCCCTCTGGGAACGGCTATCGACTACACAAAACGAATCCATACGCTATAGCCATTTTTGTGGCCATCCAAGAGACCGAAAGCGCCACTCCCTTATACTAACGTCTTAACAGCTGAATTTATAAATACGCAATAACACGGTCTTACTTTTCGAGAAGAAAGAGCTCTCGTTGCCTCTTCAAAAACCACTTCAAAAGCCCAGACAAAAAAAAATGCCTATTCACGGAAGCGAACCGGCGCTAAGTACAAACTCCTGCTACAATTTCTTAAAAACCAAAACAATCAACACGTATCAAAACTTTCCCCCCTCATTTTTTCCGATTTATAAACAAAAGCAGGCGTGTCCTTACATTTTACAAAAAGTCAGGATTTCTCCTTCTTCTTCGGGGTTGATAACTCTCGGCTTACAAAAAGTTCCCCAAGAAAAAACATGAGCAAGGTCAATGCCCTGAAAGAGTCAGAGCAATTCATAATTTGTATCGAAACCCTGGTCCCATTGGTTTAGCGTTTGGGTAAATGTAATATTGCAACTACACGTGCAAAGGGCCAGGAAATTCAAATTAAACATCGATTGGATATTCAGACCGGCCGGCAGTTTAATCAATTTACGATTCCCGTTAAAACGATTGCATCGGAATCCTAAGAAAACCGACTCGGTCCGGCTGTGCCATATCGTTTAGCTCGGCCAAACTAAATTAAAAGGGATTTGACAGATCCCAAACAAAGAAACACGTGTATGCTATGTGTTGCTAGGCAACCATCATGCGCATGATCCGTACTATTCCTTGTTTGTTTTTGTTTCGTTTTCGGGAAGCTTTTTCTCCCAATGGGAGAAAACTTCTGGAGAAAACAAAGGAACCAAGCTTTTTAGTGTTAAGGTTAGGTTCTTTCTCCCAATTTTTATTTATTTCCGCTTCCTGGATTCCCTTCGTTTTATTTATTGCTCGTGTGCATTCGCATTTTAGCCATTAATAAAATGTATATATAAATTACGCTTCAACGAGCTTCGCTTCTCAAACAAGGGACCGTTACTTTTCAAGCATAAAGCTTAAAAAGGGGCCATCCTCGTTCGCATGTCTCACACATGCGTCAGGACCTGTATCAAGTAGCTCCATCACGCTTCTCGCTTGGATTTAATAACTATTAAATAAATAATTATTATATTGGGATCGTCGAACTAGTATGAAATCAAGTAGTTTATGCTTTTCGATTCATATTTTATTCCTTTTTTTTTTTTTTATAATTAATCCAGTATGCGAAGAGTTTCGAGAAAATATAATAGAGGATGTCTTAAATATTTTAAATAAATTATAGCTTGCCAAAGCGTTGTTTAGTTGTTCTGGTAATTTTTTTTTTTTTTTTTTGTAAAATGAAGCTGGGTTAATATACAAGGTTTTCGTATTAAAAAAATGTCGAAAGGGCCTTTTAAATTTGTAGGTGAAGATATTTTTATTTAAATGATGATTATTAGAATCGTCAAGAATTATGAATCAGGAAGGATTGTCTTTTTGAGGTCGCCCTGCTCATGCTGGTATTTGACCCTTTGGAGAAGCCTATGCGTGTATTATAAGAGATTTGCGGTTGGAGATTTCTTGTTTGATTGGAGGTTTGTCGCGAGGAATTATTAATATTCTCGACAGAAAGATTCTTTCATAAAATAATTACGGTGTTGAAGTTGGATTTTGATAGCCTGAGGAGAGCAGCTGTGCCTCCCTCAGAAAAATATAAGATGCAGAATAACAAGTTTTGAAAAATATCCGCTAGGTGGAATTTTTTGCAGTTTTATGAACAGCCGGTAGATAGTACTGATGTCATTTTAGTTTGAGGAATGGCCGCTAGTGTTGTTTAAGTTTATGGAATGGCAAGAGGATGGTGCTACTGGAAGTTAAATTTGAAATGGTGACCCTAACCTAGCTTGCTTATTCCAATCAGGGACTCCATAAACTTTATGGATTAATTAAGATTCTGCCGCCATGTTGCATGTTTAAAAATCAATCTGGCTGTGGGCCATAGTACTTAGCTTATGTATAATTCCAAAGCCTGAAAGATAAACCAACATGCAACATGGCGAATTTCGATTATGGCGCAGCCCATGACCGTCTGCTGCGACCGGACCCTGAATGCTGTCTGCCTCTCTACCATAAACCAACCCAAATTCTTCGAACGTTATTCTCTCACTCTTCTTCCATCAGAGCCTTGGCCTTCCTCAAATTTTGGGATTCATAGATTCTGACATGAAGTGCAAACCTTGTCAAAGGTGCACTAGTGTCATCTCCCGCATAAGGAGCCTACGAGGGAGTAGACAATTCTATAAGTCGTCTGCTACACAGGGGTGCGCCATTTTCGAATTGAAAACCAGGCTCAGCGATTTTCTCAATTCAAAATCATCTGGCATTTTTCAAAATGGCGTAACTCTATCTAGGGCAGTCGATGGGAACATTGACAGTCCTGCTTCAGGTTTGGTGCACCTGCCCTTGATTAGCTCCAGATTCCATCTGACCCGGCCGGGAGGTAGCAATCTGGTAGGGGGCAGCAGTACTACCAGTACTGGATTAAGTCTTAAGTCCAGAAAGCAGGAGGCAGAGTCGAGGACTGACGGTATGGCTCCTGAGCTGTGATGGAAAGTTACCACATTGACCTCCCTAGTATAGCCATCATGTCTGAGGGTTTGCTGTGCAAGACCCAAGACAGTCGATCCGGCTAGGGTCTCTTGCACGGCGCAATAAGCTCTCCAGCCACGATGGTCGCCAATTCCCGTCGCGGGGAGGCACTCTAAGAAGAAGTACCTCTATCTAGCAGACGACTCCATATCAGGTTTTATATTCCCGTTCACTAAAGCCTGCACGGCTTGATCACACCACTGTTAACCTTTTGAAATCGGAAAAATTTCATCGAAAATTTTCCCACCAGACGGAATTTTTTTTTGCCTTTTTTGCAATGCATTGGACCTGTAGAATAGCCTAAAGTAGTTCTGAACATCAGCCGAGAACTTTGGCTGCACTCTTCATTTGGGCAATACGTATTGCCCTCCGTCCCAGGAGCACTATATGGTCGGGCAATACGTTTTGCCCTCCGTCCCAGAAAGCTTAAAAGTTAGGCCAGGATCACTTTTGTCCACTTGCATAAGAAATCTCAATTTTCATCATAATTTCCCCGCAAATTATCTCAACAAACTTTCAATTCAATCCCGACTCTTTTTGGAAATTTTTTATCTATCCATCACTCAACCATATGTTTCTATCTAAAGATCACAAACCCCCCTTCAGGCAACATAAATTACCAGACTTAATCTATCGCGAAAATCGCCCTGATTCGTGGATATTATTCTCTCTCGTGCAGACTGACAACCAACCAACAAAAAAACCCAACTCGCTCCTTCTCCGATTGTTTAAAAACGAAAAAAAAAAGTTATGTAAAGACAAGGCACAATTAACAATCTCTCACTTTCACCTGCAATACTTTCGTCTCGGTTCACATCTTAGTTTCCTTTCTCCCTCCATTTCATACATTTTTATTTTATGCTTCCTCGTAATAATTTTTCTTTTATATATTTCTGGAAAAAATCCAAAAGCCGAAAACGATTCCTCCTCATTAAAAAGGATTATGCATGTAATTCAACACCTGATGGTAAATAGCACGAATACCGTAGGCTTTTCGCATTGCGTCATAAATCAAAACCTTCGTGGTTAAGTTGCTAACCCTTAACACGCTTAAGTATTTTTTTTTCTCACTTTAAATGATCAAAGCGCGTGTTCGATCCGTCTCCCCGCTTGCAAAAATATTCAATGCCAAAAAATAATGGTCGTTGGCGATGTGAAGAATAAAAACAAATAAACATGGCTAGGTCAGTCGATTCTCGACTTCTTCGCCGGTTTTCTTAAGATTCATCAAGGTCTACGGTTAGGAGACGGTTGGAATCACGTTTTTGGCATTGTCAATTGGAACTATTTAAAATTCACGGGCACGTTCTTGGGATGCAACTGGCAAACGCTTCCTCAATGTCATCGTGTGTAATGTGCAAATGCATGCTTCTATCCCAGGGCCGTATGCTGACTTTCAACTCGATAATTAGGTCAGCGAATTGAAAACAAATGGAGAAACCTTGAGATTGAACAAAAACCTGCACTGGAAAATGATTTTTATTTTTCCGCGTTTAAATAAATCATGGCTTTTGTTTTTCCAGGAAGAAGTAAGTGGTCGTTGTATGAAAATGCTTGTCGTGACGGAAAATGCATTTCAAATTGCATGCTTTAGACCAGATGAGGAGACGTTCGGCTTCTTTTTTTAAACTTGCAGTTGAACTATCGATCGGAAGGGGTTTTCCCTAGTTAAGGGTTGAAATTTTTCTTTAAATTTTTGATATTTAGTCTGAGGTTAACGAACTTTTAGAATTTTTAAATGTAACGAAGAGTGTCAGTATTATTGAACTGTTAAGGTTAGGTTATGTTCTTTTTAAAATTGAAGTTTGGCGTCAGCCTTTGATTCAATAAGCGGCTGATAGATAGCGCTGGTGTCACTGAATTTGTAGAAATTGCCTAAGGACAGCGCTAGTTTCATTTTAGTTAATGTAAATGGTCTAAGGATAGAGCTCCAGTTTATGACTTAGTTAATGAGTCTAGTGTCGCGACAGTTTGTCGAGGCAGGTACCCGATGGTTGGCGCTAGTGATGATTTACTAGGTAGAAATGGATCACGAATAGCGCTAGGGTTGTTCCAGTTTAGGAAAATGGCCAAAGGATGGTGCGAGTGGTGCTTTAGTTTGCAGAAGTTTATTGAGTAGTGCTAGCGTTGTCCAGTTTTTGGAAAAGTTGATGGATGAAGATGGCGTTGAAACATCCCTTTTCGAGGGCTAGTGGCATTTCAGATTGTGCAAATGGCCGATGAATAGTGGTAGCGTTGCTTCAGCTAAAAAAAATGGCCGCTGAGGAGAGAAATTTTCCAGTCCTCCGGTTTTTTGGATCCGGATTTATTCTTGCATGTGCAAATCTCACTCAAGCACTTCAGATTTGCTTCCGTTTTTAGAGCCGGACTTTTAGTCGAGCTTGGACCACTCTTTTAACGACCCTCGGAAGCGACCATAACTGGAGGCGGCACAGAATAACTCTTCACGATTAATGCTATCCAACTACTCGTATTACCTTCCAACATGACTGCGATTATTATGTAACCAAAACACTCCTATATCTAAGGCCGTTGAAAAGAGTAATGACGTCCCTATTCATTCCTCCAGGGCTTAACTGAACCTCAAACCCGGATCCATTCAAAACAGCTGACTACCCGGCCTCTTCAGCAAAGATCGACTACCTTTTTTTTTGAATTGACACTTTTAGAATTTAACTTGATGATGACCTCCATTTGATTCTGGCAAAGTTTTTAATTCGCAAAACATTGAGGACATTTTGCAACCGCCTAATTAATGACCCTCCAACTAGCACAAACCTTCGCCTCCTTTCTTTTTGCTCATCCACACCTTTCAAATTTCCTTCTCTCGACTCCAGCAGCACCCTCAGAAAAAAAAACTCAACCTACTGACCCATTTGCGAATCATCCTCGTGCATAAAAAAGCCGATGTACTGTATGTCAATCTTATTACGCCATTGATTTTCAATGTCAAGTGTTAAAGTATAATGTTCCGGTAGGTACCTTATACAACTAAACACCATGTTTCGATTACAACAAGTAGTTTTTTTTTTCCTAAAAAAAACTTCATTTTATTTAATCTCGATGCATTTTCTTTCAAGGCTTCTGCCGCATCTGACCTACTCATTTCTAATTACCAGCGTAAATATTATCATCATGCCATGGATAAGGTACATGGAAATTCGGGCCATCCTCAACGCGATTCGCATTTTTCTTTATCGTTTTTAGATTAAAACGGAACCGGTCCCGCTAATATGTCAATGCACGTAGGAATGCGCGGATTATTAAATGAGGACGGTTTTGTTTGGGTACGATATTGTTCAGGGACCTTTTTTTGTCATTTTTTAATGTTAAATCGAAGGTCGTGACTGTAGGAAGTCGATGGCGCAAAAATCTGCATGTGTGTCAAGTTCTTGGGTAGATTTTTTTTTATAGGAAGAACTGTTTGGTCAGTTTGTGGTTTTGTAAAAAAGGAATGTGGCCCAACTGGTGTAATTCGAGGACCAGGATTTTTTTACAGCGCTGATCCGGCAAAAACATTTTTTTTTAAAGTAGGCCTAATTCGACATGATGTCCTTGATGAAGATTTAGGATTAAATACGAGATTTACAAAATTAAATCGTGAGAAAATGAGAAAAACTCACAAAAATGAATTTGAAGAAGTTCGATGGGTGTCGTTGGCACTCATAGCAGTTCAGCGAACAGCTGGCAGATGGCGTTAGTGTCGAATTAGATATTGCAATGCTCGTTCAAGAGCGCTAGTAGTAGTAAGGTGTGTAATTGTCGTTTTGCGAACTAAAAACGACGCTAGCACCATCTACTGCATCACTTTTCAACTACACACCACCTAACGGATTTTTTCGAAACTAATCCTGAATTCACGACCCTCTTTTGATTTTTCTCAAGGAAGGTAGTCTTTCTTGCCTTCTGACTAAGGGCTGATTTAGCCATCTTTTTGCTCAACACCAATTTTAAAAGACATGCAGATATTTAAAAGTATTAATACCGCATAAAAACCAACACGAAATCTCATGCACTGAAAATTTCCTGGAGGAATACAAACAACCTACATCTCCATTGGCATTCCCTAATCGGCGATCAAAGACAAACCGCGCAACTATAAACTCAGATCTCACAGATATTTCTTTATCCTTTGCCGCGCTGCACAACATTAACAACTCTTTAAAAAAAATTTAAAAATCATGTTTTCTCGATTCTTAATCAGTTAATAGTTGAGGCAGTTCTCGTTTTATAAGGTTAACGCATGTGCAATCATACATGCGGCTATAAAAAAAATTTTTACTGTAAAATAAAGAAAACAGGTGGATTCGTGCGTGTCAAGAAACCAACAAAGTCCCATACGAATGGATATTAAAGAGTTATTAAAACAAAAAAAAAAAAAAGCTAAGAGAATGAAATGTGCTTGTAAGTTATAAAATAATGGCATTTGCAAATATAGTTCAAGGACGTACTAAACACGTGCCCGACTCTGGCAGAAATCAGCTGATGGTAGTTTTATTGCTGCGTTCTAATCGTTGTAATTCAACCCGGCGAAAATAATAAAAAGGCCTAAAACCCGAGACGGGGGAATTTTTCGGGTGTAAACGAACTCAGGTGGACAAATAAGGAAGTGCTGTAAAAAATATTTTAGGAGTTGGGATCGAATGTTTGCAGCCTTCGACGCTTTTTAAAATTTTTTGCAGACGACTGAAATGGCATGCTCGAAATTTAACGAAAATCCCTAACCTAACCTTGGCAATTAAAAATATCAAGGGCCGTTAAGAACTTTTCCTTCGACCCTAGCACACACGAAGCATCTAATATTAGTCATTCACACGGGTCAAACATCACTGCAGTAGTCTGATATAGATTTAAGACCTTGAGTCCTTGGTTTACGCTTCAATTTGGCAAATCAACAAAATTTCCTAAAAATATGGGTTACTAAGAGCAAAGCGACTGACTTTTGTGATTCTTTTTTGGGTTGGTTAGATAGAGAGTGTGCATTGTCGCATCCTGCTTACCAGTACTAGGATATTAAAAATATTTTACGGTTGCAGTTTGATGCCACAGGATCGCGTGGATTATGGTTTGCTAATTTTTAAAAAGAAAATGATCTGGAGCTTAAACCAGGTCAAACGCTAGGAATTATTTGGTGGTAAAGATAATTAGTCAATTACTTGGATCTTGATAGCTTATAGAGAAATTCACATTGTTAAATGTAATTATGGTGAAAAGAGGATTTCTTATATACGGAGGCTGAATGAAATTTTTCTTTTAAAAATCAGAATTAGGTTGTGGTTAGTCGGGCACGTTTAGGGTAACAGAGTTTTAAAAATCAAAATCTATGCTAAGTACCGGAGAATTTAAGAGTCCTCCATTGGGTTCTTACCCCTTATCATTTACTCAAGTGTTTTTTACAAAAATAGTCGCCTCTGTTTTTCTGGCCTAAAAATGTCAACGAGTTTTAGTTGTTCGATTTTTGGCCAAGTGCATTAAATGGTGTCTTTGGGTTTTTCTAAAAAAACTTTTTCAGTGTAATAGCTTTCAGAGTTTTCTTTCAGAATATTTAAGTTAAAAGGAGCATACCTGACATGTCTTTGGGACTCGTAAGTTTTTGTCCAAATTTTTTAAAATATCATTTATTAGAACTTGATAACGATGATGCCAAGATTTGGTGTGTTTCTGCCCCCATGTAATACTTAAGTGGATGCAGATATTGATGCAAGCTTTTGACCACTATGAAGGGTCATCTATAGAGACTCTAACCATGATTTGATGATTCCGGGGCAATGAATGCAAATGGGAAAATTGGACGTTAAAATTCAAAAAATATATTTTTCAATATATTGGTCAATATATTGCACAATATAGAGCACTATATGTTTTAATATATTGTATTATATTCTTCACTATGTTTTTTAAAATCCCACATATTCCCATTTTGAAATCATTTCCCCGGAACCAACTAAGCCTAATTAAAAACCCTTTCGATGACTCTTCCAAATGGCCAACAGTTTTCATCAATATCTGCATCGCCTTAAATATTACGTGCAGGGGCAAAAACATCCCGAATCTTGGCATCCTTCTTTGTGAGCTTAAGAATTCTACGAAGAAATTTTGAAAAGAACACCTACCCACAGAGAGAAGGTGTTATTTTCAAAATTTCCTCCGACGCCCACAGCGCTCCACCGTAATTATTTAAGTATTCTCATTACACCAATAATCCGCCATTTTCTGCCTGTAATGTCTTCCTGCAGTCTTAATTGCCCATTTCCTGGGACCAGTGTTCTAACCATGATCTTTGTGCGTCAAATGCTAGTCAAAGCGTCCCAACTACAGACTTTGGCAATTATTTCCTAGCCACATTACTCTCATTAAAGTTCTTGCTGCTGCTGCTGGCTAGTTTCAAGTGCTTTATAGCTCCTAATGCAGTCTTTATCTTTCTTGGTCCCAACTGGTCAGGAACTATTTGTTCTGGTGCCCATTTAGCCCTTTTCTTTATTTTTTTTCGGCCCAAGCACCAAATTTTATTTTTATATTCTAAAAAATCAGTTTCCTTACTATATGACACGGTTTAGTGCCTCATTCCTAATACTGATTTCAGGTTAGGTATCTACCCAACCCGAAGCCTTTTCTAAGCCAACTTCAACCTTTTTCAATTATTTTTTAACTTAAATCAACAAATGAATATCCATTTTTTTAGAAAAAGCTTCTTAAAATTTGATGTCTCTGCCAATAATACAAATCTATAAAACCGGTAACTTTTTTTTTTCACACATCATTTGTTCAGGGGGCAATACTCCCTTTAACCACTACCTTACATTTCACCGAAACCATTTTAATTTTACATCCACTCTACTTTTGTTTCATTTTTAATGACATATTTCCGTAGGAAGTCATACTAAAAAGAAAATAACAATTCAAACTCGGGTTCCTGACCTACGGTACATGGACAATTATTCGCAGAAATTGATACAATCACACGCAAACATGAACAAAGGGATATCATAGAACTTCAATTAGCAAGCGAAAAACCATTTTCAAAGCCCTAATTTAACTGGGCGGGGGCAAAAATTTTTCGTCATCTACAAACTAAATCTAAAATATAATAAAAAAAAAAAAATGTCTTCCATGTTTCATCACCGTTAGCGTGTATGGTGAATCCTAGGTGTGTCTTTTTTAGTGGGAAATCGGGCGCCACCTATTCGCTTTTTTTCATAACTAATCCTGGCAGAACTAAGAGCTAGACCTAATTTCTCCGCCATATGAATCCCGAGATGTTTTTGTACGTGCATAATATAGCCCTCTTGTGTAACGATTTTTATTACGTTCGCATAGCGTACAAATCCACACATGCCGCGCGCTTTTTCATAATTTTTATACTTTCCACTCTTTACGGTCCAATTCGAAGTAAAAAACTATTGTTTCTGTTATCTCCGGTTGAATAATTTAATATCAAATGAAAGGACATTCTTGCAAAATCACATCTTGTAATTCGGTTTAATTTCTCTTCTCTTCATTTTTTTCCCCTGATCGGTTCCACGAAGAAAAAAAAAACCTCAATAATAATTACGGTATTTAATACGGGGAGATAGTTAACGACTCGAGGTAATTACAAATTACTACATAAGCTCGATTACGATAATTCGAATTAAAAATGTCCACACGATTAAAAAGAAAATATAGTCCTACATTGCTGAACATGTTAAAAATCAGGGCATACGTCTTCGTTCACCCGAAGCTGTTTTGCAACACACTTTTTTTTTTTATCAAAAATGCGGAAGTAGTAGTGAAAGGATTGAAGGGCCCACGCTTTGGGAGATAGCGTTTAATTCATTTAAAGAACTTACCCTTTTCTTCCTCGGTATATCGTCGAATTCATCGATGACGATTCCTTCGTCCGTGGTATTTTGATTCCAGATTGAGGAATTTGATCCTCCCTCGGATAAGGGAGGGCTTGGAGTCGGGGATCTGCCACCAGAACGCCACGAACAGATATCGCTGCTCGGTGATGGAGAAAGAGGTTCGTACGATAAACCTGAAAATAAAAAAAAAATGAGTCAGATTTGTGGGACAATTTATTGGGCAACTCAATTTGATTTAGAGTAAGTACTCAGTGCTCGTGATAACATCTAAATCTTATTGCTGAAGCTTAGTCCGATGCAGTTGCAGACCTACCAAAGTCAAAATTGTGGCAAGTGCTAAACACTGAATACAGAAATCAAATACAGAAGAACCTCGATAAGTGGAAGCTGAAGGGAAGGAAATTTTCACTTCACTTATTAAGGAAAGGCAGAGCAAACCTTTAGAAATGGCTTTACTTAACGAGAAGAGGTACCACTTCGCGATCTCAATATTTGGAGGTTCCATCTCTAGTACGGAGGTTGACATCAAGACCATATGTTTAGCTTATGGCTAGCTGGGGTCAACCTGAGCAGTGGAGATGGAACCCTCTAATATTAGGGTCGCGACTTATGGAGGTTCGACTGTATTTCTGAATTGTCTGGTTCTTACCCTCTGCTTCCTGGCCAGAAAAGCAAAACTGGAATTCTATCAACCATTGCTGGTCTAAGGTCAATGTTTTGGGCCCCAGTGTCGCAGCTGATATCCTAACTTGACAACTGCTAGTTTGGTCGTGGTTCTAATCGTTAACCTTCCACCCCAAAAGTCATGGTATTGTCCAAGTATGACAACTGAGATCGCGAAAAGTCGCTCGTTCATTTAATTATCTTAACTAAAAGTCCTTGTCAACTATTTTTGGGGTTCTTCTTTTTTCAACCTATACCCGTCCACTCCTTAACGAAAATCTCCCTCAACCTTTGCCTCACTTCCTTGTCTTGGGCTCTTTGCAACCACTTCAGAACCTCCTTCTCTTTGGTGGCCTGTCAACGCTTCTTTTTTAGGCTTACTATCCAAGCTGTCCAGATCCTCCCCAGCGACCAAGTGTCATCAACCCTTCCACACTTATAACGCCACGAAATTCATGACAGACCCACCCAAACCTACAGTCACTTCTACGCGTCACCCAAAAACCGCCACTTAAGTCCAAACGCCAGCGGGTAAAATCCATCCTCATCGTTCCCCAAAAGCCAAACATACTTAATCGACACCACCGTTTATATATTCATGAACGATTATGACAACAACAAAAAAAATTCATTTATGATAATAATTTATAAAAAAAGAGAGAGATATCCACGCATGCTTGTTTAATTTGGCAACATCGAGTAAAGAGCCTGGAAGCATTCTGGAAGCACAGTTCGATGACATTGAAAACTATTAGCTGGTGTAATGTTTCGTTTACGCCGGTACACACGCGAACCAACGGTCCATCCTCAACTGGGCTGGTCTCAAAGGTCATTCACATCTTCTTTTTAACCAACTTTACACTCATTCTTTCCAATTACATATTCATATTTAATTATCGGTCGTGTAACTTTGCGAATATCATCTTCCCCCCTCGCCCCTCGGAGTTGATTATACCCTGAGTATCGTGGCGAAGGGGATTAGGGTTAATGTTGGGGCATTAGATTCGGAGAAATTTTAGTTTTGGTGGGTTTCGATAGGGGAAATTGAGATGTTTGTGTCATTAAAGGGGTGTAAGCTTGGAAGTTCGTTTTTTAGACATGCGATTTCCGAAAAGTTAAAGAAAGAAAAAAGTTTTGATCGAATTAAATTTTTTGGGGGGCGGATTTGGCAAGTTTTTAAATGTTTTAAAGATTGGGTTGAGACGTGGACAAGAAAGAATAATAAAAGAAGTTCATGTAAAATCTAAAGCAGTCAGAAGACGCAAAGATATGTAATCTTGCGCAAGAGGTGTCTTATTTTTGTATCATTTGACAGGATTGAGACACCTCCAAGGCACGTTTTTTTTTTTTTTTTACTGAAGACTCATTCTAGTCAGATGTACAGTGCACAGAAGAGACTTTGTGCCACCGATTTTTTGGTGGACTTTGCTTCTGGTTGCTTTTCTAAAAGGAAGATGGCACAAAGTCTCCTCACCTGGAAATTTTTCAAAAAAAAAAAAATGTTGTAACGGCTTTTAGAGAATAGAATCCATAAAGAGAGGAAAGCCCTTTCTTCGGGTTGTTTGTTATGAAAGACGAAGCAGACAACAAAAGTGGAAACCTTCCTAAAAGCTCGGGAAGCACCACAAATGAAGTGCACTGTATAGATTAAAGCCGGACCACCATTTCTAATTTGAAATGAAAACTTTTAAATTGCAAATAACTGCAGCAGAAGAGAACTGCACATAAGGCGTAGGGAAGTAGCGCTTCTACCACCCAAAAGGTTTTCCACTGCAATCAGCCACGTGAAGTGCGGCAGGTGGCACTTCAGTACCGGTTGTTGGCGGAGACCAGTAAGATCGGAACGGCTGCAATCTGGGTATCTGGCGGCGGGATGGCGACCATCAGAACAGCGTCAGTAAAGCGATGCAGAAGGCAAGAGGGCACCACTGCACTATTTATTGTCCTTGTAACAATCATCATAACATGGCCCCGAGTCCTGGGCGTCCCTTAAATAGGACAGGGGTGGAAAGAATCTCCCAGCTCAAAATGATGAATGTTCGATCTCTTCATGAAGGAGGCAAGTTGCGGAATCTCACAGAGGAGATGAACTCGGGGCTTGCGAAGTCAGGGTCGTAAGAATCTCTCCTGGTTGCTGAATGTCCGGAATTGGGCCGGATTAAACGTAGAGGAGATATTCCGCACGGGAATAATTTTCGCTCGTGAAAGTTTAAAGGAGCTCGTCGGACCGATCGCCTAAGCTCGTCTGCGAGCAGGGCACCCAAAGAAGAAGCAACAGAAGAAACATGAAGATTTTTCCTAGTTGGTCTCTAAAAATTAAATCGACTGACTAGCTCGTTTTAATATCTTTAATATTCTTTCAAGACAAAACATAAAAACAATTTGATCTTCATCCTAAACATATCAAATAACCCTTTCCTTTCTCCCCAAAAATTAAAACCATACGCTTTAATAAGAAACCCGAAACCACAACAATTTTTATCAAAAAAAAAAACCCTCGTAACGCGTGACGGATATCAGCACATAGCACGCTATAAAATGACAGGATCAATGTTATTAAAAAAAAGCCGGCATTAAGATTGCGGGACACCAGAAATGAAAAAGGGCGGTTCCTATTAATGCCTTCGAGAATATTATCAAAACGACGAATGAACGTATATATTTTTTTCTGTTTCGCATTTTTTCGCCCTCCCCCCTTTCGCATAAGACGAATTACATTTTAAAAAAAAGAAAAAAAAAGTCATATTAGGAACGCGGCGCGCGGATTATAAACTAGATCACCATGCGAACTTGTAATTATCAAAAAATATTACCATAACCTCAAATGGCCTTGAACTTATATGCGATGATGATTAGTTTGTAACGTTACCTGATACCGGCGCAGGGCAACATATTTCGTTATAGGCCCCCATTAAGATGAATTAACTATTTAGCACCGGGAGGTGGGGATTTTGCCCTTTAGGGGAAATATCAACAAAGAATTATTATTTAAATGTGAAGGACATTTAATTGGAAGGTCAGGTTCGTTGCTGATGTCACAGGATTCCTTGAACATCCTGTAGAAAGGGATTCGATCATTAAAATAATGACGAAAGAGAGAGATGGAAAACTTAAAAAAAAATAATTTTGCAGTATACCCGGTGTATATTCCCCAGTACGATTGCATTATAGCAAGTATATAATTTTCTACATTCATGCCCGCTTTAGGTCATCGATCTCTTTATTATTTTTTTTTCTTTCATACTTTTATATTTCTGTAATTTTGCTTTTTCAACATTTTGCACAATTTTTTTTTTTTAAAACTTCCAAGTATGAAAAAAAGCCACAGGCAATTGATTCGCGCGCATGTCCGATTGCACGGTTTGCAAAAAAAAAAAAAAACTATTTCCTTCTGAGTCATTCCTTACAGGAATCAAAAAATGATAGGTTGAAAACCGTTGCAGTAATGATGCAACAACTGCATTCGGAAAATAATAGTCCTCATCGAGATCAGTGACCTTTTCTTTTCCAAAACCATCTATCAAAAAAAAAAAGAGGGGGGGGAACGTGTCATCCGTGTAATGTATTCGAATAGAGGGGCAAATTCCAATCGGGATATTTAGTGCAATGAGGCCTGAGAGACCTCATCAAATTGCTACCTATTGGCATTGTTGTATACACGTAACATATAATCAATGAACACACATTAGAACGCATGTTTAGCTTATTAATATTTTATCTTTGGCCGTAATTTTTTTTTCGGGCTAATTAGTTTCGTACTGATACCATTAATGATATGTTAAACGTATAAAGAGGGAGCATTTTTGAATGAAGATTAAAAAAAAAAAAACAGGTAGCCAAAGAGTCTGGTTTTGCATGAAAATAATACTCGTTTGGAAGTGTATCAATTAAACTGAGTCAGCAAAATTTATTTTAACTACCGAGACTTCTTCCAAAAGTAAAGAATTTTTTTTTTTTTGAAATTGCAAGGTACGATCCCGTGCTTACACGTTATCCAAAAATAATAATTTTTTTCATGTTGAAGCCCCCTGACACTTTGGATTAAATCCAAGTGGACTAACCTACATAAGAGTGCGGTTTATTGTGGGACGGAATGGCCTTCGACACCAATAAATAAAATAAAAAAATCAGCGAAAGAGGAATCGCATTTTTTTTAAAGGATGGTTGTCAGGCGATTGAATCGGTGGAGGTGAATGCTTCATAAAATTATTGCATGACAGGGAAAATAAGCAAATAGATCGTGACCTTCGTTAACTACTCGGTAACAATGCTCAATATTCTGGAAAACAGTAATCAAAATGGTAGGTTATGATCCAGAGAGTGTAATGCGCTTGGTCAGATGTGTTATTGACCTTGCAGGATTATTACGAAAATATTAAAAACTACGTCATCAGGGTTGAAACTCGAAAGAAAATTAGTTTTTCATTTCCACGGGGGAGTTAAAAGAGAGAGAAAAGTTTCGGAATCGGTCTCCGCCTTCGAAACGGGGTGAAGAAACCTCATAACGATTTGCGTTCTTGGAAATTGTGGGTTTCATCCATCCGCGTGTCGACATTGGATGTTCGCGTCATGCTATCGTCTCAAGGGAAAAATTATAAGCCCTTTATAATTAAACAGGCTTATTTTTAGAATAGGGGGTGATGCCCATGAAAGTTAAAGGCACGCAGAGAGAGAAGGTCCCAAGCGGGGACCAAAGGACCAATAAACTTTTGAAAAAGAACAAAACTGGGTCCCTATCGGCGTTAAGGGATTTAACTCTTCGTCAAAATCAGCTCTAGCTAGGTAAATTTAAGTCTACTCAGGCTTCCGATGGCTTAAATATGCCATTAGATTTAGCTTTCATGTGCTTAATTAAGAGCAAAACGATTTCAGTGGGCTCAACTTGGCCCGTAATGGCTCTTATTGGCAAAATTCAGGTCTCTAGTATCTTCAATCAATAGACTCAACTCGGATTTTATTCTGATATACTCGATAGTGTCAGCACTGCTGAAGGTAACTGAGGCGTAGTCCCTCCATATTCTGAATACATTTCCCAACAATAACGCTCAAGCCAAACCACGAGTGGGTATAAGTCCTATTAGGGCGAATCTGAACTTGGCAGGCACAAAAAATTTCTGCTAAATTTTATTCATCCTTCGAACGAGAAAAAAACTTAATTCATACAATATTCCGTTTCTAGTAGTCGATGTGCTGCTACCAAACGATTTATCAAACCGCTTAAATGGACAGATTCCTGAATACCAATACTTAAAATGTCCAAATGAATGCATAGCCTAAAGCATATCGTTCTAATCTAACAAATCGCCAAGACTTTTTTAACTTTCCTGATGCATTTACTTTAGCCTTAAGACCTATCAACCAGCTTCTGGCTTTTTTCGATGAAAACTGCAATTGTAAATCCTTCCGGCAATGAGCTTCATTCATCTTCAGTCCATTATTCCAAATTATTTTAATGATTTGGCTTGTGGAGATGGCAATCCTACCAACTAAAGGTTACTTACACCAATCAAATAGGGGCGAGCATTGTAATTTTTTCCGGTTTGACCAAATGTCAATTTCTCCCCACCCACCCTCAATATTCTAATGATCGAAAGACTGGAAGGTGTGTAGACAATCTTGGTATAAGGCTATGGGCCCTACCACTTGCTACTATAGGCTTCAGTGTGCTTTAAGCATCCAGAAGCAAATGCCGCTGAAAAAACTGAGGCACATAGTCCCCCCTGTTTACGAAGAAGTCATCCACCAGAGTGTGCCAGTAAACAGTCTGCTACAGCGATCACATTGTCTTCTCCCAATAAGAACTTTGTTTACTTCCAACCTGATTTGGTCACAACTTTGACTTCTGTCAAAGGTGATGATCTGGTCGTATGCTGTGATGATAAAAATTTGGTGCCCCAATTCACATTCAGAAATATCATCAACAATAGCTATGATGATTGCCAAAGATTATTTTAAGATCTTGCAGATATTAACACCCACAACTTACCAGTTATATGAGGAGAATGTGGACTGCAAGATAGTGACATAAGTACCAAAGCAGCTGTGCATTCATTCATGTAATCGCCGTCCTTTTCATCATTAGATGTACTCGTACGACGTTTTCGAGATCTGCAACAAAAATAAAAAATTTTCAAAATCAGCTGAAACCTCTATTACAAGCCATTTCCTACTTCTATCAATCCATCAATCATATTGGGCAAAGTATGTATACACGTCTTTCACAATATTCCAGGGACGGGTAATAAACGGATAGATAGACAGGATAGTGTACGCTTGACACGATACGTCACTCAATATCATAATTGCAGCATATACATTTTCCCAACGTGCTTATTTTTTTTTTTTCCATTCTTCTAAAAAGGGAAGGAAAAAAGGCCGATAGTAAAATATGATCTAATCTGAGTTGATGACCCTGTACCTCTGTCAACCCAACCTTACTCAACACTAAATTCGTTCATTAACATCTAGTTTGTTTGATAGTTTTGTTAAGGCTACCGCAGAAGCCTGACCTTCCACAACATACCAACATAGGGCGTCACTCAACTCTTCAAGGTCAATTTTTTTTTAGAAAAAATCTAATTGTGCACACACAAAAGGAGAGGGGGCGATGATAAAAGACTTATACATTTCTCGAAAAAACTTTTTTGTCAAAAAAACGCGCAAGACCAAGGCCGCTGCTGGGTATAAACACCACACACACAACACACCTACCAACATATGTATACACCTTCTCTGACACTGGGCTGGCCCTATTTTCGTTGGCCCTTTTCCAATTAAACAAGGTCTCGTTGACGAATTTCTATAGTAGCCGGCAAATCGGCATTCCGTTCGCAATTAGATTAAAAAATAATACATATCCTTGTTATAAACGAATTAGCATACGAAAATTAATAATGTAATAAATTTTAAAAAGGCTAAAAGATAGTTTATAGTGAAATTTGTTTTTTTTTTACATTTGTAATTTTTTGAACTCATAAATTAAATATCAAACAGAAGCAAAGTAGTGCTGTAATTAAAATAATCCAGTAATCGATAATTAACGACTTTCATATGTCGGAAGACCCGTACGCATAATATACATCATTATCGTTGATCAAAAAATATAAATATAGGAATTATTAAAATCCATGCCCAATTGCTTGATCTTACCGCAATATTTTTTATCGTAGGCTAAAAATTTTTTATATTAGCGTTTGGTACTTCGTTCTGCCTGTGGGTGCAGAAAGTTAGATTTTTAGGAATTATTTTCTCTGCTTTCAAAGTATCCAAGGCAACTGGCTTCAGTGAGATAAACTTATATCAAACAAAATGGGCAGGCAGTGTATCTGGTCAGAGGACATAAATTGCAACTAGGAGGATTGTTACTTGTGGCTGTAAGAAATGGTCAAGGGTGCTCCTCCCACATGAAAGGAGCTCAGCGTCTACAGTTTGCTCTCACTTGTGAATGTAGAAAAATTGAAACAGAATAGTAGAAGCAACAGAAGACAGGACCTCCTGAACGGACAAAGTGTTTATTGAGACACCTGAACTGACTTGATCTAGAAGACAGATGAATGCCCTCTTCAGCCTCTGTCCTTCTTTCCCACTGATGCCTCAGCTGCCAATAAAATCGACTCATGAATTGATGAGAAGAGGCATTAATTAATTTGGGCCAACCAGTGGACGCTACTGGTGCAGCAGAGCCAAGCAATAATGCAAACTAAACCTCATTTCATGCTGTCCTTAAAATTACACCACCCACCAGCTATCTAGCTTTATATCATCTAGAAGTAATTGGAACGCCTGAACCGACCAGCAGTATTAAACGGGGTCAACTAAATAAAACGTTGCAATGGTTAAAGCAAAGCAGAAAATTCCGAGGTTCATCATGACTTATTTGGATGTAGTAAATGCCAGGGACATCCGCGCTTTGACCCCTTTCAACATTTCATCACTGAAGAGCATCACCGAACCAAGTCGGTCATAGCATGAAGCATCCAGGCTCATCAGCAGTTGCAGAACCAATGATGACGCCTGAACCCATTAATAAACTCCTGTTCAGAAAAAATTCAACCTCTGGAGCTCATCGCCTTAAAAAAAAGAACGAACCTTAACTTAAAACTAAAACCATTTTCTCACAATGCCAACTCCCATCACACATAAAGAAAAACATTATTCGGCAACACTGCAATTTTAGGCAATTTAACTAATGATCAAACAGATGTAAGTAACACATATTTCTCAGGATCATTGCCAGGGACAACGACAATGTTGCCCCGTTGACGAATCAAACCTACACTAAAGAAAATTATAATATTGCCTAATAATAAACATTTAAATTAAATTACGTAGCTCTTAGCGATCTAGAAAGTGTCTTTTTAAATTTCAGGACCCTGAAGATCATCATATCGGTCTAGATATTCGCCTAAGCAATCGATTATGGTACTAGCCGGAAGTGCTTGTCGAAATCATGGTCAGCCACGGGTCCCTTATAAAAAAAAACCAGTATCCTTTTCGTGTCTTCACGTCCTGATTCAGCCAATGATTATCCGCTAATTTTTATAAAATAGCCCCAATCCTTTTGTTTTTAGTGAAAAATTTATGATTTTTTCACACTTTACCAAATTTCTCATGTCTAATATCTCTCACTTTCTATCTATATGATTACTGTTATTGTATAAATCATGTTTTTATAAAAGTAACGGAGCGTACCGGTATCGTCTTCGATCTGTTGCATTTCGATGACACGTCGTTTCCTTTCTCTTTTTCCTGAATGTAGATACCGGTTTAAATGGAAGAAGAAGAAGAAGAAAAAAGTGTCGCGTATTGTTTTAAAATAGTCACACTTATTCGTGCATTCCTATCACTTGTAACACGAAAACAGGTATCGTATAGTCAAAGGATACCGTATAATGCCCGACTTTTGGCCTATTCCAATACTTAATATATCCAGTGGCGTTCGAAACTATAGGTGGGATGGGTCCTCAGAAGCGAAATTTTTGGAAAGTGCATTGCCTTTAAATTTTGTATGTTCGTTGCGCTCTGTAAATCTTCAAGTGCCGCCTAGCTGCACGGTGGTCATCACAGCGATTCGTATTTTGGATGGAGACGAACCAGTCCCTCAAATACTTGAGCCATAAAATTTCCTTCTGCTTGGCCAGAGCCCACTTCTCTTCCATAATTGGGCGGTCATCTTTTATCATGGAGCACATGGCTGAAATTTTGGAGCCAACCTCATCTTAGCTTTGTATATCACGGACTGATCATATTCATTGTTTTACTTCAATAGCGAACATGTAAACAAAGAACACTTTAAAATGACCTTAAAGCATTATATTAGAATGCACTTGTTAGTGCTTTGAAAGCCTGGAGTACGATGGTCATTGCTCATTACTCTATTCATGCGAGCTTAAGGCCATGAACACCTGCCCCAGTTGTTAATATTTTCCTGAAGGCGTTTATACAAAACTGGTTTAACGAGCTTTACTGAAGGTTATCGCCTCCTAGAGCGCAGCAACTCAGCAATCGCACCCCAGACGTCTCGCCGGCCTCATTCCTCCAAAAACGGACCACCGGAAACCGCCAAAATCTTTTACTTATTTTAAACTCCTCGTTAACCTAATGGAAGTAATCAGTTAATGTATACCCCTGACCGTATTTACGTTTCCGTAATTTATCAACGTCATGGTTATTTAGGACCCTGTTATTCGTCAAAAGCGTTTATGGCATTCACTTGCAATCTCGGTTCATACTTTTTTTTTCTTCGATTTATTGTATAACACTGACCTTTGAGTTCATTCATATGGCTCGTTCTTCCCATTTGTGGAACATGCAATCTACGCATAACATCTTACAGTTCGAGATGCCTGAACAGAAAGCCATCTTAATCGACAACAATCACGATTTAATATCCAATACAAGTTGGTACGTGATCAAATTGATCGTAGGTCCATTTAAATCTTATATAAAACAAATTATTACATCCATACGTTTCTCTTATTAATCCCGCGAGAAAGCCGCTTTTCAAAAATCTTAATCTCCTCCTTTTTATTGGCCTGACCGTCGTACATTTAAAAGTACCCGATCGTAAGTCCTTGATATCGCTCGGTATGATTGAAGCAGAGAGTACTAAAAGTGTGACGTAACAGGAACTAAGTTTTAAATCGTAGTAAGCGGCATTGAGCACAATGCCGGCCGGTACGACACAAATATCTTGCTTCGTCTTATACCAACCCAAGTATACTTCTGCGGCCTTGTCGGTTTATTTTTAACATTCCTATGACGTCGTCGTTTTGTACGCTCATCTTTTAACTATTCGGCCAAAAACATATGTTTCATGACAGTAAAAAATATTATATTCCCTTTTAAAAAACCCAGGAAAGATTACAAGGAAAAATTTTTAAATCCCCGAATCCTCGTGGTTCTTATAAACGTCAGATATTATCATATCAATTACGTCAGTTTATTAAATGTAATTTAATTACGATTCCGTTTATTCTTCTTTGCGTTATCGGGACTTAGACCTTAGAAGCGAACGGAAAAACTGCGCATGTCCGATCGGGAAAAAAGTTGAAGGCATTGGTTTTTTTTTTTTCTCTTGGGATTAGCTAAATTTTTTTTTTCGGCGCATATTTTATACATTTGCAAATAAAACAGGATTGTATATGGCAACTAAACAAGGAATTATAACGAGATTGTTTATGCAATACGTAGCTTAATGTTGTTCAAGGCCAGGGCGGAGGACCTTAATTTCTAACAATAAATAAGCCTAATATTACAAATTTCCGTTCATTGGAACTCATCATTCGGAATGATAACTCCCCTTTCCTCGCCATTGTGTGTTCAAAGGATTAAAAATGTTATTTAGTTGTGTGGTGAGCCGCGTAGAAAATCAAGAAGCATGATTTAATAAGCTGCGCAGTGGGTTTTTCGACTACCAGATTTTTATGGATGGAAAAATGGATTAGAAGACTGTTGGATGTTGGATTGTGGCTGAAGAAATCGGTTTTTGCCAAAGAAGAAAAATGTTAAAGATGTAGGACTTATAGTGTCATCATCAATGATATCATCAAATGAATTGAAAACCAACGCCGTAATTGGTAAACGCCAATCATAGAAGACAGTATGGCGCGACCATTCTCATTATTCATTCTTGGTTAATTCTGGCACTCAATGTATCAAAATATGTACATTGGATTGCTCCCCAATTTTTCTGCAAGTACCAACAGCGTATTCGTATTTGTTTCATTAAGTGTTTTTAGTAAGGTTGTCCCAACTGAAAATCCATAAAAAATACCCCATTTTCGTTGGATCAAAATTTAATGATTACCTTGTCAGATTATTGCATGAAATTTTACCACAGTCTATACTGAAGTACTCCAACTGACTCGATCCGTACCTGCAACCCTTAACTTTCATCAGACACTGCCAAAGCTGGAAACTGAGTATAAGATCCCGCCAACTTACTTGTCCAGTGCTACGCAGATTGAGGCCCCACTACCACACCAAAGATGTACACCCAGGCGGGCTTATCTTAAGTTGCCGGATTCTAATCCGACAACTTTTGCATGACCTGCACACATAGGGCGTTGTCTTCCCATTTCAACTGCGGCCTACCCAAGGACTTAGGGCACAATCAGGGCGAGTGGGGCTTTAAATCCTTCGATGAGAAGATCCCCCGTCGAATATGAATGTTCTCTGATCATGCACGGTAAGACTTCAGAGCCTCGACCACTTTGTTTTCTACTGGGTAGGGAGGTCGCTTAACGTCCTCGGCATTCGAAGCTGAGCTTATTGTACCATAACTGTTGCGTACTCCTGTTACCTAAACGCGAGGAGGTTGGTTTCCTCTAGGAAAGAGGCAATTAAGTGGTTGTAGTGAGCCGTCCACCCAGTGTGCAAGATGACGTCTTAAAGACATACACACCTTATTTGTCCCAAATAAGACGTCAAAAAGACATCTCGAAGACGTCCTTTTTAAGACAATTAAGGACCACTACGAGTTCTAAACATCATCTTGCACAGTTGGGCATGATTCCCTGTGGTGTCATGTAATTGGCTCCGAGTGCCTCTTTGCGTGCCTGCGTATTTGCTTCGCATTCGCATAGGATATGAAAGGGCGGTTTCATTCTTCCTTTCGCATTTCTTATACATAGCCTCATTAGACTTGCCAATGTAGTACAAGTGCCTGTTAAGGCAGTAATGCCCTGTGATAGCTACGGTGGCTAGTCGCACGTCTCCTCCGTTCAGCATCACATTTTATACCAACGTCAGTTTTTCTGTGACAATATGGAACTGTTTCAAATGCAAAGCTTCGTGAACAAAAAGTAACTTCTGTTCTCCTGAACACTATCATTTCTTTTGGACAGCTCCCAAGTCACAGTCCAACGGGAGATATTAAAGTACCGATTTCAACACCGTAAGGACTAGAAAGTTAAGCCTTTGCCTTTGCGAATGCACGGTAATCGAATGTACAGATAGCAGTGCCAGAACGTGCAAAAGACCGCCCCCCAACAAAAGAAAAACAAACCTCAAGGTTACAAGGTGGGTAGAGAATTAGCGAAATGCTCCATATATTTTTTAATAATTAATTTTTAATTTTTAATTCCATCCTTCTAACCAACGCTTCCTTCAGTGCTTTAACGCCCAAACGGGAGATTCCTCAACATTCACACATCCCGTACCCACTCCTTTCATACAGAACCAACCGCACTTGTCCGATTTTTGAGTAACTAATCTCAGACACCAAAGCAAATCCATTTATCATAAAATTCGAAACGCACTTCATAAAAAAAATAAGTTCAATTCAACCACGAAATAAAAATAAATAATAATCACGAAAACAAGCAATGACGTTTTAAAAAATATTTTTCAGTACTCAATCTCACCTTGACAAACAATCTCCAAGAGAAAAACAAAATTTCCTGAAGGAGAGAAAAAAAAACAAAACGCAATAAAACTAGAAAAAAGCAATAAACAACTAACGTTTCAGAAACTCAGCGTGTATGAAGCTTTAGCAGGGAGAGATAGAAAAGGAGAGAGAGAGAGAGAGAAAAAGAGAGGAAAAGAATACTAACACTAAAAGCCAGAGCTTTTGTAACATCAGCACATGTGACGGGATAATCGCGGTTTCAAATATGGGAAGGGAAAAAATATAGGGGAATCGCAATCAAATCCCATTTCAGCTCCGTTAATTAGGCTAAATCGACGTAAATTGCTATGTCCACAAGGTCAGGTGGAAAACATCGTTTGGTTCTTTTTTCGCGCATGCGAAAAACAAAAACTACTTAAAAACGATTTACATTAAAAAGAGAAATGATTGGAAGATACTTTAAAAAAAAAAAAACATCTTTACCTGTGAAAGTAAATCTGTTTTCATTTCGAATACGGAAGTGTGAAACCACTTTCTAGCCGCAATGTAAGCCATCTGGCAAGGGGCTTTTTATGCATTCCTAAAGCGAGATACGGTCGAAAAGTTTTGTTTGTGTTTGAATTGTCAATGCTCCGAAAGGGGAAATTTCATTCGATCAACTGTCGCAATATCGAAATGTTTTCTTTTCATTCATTCGTTCATGCGCAACGGATTTACGTCGGAAATTGCAAAACAATTAGAAACAATTAATAAAGAAAAAAAAATGAACGTTTAAAAAAAATTAAGGCAAAAGTATGCATGAAGTAACATTCATAAGTAATGTGGTACTCGACCTTGATACCGTGTTAAGTATGGATAGGCAAGGTCACGCACACATCAACAAATATTTACAGTACTATTTCAATACATTCGCTGCTGATGTTTAAAACTCCTAATTTCAATCCTCTGGCACCTAACTTAGGCCTAAATCACTTAGAAACCACTAGAAAAATAATTAACTGCAAGTTTGGCCTGATCTGGAGACATGTTAGAAAGAAAAAGGCTGCTGGCCAACATTAGCCGGCGTCCTTAATGATCCGAAAAGAAAAAGGAACGATTAAAAAAAAAGAAAGGTACGATTAATTGCTTAGCTAGATCACGGAAGTGATTGGTTTAAATCAGTGTAATAAACCATTCACTTGAAACCAGATTCGAAGGACCAAAAAAAACATTTTTTTCTTGAGATGACATTCCCTATGAATTAGAAAATCATTCAAAGAATCGTGAACGTTACGCGCAAGAGGTTTCTTTCAGTAAGCTCTTCTACTTTCACTATATTTTCTGTCACGCAACTCCGTGCCACCGTATATCGTGTTCCCGATATACGATGGTGCTGAAAAAGTGGCTCAGATAAGGTAGACAGCCCGAATGAGTATTTTTTTTTTTTAGGGAGACATCTACATGTCATTTGAATTGGTAATGGGATGAGCCATTCCTTAAATGGATTGGTCTATAAAAAGAATATGCATGAGAAATGGTATTTCGATTCCCATACTGAGAACATTACATGATAAAAAACTCGCGAGAGAGTAATAGATACTTTAGATGGGGAATGATTTATGTCAATTGGACAAAAGAGAGAATTTTTCGTTGGGGCTAACGAGTTTGATAATAGTAGGCATGTCGTTGGAACAGTGTGGGCCAATTCGCAAATGTTAAAAAGCTTTAAAACTGGTTCTTAACAGTTGTATGCAAATTTCGGCAATATAGGATCGGTCGGTATTCTTCGAAACGAGCGCTTGAGGTGGTAGGACCACTTTTGTCACCAGCGGTTTTTAATAGATATAAGTAAATGAAAGCTGAAGTAGGAATTATTACAAGAGTTGGTGAAGAAGGGGAAGAGAGTGGGAAAAACCAGCACGAGCATAGATAATTTTATTGTTTATACGGGTATTAGTCTCAACGGAACACTCCAGACGGCTTATAAAGGGATGATAAGGACTTATAGCAATTACTTCAGAGATCCTATTCGAAGAGAGTAGAGTAATTGGAAACAATATTTAGAAAGTCGTGTGAACATCCTTGGCGAATTTTCACAAGAACGGCGCATTTTTCTTTTAAACGTGACACGATCAGTTTACGAAGAAAATGGGTTCAATTGCGACATTTGCCTTTTACTGATCAGCCCACAATTGGTGTGGTCGACTTTAATATGGTGAGTGCATGAGACAGGGATTTTTCTAATTTTCTGGTATTCACGTACAGAAACTACTAGGAGAGTGCTGGGTAACCGTCAAACAACCCCTAGACTATGGGGAGGCTGTGATCAAGGCGGGAAGAAATCTTGATGGATGCAGGTCATGGCGGGCGACCTCCTAATCTAAGTCCGTTACCTTATCTGCTGAATGTTAATCACGAGGAGGCTCAGTTACTTACTCTGGTCGCTCTAATCAAAAGTCCTACTGTCGCAGTTATTGCCGCCCTCTATTCGACACGATGAAGTGTCTTAAAAACGTCTTCTACTCCTCAGCCGTTGGTCTTCCTATCTCATGCTGTTTGACCACTGTTTTCTAGACTGTCTCATCTGTCTCACAGCATTTACCCGCTCATTTATCGCCCAACGATGGCTCTTCCATGAACACCCTGCGTGCCGCCATGATTTTACGACACAATAGTCCACAGCTGATTAGTGAGATTTCGGATATCGCGGTTGCTTCGTTGGGCGGCCTACAGAGCGCAGGGACTCATACAGGGTTTAGGATACACCACTTAATCCAGCAATCGAGTCTTCGGTCATCTTCGTTGACAGCGTGAGCCATATTTAGTTTTTCGATGTCGGCCATTTCGGAACGTCGTGCACAATATTCAAAGTTAATGCTCCATCTATAGTTACTTTATCTGAGATCAATTACTTTAGCTAATTTGCTAAAGTTCTACTTCCCTCGAACCCATATCAACGTCATAATTCCTGAACATATCTACCTTCCTCAACCCTACCCACGCGCTTTCCCATTGCTGATATTCTAAATACCAATGCATTTTTACAGAAATACAAACTGATAACTTAATAAAATACATTCCTTTTCATATTTTACTTTTATAAAAACACTTAACCCCAAAAATGTTTTCTGAAAAATCTATTTCCTCCCTCTTTGGAAAACTCCCAACATTCCTTATCCTTTTCCGCTAACGATTACCCATACAGCAATGCTATCTCACGCTTCATTTCACAATTTCCTCATCCAACCGTTTCCATTTTTAAAAAAAAATCGCGAAAAAAAAACAAAACATTTCCAAGGAAACAAAAAAAGAAAATCAATGCAAATTATTGCAATCCGTTCTTACGTTAATAGCGATAAACCTATATCAATATGACGTAGCCATTATATTTATTATCTCATATCATCGGACTTTTTCCCCTTGATAAAACACATAATTCCAACCAATCCTAACCTTGTCACTAAGGTTTTAAATATTTAAAAAAAAATGACAAGCTATCAACAAAAGCTTTTCCTAAAATGAGCATCAGCCACAGGACTAAATCCTCTTTTATTAATTAGTTGTTTATCGATCGGTTTTTAATATTAATGGTACCCTCGGAGATATATACAACCGTTGTTTTTATGGCTTTTCTTTGTCCAAGATTATCAATTACGCCTGTGGTCGAATCCCCGGCCGTTCAACTTTCCGGATTCAATGATATGTGAGAACGTGCCGGTATCGTGTAAGCTATAATACGCTACTTTATTTGATCAGACTTCGTGCGTTATAATATTAAAATCTGCATATCGGTTTATTGATAGATAGGTTATTGTCATCTGGCAAGGTCATCTTATCAGCTTGTGTGGATGATGCGGACTTTTTGTATATGCGATTAATTTTAATATAACAACTTACCCTTGTCCGATTGGGACGTCTATTGAATGAGAGCTAGCTCTTTTCCTATCTCCAGCCATATCCGCTAATCTTGCAAAATCTGTATCCTGATCCATAAGCCTAGCGGATTTCCTGCTTTCGAGCAGCCTAACTTCTTCCAGCTTTTTCTTGAGTTCTATCGTCCTCTGTAAATAGAAAAAAAATATATATGATTTTTTAGCATGATTTTCATCAAGGACATTATTTCGGGCTATTTAACCCGCGGTTTGTTTGTAAAAATAATAGTATTTTCGTGATGTCATAAATATGTCGCGTGCTGTAATATGAATCGCACTCGACAATGTGATAACCTATTCATGGTGTATTTAATTTTTTTCAAAAAAATATGATGAGGGTAATTAAGTTTGTGGTGGATAAGTGGATAATATGGCTCTTAACTCAGTTGAATTTCTTAAAAGGACTAGGGGGATGTGAAGAGTGTCAAGAGAAACCCGCAATCTGAGAAGGGTAAGTTGGGATTTAGAAAATATGACAAATAGAAGTTTTGTATCAATTGGCACTGCCAACCAAATTCTATCCGAACTAAGTGCACAAAGCAGAAGGATAGGAGTCTTATCTTCTTCTTAGAGTGCCTCCTCGCAATGGGAATTGGCGACCATCATGGCTGAAGAGCTTATTGCGCAGTGCAAGAGACCCTAGCCGAATGGACTGTCTTGGGTCTTGCACAGCAAACCCTCGGACGTGATGGCTATACTAAAGAACTGAGAACTATACAGAGAGAGACTGGCGAACTCGCAGTCATTGAACGCCATGTTAATTCGTCTGCTGTTCTCATTTTTGAAGAATTAGCTTCTGTTATCAGCAGAAGGCAAGAATTTTGTCGTTAAATGCCAGACGACCGACTAAGAGAGGTCGTGCTAAACATGTTACCACTTGCTTAAACTTATAACCTGGGAGTGGGACCAAACGAGAAAACACATGAATCACTATCCATGACCCAGGTGACATCGATCAGACATGAAAGAATTCGAACCGAAGAGATGAATCAACCACTAGACTTCCGAATTCGACAAGGACACACTATCCACTGTGACACGTGACTGCCAAAATGACTAACCGGGTACAAAAGGCCTACTATATTAATTAACCTCTAAACGGCAGAGCCGTTCCACCATTTTTAACCCTATGCTCAAGCGCCCATATTTCGGAACTGCTCATTTACTATTGTTCCCGACTAGACGTCATAAGTCTAGACAGAATTCAAGGATACACACACGTTCTCCTGCGCAATAGCAAATCCTTTCGGCTAAAATCTTCCATCAAGGACTTTCAATTTTCTGCCGCACGTTTCTAAATTCTCTAACCCCATTCCCGAATATCAATCCACAATACTAATTACCATACGCACTGGGCGCTTCCCTTCCAATATTAAAATACTCATGTGAAAAAAATTTAAATCCCCTTTCTTTTTTCTTTTAAAACAATAAAATAATTAAATTATAACGAAAAATGAAATCAGTACAACAATCATTATATTGTTTCCGCGAAGTAAGATTTTTCTAGCTTCCATATTGCGAAACTTATAAATAAACATAGAAACTGGATACTTGCTCTCCAACTAATTGAACAGGCTTTTTCATTTCTTGGCAAAACTTTAAATTGGCAATAGTTTTATGTTTAACGCAGGCTAATTGCCTTCGCCTCATTAAACCGCTGAACAGAATAATTGGACCGGCCCTGCGCATTCAAAAAATTTTCTTTCTTATTCATTTTTTCGGTGTATATTAATCCTGTCCCTAGTTAACAGTAAAAGTCTACTTTCATTCAAGCTTGGATGATGTGAGAAGTGAGGATGATGATGATGATGATGATGATGATGATGATGATAATTTCGTTACAACATTAGCCAATCGCGGTTTGTTAATATCAAACATGTAATTATTAATTTAAGAGACCTCATTATTACTGCATTTATTAGCCGTGTATATGTACCTGAATCCTTTATAGCTGCCAAGGCAACCGGAAATACCGCAAACGTGAAATTCTCTATCCTAGATAATCAACTTTCTTAAAGTTGAGTATAATGTAATTACAAGGCCGCGAGTTGGAAATTTTTTTTCGCATTTTTTTTTTTAAAAAAGCCTAATAATGTCCTGTTGGTCTTTAAATTCAAGAAATTAGGTTATTATGACGATCGTGGTATAAAGTGCAATATATGTCGCGATTCTATTCGGGCGGGAATGATGCAATTGATACATACCATAACATTGACCTAGCTTCATCAATTGTTATGTAAGTAATGTAAGTCGGGGTCGATCTCACCTTCACTCAGTGGGTGACATTATATTGAATAAAAATCGAATGTTATGACTAAGAATTTTTTTTTTTTATCAAGAGAGAAACTGGATCTTCATGATACGTCAACATTTCATAGTGCGAAGGATTTATCTCTGAGTTATTAAATAATAAAATACAAAATCAAAACAGATTGTTTATTTTGGCACGGTGACGTTCTTACGTTACGTCAGACATGTGTATAGTCGAATCTCTCCTTAATTGAGACTTTGTTTACTGTTGTGTTTTGCCTTTACGTTTTTAAATAAAAATAAAACGAAAAAAAACAAGTCTGATTAATAATTTGCGCGATGTATCCGGGAACCGACTACGCGTGATTTTGTTAACGAGGCGTAGTTGGAATTTTATGTGAAACAAGTAGCGGCGTTGAAGAGGTTAAGAGGAATGCATGGATGACCGGGTCAAATATTTACTTTTTTAATGAAAAAACTTTATACATTATACTTGCGACTTTGGGTTGGTCAAAAAGTTTAGTTTAAACCTCTGAAGAAAAGATCTGCGTTGTTTCCGGAGTCGCTTCTTCATTCTAGAACTTTTGCGCACATGGTTCCACGAATTTGTTCCAATCGAATCAATCATTCTGGCCGAATCCCATACCTAATCCGATTATTTTCCTAAATCGTCTCAAATTTCATGTCACAAGATGAAAACCAAAACTCCCATCCTACTAAACAGGACAATACAATGAATCGACCCTAATTCGTGGAACCACGTCGTGCGCAAAAGTTCTAGACAGCAGAAGCAATTAAAAAAACAACGCAGATCTTTTAATTAGACCTTCAAATCGAATCTCATAAGCGACTAGTCTTTCCAAATTTAGTCCTAAGCTGCAAAAAACGGATCTTTTGGTAAACGAAGCAGTTTCTGCAATTTTAAAATTATTGTAGCTCATTCCACAGACACCTTAGCTCGGTAAAAAAAATTTTAGGCGTCGCTACTGGGTGTTTTAATAATTTCTCTTTAAAATAAACACCCCGGATACTCCTCCTCGCTTGTGCAAAAAATAAAATAAAATTCGTTACACGGAAAGCAAATGGAAAAGGTCAGGATGGCATTAATGGACCTACGTGAATTAAAGGAGCGGTTTATAATGTTAACTAAAAAATTTTAACATATTACAGAGGGGGCATCTTCACTTTCACTTTGTAATTTAAATCAATGCCGTTCTCTATTTTACAAATGGTTGCGCATCTGCATCTGATAACACGTGAAAAATGAATGAATATTCGCGTGGAAGGGTTCCGCTAGTTTGATTTTAGCTTGTCGTTATTATCAGGATCGTGGATTGGGTAGAATTATCGGTTACTTAAGTCAGGAAATTTTATAGCAAGAAAATTAGGTAATATTTCGCTAACCAAAATTTTTTTGTAATTTTGTGGAATAGTCTCATGCGCAAAAGCTGTGGACTGTAGAAGCGACTGTGGAAACACCCTAGATTCCTTGCTTTGACCTTCAAATTGAATCTTCTAAACGACCAATTGTTGCAAATTTAATCCTTCTTGACAAAAGTGATATCATTCTATATCGAAATTGGCGAATGAAGCCGGATGTGCCATTATCCCTTAAGTCATCGTCCCTTTTAATCTGACGAGATTCCCCGAAAAAAAAGCAATAAAAGCCCCTGATTAACAATAATGAACTTTGAAAAATAATTTTTCCTTGAAAATTAGGAAAATTCTGTTATCAGACAGACCCGTTATCGCACCTTATTGTTCGATAAGAAGTCCAAACGAACGTGTTCATCTTTCAATTATAATAATTCGCGCGAGAGAGAGATACGGCTAATCAATCTCATTTCTTTTCATGAAGTATATCATATATAAGAGTGGGGATGGTTTTCTTTTTTTTTCGCCACGATTCTAGCATATGCATAGCGTTGATAAAAAAAAAACCGGGCATGATTTATGCATCTTGAATATGACGCAGGGTTTCAAAACACCTTCGATTTTGATCAGACGCTGCAACGGCACACTTATTTAATAATTACATAAAAAAGCCGTGTTATAAAATAATCAGCAATGGCCTAGTCCTAGATAACTCCTGTGCTATGTAGGGCAATGGTGAAATCCAACTCACGACTGGTGTAAACACATAACCTACGTCAGAACCACTTGAATAATATCTTTTTACTTTTACCAACCTCGAAATCTTTTATAATATTTTAACTAATCATTTTTCGCTTTTTCATTTCTGCAAAAAAAAAAAAAAATAACATATGGCTGGTATTTATCCAGTTGGCCATAAAATTCTTTTAAAGATCTTTCACAAGATTTTTATTTTTTTAAAAAAATATTGTCTTGTATTGACTCGGTATCGATTATATGCATAGTTTTTGCCTTTATGGTAAAAACGATTACAAAATCGCCGGAGTATACATTTCAAACTGGATTGAATGGCACGGGCCTCGATCTTCACACCGGGTAAGTGGGCCAAGGTGTCATGGCGAAAACCTTCATATTCTTAAAATAGGAATTCGGACTTATCGAGGCACTACAATTTTTTTGCCACGGTTGGGATGGTTTACTTAGAAAAAATGAAATTTATTCGAAAAAAAAATTCAAAGAATGGACGTTATATGGGATGTTCGAGTGAAGTTCTTAGAATTTAAACAAGATTGACAGTTAAGCCTCAGGGCGATTTGATATCAAGCCGGCTTTGAATAAATTGTGTATGTCAAGTTCTTATAGTGCATTCATCTTTATCTGTTTTCGATTTTTTTAAAGTAATAAGAATGAAAGAAAAAAAAAATTGTCGAGAATTTACATAAGAACTTCCTGTGAGTGTTGAGATAAGTTTGAACCTTCGATAATTACAACAGGTTTGCTTAGGCTCGCATATTCCGGTTACGTTCGTTAATGACCAAATTTAAAATAAATTTAAGAGATAACTTGAAACCGATCAAGATTACAATTAAGAATTGCCTTTAGGCATCTTAAGCTAGATTTTATTGCCGAGAAAGAATAAGACCCCCATTAATGTATTTTTTTAAAATGGTGCTAAGAGTTTATTTATTTAAGGATTCGAGTTTAGGCTAGGAGGAAAAATTAGAGAAAGAGGAAGGCTGGTCTGAGGTGTGATGATGTACAGAGTCATAGACTTAGTCAAGATTGTAATCTTAAAGTCAATTCAAGCAGGTTTTAGATTCAGCATCAGTCTCAGTTTCACTCAAAATCAGAAATTTATAGTATCCGTTTTAATCAAAATCCTAAACTCTTAATCTCAGTCTCAGACTTAGTCCAAGCCTCTGCTAAAAGTTTAAATTTTAATCGAAGCGATCTTAGACTCGGTATAAATTTCAGTTTAAATGAAAATATGCTACTTAGTCTCAGACCTACCCTAAGCTTTTGACTTAAGTCTAAGTCTCAGTCGAAATCTAGAACTGACCTCTCAGTTTTAATCAGAGTCCAAAATTCATAACCTAAGTTTCAATCAAAATTCAGAGCTCTTATAGTCTAAGACTCCATTTAAACCCTAGTCTAAAGTTTAAGTCTCAGTCAAAATCTAGAACTGAATTTTTAATTTTTTTATAAGTCTCAGCTTTGGTCAAAATCTAAAACTCAAAGTCTCAGACTCAAACAAAATCTCAGTTTAGCCATTTCAGTCTTAGACACAATCAAAGTCTCAGTTTAGCAAAAGTTAGTCTCAGACTTAATCTCAGTCTATTTCTTAAACTCATTCTCATTTTCAATTTTATTCAGATTCAGATTCAGATTCAGATTCAGACTCAGACTCAGAATAAGTCTTACTAGTTTTAGCCTTAATATCAAGCCTGAGGACACAAATTTATATCGAACTTAAACCTCAATTCAATTTCAGTCGATCTTAGCTTGTCTTAAAACTCATAACCTGAATTTCAATCTAAACAAGGGACTAAGGCTTACTTTAGTAAGCAAGTTAACTTTGATCTCGGTTTTCCCCTGTGACCAAGGTCGTTCTCTATTTTCTTAAAAAGGAAAAATTTCCGGTTTTTTCATTCATTGGCCATCCTTTCGCCAAGTTTCAGGACATTCCTCAAATGAAAACCAATAGAGCAGCCAATCATTTCAATTATTACAGTTAGGGTTACAACTAAAAAAACTTTCTATATTTAAACTAAAAACATTTCAGGCCTAATCTCTGTCCTTTTGTATACATCATGCCTTTTATTTTACCATAGACAAGACAACCTGGCGAGACAGTCAGACGGTCTCTCATTCCAGTCAAACTCATACACCTTAAACCTGAAATTTTAATTTAATTGCATAAGTAAACCCCCCTAATCCTCATTTCCATTCATCAAAAATGCATTTTCCTGTTTTGAAATGAATGAAAGGAGAAAAAAAATGCAAAAAAAATTCAACTCCCCACATCACTTTATAATTCTACCGAAACGATCTCCTTCCTTTTATCCCTCAAACAAAAATAAGCACCTACAAGATTACCAACATTGAAAATTTTAGTAACACTAGACCGATCAAACTGATTGTACTCATTAATTACACTAATTTGCATAAAGACAGGGGAAATAACCGAATTCAGGAAACGTAGTTCATGAACTTTCATGATTCGTGGTAACCACAACCGGCCGGGTTCTTTTTAAGCGCATGAAAACCTATACGTAGTAACCGGCATCTCTCTCTCTCTCGCGGTTATGCTTCAATGAGAATAATAACAAGCATATTTAAAAAAAAAAAATGGATAGGTCATTGCTGCATTGAATAATAAGGGTGCATCGAAAATGAAAGGCTGCAGGTTGTATGTATTATATAAAAATCCCTTTTGAAAGTGAATTCTGTGTAGGAATGTAATGAACTTGAATGGGGTAGAGGGGGGGAGGAGAAGCGGTAGCGGGCGGCTCAAGGAGGGATTAGGTGCAAGGGTCTTTTTTTTTACCAATACTATTTTTTTCTCCTTTTATTATTCGGTTGAAGAAATCTGACCCCTTACATTCAACAGTCACCTACAATTGATTCACTTTTATTAACAAACAAAGGAATATGAAATGTTTTCTTGTGTTAGGCTCATAGCTTGGTCAGCGATTTATGCGGATGACTAAAACAAATTCTTTTGTCAAAAAAGTGACGTGCGAGCGTCGCGTTCTAATTCGATCGATGATTCATGGTTTTTTTAAATTTTTTTTCCTTTTTCTTAATCTTATCGATGTATGGATAAACAAAGCAGATCTTCGAGACTGGGCGGCTTCGAGATAAACAGGGTCGGAGTGCAAATGACGGTTTTTGGGGCACGTGTTTAAGTTTTGAGGATGCCATGAAAAAGAAGACCAGAATTGTGAGAAAGGGGTTTTAAGTCTGGCTCAGTTTAAACTGAAGCAAGAACTCTGATCAGTCTGTTATTCAGAACTTATTCCTTATTCGTTCAAATCAAGAGCTTGAGCCAGATATCAAGGCAGAGACCAGATTTTTGACAAAAACTGAAAGTTGAGGATGTCGAGATTGAGCTGAAATAAATTTGAGACTAAGACTTAAGCTCAGGCATCTTATGTATCATATAAGGTTTCTAAAACTCTGATTCTGAGATTAAGACTAAGATCAAAGCCAAGTTCAAAGTTTAGATTTTTATAAAGGCTGAGTTTTAAATCTAGGCTAAGATTAATTTTAAATCTAAAACCAAGAAGCCTAAGATTAAAATTAAGATAAATTCTGAAGATCAGGAACGATTTTAAAATGGCATTTAGTCTTAGTTTCGATCTTAATAGACTAACTGTCACATTGAAACTGGGACTAAGTTTGATGCTAAGTCTAAGACTGACTGTAAGTAGTCCAATACTAGGAATGAGTACTAAAACTGAGAACTAAGGCTGAGTCCGAGACTAAGATTAAAAATAACGGCGGAGTCTGATGAGACTGGAACTGAGGCGGAGTCTGATGAAACTGAAGCACAAGCTGACTCAACTCTGGCGAGACTGAAAATAGAGACTGAGGCTAAGTCTGAGATTGCGACTGAGTTTGGACTCTACTTGGGTCGCAACTGAAACTGAATCTGAAATTAAAATTTAGATATAGACTGAGTCTGGCTTTTTAAAAAAATTAAGCCTCAGCCTCAGCTTCTAAATTTTTTCTCAGTCTGAGCTTTAGTTTTGATCTTGATTTGAGTTTTTATGCCTCGTCCTCCATGTCAAGACTTAGTATCAAATTAAAACTATTTATCATATGAGACTGACTTTGCAACTGAAACGAAGCCTGGGCTTAAGACTGATACAAAGTTTGAGATCAAGGCAGACTACTGCTAAAATCGAGTCCAAGGCCTAAATCTAGTCTAGACAGAGTCTAGAGACTTCGACAGAGGGAACAGAAAACTTAGTTTCAGATCCGTCTTGACTGAGATTCAAATTTTTAACTTGTCTAGACTTCGAAAGATGCAGGACTGAAAAAAAGTTAGTGCAGATTTCTTACAAGAATTTTCTTTAGTTTTGCCTGAACTGATTGCTTTTGCTAAGAGAAAAAGAAACCACAAACGACCTACAAAAGGAGCCGGAACGATACAGATCAATGCCACGGTCATGCTCTTGCTACCAATTTCGTTATGAAATTTTTTGGGCCCAGATTTAAAAAATATTATTTGTGGAAGCTGCAAAAAAAAATCCAAACCGAAGTTAAAGTCTCTAGAAAACCCCTGCAATTTATTGATTTTTATTTATTTTTTTTTAAATTCAAGGACACATTCAAAGCTTCGATTAAAATTCTTTACCTCTTCAGCATAATTAACTTCTAAAAACTTAACGTCAAACCGGCTTCTTTAGGGGATCCCCCCCGGCTTTCTCACTTGAATCAATCCGTCCCTGAAGATAACGATTACTAAACAAAAATCAAAATGGCGGGGAGGAACCCCGAACAAATCTGGCAAAACCATTTTACAATGACGTTTAAACGAATCTTTAAAAATGTCGTCACATGGAATTTAATTTCACTTATACATAATCAACTGATAACTCATTGACGAGAACAATTCAATGGGGAATTACGTCATACAAATTCAAGTGCCAAGAAGTATGCGAGTGAGGTGTTCCCATTTAATCAAAAACAATTTTTCACAAGAGGCGACACATTCCAAAATTTTTTTTAAAAAAATCATAACCTTACCTCTTGTCCGGGGGGTGCCACATTAACAATAACCTCGTCCTCCTCGGGTTTGTGATTCGCGACAATCCCCGAAACTTCTCTACCGTTATACGTCAAATAAACTTTCTGCCCGGCTTGTAATGAGCAACCGGCCAAAGCCTGATAACCGGATAAAGATTGAAACCCGGATCCGATTAACTGATATTCATTATATTCCTTAACGGTTCTTATTTTGGTGTTTTCGAATCCGTTGTAAATTTGTTTTTCGTTCGGTGCCAAAGCCGTGGCTATCGGTATCCCGTCGAACAGCACCTTGTAAGAATTTTCCGAATTTCTCCTCAATACGTTTATTTCCCATTCGGATGGGGTTTTCACTTCCTGGATAACTCCGGAATAAAATATGCCATCGCTCCACTGCGCGCACACACGCGTACCAATAATGGATCTTTTAGCTAACCTTTTACCGGTCGACATTTTTGAACTTTGGAGTTCTGAGACTACAAAAAATCGGCAGTGATATATTAAGAGAGATCAAATTTTAGTCTTTATTTCACTTTTTACACCATTCACTTTAGTTTTTATTTTCACAAAAGGGAAATTTCCAAAAAAAAAAATTTAACACTTAAACGATACCGTCCACTAAATACCACCTCCGGTTCGCAGTTTTTCTGTCGACCTCCGTACGACTGACATTAATTAAAAACACTTTTGTATTCCTTTTAAAATCACTTTTAAAAAACATTATAAATCGTTTATAAAACAAATTAAAAACTTTGCCCGTTTAAAAAAACAAAAATTTATTAAACAAAAATGCCCCCAAAAAAATTAAACAAAATAAACAAAGAAAAACGATTTGATCAAAATGAAAACAAAAAAAATTTTTTTTTCCTTTGTTTACCAAAACATATGATTGAACGTCCTATCCGATCAGCTGGGTAAATTTCTCTGATCGAAGGAAACAGAACCGGCCGGCCGGGTCTTACGTCAGTTGCTATAATAAAAGATGGCCGGACGTGGTTTCGAGCTTACGGGTTTTCGGGTCTTCTTAACGGTTTAAAATCATGGTCGAAAGCCTGACGGAACTGATGTTAGTCCGAACACGTTTAGCTTGCGACGAGGTACCGTTTCTTAAAACGAAATGAACGGTACAGCACAGCTGACATGTAATAACAAAACCACGTGACGAACAAAAGCCATTTCATTGGTCGTTTCTTTTTTGCCTGACCTATATTTTAAGATGAGTTCATTGCATCAAACTTCAAAGATTGGAAAACTATGTTTTGCGATATTCGACCTTAGAGGTTTTTGGGGTTTTGGGACTTTTGCATTTTGTCATTGGGATATTTATTTTTTTAAATATACGGATATTTATACGGGTATTGATTTTTTCGCCGGGTTTTCCTTGTTTCTTTTTTTTCAAATTAAATTTTTTTTCTGGTTATCGGAAAATTTAAGAAAGGGATAGTTGAAGGTTTTGTAGCAGAATCAGATTGACAAAATAAGATTATTTTGAAAAACCGAGGATACAAATTTTTATGATGGAGAATCAATAATTTTTTAAATAAGTCCATTTTGAATATAGGAATTTTTTAAATTATGGATTTTTTTGAATTTTATTAGAGGAAGAAAGCTGAAATTGAATAAGATAAGAAAATATTAGCCAAAATTGTCTTTCGAAAAGAATAAAGCAGCTTTTCTTAACAGAATCGTGGTTATGCAGTAGAAGCAGGAGCGTATAGAGTGGAAGGGAATCTGGGTAATTACTTAAGTGTCCAGGAGGTGAAAGAATTCGAGAAAATAATTGCAGTGGCGTAGAAACAAACCCCGGGGCACGGTCAAAAGAGCCCCCGGTCTTTCAGAAGGAAAGTAAAACTGCACTAGATAAAAAGCTGTAAAAAATTTAGGAAGGGCCCTTGAGTGAATATTCTGGGGGGGGGGGGGGGGGGGGGGCGAGACTCACCTAACATTGCTACGCCACTGAATTATTAGTGAAATTGGTCAAAGAGGGGAACTATAAAAAAAAAAATTGCAAAACATTTTTTCAGCCTATCTAAGCTCGTTTTTCCTCTGAAGCCCAAAGCGAGGTAGGCGTAACGGGGGACGCCAACAGGAAGGGGCGCTGCATAGGTACCTGAGGATCTTTTTTTGCTTGAAGTGTAAAATTTTTTTAGAGGAAAGGCGCACAATTGCTTCCTGTGGCTGGGGGCGTACCAAGGGCTTTCTCCGGCCCTGGTCACATTCTTCAGCTATTTGGGGATTTAGCATTAGGTTTAATAGGCCAAAAGTCTGGCAGACCTTGGAGCCCATTGTGTCCGAAAAAAAAAAGATCAGATATCAGCCGTAATCCTCAGTTTGAAAAGTTGAAAAGCTGGGCAAAATATTCAAATTGACAAAATTTACCATAAAACTTAAGACCTTAAGTCTTTATTTTGTTGATTCCCCAACTTTTTCTTTAAAAAAGTTAAAGAAATTTTCATGGTAAACAAAAACAAGTAAAAATCTTTTAAGAATTTTCGACACAGACAATTTTTCCTGAAAAATGCTTCAAGAATTTTAATTTCTGAGAAAAATTCCCGTTTTTGGAATTTGGGGAGAAGGATACTTTAGTCCTTGCTCTTTACAAAAAAAAGCAGATTTTTTCAGGCCAAGAAAAGAATCTTGTCTTTTTAGGAAATCTTTTTTTTTTGGCATTATTATGATTTTTAATAGGGCTCACTAATCTAGACTGATTTTGGTTACATGGGCTCCAAGGGCTCTACGAATCCACAAGCTCTCTTGGGCTGCTTTAGCCCTATTAAAAATCATAATAATGGCAAAAAAAAGATTTCCTAAAAACTTCCGACTTCATATCCAATCCTCGCCTCTCTGATTCAAGTTTAAGCAAAAAATCAACCTGACTTGATAACCGAGGTTCAAAACTGACCTTAAAAATTTTTCCAAATTCAAAAAAAATTTGAAAACAAATGGGCTTGATTTCATATTTTGTTTCGCAGCTTTGGTTATTTAACTAGCTACATTTGACCAAAGGCTCTAAAGCCTCTGACCGGTATCGACCTTATCACTCATAAAGCACTAAAGCTTCCCTCTTATCCACCACATAATCCTAAAAATATAATTTGCACCTCCATGAAAATGATCCAAGTTTCTAAAATGAGCCCAGTTATTGACAAAATAAAAGTTTACAATATAAATATCCTGTATATATATCCCTGCCGATCACGATTAGCATTTAAATGTCCGATTTTACAAGCCGGTTATAACTCAGGCCTATTAGCATTACATTTTTTCATCGGTCAGGGCCAATGCAGTTTTCTTTTCTCCAGTCACTTCCGTAATCTCATTTATTTCGACCATACTTTCGCCGGATTTAATTATTGAATTCCATACGGCTCATCAAAGTTATTAAACGGAAAAAATTTTCCCGGATCAAAAGAAAAACAAAAAAAAAAACGATTAATCGGATCCTCTCTTCAATTTTAATTTACACCATCATTAAATTCCATGAATTCCATGAAATAAAGATGCGTCATTTACAAGCCGGGTTTTTTTATTATCCTAATTGAAAAACGTAAAAACTAGGTGAAGCTTTCCTTTTAAGTTGAAAATCCTGCATCGGATTTTAAATCCCCACAACGTTAAATGAAAGCGCCGAGGATTTAAACAAACGAAAATGGAATAATCATTTAACGGGTCGCCCTATACATTACTGAACAATCCCAGGAAAGATACAAGCTACCGAGTCAGCTCAATTCTAAAATGTTCTAACATACCTGAAAACTACCGGAAATGAATTGCGAAGTTGACAGCCGAGGGAAATGCGTTTAAATGGACCCGGGAGTGATGTAGTTCGCATCCCTTCAAATTGACTTTGCTCCGAAAATGCGATTTAGGTTCATTTTCAAACGTACGTGCCACGAGCAAGCCTTTCCTCGACCCTGAAAAAAGATTAAATGAGATATTATTGCAAAATCAATTTGAAATGGGATACTAAAATTTCCTTCCTACACAACCGCCTACCATAATCCGGCTTTGAACACCTTCTTGAGTTTCTGCAATGTTATTTTCCATAAATTAACAGGATCTTGTTACTCATGTTCGAAGTGAAGATAAATCCAGAAGTTTATAATCCTTTCGCTCAAAATTTCTTTTCCCATATTTGAAGTTCTGTCTGAAAAGATAAGAATTTTATGTAAGTTATGTATTTTAAATCAAACAACAAGCTGCCATGAAAAATCAGGAATAATTTCAAATTGGGGTTAAAAAAATCCAGAAATCAACAAAAAATTTAGGAAATCATTTTTGTGACGTCAGAATATTCATGACTACTCTCATGATTCTAATCTAAATTCAATAAGCCACAAAAAAAAAATTTCATAGACCTAACCTACTACAATGAAAGCTGCCGTCATTTCCCATGACGATTCCTCTTAATATCTAGCCATTTCCTTCTTCCTTTCATTCAAACTTATCCCAGTAACAACATTCGAATCCTCCAAATTTTCCAAACACAGGCCTATTCGCAAAATCGACCCGGCTATTAATCCTCCTTTTAAAACGTCATCGATTCCGTTCTCGTAGTATGCGTAAATACGCATTTAAAAAGGACATATCGTCTTTTTGAAACCAACTACGCAACACGTTAAAAATTTCTAGTAAATTCAACTCGAAAAGATACTCTACATTTATTTATTATGAAACTTCAATGACGTAATAAGATTTAAAACAAAGGAATCGACAAAAAGTATTAAAAATTACGCTTTAAAAACCTTATACATCTTTTTTTCGGCTAAAAAAACGGTCCTACGATGTCGATTTAACAGCCAAATCTGCGTATTTACCGAGATCCGATGCTAAAACAGCTGATTTATTATCAGTAAACTAATGTAAAGTATCTTCCGAGTTGAATTTCTGTCCTCTCACATCCAGGGTCGGTTGTGGAGGCGAATGAAGTTAACATATTCATCATGTGATAAGGGAATCACATGTTGAACTTATGTTCACTCATGTTATATTAAATTGAGAGGGGTTTCATGTGATTTTAAGCTCTGTTAGGGCAAGTTTTTCTTATGATGGGAACCTTTTTTTATTTTTGTATTGAAATTGGTCAAATTGTCATCTTCGATGCATTATTTCAACAAAAGAATCATTAAATCGAGGCCTATTGAATGTACACAATGAAAGCCATTCAAAATTCTGATGCATGTCTTTTCTTTGCTTTTGTGACTGCATTTTATTGAGAAAAAGCTTCCTTGGTTAATTGAATGACTCTAATGCTTACCAGCATTTATCCTTGACTTTTCATAAATCCCTCCCAGGCATGCTGGACGTAGCCTTGGAAAAAAATCAGTTTACCAGCCTTCACGTTTTCATAGTTCAACCAGCTGAAAACATTTAAAATATTGTTAATATCAAATATTAGATGCAAAAAGCTAACATCATTTTAAGAAGCAAACAAAGACGATTGACTTGAGGTCAGGACCTTGTACTGGAGGGGAATTCATCCACCCTCATGTTATTTCCTTCAGATAATAGGATTATATTGTTTACTAGGTGAATATTTCAAAGGAAACACTATTCACACGTCAAAATGACATTTCAGATAGCTTTTAATCCATGTGAATCCTACACCAAAGCATGGCGTCAGTTATACGATGCTTATACGTAAAATAAGAAAAGGAATCTATGTTCATACGTAAACGGCATTGAAATTCGTTACCTGCAGAATAAAGATACATTTCCCCTCGGAAGTAATTATCATAATCACTGTATTAATTGATACCGTTTGTAATTAGTTGCCTTAAACATGATCTTCCAGCAGCCAAAGCATGGCGTCCATTATATATCACACGATATCACATAAAAAACAAAAACGAATCAATGTCTAAAAATAACTGATTGAATTACATTACCTGCTTGATAAAAATCCATCTCCACTAGGAACCAACAACCACAAGCATCTATTAATTAATAATTTTCGTTAATTAATCACTATTTACATCATTTACCGGCGGATTAATTAGATAGCGTCTGGATTAAAAATCAACCATTTAGCGGTTAAATTTTCACGGCCATCTTGTCGTCATTTTGATCACGTGACAATTTCTTGTCTAGTGCTACGTCAAAACATGATTTTTCGTTCCGATTTACTATTTTTCAGAATACGTGTTAAATACAATTATTTTTCGTCATTTTCCAGCCTTTTAATTATTGTTTTAATTGTAATACTTACCAACGCTGAACCTGAAGGCCCGGAGGAAGAGAGAATTCAAGGTTTGATTAATTTTACATTTGTACTTACTGATTTAAAAAAGTTTCGGTGTAATAGTCAGTGTTAAATTTTTTTTTTAGATTATTTACTCTGTAGGCATTGTGGATCAGATATAGCCGATTTAAGTTATGTTTTGAACATAAAAAGCCCGTTTTCTCTAGGAAGTGAGAATAGAAGCATTTCAGGACAATATACTCTAGTCCAGACGTTAAAAAACAAATTGGGAATCCATTTTAATGTGATTACTATCAAGAAGAGTGCTTGTGTGGGAGAAGGCGATGTAAGTACCTAATATTTGGATTTATTTAATAGGAAAATATTGAAGTAACTAAATCGAATTTTTCTTTTTAGTGGTATCACGGTAATACATGGTTTCCAGGATATGTTTGGAAAGTGTGTGTTTGCCAGCAGTGTAGGCACATGTTAGGCTGGTATGTATCTTAGGAGCCTAATGTTTGTAATAATTATTTTCATTTAAAATTTAATTCATCAATTTTTAGGATTTTTGAACCATTGGCAACAGTTGAAGAATCACAAAACAAAGCTTCTAATCTAGGATTTTATGGTTTACTACTTGATAAAGTATTAAGCGAAGAATTTTCTAATTCTTTATTAGCAATGCCAAAGATTTTTCATAGCTGACTGTAAATAATGTCTGAAATGAATCAATTAACTGCTGAGCAAAAGAAATTGCTGGAATCACTTGAGGAGGAATTTAAGGATAGATACACAGAAGATGATGAAGATTATAAAAGAGTCTTAGATAATGATCCACTCATTCCTCCTATTATAGAAAGATGGTGGGCCAATGATAGAAATAATGATAGATATGGAAGAAACGACCGATACAGGAATTATCGTAACGATCGTAGAAATGATAGATATGACAGAAATGATAGACGCAGAGATTATCATAATAATGACGAAAGGAGACATCATCCTTATGAAAGAGGATATCGTGATTCTTCTTATGAGACTAATAATTATCCTAATTACAGGCACAGGCCTTATTAATTAAACATTTAAAGTTTTGCCTTTATCAAAATAATTTTTGTGATTGATGTAATTTTTGTTTAGAAATTTTTTTTGTAATAAAAGATAATTCTTCTAAGTGACAGCACAATTGATTTCTCAAAATAGATGAAAATTGAATTACACTTTTTACAACAACGTCGAGCTCAACTTATACTAATACTGAAATTTTAAAAAGAAATTATGAAACGCTACTTACAAAACAATTATTAAGAAATAAATGTCTATATATTAAAACTTAAATAAACAATAAATAAATTAAATACATTTTACAGGAATTTTCAACCGACAGAAAAAAAATTAATTTCGTTTAGTCCTCTTTAAGAGCGATTAAGAAAACCTGTGATCACATAATTGACATTAAAAAAAATTGGCTATGACAAAGAAAATAAAATGTCGGGAAAAAATAGCTTTGATTATGCATTTTAGTTTTTAAAAAAAAATGAAATCACAAAATCGTATTACAATTAGAAGACATGAAAATTAATAATGTACTATTTACCTAAATTTATTTTTTTTTACAAAATTAATTACATTCACCGCATCGATTCGATAAAAAAAATTTTATCTCGATTATTTTTTTCGTTATACGTCTTACAAGCCAGCTGTAAAACATGTTAGAATTACTATGATTTGGCCTCAGCTTGTTTTTCAATTGATAGGCTGAATTTATTTTTCTGATTAGGTTATTTAAAAAATTCGGATACACGTACACAGATTATTGATTCTGGGAATTAATAAAAAAAAATTCGCCACCGTTATTCAACATTAGAATTTTTTTAAAGTCTTTAAAATGCGTTAACCATTCATGAAATGTGGTAGGAATTCTTTTTTCTGATTGGTAAGGCCTTTGAAGGTCTAATATTTTGGCAGTGGAAGGGCTTGAACAATTTTAAGTAGAACTTAAATTTTTTAAATTGGAATAAAGCTATGGGATGTGTATAAAGAATTCCAAAAAGAGATTAGTTTTCCTAAAGTTGTTGAAATGAAATAGTTTATTTTTTGGCGTTGCACTCAAAATTATTGTTCAATAGCGTTAGAATTTTCGTAAGGATCTTACTTGCGAAGCCCAATTGTTAACGCCCTTTGCATAAATTTTGAGTAAGATACAAGGCTTTATTTAACAACAAAAATGGACAGTTCGCACTGACAAAGTTATTATTTTCTTAAGCTGCTTCAAATTCTTTAACAATGCCCTATCACATGAAAATATTTCTGTATCTTAAAACTAATCTCTTTTGGACAACTCTTTAACAAGAAAAAATTAACTTAATTAATATGGCGGAGGTTGATGAGAATACGGATTTTGAACGGGCATTTGAGTCTGTCGTTGTAACTGAGCCATAAGAGCTGGTGTTGGTTGTTGATTAGGATTTCCTAAAGGTTGATTGTTTGGATTATTCCCTTGCGCTGCTTGCGCTTGCTGCATTGCCATTAATTGTTGACGCATACGATGTTGCTGCTGCTGTTGCTGTAATAAAAAAAAATTACATCAAAAACCCAAAAACAAAATAATCTTTTAAAAAAATTCAAAACAAAGCAAAGATAAAAAAAATTACCTGGTACTGCTGACTTTGTTGCATCTGAGGTCCTGGATTAGGTCCCGGCCCCCTAGGATAAGGAGGTGCAGGTCCTGGCATTGCACCTCCCATTGTGTTCATTGTAACATTTGGTGCTTGCTGTTAATCACAATGCGCACATTAGCAAATTTACTAACCACACGAGTCACAAGATGATTGGCATCGATATTGGTCTATCCTTTGAGCGATTGCCGTTAAAAAATCGGCAGCGATATTTAAAATAAACGCGCAAAACATGCAAAAGCAATAAATAAAACCTAAGAGAAACGATAATATTTCTCCTTGGGAACAAACGAGAAAATCGTAAATGTAATCTTTAATCTTGATGAGTGTGTCCATTATTTTTTTTTTTTTTTTTTTTGAGCAAAACAACAAAAAATTTAACTTCACATTTTTAAAACCAAAATAAATAAGGAGCCATTTTTTTTTTTTTTTGAATTTGTTTTTTTTTATTAAATTCTAGAAAAATACCTGAAGGTAAGGTCGTTGAGGTCCGATTCCACGTTGTTGATTTATACACGGGTTGCCTGACTGCATGTAGTCTGGAGTTCTTTGCATAGGCCCACCGGTCATCATGCCTCCGCCTCCGCCGCCGCCTGCACCACCTTGTTGGAATCCTTGGTGCTGGGGGAAGTTCATACCGGACATTCCGCCTTGTTGGTTCATCATTGGTTGAGTATTCATTTGTTGAGAGCCGTATGCCCCGTAGTTTTGATTCATGCCTACAAAAAAAATTTAAAAATAATTCTAGTAGTGATTTATTTTGCTTCCTTCCTAAATTTTCAGGACTTTAGGGACTTTGTTGTTCTGCCGAACAAATCTTTTGACAATTTTTTCTTGTCAAACAAAATTTTTCATAATTTTTTTAAAAATTTTGTTACGCAAAAAATAATTTTTACTAACCTTGCTGCATGTTGGGATACATATTACCCTGAGGGAACATCGCACCTCCTCCTTGCATGCCAACTTGTTGAGTACGCAGCTGCGGAACGCCTTCCAAATTTCTTCTGATAAATTGTTGCCGTTGCGGCATTTGCGGCTGAGGACCTTGAGGAAATGGCTGTTGATTGATAAATTGTTGTTGATTTGGCATCCGCATCCGAAGCATGTTTGTAATTGCTTGCTTTGAATTTTGATTTAACGGTCTTTCGAATCTCTGTCCTCCGACTAAAAAATTAATAAGAGTTTTAAAAATTGAAACAAAAAAAATAAATTTTTTTTTCCTTACTTTGTTGGCCCATTTGTTGAGGATAATATCCTTGCTGCTGAGCACCAGGCATATTTTGTTGAGCCATCATTTGCTGTTGGTTAGGTTGTTGCCCGTAGCCCCATTGTTGACCTACATTTTGTTGTTGAGCCATTGGCTGTCCTTGTTGACCACCAAACATTGGATTTTGATTCGGATATGCCATTGGTTGTTGCATTTGCATCTGAGGCTGCAAAAAAGAGACAGATTTAATGTAGCGACAGTAAAATTTAGAAGTTGAAGAATTCCTCAGTTGGTTGGCCTAAAATTACCTGCATGGTAGGCTGCATTGTTGGTTGCGGAGTGACTGGCTCATTCTTACTCCTTCTCTTCAACCCCTTCTTTACTCCTTTTTTACCTCTAGGTGATGTATCAGACGATGGCGTGTCTGCTTTATCGTCCTTCATTTGATTACAATACACGCAGGAACACTAAAAAAAATTTTTAAATAAATAACACGATCGGCTTTAATTTTTTTTCATCCATTCCATTAATTTTGAAATTAACTCACAGGCTTTTCAGGCACAGGCTCGAGATCTTCAGGAGGCAGCGGCGGTGGATCCAAATAATACGACGCTGGCTTAGTAACGTTATGAGTGTGAAATTTGAGCAATCTATGAGAATCTTGATACCATAACGGTTTTCGTTCAACCCTAATTGCTCCGAACCAAGACCAAGAAAGAGGTGCCGGATTTTTATGACCTTCAAGAATTTCCCAAGGGGGAACTTTCTGCTTTTCGCAGATTTGTAATCCCTAAAAATATTAATACGAATGTAAAAAATAAAATCTTAAACAAAAAAAATTCTATGATTTCTGCAACTTACTTGTTTCTTATCGATTGAATCAAACCCAGCAATTTTATTCCCTTTAGTGTCAGTTAAACATCCGACAGGTTGCACTGTCACAACTTCTAATTGTTTTTTACTCATTGGGAGTAATTGACGGACTTGAAGCATCGATGGCGAAGTTTTATCTCCGACTTCCTAAATAATATAATCAAAAGGTTTTAAGTGTTAAAATTTTAAGCCAAAGTTCTGTATGAGATCAGACCAGGCTTTGGGCTTAATTGTAACCGTTTTAGGATTCATTTAAATTCCCGTTACCTTTTTCAGCTTCTTCATTAAATTCATATAATGTTTCTTATTTTCATCCGATCTATCAGGCTGCGAATCAGTTATCAAAGTTGAATGAATTAAAGTTGCTAGCATATCAATAACAGTATGAAATAACTCCCTGAAATGTAATATTTAAAAACATTAGTCCGCAATTATTTCTCTATTTTCTTGCTTTATCTTAAAAAATACTAACGGATTATTATTCATATCGATAACTCCATAAGTAATTAACTGCAAAAGCAGGATCGCCCATTCCGTTGTTGTTGACGAACTTCTTTGCACGGTATCAAACATTCCTCCAACTAAACTAAACCTTAGCTGTAACGAATCTTGCATCAAAGCTCTCCCTTTTCCATCTTCATAATTCGAAAGTCTTTCCTAAAACCACAAAAAAAAATTAATTCCCAAAATATTTAATTTTTAAAAATTCCACTTTTAGCTTTACTCACATCTTTATTAAGTTGAATATACTGCGATAATTGATTATGCAAAGATGTTAATAATCCTTCTCTTTGGTCGTCTTGCCCTTTTAAACAAGTAAGCACTAAAGATAAGAACGGTTGATGACTTAATAATGAACTACTACGTTGCGCTGATCTATCACGCTCTCGAGATTTTCCTGACCAATTTCCGCTTTCTAAAACTTGCCCTTAAAAAAAAAAATAAATTATTTTTACTAACGAAAACAAGAACTTAAAAAGAAATACTGAAAACCTACCTGCAACTCTAAGCACTCTCCCTTGCACCGCTCCTGGTAATTTAGAAATCAAAGGAGCCACCAACCAAATATTCCCCTCTTTATGTTTTTTAGCAATGGCTGACTTCTCTTCCTTCATGAGTGATGTATCATTCGAATTAAGTTGAAAAACATCGATAGCAGCTTTAGCAACGGTATCGAGCCAGTGATTAATTTCAGATGATCCGGCTGAATGTTGTTTGTACATTAATTGTAGATCTAGTCGGGATATTCTTAACGTCCATAAATCTAACGTCTAAAAACGAAAATAAATAAATTGAAAACTTAAGGTTTTAAATTTTTTTTGGCTAAAAAATTATTTTACTTTACCTCTAAAATTCTAGTTATAATAGTTCTTTGGTCCAAATTATTATCCAACGTCGAATTTGGATAACATATCATATGAAGAAGCCTTTGAGCTTGCCTCGCAGACAATAAGGCATCTAAAAGCATATCGGGTTGGCAAAGATCATCGGGATTTTGCAAACACCGTTCCATTACCCATTCTTGCGAGCAGATTTGTTTCAAAACGTGATGAGCGAAATCGGCTAAACTAGTGGTTGTTTCGTTCGAATTATTCGTTCCACTATAAAAAAAAAGAAGAATAATTAATTATAATAAATAAAATTTTAAATTATAAAAAAAGAAATCTCACCTTCCTAATCCTAATAAGTCGTGACCACCGCCTAAAATATCACTAGTCCCCAAAATATGACTAATACTAAGTTCTCCGCTACCTAAAGGCGTTGGAATTTTACTACTAGGCTCTTTTTTCGTCGGTTTAGAATGTTTAGAAGTTGAATCGGCGACGACTAAAATTGCTTTCAAAACTGCTAATACTGCTCCAACGTGGATCGTGTTATGAGTGGCGGTTAACAAGTGCCTATCACATGATAATTTCATGCAAAATATTTCTAGCGGATGAGGAGATGTTCCTAGAAATAAAAAATTTTTTATTCAGCGGGGGAAAAAAACCCGTGGCACATCCTTCTGGTTGCTTGTTATTAATTTACCTCCTGAATAGAGAGCCGGCTGAGGACATTCAACAGTTTTAAATAATCTAAGTAGCAAGTGGCACGTAAGTCTAGCACCAGCCTCCTCCTCAACGTCCTTTCCTCTACCTACAACAATATGAAATTTCATTGCAATTACCGAAATCTTTCCAATTTTAAAAATTTAAAAATCAGAAATCAAACTTGATCTCTTCCTTCACGTAAAGGACTTTAGAAACTTTAATTTTTTTGGTAAAAGATTTTAATAATTTGTTCATGTGAAAAAAAGTTTATTAAATTTTTTTTTTCAGATTTGTTATTTTTGAACAATTTTTTTTTAGAACTTTTTCATGAATAAACGAATTTTTCCATCTTTGAGGACTTAAATTAAGATATGAGATTTTTACGAGAGATAGGAATCAAGTTCGATCTCTGAAAAATGAATCCGATTTGTTACTTACGAACTAACGGCGGAATAGCTATTTGTATAAAATCTTCAAGGCTAAAACAATGCCTAGCTATAAGTATTGAAACGAATACAGCTAAATTATTATGTATAGTAAAGTCTTGAACGTCCACGTGATCCAAAACATCCAGGTAGAAACAAGTTTCGCTTTTCGGTGAAACCAAAGCTTGGAGAACGCCTACAACAAAAAATTTAAATTTTTTTTAAAAAAAGATTTCTTTTAAAAAGCCAGCTCTTTACTTGCACTTACCTAACCACTCTGCTGATAATAAATTACAACAGGACGTTAATTCAGCACAAGTAAGTGCTATATCGTTCAATCGATCGTTATCTGTTTCATTAGCAACAGCACGAATAGCGTTACAAACTAAACTATAACGGTTACTGGCGGATTCGGCTAGTTGACGGGCCCATTGAGGTTCAATTTTACCTAAAAAAAAAAATTTAACAATTAAGAATCTTTTTCAAAAAAAATTTTGACATCTTTATTCGTTAAATTTACCATTTCTTCTCGGATTGCTAAAAACATCAGCCATGAACGAGGCATTATAAACGTGATTACTCGGGCTCGGCTGAATCGTACAATACAGAGCCTGCTTAATTTTAGGATAAGCATTTTGAAAAGCTTCGACGCAATGAGGTTTGCATTTTAAAATGGAGCAAGACGAATATAAATCGTATAAATGAACTAAAATGCATCTTTCAGCAGATGAGCAGTCAGCTGGATTTGTTACATGTTTAACGACGTTGCATAATCCTTGGAATACGACGACGGTTTGTTCACGAGATACTAAAATAGAAATAGCATTAAACTCTTAAAAAATTTTTTTCTGGTTTTAGCCAAAGCTAAAATTTTTACTTACATAATAAACAAGAATGATATCGCCTAAGTACAGCTACTATATACAAAGCAAGACCGGTAGTGTAACTGCGGTCAATGCTGTAACCTTTAAGGGTCAACTGATTTTCAACTTCTGGGAGCTCTTTCAGAATTTGAATGCAAACATGCATCAATCCATATATATTATACGCTAATTCCATTAAATCGAATAAAAAAGCAACGTGCTCTTGAACTGGTAAATAATTAGATGTGCCAGATGCGAATGACATTAGCATTTCTAAAACGATTAGGCTGCATTGCCATGTAACTACGTGTTGATCGAAGTACGATAAAGCTTGGAATTTATTTGTAACTAATTCGAAGTTAAATTCGTTCCGGGAATACTTCTTAACCTTCCCACCTGAAATAATTTTTTTTAAAAATTAATACTTGAAAAGTTAAATATGGAATCGAATTAATTTTCAACTTACCGTCGACCACATCGATGCTAAATTTTTTGTTAAATAATTTACAAATATCCTTGCTCATTTTCTTTAACGTATGCCGAGCTTCATCCCGAACTTTTCCAACGCCATATAATAGAACGTGCCGCTGATTGCAATCGTGACTGCTGCTTTCATCTTGTGGCAAGGGAAAATGAGTCGTGTATAAAAGATGCCTGGACGGTTGAGTGCCAAAAACTCCGTGCGAGATTCCAACGTCTTTAGGCGAATCAGGTGCATCCTATAATAAATTTTCATTTTTATTTCACAGCCATAAATTTTTGTTTTTGGTAATAGGAAAGAAATTACCATCGAGTTTTGTTGTTCTTCTTTAATATTCTGTAATAATTTTTCTAAATCGTCATCGATTTTACTATCATCGTAATCGTGGCCTTCCATTTTAGGGGGCTTGAGATCTATGCCAGGGAATAGTGAGGCTTCATCGTCGTTAGGATTTTGCGGGCCGCCTCTATCGCCTGGAGTATCAGGTTTGTTACTGTAAGAAGCTCCTGTAACAAAAAAATATAGATTTTATCACAATAGAGCTATGCTTGAAATATGAAGACCGTGATGGCGATAGGATTAAAATTCTGGGCGCAAAACTCTGCAAGAGGAGAGTCGAGCCTCTGCCAAGCTTAGCACAGTCTCTGGATGCTTTTTTAAACTCAGTCCGAAACTTCAATGGCTCCTAACTTAATTCAGATTTCTAAACTGTTAAACTTGAATTTTTAATTTGTAAAGACAAACTTTGACTAAAACTCTTTCCGTTTTACGCTGTTCCTCTTCTATTTCGATGCGCGAATGACTTTAACTAAAAAACTAACCTGGAGCTCCTGTATTAGTAAGCAAATCCCCTCTTGAAATTAACGTACACATATAAGCATCATGCGAAAATACATCGTGGCGAATTAATTCACTGAATAAATGTACCAGATTTGTAAACATTGCTTTATTTTGCGGGGAACCATTTTCTTCTGAAAAAAATAAAAAAATCAGCATCAGCTCAATTATTAACAAAATTATTTCCCAAATTAAATAAATCTACCCACCTAAAACCGGCGCATCATTATCTAAAAATTTCATTAATAGCCCTTGAAAAATAGGTAAAGAATTTTGTATAACATTCCCAGATGAAACGCTATCCTTGTCATCTCCGTCTCCATTATCTCCCGTTAAATGAGCTTGTCTTTTTTCCAACAGCATAGCCACAGCCATAGCCCGATGTTCTCCGTATCTCACGCAACTCACAGCCCATTCGCAAAGAATCTCAACAATAGGTTCATCCTGAGATATTATCTACAACAAAGATTTTTTAATTAATCCCCGCCTCAATTTCATCTTTATAAAAAAAATTACAAATTCTCACATTTTCGATTCTAATTTCTCCTTGAGGTCCGTCTTTCGCAACGGGAGTCGTAAATATCTTCGAATAAAGTGTATCGAGATTATTGCTCGGATCAGTCTTGTCAAAGGAATGTCGATCTAATGCATCCAATGCGTTTAATACTTTAGCAGTTGTTTGCCCATCTGATGATTGTTGCCATTTATCGCACGACCATCTCACTTCCGCTGCTCTACTTCGAGTTTTTATCGTATCCTCGGCTTGTTTGATTTGTTGACGAAATATAGCGTTGCTAGCTCGCACAGGCATGGGCAACGCACTAGGCGGACAAGATAAATGATCTAACGGGCTGTTATTTAATGGATGAGTTGATCTGCCTTCGCCGACGCAATTCCAAACAAGCGCCGTCGGGCATTCTAATGTTATCACTTGTAAAACAGAAGATAAAGACATAACGACATCTCTATGATGAGGACACTGAAGGAGATCATTGAAATGAGACGAAACTTGGATTTGCGTACTTTTATCCCTAAAAAAAAATTGAGATAATTTTAGCCCTGAATTTTTTTAAATTTAATTTTCTTTTTAAGGAAACTTACTGATTACTATTTGTATTATTACTATTACTACTTCCAGAGGCGTTAGCATTTCCAGCAACATTATTAGGAGTGCTATTGTTGTTACTATTACTGCTTGGAGCATTAGGAACATTATTTCCGGTGCCATTACAAACACTGTTACTAATATTTTGACTCGGTAAACTATTGGCTCCTTCCTCTTTAACAACGGCCCCGACCCTTCCTACAAGTTGGCCAAGTTTCTTGCAGCAAAGGTAAGCGAGTCTTCTAGATAGCAATTCAGACTGAACAAATTCATCCAAATACTGAAGGCAAAGAGGGAGAAGAATCCGAAGCATTCCGTCTTCTGGATTGGAAGATTTTAATTTATCTAATAATTCTAATATCCAGTTTAAGAATTCTGGTTTTTCTAGCAAATTTTCCTGTAAAAAATATTATAATAAGCTACTGACAAACCAAGATTATTGAATATTTTAATGCTACAAACCTCATATAAATATTTAGCTAATTGCGTACAATAATTCCACTGCTTAAGTGCTAATTTTTGATCTTCAGTGGCAGTTGTACCAGGCCCCCAGGATTGATGATAAAATTCTTGCAATTTAATTAACTGATCTTTCAAAAATTTAATAAGAGTACTTGTCCATTCTGAAAAGAAAATCAAAATCATTAAAGTTAAACAAGACAAACACAAAAGATATTTGCCTCACTGTGACTAATTATGCTCTTACCTTGAGTTGGATCAGGTAACTGACGTTTTTTCATCTTTGCTTCTGATACAGCAACAGTATAAGCTGAACTAAGTTTCACAAACCAAGCCGCTCTCATCAATGGTACATTATGCTCACAGAGAAGAATAAATATTTCTTCTTTTTTATTAAAATTTGGAGCCTAAAAACAAGATGAATGAACAAAAAGATAAATTTCAATAATCCACTTAATCACTTCACAATTAATGAAAATATTTTCTCTTACCTTCTTAGATAAATTAATGAGAGGCTTGTTTCCTGCCAAATCCTTAAACCAATTCTCAGTGGCATTTTTCGTCCTAGCTGTTGCTGGCCAGAAATTATCCTTTGTATTTATCTGCTGCCTTTTCCTACCAGAATCAGGAAGAGTATTTAATTCTTCCTTTTTAGACAAAATTGCACTGAAGTAAGATCCAACTTTAGAAGGTGTTATGTTACAGTTCCTGGCTGTGCCAAACTCATCAGATAATTGAGGAATCGGAGCAAAACCTTGTTTGACATTGCTAATAGTAAGCTCATCCTAAAATAATCAATATGATAAGAACAGTGCTAAATAATAAGAAAAAATTATAAATAAAACAGAAAGTAGGTTGATCAAAACAAACACGGATAAACAGCTACGGGCGACTATAGATATCGTTTTTAATTTAATACGTTTCCAGAATGACATATCGCTTTTCGAAAATTTTAAATAATTCAAAAAAGATATTAAGTAATCTGTTTTTAAATACCTCTTTTTGTTTTGGATCCTGGGGATACACATCAGGAGGCCCAAGCCGAGACCGTTTTAACGGCCTCTTTTCATTGGAAAAAACCATTTTATCTAGATATATAATTCCCTAACATATTAACTCTAAAAATAAAATCTCCTAAACTGGTTAAACCGAGAAATAATAATCCCAAAACCTTATACATAACAGGTTTACTAAAATACAACACGAAAGCACTAAAAATGGTCGTGCGTTGTGAATTTCTCAAATTGCCGCTAGAGGCGCTGTCGTCGATTGTAATCTTTGCTTCATTTTCTTTGAATATCTTTGAAATTTCCGATTAAATCACGCCCTTAACCTTGCAAATTTATAATTTTACTCATTAGGTTTGTGTCATAGTGGTTATTATCGTATAAATACATTGAATACTAAATCAAATAAATGGGAAATGTCAGAAGGGGGTAAAGTCGCATTTAAAAAAATGTAGTACGGTAGCGACATCTATCGGCGTCCATTTTCAAAGTGGCGACACCGTGTCAATAGAGCGTTCAAAAATTCATTTTCTCAATTTCGTCGGTTTGAAATACACGCGAGTTGATTTTTTTAACCGCCGAGTGTTTTCCATGCATTTATTTTTAATATTTTAATGTGTTTTTATGTTAATTGATTAGTTTTTTAAGGACTTTTATTTATTTTATTCACTAACGGATGCTATTTAGATAATAAATGGTGAGTCACTGCATGATTTCTTGAAAAAATAGCGAATTTTAGAAATCAACCCTTGATAAGGGTTGTACGTGTCTACCCCGGTTATTGCAACATATTATTTTTGTATGAATGAAATCTATTTTTAATAAAAGGAAATGAAGTTTACTGTGAAAGTGAAGGTATATAATTTAAGGTGGTTTAGTGTCGATTGCGAAAGAGATCTCAAAGCAAATAATTGGATAATGTTACTAATCAATAATGGGTTTTTGGACTTATCTCAAGAAATGTGTGGAGAGTGGGGTTACGTGAGAATCCGTGTTTTATTTTTAGGGCAAAAGGGTAAAAAAAAATTAGTGACTGGTGGAAATTCGGATGTGTTAAATCAGGGTCGATTGGCTGATTTAACTCATTGCTTAGGAAAATTTAACTAGTTCCCAAAAAAATATTAAAGAAAAAGACCAATAAAACTTAGTGTGTTAACAAGCTTTTTTAAATGTGTGAATAAGCCAAGAAATTCGTAGATATCAACAGCCACTGAATTTTGCTTGAGTGGTTGCTGCTCAATCCCATGGAGACATTGGATTGGCCCACCCATTAACAGGATTTAGTTTATACATGTTTAGTTATGTAACGATCTGGTAGCCCTGGAGCCAAAGACCTGTAGCTTTAAAGGAGGAAAGGGAATTTTAAGCGGAGACCAAATAACTGCGATGTGCAGCCATCAAAAGAAATTCATGGGTCTCAGGTGGGCAGATGACTATTGAGGCAGCAGAGCTTTTTCTTGTCCTCCCTTTTTCAACTGAAGAGCTCCAACCTGTCAATAGATTCATTTTAAACTCTCTGACTTGCTTAAAAATTTTCCACCATGCCGAAAAAAATTATAAATTTAAAAAAATAATAATTTACTCCGAATAACGGTCCTCACATATAATCACGTGTCAAATAGAACACAAAAAAAATGATAAGGAGATAAAAAGATACATTTCAACTAAACAAAAGCACATATAAAAAGCAATTAACTCCTCACACAACGATCAAGACAAAGCACCGGTTTATCGGTGGATTTTGTTACGCTTGGGTCAACGATCTGTTAAAAAAGTCAAAGAATTTCTTATATTAACCAGTGCATGAGGGTGTACACTATGGATGATTCCTCAAATCGTGGTCACAAGTCCGTTCCGAAGAGGACTCGTCTATGGATATCTAGGCCTCGCCTAGTCATTTTCAGATATTATAAATGCCTCGTCAACTTTTTTATCCTCTTCTTCATTTCACAATCGACCACAGGGTGTTCTTCACCAACAAACTTTTTTTGTTTATTTGTTAAATTAACTCTTTCGATCTCTCTTTTACTTTGATACTAAAACGCGCTTATGCTCGGCAAAACGAGGTCATCCGGTCCGGTTTAAAAAATTAAAAAAAAAAAAATTTCTTTTGTCTTATTAATTTATTTTTTCCTTTTGCAAAAAAGGGTTTGAGTCCGAGATGTAATCTTTTTTTAAATATATAAAGCGGAGGAGTGAATTAATTAATCATTGCAACAAAATGAATAATTTTTTTCGGCCTGGCGAAAGAAAAATTAAACTAAACATGATCGGAACGCCATATGTGGCTTTGAAATATTAATCAGCCCCCTCGAATTCAAATGAATGGACAACGAATTCTTTGACTTGTCGTTCACCCTAAGCATCTTATCAGAAAAGTTTTTTTTGTACGTGTGAGCGTGTTATCAAAGGGACGAATATGTCTTCTCAGCGTGGGAATAAGCTTTTATTGTTTGTTTGGACTCAATGAAAAACTTCCAGTAGCGACGTCAATAGGCAACTGCGGCTTTCCTCCCTCCTCTTTTAAAATAGTCCTAGCTCCCTCACACTATTCGGAAAAATAATACTCAAGTTTCTTTAGAATAGCGCAATCTAGTCCCCTTCAGCTCCCCTTGGGAGTATTGGCGTCGCCACTGAAATAATCAGCCTTAACCCTTCTTCAATTTTTTTTTCCGGATGTGTTACTCTTGCCAATTACACATCTGGTTAACACTCCCATATTTGTTCATTTCGGCGGAATTTTCATGGTCAAAGGAAGCTGCGAAATGTTTACCCAAGGTTTAAGTGTTGTAGTATGGTGGCGAATCCATTTCCCGAAGAAAGAGTTTTGAATGAATTGGCCAGTCTGAGCCATAATATTTTTTCTCGTTAATTCATGTAAGTGTGAAATATTTTTCCGATATAAAACTTTTAACATTTCTCCATTTTAAGCCAATAAAAGGGCGAGCTACGAGAGTTCTAATAAAAAAGTCGGAGGCTCATAAATTTCTTTAATTGGGGTTAAACTTAGTAAAATCTTGACTTCTTTCTAGGTTAGGTTATCATATTTTAGGATTTTTGTTTAGGTGGCTAAAAAAAATTTTAAATTACAAATACAGGGTTTGTACTTTCAGCAGCGGACTGGGCAACTCAGTGGGCGCCCTCTGCGACGTTTACCTCGCTTACCGGGTTGCCCCGGCCCTGTAAGCCAGGTTATATTGCACTAGCTTAGCCTGGGTTTTTAATGTTGACCCGGTAGCTTCGATTTTGACATTATCAAATAAAAGAACAAAAAGGTTTTTCGGAGGACCCCAGCAACAATGGATGGAGCGACGTAGGAATCACTTGGATTTTAAGATCTCCACCGATTTCACTCATTTTTCAGTTATTACTTTGAGTGGACAAGGATTAAGAGCTAAGGGGCTTGTTTTTCCTTTCTTATAAATCCCTCCCCTGTCTGGACCCTCGGAATTTATATGGGAAATTCCTGGAATCAGGAAGCCAGCACCGACAGAGCTCCCAATACAGACAAGATACTACAGCTACTTCAAGGAGAAAAAATACCTCGAGACCTCAGTACTAGAGGGTTCCATCTCCACTGCGGAGATGAAACTCTTTAAGGAGTTGCTTCAAATATCCAGCAAAGTAACAGGATCCCACCAGCCTTAGTCTTGGTCGTCAAGCAAAGAATCGTCTGATCCATTACCATACCAAAATACGTCTTGGTCACTGTCCTTCTTACAAGATCACCTTTACATCGGCCCTCACCCTATTTTTTATAAAAGCATAAATTAAATCCCTTACACAAAAACCGCTGCAACTGCATTTGAAATTTGGTCAAGAAGAGTTCATCCGTGCATTAAAACAAAAGAACCCAATTACCATTCTTACGGCGCCAATTACCAACAGGTGGTTTGTTTTTATCCTCATTTTTTTCCCTTTCATTTTTAAGTATTCCTTGTCCACCCTGAAGGATACAAGGAAGGGTGAATTCTGATTTACATAGCGGATAAACAAGTAAACTAGTGATTTGTGGGAAGAGACCCACCCTCCGTGGAGTAACCGGTTTACCATAATATTTGTACGCAGACAGGTGTATTGATATCTCTAATTATGAGAACACCCATATATTTATTTAAACCAGGCCTATATATTGCATTACGCTCAAGGTCTTGCGTCCAAAATTTCTCCCAGGTTAAAAGCTACGAGTTCTAAAAATCTACGGCACTGACATACCCCTAAAAGTATGTGAGAACAAAGATGGTAAGGAGAAAAAAAAAAGAAAGAGTTGACCATGAATTAATAGGTTTGAATTGTTAACTGGTTACATTGACCCGCCCTGAGGGTATACACCACCGACATGGCCATGTGCGGTTATGTTAAAGTGAATTCATTGTTAATATAATAAAAAGCGCTGGAAATGAGCGTCGCTTTTTCTTTAAAAAAATTTTTTTAGTAATAGTTTTTCATTTAATTTTTATTTGGGGCCTTAACCCTATCGCGAGGTAGTAAGAAGCTTTCATGGAATGTCGTGAGGGTAGGCAGAGCAAAGCTCAACTTCAGCAAAGCTTTGAACATTACCCTGGGCCATGATCAGAGATCTTTTCCCAAGAACTGGTCTACTAGAATTTTCTAAGGATAGACTAGCAGACCATACTTAAAACTTTCACCCTCAATGGAGGTTTTGGATTCTTTTGGGGATCAATCTGTGCAATAGTAAAAGCTTTTAGCTTGAGTCAGTCTCCTATCGCAAGATTGGGCCATGGCACAATCTTTCAAAAATTGAGAGAAATTATTTTCTTTCTGAAAACTCTATATACTATCAAAAAGATTCGAGCTCATAAGAAATTTTCTTTGCCCCCCACTTTGGTTTAAGTTACTAAGCTAGGAGTCCTTGAAAGAGTTTTTTTTTGTTTAAAAATTGATAAAAAGGGGTTGAAGAAAGAAAAAAATTTAAGAAAAGCATGGGTTTATCTTTAAAACGCATAATGCATGTCCCAGGCCGAAGTGTGTGTACAAAGACAGATAAAAATGCATTATTCACTGAGGGTACAAATGCACCGGTGCATAACAGTCAAGTCAAGTATGGGCGACACCACCAATGTCTTTCAACTTCAACCCAAGGTCATTACGATGAGAGGGGTGGTTGAACTCGGGGAACGAATATAAAAAATATAAGTTAAAAAAATAAATAATAAAAAAGTGCTTCATACTTTTTAAAAGCGGCCATCTTTTCTTCACGGTTTGTTAAGAGGTATCAAGAGATATGATTGCTTGAAAAATTATTAATTTTTCTTTTTGAAACTAAGAAAAATTATTTCTGAAAATTATTTCTTCGAAATTGGGTAAAGAAAAAATTACGAAGGGGTGGAGGTTTGATACAAGCTGGCTAGGATCAGAAGCTACAGGTGAATGAGTCAGCTAAATAGGAAAATTTCTGAAGCAGAGTTGTTTCACCGATTGACATCATCAGGGTTTTCCAGAACCTAGCGGAGGGAAGATAGCTTTTAATTTTTCGCCCTTTTACGCGCTTATTCTCTTGGCACAAAAAAGCACATCTCTGTCTAACGATATTATTTTAAAAATTTTTAATATTTTTTTGAGTTTTTGTGTATTAATATTAATTAAGTAGGGTACTTTCTTGCTTCTGAACTCTCCTGTCTAGATTTCTTTTCAGTCTTCCTACCTTCTTTCCCGATGATCATCTTTTCATTGCTCTTTCCTGCCATCTCTCCAGTTTTCTTTCTTTCTTCTGCAATTTCAGCGTCTTGCTCTTCTATCAGTCTCTTCCCCTCGTCCACTTTTTTCTGCAACTCCTTGAAATAACGTGAAATCTTTCGATAGTCTTCACCCTAAAACGAAGAAAACAATGTATCACTCTTTAACATTTACCCAATTTCTATAACTAACTAACCATTATAATTTTATACTGTATATTCTGATGTTTCCAATTTCAACCACAAATTCAATTTTTTTTAATAACATGACTGTTTCTTCTAACTTTTTAATAAGCCAATTTGTTTATTTTTTCATTCTCAGTTTTAGTTAACAAAAGCTCATCAGCATATTTTAATAATTTGATAAGCTATAAAATTAATTTTAATCAGGTATTTTTCTGTAATAAATTGTCATTAATAATTTTTGGTCATTACTTTTCATTTTTAAAAAAATTAATTAATGAAATAGGAACCAGGGCCATCTATCGGTGAAGTTAAGAAACATTATGAATTTTTGGCAAGTTGAGACTTGAACATATTTACTTTAAAAAATATTTCAATTCGGATGTTAAATTGACAATAGAAAGCCTGAAATCAGAGTGAGACAAATTCTATGCCTGGTCTCTAATTGGTTCATGGCCTTCATCGTAATTCAACTTATAAGATTTAAAAATTTCAACCAGTTAGGGTTAGGTAAGCACGTGGCAGCATCTAATTAACCTTATACATAATCAGAATAGATGGGAATCGGCTTTTCAGTGATTTTACAGTCTCCATTTCGTAATATTAAGCATAAATGCTGTGCAACAAGGTGATATAACAAAGTTTATGAAAGCACAGAGGAAGAGTTGAAGTTCACATGTAGAGAGGGCCGACCATAAGCACCTCACAAGAATCCTTAGGAACATCAAGCAAGCAAAAAATTGTTATGGGGGCAACAGTTTGGTGGTAATTTCGCCGGAAACACCTTAGCCATTCAAATGTGTGAAGAAAATCAGGCGAAAGTCTTTAAAAAGAAGAAGACAAGTCAAAAATTATAGCTCTAGGAACAATTTTCTAGCTTGCAATTATAGCCCTATTCAACACTTTTTCTTTTTTCCACAAAAGTCAAGTCAGGCAAAATTACACTCCTCTTCGACTGCTTTAGCCATCCTTAGTTTTCCACAAAACCTCCCCAAATCTCACTTTCACTTAAGTCTAAAACTAGCCCCTTTTTAAATATTTCAGGAAAATTTTTCTAGATGGCTACTAGCCCTTCTCAAAAGTCTCCTTTCTTGCATCTTTTTTAAAAAAAAACCAACAAGGACACCTAAGCTCGGATAATTTTTAATTTCAGTTAAAGAAACTAAGAAAAAGCATTAAGTACCGTTCTCAGTTATGTTAACAAGTTCATTTTTATTTAAAGATAATTATCTTTTAAACAAAAAATAAAATAAAAAAGTTGAATATCCTTAAAGAAATCCGCCCTTGGACCTCGCTTCCTCAATATCTTATGTTTATACAAGGCATTGTTTCTTTTTTTAACAAAGGGTTGACGCATCGCTTTTTTTTATCTCTTCGCTTTCTAATTCGAACACGTAATCTTCATTGCTCGATGATAAAAACAAAACTTAAGGGATCCTTTAAAAGAAACACACGAAAAAAAGATGTCGTCGACCCCTATAATTGAAAACGGAAGACGAAATTTTAATTTAAGACAATATACGGGTTGAGAAAGTTTGACGCTCTCCCTGAGAAATGATTTTTTTTATTTTCGACCAGCAGCATAAATATATATGAAGAGAGAGGGTTGACGAACTTCGTATTTAAGGACAACATATGTTAACCCTTCTTGAAGGAATTATCTGGTGATGAATGGGTGATTGGGGGAGTTCTTATAGTTCAATAACCTATTTTCATTCACTTTATCCCCTTAGACATTCCGGGTCCGGGTCCACTCCCCTAAATGATATTTTTAAGAGGTCGTTGCCTCGGGAGTGCTTTTTTTCTTCGATATTACTTATGAGAATCGTAAAGAATAATATTACCCCGCAGGATGTGCCTTGTACTTTTTATTCCCAGGCTTGGACGTGATTGTCAGCCGCAGGAAAATTTCTGCAGCCTAAATGAATGTGAAACAAGATTTGCTTCTAAAGTTTCTAGCATACCCATCTATGTAGTCATAGTTTTCTTTCTTCTTTTAGGACACATTCCTGGATATGCCCCTTTTTTAATCTTTTCTGTGCTGGAGCCTCTTGATTTTGATTGAGTGAGTTATGTCAGCGAGCCAGAACTTCCTCTGCTTCTTGATACTAGTTCCGATCTTCACTGAGCTATTGTCACAGTCCCCACCCCACTTTTGGTCCTGCCTCTCACTGCCAGTTCTACTGCTTCTGGTCATATCAATTCTGGTCCTGCCTAAGGATATGTGGCCTAAGACATAGTCGTAGCATGTTTCCCAAAAGTCTGCCACTTAAGGTTATTTCCGGTTGCAATATATTCGACTTCGATATCATTCACATCAAGAATCATTGTGTACTTTGATTCTCTCCCAACAAAAACCGAGAGCTCTTGATACTTGTCAAATGTTGGAATGTGGGCCCATACATTGCGGACCATCATGCAGAAACCAGGAATGCATACCCAGTGTGCAAGATGACGTCTTAAAGACGTACACCTGATTAGTCCCAAATAAGACGTCAAAAAGACATCTCGAAGACGTCCTTTTTAGGACAATGAAGGACCACTACTAGTTCTAGACGTCATCTTGCACGGTGGGATAATGAGCTTTTGGTTTAGGCTGCTTGTAGAGAGACTAGATGGAGAGGAACGCACTCGCGCGCCGCCTTATGGATTAATTAAGATTCTATAAGTCATATTGCGTGTTTAAAAATCTATCTGGCTGTGGGCTTTAATACTTTGCTTATGCATAATCCCACACAGCGTCAGCGATAAGCCAACATGCAACATGGCGAATTCCCATTATGGCGCAGCCCATAACCTGCTGCAACCGGAGTACATCCTCTCTCTCTATCTAGTCTCTCTAGCTGCTTGCAGTGCGGCATGCCACTCAAGTCGCCATTGCTGTCTACTACTAACCAGCCTATCCTAAAGCAAATTCAGGTCTCGAAAGCATTTTCCTTCTTTCTATGCCTCTCATCTTCATTCCCCAGCAACAATACTCCAAAAATTTTAAATTTCTTTCCACAACCTACAATCCCGTATTCCGTAACCCGCATAGGATAATCTATTAGCCCTTTCAAGAGTCAGATATCGATGGGCTGATTTAAAAAACTTTACTTCACGGTTGAAGGGTCGCGGCAGGAAGCGTGCAGATATTATCCCTCCTCCCTTTTCCACCTTTATAAACCGTGGAGTACAAGGGTTGATGAACTGTTGATTTCCTGTAAAACCAGGTTTCAGCTCCGTGATTCATTATTCCGACATTTCTCTGACTGACCCCTCTATTTTTTTCATTATTATATTCACATACCTAATTGCATATTACTCGTATGTTAAATGATCTCCATTCAATTTTATTCCAACCGTCCGGTCAGTTTTTATTATTTAACATAACCCTTAAATTTATTTTCCAGAATTATGAAGGAAAAAAAACTGGAATTAGTCGCGGCATGGGATGCTGCGTTGGGGATATCTCTCATACCTAACGAACCGTTTTATAAGAATAACCGGAAGAAACAGGTATATCACACGCATAGCTATTAGAATACAACCCCCTTTTATTATATTTTTTTTGTAGGGGGTCGATGAACTAAGACACTCTTTCCTGCCTGAGGGTGTTTCTTTCCTGTTGTGCGTGTCAGGGTTAGTGAACCTAAAGTTCACACGGTGTACTACTGAATGATTTATGTTACTTATTTTTTTAATGTATGACCTATTAGGTATGTGTAATAATAAAAGCTTATATTAAAAAAAGCGATTATTTGTGTTATGGTAATTGCGCCCTTAAAAAGGGGGATACGAAGTGTTTAAATGTGTTAATGGTAGTTGGCTAGAGTTAAGAGCTTAGGTTGAGTTGTGGGAATGTGAATCTTAAATTGTTGATTGTTCTGTTGGAAAAGTAAAATATACAGCTGCTAGCTTTTCCTTAAGAAAAGAAAGGTCAATTATTGCTGCTCCTGGCCCAATGGGGATCCTGGACATTGGTCTACCCTTTTTCCGACTACTACTAAAATTTGACAGTAGGCCATTTTCTGAAACTTCTTGGAAAATAAGTCTACTTCTAACTTTAGTTTATGAAGAATGATTGGAGTCATAGTGCTAGTCACAGAGCTGGGAAAATGAGCTATGATAGGAACTATGCCACCTTAGCAAGATAGTAATAATAATAATAATAATTGGTAGATATTGTAATAAGTAGCAAGGAGGAGAAGGATATCTGGACAATTTCGCTTCAGGGGTGGCGCATCTACCTTCTTTTTCTTCTTCTTTTTTCTTGGGTACCCTGCTCTCACACGAGCTTAGGCGATCGATCCGACGAGCTCCTTGAATCTTTCACAATCGGCGGCCATGCGGAATAACCCCTCACGGTTAACCGGGTCCAACGCCGGATATTTCGCAATCAGGAGAGATTCTTACGATCAAGTCTTCTTTTCCCCTCGATCTTGTCCTCCAAAATGGACTGCAGCAGCCTGTACTTGGGTCCCCGCAACTTATGCCCAAGGTACTCCAACTTCCTGCGGTTCATCATGGCAACTTTGAGCGTCCGAGTTTCGCAGCCGTATAAAGAAGACTTAACCAGATGCAATTCCTCAAGACATTTAGACGAATGGAAATTTTCAATCCTAGGCAGCATAGGACATTTTTGAATCTGGTTTTAAGGCATCTACCTTGAGGAACTTTAATTCCCTCTGACCCGGAAAACAGCAATCTGATGAGTTTTCCTTCTCAGGTTTATGAATCAGAGGTTAGGCAACATTGTCACTTACTTGGTTGAGCTAATCGAGAAATGATCTTTAAGAACTCACCAGACAAGAACTGCGCTGAGGAAGGCGACGAAAAACCACCCGAGTATCTGTTCTCATTAAATTATCATGGCAAAAAAAGAAAAAAGAATCCCTGCCAGGTCTCAAGTTGTCAAGGGGTGTTGCTCAAATCTCTGTATGGCAAGTACTTGAAAAGGAAGAGGAAGAAGAAGAAGAAGCATCAGCATGGAGTTGGAGATCTAACTCAGGCCAAACAAAAGCAAAAGTAGACACTAGACACTAAGCACGAGGAAACAGCTGTTTAGACTGAACTTTAGCAATAAATTTTGCAATGTTCGAAACCAGCGTACGGGACCACATTCGACATGAAAAGGTTCGAGTGCGTAACTAGGTATATAAATGTTGCACAAAACCTAATAACGTCTCAGGTCCCCGTTATGTTCAATATTTTTATTAAGAACCTTAAAGGTAAAACAATGCCGATCTACTTTTCAAGCTCGATTTGATGGCGACCAGCGACCAAATCCAAAATCTCAGTCACCGGTGGCAAACTCATTTAGATTCGATGCTACTTAAGCTATTATGGCATCATATTACCAAATCTACATAAATTTGAGAGATTTTTTAAGCAGTGACTAAAATCAATCCATAGCTCTCCTACAGGAAATCGGCCACTCACCCTTCTAGGACTACATCCGCCACTGGTCCTTTTCTGGCTACGGGCCCTAAGCTTCAATTTTAAAAAAAGGAAATTATTCTTTCATTTCACGGCATTCGTAATTATTTTCAAAGTTAAATCCTATAGTATTATAAAGAGGAGGAGATAAGGGCGCAAAGTTAATGGTAGCCACAGGCGCAGAGTGGCCCTACTTTCAAAACGCGGCCTATCTTTCTTGCCTCATTTCGAATTTATAAATAGATTCGTATCCTATTATCAATCATTACTCTTATGATAAATCCTGTTATATTATTTATTACTTGAATGATTCATATTATTTTATCCTCGGGAACTACCCTTTTCACATATATTCTTTCAAACTAAGGACAACATCCGCTTTGTATTTCACAGAAAAACAAAAAACGTCTTTTAATATTTTATCAAGGCGATGCCGCTTATTAATCCGCGTTAAAAACCTTCCGCACCTTGATTGAAAGATTAATAACATAAGGGAAACGTAAAATTAGAGCAATAAGATTGACCGTTTGTATAGTGGTTTGTACAGGAAGGATCATTCATTGAGGGCAGAAGGGTCGAAAAATGAAAAAAAAAATCTGAAGACCTGTTTGAATCGATCCTTCCTTCCGGGAAAGAGATTTCTGATTTTTCTTCCTACATCGAAATAAGTTCGAATAGGAGGTAAAAAAAATTTTGAAAAAGAGGGGTGAATGGAAATAGAAAGTCGTTTTCAATCGAAAACGGGGACACGGAGATTCATCGACAAGAATTTAGAGCCCCATGAGAGATGTGAACAAGCTCCCCAAATAACCCTTTTAAAAAAAATAAAAAAAAAGAGAGAGAGAGACATTTTATAATGATAAAGATTTTAAGGAGTTGACTGGTACACGTGGAGCAACTAAGACTCGTTAAAAGGGATGATGGGTCATGAAAATGATATCGAGAGTATTGTCATTCTACGTTGTGGGGGAAAGTTCATTAACATTGTTCAGGGTTTGTACTGTTTACTGTGTCTTGATTTGATTGTGTTCGTTGTTTCGTTGCTACCTACTGTACAACCATAACTACGATTAGGGTCATGTTTTCTTTTTTTTATTTTTACTTTTTCCCTGATAAATTCCGTTTTCACCTGAAATATTTTTTTGGGGGTTTGGCCATGAAAAAATAAAATATAATTTTTTTTTCTCTGAGAATTTAACTATTTTAAAAAATTTAAATATTCAAAATTAAGGGACGTTATGTTTTGGGATCAAAATTAAAAAAAATGTATGAATTTTAATTGAGGAAAAAATTAAAACAATGCAACACCCTGTTGAATGTTTTTAAAAAAAAAAAATTATTAGGAACTTCAACTCGTTGCAACCGACCCTTGTAGTATGTAGGCCCTTGCGAGGGGTCAAGCACCCCAAGCGACTGAGAGTCAACCACGTGCTACTCGGTTGGGCCCCTCTACGGGCTTGTCTCTAACCCGCTCAGTTATATGCCTCAGTGGCGTCGCGTTGTTACGGGAAAAGATTTCGCGCCAAACCCACATATTCCTAATAATTTGAATAATAGGAATCTAAATCTGGCATTGAAAATTATTTTCTTTCCCCAACGTTTCTTCATACACAGTCTTTTTTTACCGCAATGTGAGATTTTTTAAAAATTTTTGTTTCCAAAGCTTTTAAGCTATTCTGAATTTCAGATTTACACAAGGTAGATCTTTTGTTAAAAAAACTTTTTTTTTAAAATTCACTTGCTCATAATTTTTTTTTCTATTTTCAGATTATGAATTTGTGAAAAAGTGGCTCCATCATGTAAAGTGAATAATCACCAGGATGGATCTATCGAGAATGGGAATGATTAATGCAGTAAGTATATAAAGCTTTGATGGTCATGTACCCACAATCTTGGAACATTGCAAAAAGTCTTAGCGAAAGAAAAAGAGTATTCGGTTTAACGTCCCAATCACATGCCAATTATTGCGCCTGTTTACTAACACGATGAAGGCAAAAGTGCCAGAAAGTACAAAATTAACAGTTTGAGGAAAAATCTGGACAACAATGAAAGAAATCTGCAAATCGATACCTGTAAATCTTGAAGAAACCTCTAAGGAAACTAAAATCAGAGGAAATAAGACAACAAAAATAGGAATCCAATAAGAACCAATGGGAGTTTTTGCGAAAGATGTGATATGAAGACTTGAAAGAGCTTTGGGGATGATTGCAAATCGAATTGTAAAAAATTTTCGGGTGAAAAGCTGAATTGACGAATAAATAAAAATTACAGCGACTCAAAACGAAGTTAATTCTTTCTTTAGCCACCCTATCTTCTATTTTTGAAGTAATAGAGTAATCTAATCTAAGTCATCATAGTTGTATTTCAGCTTATAACTCACCCTACTACTGTCGTAAAGGTAAAGGTAGTAAAACTCTAGGTTTTTCCTAAAATTGCAAATCTCTCAAGCCAAAATAGAGTTCGGATTTTCACTGGAACAAGACTAAAAGAGAAAGAGTGACTTAAGACAGATTGAAAACCTTTTTGTGAATTTTGTTTTGAGTTTTCAAACCATAAAACCCCTAAATCTTCGTTTGCTGACGCTATTACAGCGGTGAACCCATAAAATAATTTCCTGACTTCAATAACCTGATCGTTCACGAACTCGAGTTCTGCAACCTTTACGACCGTGACATTTCCAACCCTTTTGGAGAGATCTAACTTTCTTTAGACCGAGTATGAACGTTGTGCCCAAAGATATTATTTGCATCTGAGCTATCAGAAACCACCACCTGCAACCTGCAGTTAAACTATCTATCAAACAATTTTTATTGCCGATTTATTTGCAGCTGCAATTATTAACTTAAACCGCCCACATCTCAGGACATGGATGAATTTTAGCCCTAGCAGGAAATAGTGGAAATTGAAAAGGAATCGCGGTGGATTCGACATCGATTTTCAAACTTTTCACCAAAAGTCTTTCAGTTCAGAAGATTCTACCGCGAATCTACCTTAAATTTCCATCTTTTGCTGCTGGGAGGCCAAAACTAGATATCTTACCCATAAAACATTGTGGTTTTGAAAAGTTCTGAAAACTGAGAAATGTCCATATAATTTGGGTCTGAAACTTAATTTTTTAAATTTTGAAATCACAATCTCTCATGGGTGAGAAGAGCTGAGTTTTGGGATCGACTGTACAACTGTAATAACTTCCATTCAACTATACAACTATTACCTAATAATTTTACAAAAATCACCTTCAATAATAAATCAAACGGATATGATTCGTTTTATTATAAAGGTACATCGTAATTAAGCAATTTTTTTATCTTGAAAAAAAAACCTACGCTTGGAACGCATCAGGAAAAAAAATTAAACAAAAATCCTACGCCTACGAAACACATGCGGGTAGATCCACCTAAATTCCATTGCCCTATATAGAAAAGCCGCCACTGCTCGAAATATTTTTTTTTTTCAAACTTATTATAATGGTCGAGTTTTATGTTCTTTCTCACCCACCACGGCAATGTCCTTCAAATCTACCCTTCAGTGAATTCAAGACAAAAGAAATGACCAGTTCGGAATTTTGACTTTTATTTCATTTATTAATAATACAAAAAAAAAAATAAACAAATAAATAAATCGGTTACGTAAAAGTAATAACGAAAAAAAAAAAAAATTAACGAGAAGAAAAAAATTACACGAATCGTAACTTATAATAAAAATAAGAAAAAAAAACTCGTGTGAAAAATTGAAGCTTGTGCGTCAAAATTCATCGTTGTTCATTTTTTTTGTCGAACAATTGTGAAAAAAAAATCGCGAAGTGTTTTCTAATGCCCCGTCTGCCCTTGTTACCGAACCCCCCATTGGCTGAGATCCAACGATCCCCGTTACGCGGGGGAAGGGGGACGACTATGTGCTGACATGGCCGACACAAATGTACAGTGACTCTTTTTTTTAAATCCGTTTTGGATAATTTTCACCCCGAATCATTAAAAAAGCGGATACAATGAACAGGTAATAGATTATATTTCTCGATCTCATTCATAAATAACGATTTGCCGTTTAAATAACTAAACAAATCGTTATTATTTCCATGTTATTCTCTTTAAAAATAATCGAATAGAAACCACTAGGGTCGTCGCACCCTATTGTAAAAATCAATATTTTTCATATTACTATTTTCAGTCTTTTACGCTTTATTTTCGTCAAAAATGATTAGGTGAACGGTTTGTTTTATAGTTTTTAGTGTTGGAATTGTGAATCATGTATGAAATCAATATTTTTCGGCCAAATAATGTGCTTTTTTAATCGCAAAAAAGGGTTGTGCAATTTTTTTAAAGGAGGGTGGGGAGTGGCTCTGCAAAATGGCTGTCCGCATTAAAGCCTATTATTTTAAATTGATATTAAACGAAATTTTAATTATTAATTATAACAATGTTTTGATGTGATATGTGTATTTTGTTGTTTTTTGGTTATATTATTAATAACAGGTAGCAGTACCAAATCGTGGTTGCCCATATTTATCCTATGACAAAACATGACTAATAACACCTGTATGATTTCAAGGCCAAGTTCATCTAAAATATATAGCAAAAATTTTTTTTCATTATGTGATTGCTTGGGAGGATTTTTTTTTCCTTGTTGGGTGTTATTGTTAGTGAGGTTTTGGGATGTAGCAAGTTGGAGTTGTGATATCGAGAGGGGTTAAGTATGAAGTTTGGTGATGTGTTTTGATTGTAAAATCGAGTTTGGATTGGATTTGACATTTTATGAATTTGGGTAAGGATGGTAAGCAAATGGTTTGTTGACATTATTGTGTTTAATATGTGGACTAGTGTGGTGAGGTTATGTTTACAAGGATAAAGGAAAACAAAAATATCGAGATGTTAGCTGAACAATAAAAATATTTTATATGCATTGGAAGGATTTTAATTGAAAAATTAAGAATATCGATTGTGAAACAAAGACAAAAATTAGTTGAAGGACTCTTGATTGATCTGAAATATTAAAATTGAAGAAGGGTTTTGTGTGATTGAAAAATTTGAATCTAAATGGAAAAAATTTGATGTTAGAAAGTGTCAAGGTTTGGTTAGGTTTAAATTTTGTGAAAAGATACCTAAAGAGAATGATTATGAGGGCTAGAAAGTAGTTTTTTTTTGGAGATGTGTGACCAGTTAAGGTTAAAAATTTACAATTCGAGTGAAATGAATGAGGAGTAAGACGTATGAGGTTACTTTGTGACTGTTTTAGGGAGTGAGAATTGTCATAGGGTTTTTGGCGATTTAAGATTGCTGTTAGTGTAAACTCAAATTGCTACAGTTAAATTTTCAGGAGCTAACTGGGAAATGCTTTTGTCGAAATTTATGACAAAATCTGTTAATATAACTCTGGTCATGTTTTGCCAATTTTCCTTCTTAAAAACAACTTAAGCATAAAAAGTCTGGCGTCTACATTCCTGAAATTTACATTCCTGTTCATTCATATTAGCATTGTCAATTACTTATTTTGTTTAAATTTATTTTCAGGTGTACAAAGAGCATGAACTGGAGGACGACAATAATCTGTTGATAGGACAGAAAGAAACAATGGCCAACGTTTCGTCTCAAAGATTCTGCCTCAGGTGGAACAATCACCAATCGAATTTATTGTCCGTCTTCGATCAATTACTACAAGATGAATCGTTCGTAGACGTGACTTTAGCTGTTGAGGGCCAATTCCTAAGGGCGCACAAAATGGTTCTCAGCGCGTGTTCTCCGTACTTCCAAACCCTGTTCACCGATCACCCCGATAAGCACCCAATTGTTATATTAAAAGATGTTCCTTATACGGACATGAGGTGTTTATTGGATTTTATGTATCGCGGTGAAGTTTCAGTCGATCAGGATCGGCTAACTGCTTTTTTGAAAGTAGCTGAAAGTTTACGTATCAAAGGTAAGCCCCAAAAAAAAAACCGTTTGAAATTGAATTAATGGGAAATCACGTGGCTAATTTTTCTTTTCGGTTTTTCAGGTTTAACAGAAGTAAATGAAGAAAGATGTGATCTTCCATCGATAACAAATTCCCTGTTGAGTAGTCAGCACCTCCACAGTCACGTACCACCTCCACAATTGCATAGGATATCCCAACCACCTTCCTTAAAACGATCCCACATTCACAATAATAATTACCCCCTCCTTAATTCGGCGCCTTTGTTAGGATCGGCACTGACCGCTCCGAAACGGAAACGTGGCCGTCCCAGGAAATTATCCGGATCCTCGGATTTCGCTCCTGGATCTCCGAATTCCGATACCGACGCTTCCGACGCCAAGACGTCCGAAAGCATCCTACCCGAATTGCTCGAAGTGAAAATGGACTACGGCGATAGGGATAAAGGTGACACGAGGGAATCGTCTTGCGAAAGGGAGAGGTACAGCAACGGTGAAGAGAGGAGAGACAGAGACAGACTTAATAACGAAGAGCATTTGCCTGGGACGTCGCACGGGGTGGGACGTGGGAATGGACATGATAGCGAGTCTTACGCGCTGGGTGAGTTTATTAATCCGAAAGTGTTTATAAATCTAAAAATCAAGAGGATTCATTTTGTCATGCACAAAATGGTGCATATTCTTGGAATTGTAATGCTGAATTCATTTTAAATGAATAAAATTAATATACTTATGATGTGGCTAAGATTGTTGTGAGTTTTAGTGACTATCAGAGGCCCAAGTTAAACTTAGCTTGTTGTAGCTATTGCAGGTCCAACATAAGCCAGCAAGAAATGCTATTGAACTAGCAAGAAGTTTTTTTTTGTATTTACAATTTTTTCCAAAAAAAATTTCCCCTTCATTCAAAAAAGAATTTTTTCTTAAATTAAAAATTTTTCTGTAAAACGTTAAAAAAAATTTTTCCACAATTTTTCTTTACAGAAAATAATTTTTAAAAATGTTTTTTCTCGTGAGCTCTTGAGGCTTAAAACACTTAAGAGCTTTATAATTACTCCCCAAGTGCCCCCCTGTTCATTAAAAATTTTTTCGGCATTAACAAATCGGATTTTCATGAACCTGCATATTTTAAAATGTTTTCAGCTTAATTAGGTGATGGTGAAAATGTACAATAGCAATTTACATAAAAAATATTGGTTTTAAAAAATTGGTGATTATTCGGAGCTTTCTTCGACTCGGCTTTCGATATGCATGTCGGCTCGTTTACTCTTTAACGGTTTTCGGGTTTTAAATGCTTTAACAAAACTAACCATGTGACTTTTTTTTCTGTTTTTGGGGAAATGCTAATTTTTAAAACTACTAAAAAAAATGGAGGGTTCAAGGTAATAATCTTTCACACTTGTCTTTTTATAAGTGTTGTTTAAAAAAAAGTATTGTTGAACACTTAGCTTTTTCTTGCACTTTGAAAGTCTTTGCATGTTTTAATAAATTTTTGCATTATGTGTTAATAATTTTCTCTGTAATGAGCGAATGGGAATTAATTAATTTATTGAAATTTCCAGATTCATTGCTACGGCCTAAAATAAAGAGACGAAGTTCGGAGGAAAGCGCAGGTGGAAGTTTGGTTATAGATTTTAACAATAGGCAAGTTAAACAAGAAATGAGTCCGTATTCAAGTGGTACTACAACGTCTGGGACGCCGAATACCTCAAGTGAGGGAGCATCTTTATTATCAGGATCGACGGGAAATCCTTCACAAGGACCGAAACCAGTCATGAGGAGAAGAGTTAGAAGAAGAGCTAATTCTTCGAGTCAAGACCCCGCCGAACAATTGACAGAAATGAGTGTACGAGGTAAGTAAAAACTAAATAAAAGAAGACTTTGCCTGAGAATTTTAATTAATGGGAGTTTTTTTTTCTGTAAACAGGATTGAATTTATTCCGATACGCATCGGTTCAAGAAGGATTGTACAAATGCACCGAATGCGAAAAATCGGACGTTCTCAAAACATTCAAAAATAAATACAGCTTCCAACGGCACGCTTTCCTCTATCACGAAGGTCATCAGAGGAAAGTATTCCCATGCCCGGTTTGTCAAAAGGAATTCTCGAGACCTGATAAAATGAAAAATCACATGAAAACCGTCCACGAATGTTTCGTGCCTAAAGACGTTTTCCCGCCGAATCCAGTCGCTGGGGGTTATTTCCTGTCACCGCCTCAGCTACAGCAACAACACATGCAGCTTAAACCTCCCCAGGCAACTTCCTCACCGACTCAAGCTTCTCCTCGCTTGTCACCGTTAAATCCGCAACCTTGATCGTAAAATTTATTTTAAAAAAATTTTAATTTATTTTCGGCAAACGAAAAAAGTAAAAAAAAAAATGTTTTAATGAAATTTTTAAAAAAACTAGGGCATAGTGTTTTTTTTCAAAGTAACGCTTGCCGGCATTAAATTGCATTTTTTTTAAAAAAAAAAGAAGAAATTTAGGAAGCAAGGAGAATGTACTTCCTAATGGGATCTTATATGTTAACGATTTTTTAAATTGTTTTTGCAATATTTTTCGTTTTACAAGTTTTATCAGAAAAATGAGGGTTTTTTAAAAAAAATGAGCCGTACGAAAAAATTTTAAATTTGCGAGATTTTTCCTGTTATTTTTTGAAATTTTTATAATGCTTTATAAAATGTTATTGTTTTTATGAATTTTATAGCTATGAAAAAAATTTTATTACTGCAAAGTTTTACAAAGACAATTTTTATAGAAGAACTGTTTTACTTTTTTTAAAAAAATAAATATTTTTGTGAAATATTTTTCAGTTCAGGTTTAAGAAAATAGTATTTTTTAAAAGGGAGTTAAGATTTTGTGAGAAACACTCACGAAAAATTTTCAGATTGAGATTGAGCCTGCTTCTATTTGGTTGAGTGCAGAGTAGGTTATACAATTTTTCGGCTTTGAAAAAATTGAAGGAATGTTCGGTATAAAAAATTCTCTGCAACTAAAATAAAAATTTGAATCAAAATTGTATACTTGATGTTCCGCCTTTTTAAAAATGTTGTAAAAAGGCCATTTTTAATTTTTTTGTGTCTGAGTATTCCCCAAGAGTATTTTTTGTAGGAATTTCTCTTTGAGATTTTTTTTGAGTAGCATTGCCAGTAACCAATTGCTGCTGAAGAATTTTAGCACATTAAATTTTTTCGAAAATGACTTTTTGATTTTTTGGGAAAAAGTTTTGAGCTGTTTAAAGCTTTAACAATTTTTTATCAATTTAATTCTTCCATTTATATTTTGAATTTTTAAGAATAATTTTAACGTTGTCACAGTTACTTTATAAATTTTTTAAAAGATTTTTTACTAATTTTTATCATTCGTTATTTCACTGATCTTCCAACTTTTTATAAAGCCTTATGGAACCCCCAAAAATTTTTTCGTACGGTCATCATTCATTCCAAAGATTTAAAAAAAAAAGAAAAATCGGGCGATGGGTAACATCAAAAACACTTTTAGTTATTTTTTTTTATTAGTGCATTAATTTTAGCTTTAATTTTAATTACCGTTACCATTTTTAAAAAAAATTGCTTTCTGCCTAAAATAGTCGCCAGTAATTTTTAGTAGAAGAAAAAAAAACTTGTAAAATGAAAACATTTTGAAATTTCGACGATACCTCGAAAGCTTTATAGATTATAAATGTGTAAAATATTGAATAATTAGTTTTTGTTGACCGTAAAAGCTTTACTGTTAAATACTACAGTATAAAAATAAAAAAAATGGAGATAATTGAGATGCAATATTAATCAACTGAAATGTGATGTCGCTTGTATAAAGAGATAAAAAAGTTTATTTGAAAACTTGTTTTTTTTGTCGTAATAAGTAAATCTACTACAACGTTGAAGAGATGAAAAAGGGAAGAAATTCAATTAAAGAATTCTCTCCCCTTTATATTATAACATCAATATGTGATGTTTATTTAAGAAAAAAAAATCATGATTTAATAATTAATTTATGTACAATTCTGTTTATAATTGCTTACATCTTAGGCTAGAAATTTATTTTATGAAGTTAAAAATCTTTTGAATAATTTTTTTTTTGAAAAAAGAAAATGGGTATCGACTGGCACTTTAAAAAAGATCAAGATTGAAGTTGTTGGTCGGCGATTTTTTTATACTTTTCACGTCACACGTGATAAGAGTTAGACTCGTCATGGAACGCAGGTGCTTTTTTTTTCTTTATAAATTTTATATTTTTATTCTTCGATTTTTTTAATTCATTGGCTTGATATTGCAGCAAGAAAAAAAAAATTTTTTGGCTTCAGCCTGGTAGTTTTCGGTTGTTGGTTCACGCTCTTGTATATATTATTCATTTAAAAAAAGCTTTAAAATTTATTTTCTGAATGAAATTTCAATTCTACCAGGTTTAATTCTTTTTTTCTTTTTGTTTAATACTGTATATATTCTTTTTTATGGATATACTGTTTTTTTTTATTAGTACTTTTCTTTTTTTTTCTTGTTATATTTTTTTTTTGTTATCCAAAGTCTATCCCTTATTTCAAAAAGCCCGGTTATTTTCATTGTGATCTAATGTTTAACTTTTTTCTTTATTTTACTGTTATTTTTAGGTTATGGAATAGAAAACGCACAGTTTTTAGAAATTAGTGCCTTTAATTATTTTTTAAGTGCCTCGACGATTATTAAAAATTTTTAAAGAAAAATTTGTGATGACGGAAATCGTTTTGGGAAAAGACTTGAAATTAAAACGTTATCACTTGATTGGTAAAAGGAAATTAACTTGAACAGCGTTTGATAAGGAAAATTTTCTATGTAATGTTGATGAATTTTTTTCGTACTACTTCTGTCTTCCAGCGATTATTTTTTTTAATTATTGGAAATCTATTGTTTTGGGTTTTTGTTAATTCGAATTTTCGGGTAATTTATAAAATGAATTTTGAGATGTATTTTTACGATATTTGTAGTGAATTTAGCTTTAATAAGTTTAAAGTGTAAACGTATGAGAGCGTTAACGTATGAAATGGTTTGACCATTTTCAGAATTCTTATCGCAATCAAAAAATTGTCAAAATACTTTTTGAAGTAAAAAATTTTCAAATTTCTCTCCACACTGATAACAGACTTCTTTAACTTCTCCCAAAACATTTTTAAGATACTCAATACTCTAAAACCAAAAATTTCTCATATGCTTACGCTCTAAACATCCTCATTGCCTTATTAATTATAAAACAAAAAATAAAAATAAAACTCTTCCTACTCTATCAATGAAATTTATAAAAAATAATCAAATTATTACCTTAATTCTAGAAAAAATAAAAATAAATATAACTCGCAAAGTTAATTTCCGCGATACGAACCGCAGACGACTCACCTTACTCGTGAAATTAAAAAAAAAAAAAAAATGCGAGCGCTGCGCAAAAAGTAGCAAGCGCACTTGCATTTTACTCCCCGAATACGGAATAAGAAAAAAAATTAGCATTTGGGCACAAAAAGCGATTATAATAAAATCGTTTTCACACCATTTGCTTTATTATTATTAAATTAAATAATATACATATATTTGTAGTTCGTTTTTAAACTCGTGCAATCACAACTTAATTTGTAAATATTAACAGTTAATTTTGTAATAGCTGTATTTTTGATTCACATTAATTGCAAAAAAAAAATTAATGGTTAACTATTATTATCGTTTCATTAATTAATTCGTAGTGGCTGTAGACACTTCTTGTTAATTTTTTTAATTTATTTTATGTTTATTTTGATCGATTTATTATTTTTGAAAAGAAATCTCTAAAAGTTTGAAATCTTAAAAAAAAATTTATGTGAAAGTTTTGGGAAACAAAATTTTAGGCGGATGGAGTTTTCTTTTTTTAGTTTTTTTTTCTTGTTTTAAAGATAAAAATAACCGCAATAAAATGAGGCGTGTTATATCAAAGATATTTTCGACAAAAAAATTTTTTTTGATTAAAGCAATAAAAAAAAATTACTCGTGGATATTGAAGTTTTGTTAAAAGAAACAACGACTCTGTTGTATTTTGGTATTTTTTCTTTAAAACTTAAAATTATAAAAAAGGTGTAAATTGCTATTGTCATTTTCATCGTCATTATCGTTATCGATACTCTTTTTTATGATCATTTTTAATGATTGTAAAAGAAAGAGAAATGAAGTTATTACGTATAGAAATTTAAAAATTAATTTGGTGTCAGATTTCGAATTTTAAAAAAATCAAAAAATTAGTACCTGTAGAGGCTTTTTTTTTAAATGTAATTAAAATTATTTCATTTGTAATAGTAAACATTATTAACTCATTATTTTTTGTTTTTTTATTTTATTTTTTCCGTTTTTTCTTTTGATTTTCTTTTTTTTTAAATTATAGTAGGAGATTTGGGCAAATCTTTGTAAATGTTGTATATAAGTAGGCCTTAAACTTGATTTATAGGAAAACAAAGGATCGAAACTTACTTTGACTGTGCTCACTTTTGGGCACTCAGTGATGCTTTATAGAACTTGGTGTCCTGATAGTTGCAGGAGGCGCTCCTCAATTTCTGATGGGAGGGGAAAATTGAGTGCAAGCACAGACAGGTCCTAAAAAAGATTTCAAGGTTGAATAATCTGCAAGACCAACATACGAAACAAAGCTTCAGTGTCCTTATTTCGTTCGGTGGCCCTTAATTGCAAATCGCCATTACAGGGACTTCACCATCAATTTTTAAGTCCTTCAACTTTAAGTGCTTCTTTCCTTTAAGAGCAAGTAGTTAACTAAACCAAGCTGAACGGCAGAAGAAAAAAGAGAAAATATACAACCAGAATTTCTTATTTTGGTTCCAAAAGTACGAAGCCATATCACAAATACCCCGTCAGTCTGGAACTTTCAGCCGACTGCATATGGCTAGGCAGAGCGTTGTCCTCTTAACTGAGGACAATGTTTTCGCGGTCAGCAACGCGATTTTCGAGCAGCTCTAGAGTAGGTGGCCTCAGGCGGAAATAGAGTGGTGTGGAGGGAATGGAAAGGCTAACACGCCTTAATTGTTAATCCCACTAATCTGTCAAATCACTTGAACTATACCAATCTTTCTCAGTCACAATGAAAGAATGGTTCGTCCATTACGATTTTTGATGTCGCCATCAATATGGCGGCCCAATCAATTCTCACCATTTTTTTCATAGAGATTACGTCATAGCTTGAACGGCCAATGACTTCAATTTCACACAGATGCCGCGGTGTCACGTGACCTCAAACTGAGTACACTATGTCTTCAGTAAGGACAAGTTTTCAGTCACAAAAGTTTTCAGGGATTGCAGGTCTTCCTAGATTGTTTTTGTTCCACCCAAGGGTTAGAGTCGCACGTGTCACATTCCAGCCAATGGACCATCTAAACTACAAACCACCACCAATTTATAATTTAATTTCTTCTTACCTTTTCAGATCATTTCAACGACAGTTCCTCAGTATCATTCGACCAGAACGATTCCGTCGACATGAAAACAGAATTCGAAGTACAACAGCCAATAATGACGCTCAAAATAAACGAAGAGGCTCCAATAACAATCCAAGACAATTCCGAAACTACGGGCTATCATTTCCTATCCGACGAATACCTAAACGAAAAAGCAACTCAAGATAGTATTAACGAAATAATTGATAATTTACCAAAAGCTAGATCCGATTTATTGGAATATTTAGTAAGGAACGATGGTACGGTTGTGTGTAAATGGTGCGGGGAAGTATTACCCTCCAGGACCCATTGGTACAGGCATAAATATAAGCTGCACGTACCGACCGCAGGTCTGCCTGCAGGTTTAATAAAATGTATAAAGTGTAACACGTTTTTTAAAAGCCGGAAAGGTTACGTAGGACATTGTGTTTCGCGACACGGTAGCGTCGAGGAAGCGGAAAAGGAGGAAGACGAAGAACATCCTGTCATCAAAGAGGAAAAGATGATGGATTACGAAGAGGACAACATGGACGAAGTTTCTGAGAATATGGAAAAAGACGACGCTAACAAGAAGAATAATAAAATTTTTGAGAATTTTGGGAGAGGGAGGAAAAGGAATCAAATTAAAGACGAGAAAAAAGAGGATTATATAAAGCAAAGGGAAAAAGAAGAGAAATTAGTAGCGGACATAATAGCTAAGGTTAAGAAAGAATGCGAGGATCAAAGTATTACGATGTGTAGGAGAGGATATTCTAGGCGTTCAACCGTTATGACTTCTTTTAAGGAATACGATAAGAGAAAATAGTGCATATCGTGTTGTAATTACTAAAAGAAATCAATGTGCCAAAAGGAAAGTGGGTTTTCTCTTGAACATACCTGATGAGAGATCCTCCTGATTTGAATTGGAAAAGCCGTATGGGTAAACCACATGATGCGGCCTAGAAATAAAAAAAATAACAAAAAATTATGAAAAATCCTATTTTCTCGCAAGTTGGTTTTAAGAATTTTTTTAAAGGTGCCTCTAAGTATAAGGGACTTAAGTGATTTAAAAATAAAGTGATGATGCTTATTCAGCAAGACATTAAAAAGCAGAGAAAAAATAATGCTTAATTTCTTCCATTTTTTTAAAACTGATGTAAACTTTTTTTTTGGATAAATGAACGATCGTGCAAGTGATTTTTTTTTAACTACATACTTCCCTTTTTTTTAATATTAAGGTTGTAAATATTAATTATTACTTTGCATAAAAGGATCGGCTAGAAAAGCATTGTAGTGAAAAATACGTAAAATAATTTTGAGAAGCTGGCCATGGTTTATTTTCGATGAGCTAATATAAAGAGAAAGGAAAATGGTCATGACTTCCTTTTTAAATAAAAATGTAAATATTTGACGACTGAAACAATTTGCTATTCAAGTAAGTAATATTGTTAATTAAAAAACTTTCTCATTATAAAATTAAATTGCTATGAAGTATATTATTGATTTAATCCTAAATGAGCACGTAAGTTAAACCCCAAAAGCACCGTAATTACAGGAAAGCAAAGGGGGCTCTGCTCCCCTGTAAGACGTCATACGTCTTCTGCTGCTCGGTAGTTAACTTTGTTTGGTCACAGCCAATCAAAAAGCAGCAATTTAGTTGGCGACTCTCCTTTCAGGCTCTCTATCATCAGACCTGAGACAATGATACTGACAATGTGGTGGCAACCTTGTGACAAGGTTTTCAAAACATCCATGGCAATATTCCATATTTTAAAATATCGAGCTCTAAGCCCTATGACCTTGATTACTTTTTAAGATTTTTCTTAGGAAAGGACATCCCATTCAATTTAGGCCATAAAATTAAATTAATTCCTTTATTTTATTATCGGATAAGCTTATTTCGGGCTTAACTGTATCTAGCCCATCCTCAGCGATATCTACAAGATTCCATATTTCATAGAACTGTATATTTTATTATTTTTGGAAATACAGCATTTTTAATAAAATTTCATTCTTAAAATGTCGTTTAAATTTCACTACAGAAAAAGATTAGGCGAGACAGTGTTAGGTTATTCGGGTTAAAATATCTCCTTTCAATACTTTTAACAGATGATGCAACAGCAAATATTTCTCCTTTTGTTCTCTAATAACACTAATAATAACAGCCTCCCTTGTTATTTACAGAATAAAAACTCAAAATCTAAATCAAAAGTACACACATTGAAAATCAGGATCCAACACACGTTAAACATCATGTAATTTCTTCGATTTTCTTGTTATTTCCTAGAATTTTGATTCCCCCACACCTACCGCCTTTTATTATACAACATTCTATTCGCAAGAACCATTATGCCTGCCCTATTCATTCAAATTTTCAACAGGAAAAAAATAGACGCCTCAATGAAACAACAAACGGCGTACGTCGATTCCTGAATGCTCATTGTCCACTTCAAAGGAATAATCAAAATGGCTGACTTCATTTTCCTCCAACGGTCATTTCCTCTTCTATGACAATTTTTTTTCAATTCTACAAAAAAGGCCAAAACAAAGAAATAACATAACGCATCCATTGACACTTCAACTTGAACAACAACAATCATGATATTACATAACCTCAACAGGACAGATTCCTAGACGACGAAGAAGAAGAATAGAAAAAAAATATAAATGACCATCCAAACAAACTGCCTAAAAGTTCAAAAGATGCAATATCCCAACATTACCTTATAGTAAATCCACACACGCCTCTGTTTTCATATAAATATAGCCCCATGTTTACCTTATGGGTATCGGGTATCGATTACTTTATAAAAGTGTTGTATAATGCAATAGAAAAGAAGCCAGTATCGCGTTGCCGAAACGTGACTCGAAACCACGTGATATGAAACGACCAATCAGAATCATTGTTACGTACAAAGTCACGTTGCATTCGGTGTGTTTGTCCCACAATTTCAGATGATAACCATTAAAGATGCAAGTAGTTTATAAATATTATTACGATTAGTAACAGGTTAATCCTTTCACTTTTTGTTTTTAAAAACCTTTTGTGTTTTCATGTGATGTAATAATCATACTTGATCATATCGATAATTAGTGCAGATAAAAAAAAACATTCGGGAAAATTTAGTGTTGTTTTAGGATCATTTTTTCTTCTCACAACTTTTTTTTTTTGACATTTAAGTGAAAATGTTTGCTTTGCAATGCACAAATAATCATTTTTATCGGTTTTATTACTTACACGTGTGTTGTATTTTTTTCTGGCTGTTTATTAATCGTTGAATTAAGTGAAAAACAATTACATTTGTGAATTTTTGGATTTTTTTGTCAAAAAAAAGTAAGTACCAGTAAATAATTTTTTTTAAATAGGCCTAAAGCCTACTTGCCATATGTAATTAAGTGATGCATCAATTACAATGTGATTTTTATGATCCTCATGCAAAATCAACCTCAGCACAGGTGAAATTATGCCCTTGAAGATATTAAAAGGCTAAAGTTCGAGATTAGTTTTAATCAATCTAAAACCATATTAATTCATTCGAATAAATTTTTATAATAACACATGATTAAGCATGCTGCAATTTGACAATCACACGATTTCTATGTTTACAAAAGTGTCAAATTTCCTAAAAGCATAAGCGCTTGTACTTTCTAAAATTGATGCAAAAATTGTAAATACCATGGAATTTTCTTACAAAAGATTATAAACGCCTATGTGTTAAAAATATAAACATAAACATAATTTATTGATGATTTTGCTCATTAAAGTTATGACATTAGGTTTGAAGTAGTGGTTTTTCTTATTGTCTCTCGTGAGATTGAAATGAAAACTTAGTCTGCAATTCGTTGAGATCATTGTACAGTACATATATTACTGGTGTAAACTTGTGAGATTAAATCAGATATAGTAGGCCTAAGAATAATGAATGAAAGATAAGTTTGTAAATCTTGTTTAAAGTAGTTTAAATAATTTTTTTTAGTTGAGTCTAGTTTCAAGATTAATCGTTAAAAAAATTAAATTTTTTTAAAAAAAATTTTTTGCTGTTTACAATTCATTTAAGATTAATATTTTGCTTAAACAATTTTATTTCTTTCATTTACTAATTAATAACAAGGAGAAGCATGATAAATTATACTGAATACTAATTTAAATTGCGGTGGAAAAATGTACACAGAGAAATGGGGATGCCTAATAGAGTTTTCTACCCCTAGTGTCGCTATTTTGTATTGCTGTTGCCACAATTTTTTGTGTCAGCATCTTCATTCAATTTTAGGCCACAGCACCCTTTGTGGACAAAATGAGAAGCTTTATTAAGTGCCATTTTACATTCAATTATTTTAAACTGTAGTTGCTGCTTCATTTCGTTTTCCCAAATTATTTCTTTTAAAAAACATTGAAAAGGATTTTAGTAGCCATACAAGTTTCTAAATATTCATCTGAGTTCAAATCTCTTTTTGAGCGCCAATCAGAAAGGAAAAAGTGTGTAGCCGAGTCTAAGTAAACTTAAGGGGCTTCTTCGCGAAATGATTTAGTATAAATAAAACGAAAAATTTCTTTTTTTAGAGGTCCTGCATTTAAAATTATCGACCTCAATATTAAAAAGTTCCATCTTCACTGTGCAGGTTGACAACAGGACCATATGTTTAGCTTATAGCTAGCTGGGACCGTCCTCAGCTGTGGAGATGGAACCTTCTAATATTGATGTTGCGAATTTTTAAGACAAAAATGTTTTACTAATATAGTCTTTTATATTGTGAAAGTTTTTGCGCCTAATAGATTATGATTAGGCTTGCAAGTGTTTCAATTTTCTTTATTTTGAAGTAAGCATATCATGAACGTTCTATTCAAGCTATCGATTGCTTTCGCGGAAATCATTCAGCGTACAGGATATATTACTTTATTGTAGGAGGATTAATTCATGCAAATGTAATGAATTCCTTAGAAAAGGTAAAAAGAAAGGAAATATACGCGTCTTGCTTTTGTACAAAAGTTTCCACTCAAGTCAGCAGGCTCACAAGCTGATTGCATAGACATTTCTCACAAACGACTTGCTTAGAAGTAGAGTAGTAATAAAGTTTATTGAATATGCATCAAAGAAATCCTCTTAGTCCGAGCTAAGTAAAACTTTTGCCTTGTGCCTACAAATCGCGAAACATCAGTCAATCTGACTTTTAATAAAAAATATTCTTCTGACCCTCATCACCTTGAATTACAAAAAAGATCGATGAAATTCTGCCTAAATTTGGCAGTAAATAAGACAGAAGAAGAAAAACAACCCACGCTTATTTTACAGCAAAAAAAAATTCATCTAGAACATTCCTGTATAATTTCTGATTGAATGTCATCCCAATATAACTCAAATCAAAATTTGAATGACATAAAAAATTCTTTTGAAATAGGTTACATGAATGTAAACAGAATTCGATCACAGACCTCAATTGAAATCCGAGAGAAAATAATAATTCGTGCTCGATTTCACGTGCTCTACCTCACTACTTTTCAATTATTTGCACCATTGAAACATATATCTCTCTCTCTCATTTTTTATTCGCAAATTGCTGATGGCACGTTAATTTTGCTGACCAAAGGGATTCTTCCGACAGACGTAATATTTTACGCGTTATGTAACAAGCTTCATTTTCTAAAGGCGTAGGCGTATTAATAATGGAAAAGAGGGTGATTCCAGTGACTTTTGCACTTTATCAAATTTGAATGATTACTCAGTCCAAAAATTTGATTCAAGAAAGTTTTTTAATTTTTTAAATCTTTTTTCAGACTCAAAAAAAAAATGATCTTTTTGAATTAATAAGATGGAGGGAAAATCAATTTAATCGATGACACTACCGCTATGCTTTAACAGAATTCAGTGAATAGTAATAAGTTTTTGACAACTTGTTTTTAAGTTTAGAAGGTAAATCGAAGGTGGAATTGCTTTATGCAAGCAGTTACACCTTCTTTTTGAACAAAGTGGGCTAAATTTTTGCCAGCGAATTTCATAGGTCGTAATTCCTCCACATCATAAGTCCAGGCTACTGATATGTCTTTGCAAAATGCGATCAAAGACTTGAAATTCTTATTTGGAAAATTGGCCAAAAACTTTAATGTGATAATGACGTCACAATTCACTTAAATAAGGCAGACTGAAGAAAAATTTATCAGCTGGGAGTTGCTAGTGAATATCGTCTGCTATTGCGGTCGCGATAAGAGCTTTTTCTATTTTCAACATGATTGGAGCACAACAATAAAATCTCTAAAGCAAACAATAGAGAGACTACAATTAGAGAGTCGCCAACTAGAAGGGTTACGTGGGGAACCAAACCAATCAGAAAACAAATGGCGGAAAATTGACGACTCTCCGATAAGAGTTTCTCTAGCAGACGATTTTCACCAGCGACTCCTGACGGATAAGTTTTCCATTTGCCTACTTCATTCTTTGATTTTATTGGCAGATTTTTTGGCGCACCAGTAAGAAATGAAGAATCAAGAATTCGGTTGAGTTGTGGCGTCATCTCAAACGCGGCGCATTGTCTTTCCAAGTTTTAGTTGGAAAATCTTAAAGTTTTTTTAGAAAGGGCAAAAATATGATGTCTATACTTCGAACTAAAAATCTTGGAAAAGCTAGATTTACAAATCCTAACAACGCCATTCACGATTTTAGAAACTCATGCAAGAAGTCCCAGTTGAAAATTTAGCAAATATGTTTATATGCTCTTCGCGCTAAAAAATGTGGAATACCTAAATAATGTAGGCCTTACTCATTAAGAGTTAGAGCCCCTCTCTAAAACGCCAATGAATCAATAAGAGATCACACTTTTCCTACTAAATAATTTCACTTCTTTCGAGAATTTTCTTGTTCTATAATCTAATGTGTTTTTTTTCCAGTTGTTCTACTTATATATGCAAGAGGTTATGACCGTATTCTGAAGGAAAATAAAATGACCTCAGGTACTACGGAAGTAAGCAAGCCAGTCAAGCACACAGTGCATTGGTTTAGGAAAGGATTACGCCTCCACGATAATCCAAGTTTAAAGGAAGGCCTGAAAAACTCAACAACTTTCCGATGTGTTTTCATAATAGATCCTTGGTTCGCTGGATCGTCCAACGTCGGCATCAATAAATGGAGGTAAGTTCATATAAAAATGAATTAGCACTAAGCCAAGACTTGGGCATGAAGCTGCCCCTAATACAGACCCTGTAAATGTAATCAAACAATTTTTGATCAAAACATTTTTATTAACCACTCGGCACCTTAACCAGAAAAATCATTAGAGAGGATCGACCAATCAAAGAAAAGTCGACTCTATAATTATTCAAACTATTGCCTTAGCTCACGGCACTTCAACTCCATCTGCCCTTCTGGCAAAATTACTCATTTTTTATGTAAAACTATATTTTGACCACTTAAGCAATCTGGTTTAACTGTATGTCTTTGTTCCCTTATTGACCCATAATATTGCAACTTTATTTTTATTATTTTATCATTTCCCATACTTGAAAAAAAATCAAAAAATTGAAAATTAGGTTTTACGTCACAGGTCTCGTGCGATGGCAAGGTGCCCTAACGTGAGGTAGACTACGTGATACGTTGCTATAGGAACCTATTTCAATTTTGAGTTGTTCCCTTTACAAACACGGTCGATTACTTTATGGCGAAGACTTTTAAAAAAAATAATAATTTGAATTCCGATTTTTACATGAAATAATTATTTGTAAATAATTAGCATAGACGTAAACGTGACCATATCTCACCTTATGAATACGAATCAAGCTTTTCATTTATTTATTGAGATGTCTTCTCTCAAAAAGAAGACCCGGAAACTTAGATTGGGAAATATAATAAAAATGAATATGATTTTTATTCAAATTATCAGATTCATAAAAGTTTGAATGTTGACAGAGGTCGATGAGTAACAAACGGATCATTGAATTTATAACAGAGCGTTTGTTCGACAAAGAAAAATAAAAAATTAGAAATGGTTGAATGGCCAATTTAATTTATTGGCCAAAGTAAATATGCTCTTTAATTAATTTAATTTTCCTTGTAGCATAATTTCTCATTAGCAAATAATTAAATGTCATCAACCTAAATTGTCCGGTGTTATATTTCAAATATTAATTATCAGTGGCACGTGGGTAGTTCTTCGTAGGCTTGCCGACATCAAAAGATTGATTATAAATCATTTTTTGAAATAAATATTAATATGAGTTTAAGGAAAACGAGTTGGGAACCGAAGATACAGAGCTGAATGAGAGCCTAATGTTCGTCTTCCATTCAAGCCCTTCGCCAGATGAAATTCATGGCTGGCTACTCACTCTTGCGAACCCTTCAACAGAAAGTTTAGAAATTTAGTTTTTCTTGCCAATGTATCATAACCGATCCTAGACCGTCTAAATTGGGGCTTTAGCTAGACTCATCTGCTGCATGCTAGGCCAAAATTTTTCGGTTCAGCCTATCTCAGCCTCAGCTCTACATGAAACCTCCACTCCAGCTCACCATTCACCGAGCAATTGTTTCATTTAAAATTGAAAATTTTTAACCTGCGAAAAACTTAAATTAAATTCCAAGCCTTAAAACCTCTTTGTCTTTCCAGGACAATAACCTAGTTTCCCATGTCCTTTCACAGGCAAAACAAAGAAAAGCTAACTCTAACACTTACAGTTTATGATGCAATCGCAGCTTTATAAATTTCGCACCGTTAAATTTTTTCTTCCCTCTCAACTATATCTTTGTTTGTGCAATGCAAATTTTAACCTTCATACTCTCGATTATAAATACGATGAATATAAAATTAATGAGATAGATTAAAACTTTTTACTTAAGAAATCATTGAGGAAAACTGTCGAATAATTAGTTTTCCTTTTCCGCAGATTTTTACTTCAGTGCTTAGAAGATCTCGATAGAAGTTTAAGAAAATTAAATTCACGATTATTTGTGATACGAGGACAACCTGCCGATGCCTTACCAAAATTATTTAAAGAATGGGGGACAACGAATCTAACGTTCGAGGAAGATCCGGAGCCTTTTGGAAGAGTTAGGGATTTGAATATAATGGCAATGTGCAAGGAGCTTGGTATAAGCGTTGTATCAAAGGCATCTCACACCTTGTATAAATTAGAACAGTAAGTTTCCTTTAAATGTCTTTTAGGCAATTATGATTTCATAAATGATTAATTTCCTTTTTTCGCTTTAGCATAATAGAAAAAAATGGAGGAAAACCTCCGCTAACTTACCATCAATTTCAAACGGTTGTGGCCAATATGGATCCTCCTCCTCAACCTGAAGAGACTGTAACTCCAAGGTTCCTTGCTGGATCTCATACTCCATTAAGTGATGATCACGATGCTAAGTATGGCGTTCCAACCCTGGAAGAATTAGGTAAAGACTTAATAAATTTTTGAATTAATATGGAAAAATTTAATTTAATTTTTTTGAAATTTCAGGTTTTGAAACTGACAGGTTAAAACCTCCGGTTTGGTGTGGAGGTGAAAGCGAAGCGTTGGCGAGGTTAGAAAGGCATTTAGAAAGGAAAGCGTGGGTTGCGAGTTTTGGCCACCCAAAAATGACGCCTCAATCACTTTTAGCTAGTCAAACGGGGCTTAGCCCGTATCTGAGGTTTGGATGTCTTTCAACGAGGTTGTTTTATTACCAACTTACGGAATTATACAAAAAAGTAAGTTCGAGAAAAAAATTAGGCATGGAGGCACTGGTCCCAGGTTCGAATCCCCCTCGACTTGAGCAGGAAATCGGCTCTAGAAGAGAACATCTACCAATCAACTACCGAGTTTGACTCCAAACAAAGCTATCAAGATTGCCATTCAACGCCTCTAGGCTAGAGACTCTAAATTAAAAGAGATTGGCAAACTGTCAGCTATTAAAAAAATTGAATTTCATGACGCCTTGCGACTTCTACGAGAAGGGTATATAGGAGACATGATTGTCCACACTGCTTTCTATTTAAGACAGTTCTTGGACTAAACCTCCGTGATCGCTGTGGAAGTTCCGATTTTTATGATTCTGAATGGGAAAGTTCACCATCATGGCTGCCGAATATTCTTGTGGCAATCGCCATGATGTTTGGCGTTCAATTTTTCTAATGGCCGACGGTTTGCCAGTCTCTTCTAGTTTAGCGTCTCTACTCTAGGCCTCCCAGACTTGTCCTTCTTAAGTACGCAAATTTATTAGTTCAAGATTTCTCCGAGCTACATGTGTTTCGTGGCGCTGCGGTTTCTCAAGATGCTTCTGATTGGTCAATTCTAATAACGGGCCAGTCAGAAAAGGCTTGAAAGACTGCTGCGCCATTTTCTTCCGAACTAAAATCCGCGAGTTTAAGCAAAACAGCATACCCCATGTATTAAAGGTCGAAGTTTCAAGACTTGTTTAGAAGACCGTGTGCTTTAGGCACCATGACGCCACCGCCTACTTCCATTTTTAATATGAGTTATGGTGCCACTTTATTTTTACTTCTAAATTCTGTGGCAGAACAATATGTACACGACCCTCCCCCAGAATAATCTGACTAGAGCCTAAGAATTCTTGATTTAAGTCATTAAGAGGAAACTTTGAAACACCCTGCAATGACCTAATGTTCCTCCATTGTCTGTACTTTAAAATTTTCATATTTCCATGTCTACCTATCTCTTTCAGATAAAGAAAGCTGTGCCTCCATTATCGCTCCACGGACAACTACTTTGGCGCGAATTTTTTTACTGCGCTGCCACCAAAAATCCTAATTTCGATAAAATGAATGGCAATCCAATATGCGTACAAATTCCATGGGATGAAAACGCTCAAGCTTTAGCTAAGTGGGCAAACGTAAGTGCATAACACCCCATTTACCCCGAAACTTCCCATTACACTCTAATAAATTCATTTTCTTAGGGTCAGACTGGGTTTCCTTGGATAGACGCCATCATGACTCAACTAAGAGAAGAAGGCTGGATTCACCATTTGGCGAGGCATGCAGTAGCTTGTTTTCTTACAAGAGGTGATCTTTGGATATCTTGGGAGGAAGGAATGAAGGTTAAAAAATTACAAAAACGATTTTTCTTAAAAATTTAAATCGGAAAAATAAAAGTAGGTTTCATTAAATTTGTTTTTCAAGGTTTTCGATGAACTACTTTTGGATGCTGATTGGTCAGTTAATGCTGGGATGTGGATGTGGTTGTCTTGCTCATCATTTTTTCAACAATTTTTTCATTGTTACTGTCCGGTGAGGTTTGGCAGGAAAGCTGATCCTAACGGAGACTACATTAGGTAATTTTTAAATTATTTAGAATTATCTTGTGGCCCCAAGATTTTATTGTTTTTGGCCAATCTACATTTTGTGAAGTTGTTAGTTAGTTATAAGCGGTAACATAAGACCTAATCGAGGCTCAAGATAACCTAACCGAGTATGAGTGTCGTCTGGGGGGCGAAAAGAGAAATTAAATGCCTGAGCGGTTTGAAATTGACCTAGACGTTTTCCAAAGCCAGTCAGAAAGACTTTATTCACTTGAAGATAAAATTGACTGCGCCATAAAGTGAATCCTTCAGAGGAAGAATAAGGCCCCAAAATATTATGGTTAATCAATCTTGTCTGCAAAAACTAATATCTGCTTTCTTTTCAGAAAATATTTACCAGTATTAAAAAATTTCCCTACAAAATACATTCACGAGCCTTGGCTGGCTCCCGAAGCGGAGCAAAGAGCCGCTAAATGCGTCATCGGGAAAGATTTCCCATTGCCGATGGTAAACCATTCTGTCGTAAGCCGAATGAACATTGAAAGAATGAAACAAGTGTACAGGCAGCTGAGCAAATATCGAGGACAAGGTAAAAACCCTAATCCCATGCTTTCTTTCTTAAAAAAATTTTCCGAACTAATTTTAAAAAAAATCATTTTAGGGGTTTTGGCGACAGTACCGAAGAGCACTCCAAGTGGAATGTTTTTAACTCCGCTTAACAAAGACATGCCAGCTAATCAATACGAAAATTCTCAAGAGCAAGGGAAAAATCGAGAGAAAGAGACTGATTTAATATTAAATCGAAATCATCAAACTCCGGCATCTGAATATTACAACTGCAGCGGGAATGTCGGGATGATTCAAAGAAACCTGAACGTTGATACCGGATACACTCCGGACGTCGTCATGACTTCTAATCAATACAATCAATACTCCATTGATAAAAATTCTCAAAGTTTTCAAACCTACAGGCCGAGCCTGGATTCCGTTACTTTAAGCCCTTATCGAAATCTTTCAAAAGGGGAATCGGAATATCGATCTCCAGGATTGGAAAATTCGCCGGATAATTACACTCAAAACACCGAAATTCGAAATATGGAGAACCTTTCCAATTCAATGAACGCTCCCTTTGAAAATATGGATATTCGATCTAAAAATATGGATAGCCCCGTGTTGAGCTCGTTGGAAACCCGGCCCAGAGCCATGGATAGTCCGAATCGGTCGTATATCGTTTTGGAAAACTCGGAGCAGACTGCTAATAATTATCATTATCAAAATGAGAGGGAAATGAATTTAGGCGGGAAAAATAATGAGTATAATAGTTACGAAAAGGATACGAATTTCAGTAATTCCGGGCTGTTTGATGATTCCAGGAATTCTTTTGATGATCAAACCGGGAATAATAATTATACAGTGCAAAATTATAGTCAGTTTTCGTCCCATGATGAAAAATCAAAAAATTGAGAACGAGAGTGTTATTGTTTTGTTGAAATTTGTAATTTATTTTGTTTTGAATATTGAAAAGAAATTAAAATTTGTTGTGATGTTGAACGATTGTTTGCTTGAAAAGAAAATTAAATCAAATAGGAGTTGAAAAAATTTTAATGGAAATATCAACAGGGAATTGGAAAAATTTAGATCTAGCCATTGAAGGGAAAGAAATTTTTTTACAATGTGAAATTTAGATTTTTTTACTAAGGAATCTTTTTAGTAGTTTTTTGAACTTTTTAAGGGATCTATGGAAAAATTTTAATTAGGGGAATAAAACTAGCAATCAAAAAATATCGTATCTGCTTTTTTATTCCTTAAAAATTGCTCATTCGAAACAGTCTTATTTCCAGTTTTTGTTGAAAATTCTTTTTGATTCATGTGGAAAAGTTGCCTTTGAACTTTGGAACCTCTTCACACATAAAATAAGTACGCACAGGATTTGTAGTTTTATTTCATTGAGGCAGTAAGGGTGCTACTGTCTTTGCTTTTTTTCTACTGAAAGTTGGCTTATCATTGCTCAACCCTAATTTTCATTAAAAAAAATTTCTAGCTAGTATTCTCTACTTACAGAACGAAATAATAAAGTTGTATCTTGGTGCATCTCTTTAAGATCATCGCAGACGCGCCGCCAGGTAAATATCCTCTATTTTGACACTCTTGCAAGGCCCCTGCTTTTGTGGAGTCATAGTCGTTCCACCTTCTCAAAAGTGTAGGGCTTGTTAAACGATTGGCCAGAACCCTCTGAATAGCCAGTCCTTGTTAATTATTTATCAAAATATTAGTGTCAAATCCTGCAAAAAGACAAAAAGAAGACTTATTAGTATTCTTACAAAAAATCAGGTAACCAGTCTCTTTCAGGCAAGTTTGAGAAGCCAGTTCAGTTTTAAATAAAAAGCACATAATTAGCCAAAACGAAGAAAAGGGCTAAAAAAAATTTTTTAGTTGATGTTACATGTAAAATAATGGTAAGCAAACAACTGTCTGAGCAATTTTATTTTTCAAGTTTACTAAACTCATTTATAAAACCATTTTAAATCATTAATTGCAAATGCGGATACCTGAAATAAAAATCTTTGACAAGATTTTAGACTGAATCAATTTAGTTTTAAGTTTTAATTTTAAGAGCCCTATTTGCTATCAAATTATTATTTATTATTTTTTGGGGCCTTCACTTATCACTTTTAAACTCCCTTCAAGACAGATTGACAGCGCTACTCTGATATTTCCACAAAAAATTAAGAAAACTTGTAGAAATTTTAAAAATTACTATTTGAAAATGCTTGTACTTTTAGCACATCTTTTAAAGCGTGGTAAAATAATTGTTGGATCAATATGTAAATAGAAAGTAAAATTTTGTTGTATAATTCAAATATATAAAGTCTAAACTTATGTGTTTTTAAGTTGGGTTATTTATTATGTAAGAAAACAAAAACCTACAGAGTTAATCGCTTGATACTTGTTACTTAAAGGTTTTTATTTTAATTTTCAAACTTTTTCCAATTTTTAGCAAAAATCCTGAGTTTTAAGCTAAGCTATGACTTATGCTAACTAAAGCTATGTCCAAACTGCCCCTTACTTATTAAAAAAAAATCTCTGCCGAGAAAAGCGCACAGTTTCTTTATAATGTCTCCCAAGTTTTCCCTCCCCCGATTTTGGGCAAACATAAAAATTAAGCCCAAAACTAATCACGTGATCGCTCGCAGAGTGTAAAGCTTAAAACTGAAACTTTATAAAACGGAATTAAATGCTGGATAATCACTTATGCAACTTGTTTTTTATGACTGCAAATGAAAACGTATAAGCTTCATTCGCTCGAATTCTGTCAATGCGACCCTCTTAAGTCGCTTTTAAGATTATTCAGCAGGTTTTATTTAAAAAAACCCTTTGCTTATTATATTAGTTTGGATTTACCCAACAAAAGGCACCTTGAAATTATTTAAATTCAAAAAAAAATTAAAACTCATAATTATTTTAAACTGAAAAATGTACTGCATAGGCCTGTCGATTAAAAAATTGAATAATACAACGCAACGACAAGGAAGGCGCCAAAAGCTTAGGGTTAAAATAATAATTTTTAAAGACCCAAATTAACGGCGAGGATTAATCGACAAATCAGTGTCGGATTGAGCCACTTGGATAAGCTGAATATTATGGTTGGCCTTGAGCTTAAAAATTTCCCCCCCGGGCCAGCAAGCAAGCGAACCAGATTTCTTGGATCGTTAAGTTGATTTGTTAAATACTTAAGAGGATAGAGCTTTTGAATTGATTCTGAAGAATTTCTCTCTTGACTGACTTTGCGATGATCGATTCCAGAAATATTGCGGATGGAAAAATAGGAAATATCATCCTTCAAACGTTTAAATCTTTTAGCGATAAATGAATCACAATGTATATGGCGATCGTAAAATGATTCGATTTCCGCCATGATTGACATTGATGCAAGGCCAAAGTGGTTCAATTTCCTCGGAATCCGTTTGAGTAATTAATTTCCAGTACTATCTTTAAAATTCAAATGGAAGTCACGCTCCAGATTTTTGAAATATTTAGCGATTTCGGCGTCGCCTTAATATTTTTCTTACATTTCCGAAAGAAAAAAAAATTTAAAGCAAAAAATTTCAGCTCCGACGAATTCTCAAGGTGACAGTCCAGAAGAATTTAAGAGAAATTTTAAGAAAAATTAGTTGGAGCGCTAATTGCTCTTTAATGTATTGTATAGGGATATGGCTAATTACGGCGTATTATGAAAGCTAGGCTTGATAAATAATTTGAAACTGACCTGTGTCAACTCCCGTCTTCTAAATTTTATTCGACAGGGCCGGGTCTAGCCTTTTTGGCGCCCCAAGCTTCTTAATTTTAAATGTGCCCCGAGATTTTCTCAGGGATATATTTAGAGTCAGTCGTTCAAAAGAGCGAAAATATTCCTGACAATATAATTAGCCAAAATAATTTTTTTTTGCATTTTATGTGGTCAATAACGCTCTGAATTTGGGTCCGTCAGAGCCAGGGCTCTAGGCAGTTGCCTAGGTTTGCCTAATGGTAAATCCGTCACTGCCTGCAGATCCCAGTAAGAAACTCAGCTTGTGGATAACTAATTTAAACTCAAATTTTTCGAGGAGTTTTCCAAAGAAATTTCTGTGAGTTTTTCATAGAATTTCACGTTTTCCCTCTATGGTCTCTAACTGCACCCGAACCATTGAGACATTTCTTTATCGATCACTACCAGAGCTTTCCAGTCTCGCCAGATTTTGACAAGCCACTCAACTTAACTTGCCCTGAAGCCAAGCTCCTGGCACCAAAGACCAGCTAAGCTTTAAACGACCTTTCATATTAATAACCTCAAAAATCAAATTCTGCCCAAATAAAAAAAGCCATAAAGTACCCATAAAAAAACATCCTAAATCAGTATACCAATCAGAAGCTTTATTTAAATGCGGAAAAAAAATTATATCAGTCCTAATTAAATCAGTGGAAAACAGTTGCTCACCTTCATCTTATAATATCTAGATAACAACCTTCGTTCTAGTTTTTTTTTTGGCTTTAAACTATTTATGTCTTCAGGAACCTCTTCTTTGTAAATTAGGTTCGATTGTTATATAAGATCTATACCCACGTTTTCCGTATGAATGAGAATTACTCATAAATAATGAATAATTATCGAGCGTTCGGGTGATTCAGCGGATCGTGTGTTTGAGGTCTTTGTGGCGTATCGATGGGAATCTGTATAAGACATATTCCGAATTGATAAATTGAAATTTAGATAATAGAACGGGATCGATTTTAAATCGAAGGATTTAAAAACGATCTTACGTAAATCAGGTGCGTTGATTTTTAAATAGGTAGAGGAGTATGAAATATTAATATTAAAAAAAATTACGTCAGAGAAAATGATGAGTTTAAAAATTAAATTTGTTCTTAGGGTTTCAAGAAAAGGTTTTCCGGGAAGATTAAATGGGTTTTTTGGCTTCTCGTTATTCTTGGTTTCTGCAGAATCATCTTTGATCTTATTGTTAAGCAGGTCCTAGGTATGGGGAAATCCGTCTAAATTTGCATGTTTTCCTTATCAACTTTAAATTAACGATTACGAAGCATATAAAAGATAAGTAATACGTGCGGTAGGCTTACAAAGCGAGGATTTTAAAGTCTAGCGCCTTAAAATGTCAAGCCAGAGGATACTTTGGTTAGATGATAATTTTCATGTAAAAGCAAATGTCTAAGCGTCAAGAATGACTTTGGGTTTTAAATTTAACCCGAATAAAAGTCTGTAGATCTAATTTTTTTCGAAGCAGCAGTTTAGTTCTGCCGGTTTTAATTTGCAGACTAGCCTAGCTATAGATTTGTCAGCGACCGATTTTCCAACAAAACAAAATGCTCGAGGTTTCTAAATACTTGGTGCAAGCTCTTAAGTTTTTTTACCTTCTCTACGACATAGATGATTAAATACGATCATAAAAACCATATTTTAGCTTATGCAAGAGATAATTGTAAGCTATTGTTTCAGACCGCTGCTGCCAGTATAATCAGGCTGTCATCAAGAGCCAGAGCCAGGCAAACCAATAGCCAAAGTTGATGCCAACCAAAGTTTTTAACCAAAGCTGAAGCCATCCAGATCATTATTTAAAGCTGGAGTCCAAAAGATCGTCATTTACAACTGAAACAAAAAAAAATCTAATTAGTTTTTTCAAAAAAACAAAGTCGCATTTAGCAAATCAATCCTTGACAGTTTATTGACTTGACAAGCAGGCTAAAGGTTTCTCCTCAACAAAAACTTGCAAAAAAGGTGCAAATTATCCATGTTTATTAAGACTTCGGCTCTTAATAATTATATTTCTTGACACTTCCACCTTTGAAAAATAATAACGATTCATTCGGTAAGCATTAAAACCTATAATGAATAAAATCCTTGATCTTCTTCTACAAGGGGTTAGAAAACAATTAATTCGATACAAAGCCTGCTTCAAAAGCTCTTATAAGTTACATGAGTGAGCATTTTTCATGTTAATGCAAAAATCATCATTTTTATTCTCCTGGAAACGATGACTCAAAATAGACCTTTTCGGGAATATTCAAAGAGCGATTTTTATTTTCCTCTATTCATATTTTCATTCGCCCATACGCATGACTAAAAATGCTATAAATAAACGGATTTGGATTGATTTTGGCTCTGGCTTAATTGAAGAGAAAAATAATAAAAGGTTTTAAAATTGGAATGATACAGTAGTAACATTTTGAAAATTCGGCAGGGGCGAAGCAGGGAAATTATTTTAAGGGTAGCTAAAAAGCGGCTAAGGCGACTTCAGGAGCCTCTTATATCTCATAAGAACCTCGCAGGTAAGAGGCCCTTTAAGAAAAACAAAAATGAGCTAGGCGCCATTTGTAATCTCTGAACACGGCTCCTGGAATCTCCTTGCGGACATCAGCACTAGCTGGGAAGAAAATTTTTCCGATTTCATTGCAAGAATAAAATTTCAGTGTCGGTCTTAGAGTAAATTCAGGCTGAAGCCGCTACTGACCAACTAAATTAAAGTGCAAAATTACATAAAAAAAAAAAAATACTTTCACATCCAAAGATTTTTTTCCTCCATAATTTTCCTGGAATATCTATCATTGAAAATCCATTTCTTTTATTAAAGTTATGTAAGTTCACAAGTGCGATCCGACACCCTTCAATATCGAAAAGGAACAAGTGAATGCATAATCATCAACATCTAGACTATGTTGGCTATGAAACTGATGAAGACTAATGATTATGTACATGTACAGTACGTATGCTTTTGACGTCATAATAACTTCACCTGGATTGATCTCAGTTGGACAAAAAAAAAACAAAAAGTTGAAAGTGAAGTCTGGCAATTACTAGCGATTACATAACAAAATAACTAACATGAAGGGACATCGTTCGTTCGTTTTTTTCGTACCGATGAACTCTTCTTATTATGGTTTTTTATCAGCCTTGTTCTACATTTCGTAATTTTTAGTCCTGTTATTTTTTGGGGACTTGATTAAAAATTCATAAACTGCATTTATTGATAATTAATACACATAACTATCCAACTTCCAACCCAAGAATTTGTCCAGACACACCCATCTGAACGTTTTACAGATAAAAATAACGCAATATTTATAAGCGAATCCGTTTACCGATTTCATCTTCTGGTCAATTCGATTGCCCAAAGTAAATGCGGTATCTGGTTATTTAAATTGGGCTGAACGTTTTATATAAAGTAGGGTTTGTACCTGTTTAAAGTTAGGAAGTACTTCTTACCTGAAATTGTGTTTAGATGAAAGGTGGAGTGTATTCATTCACGTTGTGGATTTGTGTCTTTTAGATGAATTCTTAAGGTATTGGGGCTCAAAAGAAAAAAGACCGATGTCCATTGTATTTAACTGGAATTCGTAAACATTGAATCGCTTCAATTTTCCTGGAAAGAAAAACATTACAATTAGTAAAAAATATTATCTTGACATTCAGGTTGCATCTGACCATTAAGGAAAAGTTGTCTGAGTCTTCCTATAAATTCTGAGAAAGAATAAAGTGCTAAGTATATTTATTCTAAAGATTTGTTTTTTAAAATTATTATCATTCAGATAAATAATGAAAATGTTACTCTGACTAAACATCAGTCAAAAATTCTGATCCCAAACAATATTATTTTCATTTCAAAATATCTCCCCAAAAAAATTATCTTGATTTTTTTAAGAAAATGTGAAAACTTGGGCTTTAATAAGTGTCCTTCATTTCTTCAAGAGTAAGAATTTCTGGCTCAACTGAATCCTTGCTACAAATGCTTTGTCAAAATTTTTCTCAAAAAAAAAAAACTCTCCAAGTACTTTAAAAAACCTTGTCACTACAAAACGATTTGCTAAAATATTTTCTGTAAAAAATTCTCTGCAACATCTCAAAAATACTTAATGCCTCCACTAAAAAGATTTCCCATCTCGATTAAAGCTATTCAAATTAGCTTCAAATTATTTTACCTGAAAAATCTCTTCGGTCAACCCTAATCTTGTGATCAATTGTATCAACCTATGTGGTCACCTTAATTAATAGGGTTGCCAATCCATCAATCACTTTTAATATCTCAGGTTAACAACTCAAATTTCTAATTAAAAGTTTGGAGTTTGGAGTAACACTCACATTACTAACTGAATACCGTCGATCTCATAGCAAATGCCTTCATTCTCCTTCTTTGGGCTGCATCATTCATATAGATGATGCATTGATAAGGTTATATGTACACCTTATACAAAAAAGCCGGGCTAAGCACATTTCCCAGGCTCATTAGTTCTGCACATCCGATTGAAAAAAATCTCCCTAATAAAAACAAACACAGGATTTAACGCGGATTATCAAATCAATTCAATCAAATAATTTCAATTAAAAAACACTCACTCATTAATGACTGATGCTTCCGGCAAATTGACATATCATGATAGGGTTACGATGATAATCGAATTTTCATAGCTAATTTCCTCTCGAAAGCATCTTTAATCTATCACACGTTTATTTAAACATTATCCCATTTAATTTTTAACGACCAAATCATTAATATTTGTCAATTAATGCTTACTAATGATCACTCAATAACCCGCGATTTCCTAATGGCGAAAACGCAAAAAAAAAACAAACGTGGTATTAATCCCGCCCTCTTTTGACAAAAAATTGTCGCCATTTTCTTAAAATTTTTGTTTTGGTTAATTATTTCTAATTTACCGCATTTTTTTCCTTCTATAATTAATTGAAAATCACTAATTCGTACCGTAAATGTACATTGAAAGTGGAGATACGACGTATGAGAATTAAACCGAAGTTTTACTCTTAGAAGAACGACGTCGTAATAACGACCGTATTGTGCCGAGTAACCAGCTTAGGTTATTTCATAAAATACCTGTCTGTTTAGATGCTATTCAGAGTGAAGACATTCGTTGTTTCTAGTCTGTTTTTAAATTAGTTCGTGTGAACCGTTGTAAACTGGAGAACGGGAATATTAATTGTATTCAAAAAAGGAGAAGAATATCAAAAGTGCAATCGTTTTATAAATGAAATAATCAATAAGTGATCAAGTTTTTATCCCAGAGATAAACCTTGGTTTTTTGTGCGTGGGAAAGACGAATTTTCCCTTAACATATTTAGTGTTGTGTAAACTTGTTTCATCAAAATAAACAAAAATAAGGATTGTTATAATATCGGATTGATTTTCAAAAATCTCCAGTAAAGGTAAGCTCGTTACAAAAAATTTCGAATTTCGATCTCGCCACAAAAACAGGATTCTTAATAGTTCACCTGTAATTTATTCCTTTATACCTTGCGTGTACACCGTGACCGTTAACGTATTTTAAATAGAAGGGGGAGAAAATATTAAGGTATGGCCACCGGATATGTCAAATGGTTTTTTAAAATCCTTTTTTTATTTAAAAAAAAAAAAAACGGTTTTTTGACGTGGTTCTGTAAGCAATGTGCTATAGATAAACACGCATCATCGAAATTGACTTGACAAGGTCCCCCCTTGGATTGTGTAATAAAGGACATCGGCTGGAATAAATTCAGATTTCGACCGGTTCTCCTTAAGCTGTCCGAGGTCGAATATGTTGATACCCAGGTTGACGAGTTACATATTTATTGATATATTAACCGCATCAACGATTGATATTTCAGATTGCTATCATATTATTTAAGAAGATGAGCTTTATATGTAAATAAGGAAAACCACAAGATGTATTATTACACGAATAAGAGGAAAAGTTGAAAATTTTTTGAATAAAGCCTCGACAAGTGTTTGGAGTTTCTTGCATAACTTCAGGCAACTTCGGTTAAATAAGGACTTGTCTGACCTATATATAACCTTTGCCTATATTTCCATTTTAAGCCTCTGTTGCTTATTTTGCTAAAGCGCCACCTTAATTTACTTAAAGGCGCCATTAAATTTCTAAAAAAAAAAAGGAACATAATTCAGAAATATTTTTGAAAGACACCCTGTATTGTACATTAATAAGAGGAAAGCAGTAAATTATTCAAATTAAGCCCCTAAGTGTCCTACAAATCCAAAGAATTCTTCGTAATAACTTCTGGCATGTTTAGTTAAAGCCGAATTAAATTTTATATTCTTCTGAATGAATAATTTTCTGAATGTTAATGTGTTTACTTAAGGCGGTTTTGTGCAAACAATATTAAAAGCGCAGTCTAAGATTACCTCTTCAAAACTTTTTTTAAAAAAAAATCTAATCAATGAATGAAAATAGAATTAACATATAAAGTGTTAAAGGTTACCCTGGTTTGTTATTATCTTCCTTATATCGGGAAAATATTGTATAACATCGCCCAATATGTCTCCGATGACTACTTCCTATGACTCATTAAAACTTATGCTGATAGAGGATCAAATGCTGACACGATGAGTAATCACACAAGCATAATGTCATTTTCTCAATCTTTTTTTTTAAAAGTGTAACGCCCTCCTATTGTAAAATCCATCATGCAGACGTATTCGTTATCGATCGTTAAAGAATTTATACTTTCATGCCCTTTTGTAAATAATATCAATTACCACCTTTTGCCCAAACATGTGATTGTAAGTGTTGATTAAAATCAGCATCGTAGCAATCGTGCAGAAAGATAAAATTGATCATTTGTTTCAAGGATATCCCCGTCGTACATCTACACACACCAGATGAATAATTAAAATTATTCACCCTGGGTCATGGTTTCTTCTCCTTAACATTTCACTCTAGATGATGATTACGATTGCATCCTAATTTTTGCACATTTTTTTTCGAAATAGAAATGACACGTTTTTGTTTTGAATGAAAAAAAGATAAGATGGTAAATAAACATTGAAAGGGGAAGGGGGCAAGGCCGAAAGCTCGTTATAGACTTGAGTTGAGTTTAGAGCCATAAAGGCGGACAGAGAGTGGAACTAAAAGTGAGCGCTAGGGTAAAGATTGTCCAAAATCGAGTGGAAATATTGTCGCAGAAATATATGGTAAAGGCCCCGAACAGAAGGCCCTGGCGAGGATGTGCTAGGTAAAGATTTCAAAGAATTTTGTGGTAGAAAACTGTGCATAGGATACCACCCAAAAAAAAACGCGACTTTTGATAGCACACATCGCGCTAATTTTTTTTTTACCCTCCACGATGACTAAACTCATAGATTCGCGGTAAACCATGAAAAATGCTTCTAACAAAACTTTTTTCCTCCATTTTTTGAGGAAAAAAAAAATTTATTTAAAAAAAATTTGTGGTTAATTAAACTGACCCGTATTACATGGCCATCGTCCAGAATAACTGTTTTAAGTCTCCAACTACTTTTTAAATTGATTATCTGGGTTTGTTGATTCTGTAATATCTGATTAGCACATGTACGGTTAAATTGGTGTATCTACAATCACAATTTTTTTTTTTAACTCCTAGCTCCGAAGATGCAGTTAGATGAGATTTCTTAATGACTGCATAAATTATACGCATAAACAGTATGTAAATAATAGGTCCCAGGTTTGATCTATCGACCATAGGCAATCTGTTTCAAAATCGAAGTTTGACATTTAATAACTCGAGGGTTCGGCTATTTTGAAAAAGGTCAAGTTATGTCTTTTTTTTTTTTTTAGAAAAAAAGAGGATGATGCAAAAATTGAGTTAGGAATTTAAAAATTTTTAAGTATATAGGAAGCGATCGTTATTTCGCGATATTTCATTATTATTGACATAATCTGACGTGCTAATTATAGGAGTTATAATGCTATAATTGTCGCATTTTTAAGTGATCTGTCATTTTTTTAATGAAAGATGTGGAGGCAAGTTTGGCTAGTTTTGTACTTGCGGTTCGTGAGGATTGATAATATTGGTAAAATTCTAGTGGGTGAGTGTCAATATTTTTTCAAGTGCCGAATGAAGACCTCCGAATAATAGGAGGATACCATCAGCGGAAGACATAATCAGAAAAATGTCAGTCTTTTTCTGAAGCTGAGTGCTGGAGCCATCATAAGCGCTAACAAGTTTACCCGGGAGTGGACTCTTCAATGCATCGTCTGCTACATATAGAATTGCAATTAGCAAGTCTGGAAGGTGTCACGTCTTCCATGATCTCGAAATAGAAGTAGCCATGTTTGCAGGAGGGCAGCTTCCAGAGTTGCAAATGGCGATCTTGTATTGCAGATTATTTCCTGAAGTATTTACTCCCTATTAGGCTCCTTAGCTCCTCCTACGAAAACTGCTTTCAGAAGAATGACGGACAAAATATGTCCACGAAGCTGTTTAGGCGGCCTAATAGCACTAAACTGCATCTCCTAGCAGCAATCACTAAATCAAGAAATCTCGCATTAAAGAAAAAATAATATCCTACACTTCCTGCTACACTGATGCGAATCCTGCACGATATACCCACAGAGCCATAAGCTTAATAGTCTTTTAAATCTTATATTCAATTAAACCACATATTTGCAAACCGCAAATTAATTTACAATAAACGGTTTATATTGCTCTTCCAGGTTAATACCTTACATATTTACATGCCTCAACCCACTTCGTTTGCTCTAAAAAATCATCAGGAAATAATCCCTAATTAATGAGAGGAAAGATTTTAAGTTATGCTTAGGCCTTTAAAGAAAAAAAACTAGGACTGGTTTTTAAAAACCTCTTTGGGAAAATTCCAAACGTCCTCAACATCATATTGTTTATCCTGCCAATACCCATCAAAACTGACAACATAACTGAACGAAGGACGGGGAAACACTTTCAGATTTTTAGGTCAAACTACAACTTTTCCTTTCTGCAAGCACGATTAACCTTTTTTTTTTTTTGCTTATGCGCGTCCGTACCTGAAGATTAGGCTACAGACCATTAGCCAGCAAACTAATGTACAATTTTTTTTGTGAGGTATTACTTAACAACATACTCGCCAAAGGCGTAATACAATTGCTCCGATTTTTAAAAGTCTTTGACACGACGATGTGGGGAAATAAATCTCTATTAAATTAATTCATTCGTATATGATTTCGGCTATGACGAATTCTCTCTCCCTTCTTGCTTTGAGTTTTTTCTTAGAGGCGTAACACGCGAATAAACCTAGTAATTAAAAAAAACGGCCTGCTTAATTCCTCGACGGGTTTCGTAATAATTCAATATGCATAAAGCAAAATGTCATCGAGATCGATTGTTGAACTGGTATCGACTTTCTCTGCGTTCCAAATCATCATCTCTTCCATGTTTATTTCCATCAGGTGATGTCACCTTCCTTATGTCATGTTTAATTAAGATCAAATTCATTAACAATTAAAAAATTGAGATGATGCCAGAGTTGAACAGTGGCGGGTGGGAACTTTGTCAGCTGAAGTTGACTCCACGTGAGTGAGCTAAACTGTTAAGACTACACCCAAGCAGATAAAGGTTTCAGCTAAAGCCTAAAACCGTGAAGGACCACTTAGTTCGGGTCTTGCAGGCTGGTAATGACTCTAGGGACTTCAGCTCGGGTGTGCGTTGCTGTAGCTGACTTATCTGGGACCGGGAACGGCTTTATGTTTTTTCTGGGGATTTATACTAGTTTTCAATAGCTTTAGTAGAGTTTAGCTCCGGTCATAAATGTGTCCGGGAGACTCAATTAAGATTTCCAGCAACCTGAGTAGGATTTAAGAAGACATAGGATCAGTCATCTCTCCAGGAGACTTAGCTCCGGGTAGTAATGTCTCTAGAGGACTTATTCCCTCTGGTCTGTTCACTCAATGAGTTGGACAGGAGTTGAATGAGGAGAAAACAGAATATCTACAGATGGCGAGGATCAGGCAAGATGTGATGAGGTTCAAGAATGTTGCCGAATTTTGGTGTCTTGGATCTCGTCACGAGCGACAGTTATATCAACACGGAGGTCGCCGCCCGGATCCAGAGTGTTTGCCTATTTGCTTTGAGGCAGATTCTTTGCAGTCGAGTCCTCTCGGCCCGAGTAAAGCTCACTGTATATAATGCAGTCATGCGCCCAACGGTTACTTATGGCTGTGAAGCATGGAATCTGACCGTTCGCGACCAGGAGAGGTTGTTGGTCTTCGAAGGTGTTGCGTCGAATTTTGAGTCCAAAAAAGGGATCTTGTGACGGGGTTTTTAAGGATGCGCTCAAATGAAGAGCTCACGGGACAGCCTCTGATCACTAGCCTAATCAAGGCATGTCGACTTCAGTGGGCGGGACATGCAGCGCGCTCTTCCCCGTCCCGGATGATGAGGCAGATCCTTGATGGACGCGCTACAAGTCCAAGACCTCAGGAAAGACCGCGGCTCTGTTAGGAGTCCCCGTCTGACGGGCCATTTGCCAGGATAAAACTGTCTGGAAGGGAATCTGCTATGCGGCGATAGATCTTCAGGCTCTGTAAAGCCATAGAATAGAACATAATAGATCTCACTTTGTGCTTTTTTCGCTGCACTTCAATCAAGCTCTCTTTATCCCGGTCTAAATTTTCTCTTCTTCAGCTACTCATCAAACTAGGCCTCTAATAGCATTCGCATGTCTGGTCAGCCCGCCACTGGCGACTAGAGTTACATAAACATCCGGTTTTTAAAGGATCAAAGGTCTTTTCATTTCCACTGGAAGAGTAGCAAAAAAATTGGCCAATATTCAAGGTTTTCTTCATACCAGTAGGCTTTCCTCTTCAGTATACAAAACGGAGCATCGTCCTTATGCACATTTTTTCAATAATAGCGAATCTGTGCGTAGCCTCATCAAGGTTATTAAATACCTTATCAAATTTCCTTGTTTTCGCATCATTGAAAACCTTTCAAGGAAAAGGGAAACGTTATCCAAGAAAAATTGGCAGGACATGGAAAAGACGATAATACGGAGTGAAAGGTGCATGTGGAGACCGTTTGGTGTATGTTAGGAGACCTCTACGGTCTACCTAACACACCGCGATCCATGTTTTCACTTTCTACGGTCACGTCTAGTTCATTCACACTAGAAATAAGAGTATTATTGTTATCGTAACCGATTTTTAAGTCTTTATAATTTGCGTAGGCATCAAGGACTAGTCCTTTAAGTAAAAGAGAGAAAAATCGTTAATTTTAGATTTGCGATGATTTATCGCGTGGATATCTTATTATGGATAAGGAATGATGTTATCTTATAGAAGATGTTTTTTTTCTGAGCTAACAAGCAGTGGCCTCGATTATTGCTAAATGTCTGTGAGAGAAAAAACCTTTGATGAATTAAAATATATTTTTTTTTTCATCAGCGAATTAGATTCCTATTCATGATATGGGGCGATGGATATAATAATTTTTGTACTCGTTTTAGACCTTGAGGTTTAGGATTTTTGAATATGTTAATATTGTTGTTTTAGAAAACAAAGTTGGGAAAATTTTAAATGGTTAGATTTTTAAAAAAAAATTTAAAGACTTTTGCCAGTTGGATTAAGAGAATTAATTATAGTTTGGAATTTAGAGCTAGAAAAGTTTGCAAAAGAAATTTTATTTCCGAGCCGATGGATTAGTAAATTAACGGTTATTATTTAACTAACCGATTTAACAGGACTATTTGTAGCGTTATGGCTTTGTAGGTATGGCAGTGAATTGATACTGAAGGAAGTATCGAATTCCTATCTTTCTATCCTTCAATTTTTTTTTGTTTACTTTTTTTGGGTGTTGGTCGCATTCCATGTTATTTAGGGTATTGTTTCGTTCAGCTGATGGAAAGTAAATTCAATAGGAGTTGAAGGACTCCGGGCTTAGAGTAAAGGGTTTCGGGAAATCTGTAGATAAGTGCGTTGGGTCATGGGTAGGTTTTATGAATTTTGAATTTCAGGATTAGGGTTTTTTACAGAGCAGTCAAACCTCAGTTTCAAGAGATAATTCTTAGGCGGATTTCAATTTGCTATTTTGTTCGAAGCTACAGAGAAAGCCGTTATCTGTCCAATGGAATTTGATGGTAACCAATCTTTAAATTTGAGCTAAGCTCAGCCCACTGAGCCAGCCTCGCGGCTCAGTGGATAGCGTGCCCGACTCACGCTCGGGAGTCTCGATGTTCGATTCCACTCTACTGTTCGGATTTTTCCCGACCTTATTTCACCTCTGACCAATGTCACCTGCGTCATGTGAACTTAATTCGAAGATTTGGGGATTCCAGAAAAGCGATTAATGTGTGTTGTCGCTCGGTATCACCCCCCATGCAAGGAAGTGGCAAACCAGCAGATGGTAACTTGCTTAGAACATCCTCTCTACTTAGGCGTTCGGAACCGACATTAAACTGTAGGTCCCATATAGCTGTGTCAACTCGAAACACAAACCAGCTATAGAGGTCGCCTACGCTCGAAAACGAGCATGGCACCCAAAGAAGAAGAATCTTTAAATCAATCGGTCTGTTCGTTTATCAAAAATGAATTCTTTCAATGGTTTAGAATATACTCTATGTACTAAGCAGAGAGATCATTCTTGGGAGTTTGAATGGTAGTCAGCAGAAAGTAGTTCTAGGAGCCTTCATTTGGAATCTGTCTGCAGCCTTTAAAGCTGAATTTCTTACCTTTGAAAATTTCTGTTGTCCTCCCTTCAACAATCATTTCATGTTAGTCTTTTTTTTGCAGAGTCTTCATTGGTGATTCTTACTTAGTGTGAAACTGAAGCCAAGCGTCCTCAATCAAAACTGAAACACATATGTGGCCCACCTGCAATTAAGATATGATCTGTTTTAGTCGTAGAAAAGAAAACGGAAGTACCTGGCTTTGCAATTTAATGTTAACGGTCATGGGCTGTCAAATAGATTTGCTATAAGATTATATATTTCACACATACTGCAGACTTTCATCCTCAAAATAAACAGCCAGTGTAATTTTCGTTATTCTGAAAACTAGAAAAATCCCGAACTCCTCACATTTCTTTCTAATAGACTATCCTGTTTTCATCCCAGATTTAACTAAACCCTGATACAAATACTTTCGAGTTAACATGTTCACCTACATCTTTTCATAATCAAAATTGCTCACGATGAGGAAAACAATCATGAAAAAATAAAAATGTCCCCTTTAACGAAAACAGCTACGGAAAAAGCTTTCACGATTCACCTTGCAAATAACGACAGCCTCAATAATAAAGCTAATAGGAGTGTGGCCACAGTGCACCACTTCCGGAAGAACCTTGTCAAACGAAGAATGCTAATTGAATTGGAGTTGGCACTGCGATGCTTTGAATATGAAATAGACCGAACGACTTTGACAGCATGACCACTTGTATTTAAGAGGCTGATTAGCGATAATTGTTAAGGGTGCACGATGAATTATTTATAGTTTCAAATACTACGCTCAAGGTGGGCCGTAAAAAACTCACCAGAGATGATATTGCTTTTTTTTCTTCTTTCTCAACATTTTATTCTCATCCTACATTCTCTCGATAGAAATTTCGAAAAAAAAATATCATAAAATCACTAAACTCGATAATACCACCCAGTCCGTTATTGTCTAATACCTTTCCTTAAAGCCAAATCACTTATTATAACGTAAATGGTTGTATAACAATCATCGTTAGTCCTTAACTCAAGTTCCGTTGATGCTATTGAAGTTCTACCGGAAGACATAACCATTAAAATTCAAATCTTTATTTTTTTTCGTTGGGCATAAAACACAGTGAAAGGATAAATCAATCAGAGGTACGTCGTGGAAGTTCTTATACGAGAACAAGTCTCTTATGTGTGCTCTTATAATGCGTGTTCCTTCGAAATGTTAATCCTGCCTCGGAGTAATTTTTATATTTTTTGTAATCGAAGCACCTGCGAATAATTTATAGTAATAAAATTATAATATGGCATACATATTATGAAAATTTAAGCTGGAAGGAATTTTAATGCGGACGGAGAAGCAGCAACGGCTGCTAGAGCAATTAGGGTTTCATAGGAGAGCTTGGGCCAAGAAGGGCGCAGGAACTTCAAAGATTTGGAGCCGGTTAAGTTGTGATCTTATTACAGTGTTTTCCCGCTACGGGAATGGGCGACCCAGAGAGCTTATTATGGCGTGCAAGAGACCCTAGCCAAATCCACTGTCTTGGGTCTTGCACAGCAAACCCTTGGCAATGATGGCTATACTAGGGAGCTAAATGCGGTGGCTTCCCAACATCTTCCGCAACGCAGCACAGGAGCCATACCGTCAGTCCTCGACTCAGCTTCCTGTTTTCTGGGCTTAAGTCTAGTCGACTTCTACCGTCTTTAGCCTTAAGCCAGTACTGGTAGGACGCTGTCCCCTACCAGAACCCTTACCAGATTGCTACCCCCCGGGTCAGAAGAAATCTGGAGCTCGTCAAGGGCAGCTGCGCCAAACCTGAAGCAGGACTGTTAATGTTCCCACCGACTAAACTGTGTTCACCAGTGTGATTAAGACTCGCCGATCTCAGAGAGAGAAACATTTCGCTCGCTTACCCCCGAGAGGAAACACTTGATGAACATCCTAAGAAGACTTCGGCTTCGTTAAATTAACATCATTGGTGGTCGTATGGCTGTTCACAACTGGCTTGCCACTTGCCAGGATAGAGCAGCCGGACATTTGAGGTGGCTAGAGGATGCTGCAGAAGAGATTCGAGGGCGACATAGCCGCTGGAGGCAACGAAACTAAGTTCCAACAGTGAGACAATGTATATAGCTGGCGTTGAGCTAGTGGTGCGGCAACAGGGCTTTGTGCGCTGTAAAGCCACCAGTGTGAGAGCCCTCTTTTCCCCTCTCACCTATCTCTCCCCGGCTCCCAACTGGGTGGGCTGTTTATTGGGCTATTCTTGGAATTTTTTTTTCTTGGGTCTTTCGACCTGGGGTAATTACCCTCCCGCCCTCTTTACGGCCCGAAGCGAAATTTACTGCGCAGAGGAAACCAAAGAATAATTGTTTTTAGTTTTGATTGATACGCCCGATGACTTTTACGAGCTTTAAAGGGCATGAAAAAACAAAAGAGGTTTTATAACAGCAAAAAATTAACGTCAGAGGTGTATATAATTCCGAAACCTTGACTCCCTGGTTTTTGTTGACTTAAAATATTAGCCCTAATCGAAGAAAAAAGAAATATTCCATCCATACTTGGAAATATGGAGAATGTATAACAAGTTTTTTTTCTTTTTTTAAATAAATCGTAAAAGATGATCGAGCGTATTAATTTCCAAAGGCATCTTAATGTTTTAGGCCACGCGATTAACATTCTACTTCCTTATATGCATCAGGTTAAAAATAAAATAAGGTGAGGATTTGACTCTCTTTTAGGTGAAGTATTGGCATTCGACAGCTTCTTGTATTTAAAAGGATGATAATGCCGATATTCAAGGTCATTTGGACGTTGGTTCAATATCATAATTGCGACCCTTTAAGTTTACCAAGTGTTTATTTTTAATTTTTTTTATTGCTTCTTGCCTGGTTCTTTATCACCTATAATTTATTCACATGTTTGCCAATGTGGTTTTGTTTTATTATATACCTGCCAAATTAAAAGACTCCGGTTGTTTGTGGACTATGATACCAAGAGGTCATCTTTAGGTTATTTTTGGTTACAAGGAAAGGATGTCCGTGTTTCGTTTTAAAGCGCAATTGGAAGAAATGGTTTTTTTAAAAAAATGGAAAGTTGAATAAAGCCAAAAAAGAGTTTGGTCTTGGTTTATCAGCTTTGAAGAGGACAGAAAATCGGATTGCGAGTTTGGCTAATGGCCAATGGGTTGTTGCTCGCACAAATGTATGCAGATCAGTCAGTGACTTTAGAAGAGGAAGTTAAGTCTCTTAGGTTATTCACTTTGTCGTTGCACTTAGATGAACAGATATTAACAGTCAGAGGTGAAATAGCCAAAAATGTTGAGCTGCAGAAGGCAAATATCAATATCTAAATGTAGGAAATCCCAAAAAATCGGGTTATGTCGGTGTATAAGACTGGAGCAAAAATGCTGGAACATCTAGGCAGATTTGGAAACGACAGACTACCTGGAACCACCCACGACTGCAACCACCTGTCCCATCAAAAGATTACCCAAGAGATAGTCCAATATCTGTTCCTCTACATTCAAGAACTAAATTGAAAGAGCAGACCTCTGGCCTGATTGTTCAGCAATAATGTAGCTACCCAGTAATAAGTATCTCATACTGACTTCCAAATAAAGATACCTACTTCAGCTGTTGAAAAATTAAACTCTAAATCATTTCATCATCAAATTTAAGCACTAAAACCGAGATCACCTCATACATTTATCGCTTTCTAAACCAGCTCCGATACTCAATAAAAACCTTGCCCAGAAGATTATCTGCATCTCGATAACATTCAAACCGCGGATCATCAAAGGCTACGATGACTTGAACTGGATATTTTTAAGTCGACAACCTCATTTTAATTAAAATAAAAAATAAAATTACCAAAAATTTGCATTCATAAGAAAATTTATATAGTCATGTTGGCCTCGAACTTATAAAAGAAATATGGAACTGACTTGATACAACAATAAACAAAACATCACTTTATAAGCAAATTAAAGAAACATCCATTGAGGATGAACCTTGCCTGGCCCAAACCATTCCCACTCTTTATTAAGTGTTATAAAATTTTCTTGGCCCGTGTTCAAAACTCGCCGAAAACCAAGGCATAGCAACAGCTCTGTGCACATTTCCGGGTTAACAGTCCACAACATGAGATGCATTATGTTGGGCAATAAAAATCCTATGCAATAACATTTAATCCTATTTAGAGCAATCTTGAACAGAAGAAAGAAAAAAAATAACTTTCCTTATAATTGTTAATAGAGCAAATTACCCTAGAAGAGCATAGAATCATGAAATAGATTCGATAATCGTTAATTATCAGCTAGCAATTAACAGCGAACAATATAATTATAAACAAACGAGAATAAAAAGTAATGGTAGAGTGACCATTGGTCATTTAACCATAAGGAAATGATTACTTACCGTTGCATTTTTGTCCGGATTCCATTCGCTTCGAGCTTTTTAAAATTCGTCCCAGATTTCCAAATCATTTTCGCATACTTTTTTTTGTTTCTTCCCTAACGGTGCGTAAAAAATATTCAAGCCTGAACAATCGCGGGACATTTAAAAATCGTAGCCACATATTGGAATTGCGCCAATTTATTCAGGAGAACTGTTATCTTCTCTGCCTTATATCGACAGGCGCATTCCGATGCATTATTTTCGTATTAGTTGCGAGTTTCAGGCGAGTTGATATATTAAAAGTAGAATTCATGGTAGTCGGATACCTGAGCGCTGAACTAGGTCTTTGGTATGTTCACACTTGGTTAACTACGATTTTTTTGTGTATAAAAAGTCTTGTTTTCATTTCCCCTCCTCGGTTTTTCTGTGTCCCTCCGTTTATCTGTAAATAAACAATCGCAAGTTTTTTTTTAGCAAGGCATGAAAATTGAAAATCACAAGGTCCAGATTAAAAATAGACCGAATTTGATCGACCGTTAGCCAATGATGATTCAGCAATTATCGTCTATGATATCTAGGGCAGTCCTGCCAACACAACGCAGCACTTTCAAAAGAGTTAGAACCGATTAGATAGGATCGATTTCCTGATATTGTGGATTTTTTTCTTTCTTTTCTTTTGTAATATGAATCTTTTTTAATTTTGTTTTAAGAGGAGTGAGTAGGCATAAGAATATATTGCAATCAACCTTGTTTTGAGAGGCGCAGTCGCATCTAATTATACTGGTTGGGTGATTGCGTTTTTTTTTTTGCCTACGAGATCCCGATGGTGAATTGTTTGTGTTGGTTAGTTGATTGAAAAAATTCAAGGAAAATGGGAGCAGGTATCAAGAATGTTATTGTGCCCCTCAAAAAGTAGTGTGCTTGGTGCCAAATTTCAAGTCCTTGGTTTTTATGCTTAAATTTTAGTTTGTTAAAAATCTTACCACAGCTAACGGAGATTCTCAGATGTTCTGTTCTATGAAGCTAGGCTGACCGGCCCACGAGATCTATAAAGCTCTCACGATTGTAGGAGATTTGAAATAGTTTGTCTGTGGTGAGCCTTGACCAGTAAGAAATATTTCTCAACCGAGAAAAGTTTTTCTTGTTAAGTTCTTGTCTTTTCTTGCTGATGATGATCTGTTATTACACAATCTTCTTAGCGTGTAATAGTGTTATATGACCTAGAAGAATAAAATAAACAAAAAGTAGTAAACAGAAAAATCGGTTTCCAAGAACCAGGACTGTAGACTCTGAGATATTTGTGAATAGGCAGTTGATAAAATTGATGAGGGTGGACTAACAGGCTTGAATGAAAGTTCGTGAAGCCATTTTAGGCCATAATTAGGCAAAACCAATAAAAGACTATAATTATTTTCATGTTTACCTGATTTGCGTTGTTTGAATTTTGGTTCTGATTAGATATCTGTAATTTTCTTGTACGAATTAATTGATGTATGAATATTAGGGTGTCCCTTATTTTAACAATTTTCGAATTTTGATGTTCTCACCCCCTAAACTGGTGCTCTATAGTGCAAGAATGAACCCTAATTTTTTTTAGAATTTTTACTCGCCGGGAAAGCGTGCCGACTAGAGCTTAAAGTGTCGAAAAATCCCATAAGAGCCGAAAAATTCATAATTTTTTTTTCTTGAAAAAACATTTCTTTCCTATCGGAAATTTTGCGTAGATTACGAATCTGAAGTCCGTTTTTCGATATCGCTTACGGTTTTTCAGTTATAAGCAAAAACGGTTGAAGATTGTGTGAGATACGGCGTTTTGTCCAAAAACCACCTAAATTACACCTTTCACCGCCTGTAGCTCGAAAACCGTAAGCGATATTGAAAAACGGACTTCAGATTCGTAATCTACGCAAAATTTCCGATAGGAAACGACTGTTTTTTAAAGAAAAAAAATTATGAATTTTTCGGCTCTTATGGGATTTTCCGACACTTTAAGCTCTAGTCGGCACGCTTTCCCGGCGAGTAAAAATTCTAAAAAAAATTAGGGTTCATTCTTGCACTATAGAGCACCAGTTTAGGGGGTGAGAACATCAAAATTCGAAAATTGTTAAAATAAGGGACACCCTAATGAATATATAACGGTTTTCTCAAATATAAATTTTTCTTTTCTTTTCAGGTGGTTTACAATCAGCTATAGCTAAGCAAACAAGGTAAGTTACTTTTATGAACCTTGCTTAAATAGCAAATACCATGGTGTTCCAGGTCTTGCAACTTGGGGTTGTCTGATTTCGAGTACAAAAATAGCTCACGGTCCTCCGCTAGATGGTGTATGTATCATAGCGGCCAGCCAACCACAAATCAAAAATAGTCCCATTTCATGTAGGACATTACTAACGGGCCTCTGGAGCTATCAGTTTTATTGGTCTGCCGCCAATGCGCTAACGTGTTTTGCATGAACTAAAAGTTAATTCAATTTCGGAGTCTGGGTTGCCGTGGAAGTCAAGGAGTTTCAAGACCTGGAAGACCATGGGAAAAACTATTTATAATAGGAAAAGGCCTCTAGTGTTTTAGGAACAGGTATGCCGTGCTCAATCGATCTTGTGAACATGTGATTGACTGTCGTATACTGAAAATCTGAACATGAGAGGTGACTGTCTCATACAGGAAAATCTGAACATGAGATGTGACTGTTCATATACAGAAAATCTGAACATGAGATGTGACTGCCGTATACAGAAAATCTGAACATAAAATGTGATTGTCGCATACAGGAAATCTGAACATTAAACTACTGTCATAGACAAAAATCTGATACCTTGCTACCCTGCTGTATGTTTCTCTTCAGCCTATCTTGTTCGGCAATATGAGGTGAAAAACTCTTTCATGCAAGCCTTAAGAATCTTTCTGCTCATGACTCACACTGCAGCCTAAAATCTCAAAAACAAACCATAACCGCATACCATCTGTGTCAATAATTCCTTTCTGAAAAAACTTTTCCTATACCTCAGCACCTAAATTATTAAGGACGGAAAAATTTCACGAAAGCCTAATATCGATGATAAAATAAATGAATGGAACTTCACCGGGTATGGCACGGATTTTTATATTCTTCAACAAAAAAAAGAAATATCATCGTCGCCGATTTCTACGCCCTAAGGTATATATCCTGTAGCGAAAAATCTCTTATCAAAAGGGGGAAAAAAAGACTTATAATCACGTATGCAACCGCTGAACAATGAACCGCATTTAACATTACACCCACAAATAATTACACAGTAGCGGATAAGCCAGTGTTATGTCAATGTGTGTAATTGTCAGTCGCTTAGAAACCGCCAACCGGTACACATATAACACGGGGATACAAATCTTCGTTTCAATTTTTTTATAAATCGTTAACAATTTTACGTATTCGGGTCGATTTGTTCGTTATCTTGGATTCTTCGTTTATTAGAAAAAACATTCTTTTGGTCGGTTGCGTGTGTGATACAATATCCTTAAATAATATTTAATTCGTTTCTGAGAATTTTAATTTTTTTCAAAAGACGGATTTCATGTGGAATTCGATTTTTTTTTTTTTTTTTTGAAAAATGAATAATGTAATCGAGAATTACTAAAGAGGAAATTGATTTTCGAGAGTTGTGGATTATTTGGCGATGGAATTGGTTTTGCTTGTTTGGTAAATATTTTATTTGAATTGATAAGTAGATAACTAGATATTTTCCCTGTCGGCAATTCTCATAGGGATCGGAGTTCGGTCGGTGGTTTCAATTTTTGATAGTGTCTGGTGCGATTTTTGGAATAGCCGAGAAAAAAAAGGGTTGGTTTTTCAAATTGTAAAAGAAAAACTTTAGAATATTTATTTTCGGAGGGGGAGGAGACATTTCTGACAGGTTTGCTTTCTTAAAAATTTTCATAACTTCTTAACTTTTTTGGATTTGCTAGACTACAGAGATCATAGTGGGTTTTTTAGAGGATAGAAGTAAAAATAGTGACGAGTTTTCAAAAAATGCGAAAATTCTTAGGTTTAATTTTTGCTGCTTCTAGTCAAAGTCTGGCGTGCCAGAAAAAATTCTTTTGCATTTTCTTTCGCATCTCAGTCGACCCAAAAATTCAATAATTAGGAAAAACTTCTGGGAACAACCTGGTAGAAAATTTTTTTTCGCACTTTGATCAGATCCTAGTTAAAAATGCTTTGTAAGTCTGAAAACATTTTTAAGGGACCCGGTTTTCAAGATTTGAATTTCACGAATGCGTTAAGAGTTGCCAGTACAACGAACATATGTAAAAAAACAGATTTCAATTAAGTTAAATGCTAAAAATTTTTAAGAAAGGGTTTTAAAGGGATATTTTCAAAAAACTGGTGGCAGCGGGAAGGAAACATTTTTCCGAGAGCTTGGACAAGTTTCAGCTATTTCACGTGATCAATTTTTCCTTGAATGGACTCAAGACGAAACAATACAATAAACAAGATTATTCACTTAATTTTCTATGTAATCCAGCCAGAAAAAAACGAATCCTATAATATACTTGGCTCATATTTGAGAGACTAGTAATCAATTCCGCTCTAAAGCTCTGAATTTTTCATACCCTCAGTGCCATGTGAACTTGATTAGAGTATTTAAGTATTTTTGTGAAAAGTAATTCTTGAGTATGACAATTTGTCTCTCTTCCCTTGCAATTCAAACTGTGATAAGGAATTTTATTTCTCTTTACTATTTTCATAAAATATGACATAGGACATGCTGTCAACTGGGGTGACATGTTACAATCGGAGTGAGCTAGAACATCTATTTTTAATTTCTGAAAGTTGAGGACAAATAAAACTTTAGGTTCATTTCATCTCAATGTTTCATGTCAACCTATTCGCCGGTATACACTCTCCCATAAATGCTAATCATTAATTTATGGGGGCGAAAAACTAGTCATAGAATGTTCAGCTAAACACTTGTCAGCCTTATGAATAATAGAAAGGTCACATCACATTATCCCGTGTAAACCAAGCATCATACAAGTCTCTAATAAGGTATTTTTTAAAAAAAGGGCTGAAAGCAAGGTTGATCGTGCTTCACGATTCATATCATGACAGTTACAAAAATAAGTATCCTCCTTATAACTAACAATAAAGCTTCCGTCCCATTCGCAGTTTATAAAAAGAAAATCCTCATTCTCGAAGCGAAGGGCATCTGATAAAAGAAATCCAAAAATGGATTTGGGATGCAACCGAAACCGATTAAATAAGCTTTCCCCCCTTTGAGGTTATCATAAAGGACATATTGAAATATTTTTGTTTACTACCATTCCGAATCGAACTTTAATAATAATAAAAAAAAAGACGATGTTAGATTGGTAATTATAAAGCCAGGATCAGGTCTCTCGTACCTGGATAGCCTTGGAGGACAACTTCCAGCGCTATCATTACTTATATTGCTTTTTTTTTCTTCATCATTACTAAACCTGAAACACTTTTAAGCCCATTGAGGCATCTGAGTAGGTCTGCAGTCTGGGTAAGACTACTTAGCAGGATGCAATAAAAATTTATTAAAATTTTTATGTAATAAATCATTTATAAATTATGATCGGTTTTTCATTTTTAAAAAAAAGAAAGATTGTCGACGTACGGTGAAGATAAACGAATTATCTTAATTATATCTCGAGATATAATTAAACCCCGAATAAATAGGTTAAATCGAATACGCTGTTAATTAACTAAAAAGATTTAACAATCAATAATGTGTTAAGCGTTGTTATATTAAAACCCTAGGACATTTTAGCGTCATATGGCGGTCTAATTAGCAAACGGTTTGGTCGTTCATTTTTTTTTTGCTGTTTGCTTTCACTTTGATCTATATTTGATTTGGGTGGTATGAAATTTAAAATATGAGAAGGATTGGCGGTGACTTGAGGTTTCGTTTTGAGAGCAGTGGCGGGACGAAAGTTTCTCTTCGGTTCGGATTTAAACAAAAGGAGGATGTCAAGTTTTGGGATGTTTTTGCCCCTGTACGTAATATTTAAGGGGATGCAGATATCGATGAAAACTGTTGGCCATTTTGAGTCGTCGAGTCATCGAAAGGGATTTTAATTAGGCTTGGTTGGTTCCGGGGAAATGATTACAAAATGAGAATATGGGATTTTAAAAAACTTAGAAAATATAGTGCAACATAGTGAAGAATATAATACAATATATTAGAACATAAAGTACTCTGCATTGTGCAATATATTGACCAATATACTGAAAAATATATTTTTTGAATTTTAAAGTCCTATTTCCCCATTAGCATTCATTGCCCCGGAATCAACCAAGATTGGTTAGAGTCCCTTCATAGTGGTCAAAAGATTGCATCAATATCTGCATCCACTTAAGTATTACATGGAAGGCAGAAACACCCGGATCTTGGCATCATCCTTTTAGAAAATTCTTTTTTTAGTGCATGCCTAAGCTTTGAAATTTTCTTAATCTAGGGTCAACCGGAAAATCTAAGTTCTTAGGTTTACACTTAACAAAGCTGGTCCACCCTCTAGAACGGTTTTTAGGAGCAACTATCTTGGTCCTCGCATCAAATGACCAAAGTATCTTACTGTGGCCTAAAGCTTACGGAGTTTATTTAAAATCTGCCGATACTTCCCGCAGAGTGTAGTTTAGTTCTCGTTCATAAGGATTTTATGAACAATCTCCATAAGTACACTTCTAACACATTCTCTTAACTTCACAATTTTATAGGTTTGCACAAGTGGCTTACGCCTACAAACAATTGTATTTACCAAGAAATACAATCAGGAAAGAAGGGATCATATGAAAACTTCCTACAAATTTTCAAGGATATTTTTATTAAAAGCACAAACGAATCCTTTCCTCTTTTGAACTTCAAAATTCATAGAAACAACATCCTTAAAACATCGTGATTTTGGCATTTACTCCGATTCGCAAGAAAATAAACAATATTTATTCAACGGAAATTTCATTTTCAACTTAATTTACATATTTTCAACTAATGGATTGAGATATCACCAGATATTTTCTCAGAAATTCAATTTATAAAAGAGCTACGAGCCAGATCCTGCCAGTTATAACCAACCCATAACCTAAAACAACAAAACCTCATTCGAATGTTGAATTTCCACATATCGTATTGGTCAATCCGACGAGCTAAAAATTAAAGGGGGAAAACAAAGCGCAAAATATATTAATCGTGATGGCTTCAAGACAAGCGTTATCGGGTATTAAAAGCGACACGCTAGTTTTTATGAATCGATAAGTACTCAATACCTATAAAAAGAAAATCATTTTAAATCCGTAAAGAAAGTCATCGAAGAAATAAAAACGATTACGCAAGTCCCGTAACATAAATTAAAAAAGAAGCTTGTAAACACTTCCAGGGAACCGCAGAAAAAAATAAGATTCGTTTACACGATATTTTTGTCAATTAAGAAGCCATATTCCTCGAATCCGAAAAAGAAAAACATAATTTCTAAAAATACCCACGCGTGGTAGTTTATTTTTTTCTATAAATCGCCGAAAAAAATAAAAGATTTATACTCGCGCGGGATGATTCACATGAAATTTCTTTTTACCAAAGTTCTTTAACCTTTTTTTCTTCTTTTCTCACATCATTTTCTCATAATGATCTCTTTAAAAGATTATTATTTCGCACGTTTGTATAATAAACGGGAGAAAGAGAGAAAAGGAGGAAAGAAAAAAAAATCCCGTTGGATGGCACATTCAAATATAATTCTTGGCTAAAATAAACAATTTCATCTCATGCGTAAATCATATTTGGAGTCAGATCGGCGTTCACTTCATACGCAAGGTCAACGGTCATTATGTCATGTGAAATTATCGACAATCACTTATAAAGTCTTTCAAAATTTATTGACGAGGAAAGAGGAATGCATAGACTGCCTTTCGCTTTCTTATTTGAATCTCGGAGGATGGGTGAAAAGTCACAAGTGTTAAATAGTTTCGGATTGTTGTCGCGATAAAATTTAAAGAATGCAATTGCTCTTCTTCGATTCTAACTGATTTATCTGACAGCTTTAATGAGTTAAAATGAAACTTGGTCCTACTAATAGAACCTCTTGCTTCTAAGCTCTATCTTTTTGTCTCGTCCGTCATTTTGCCAAAAAAAGGCATGAGAGCAATTTGTCGATCAAGTTCTAAATCTCAAAGCCAACAATCGGTGTGATAACCATGTATTGGCCAAGTTTTTGTACGAAATTCGCTTTCATTCAACTTATAGCTTGCCTGACTTAAAACTAACCTGGCTTACATCTAAACTAGCTAACAACTAACCTGGCTTTAATGCATCCAAAGTCAGCACCTCTGGAAACCTCCTCCTTAACTGTCATGTCCATCTTTGATCTTTTCTATCGACGTAGACTCCTCTCTCTTGCAATTTTTGACATTTCCTGTCAATTTTGAAATTTTCATATCCATTTAGCTGTACTGGACTGACATCTCACAATCCTGAAAATTAAACAAAACTTACAATTAATAAACCAATATTGAAAAAGAAACTACATCCACAATCATTTTTACAAATTTCTCTATCTCCCCTAAAATCCGGAAAGAACCAACACCAAATCCTCAACCATTCACCTTCAAAATAAACGAAAGTAAGAATTCGTTCAACCAGACCAAAAACAAAAATGAAGAAATTGGACTTATAAAACGGTTGACAAGTCAATGTCTCACAAACAACCTTCATATTTCTCAACCATCACCATCATCTTCCTCTTCCTCCCGTCAAAAAAACCATCAGAGCCTTATTTACTTTTACCATTCAAATGGTAAAAACAATTCTTCTAAAGGTCGATTATTCCTTTTAGGAAGAAACGAAAAAAAAATTATGCTTCCATCTCACCGGTTTTCGGAAATCGTGTTTGTCTCTATGCATAAACTGCCGAGTGATAATTGCACATTTTGATTAATGATCTTTTCGTGAAACTCGCCTCCGTATATTTCGAGAATTAAATTTTCATCAAAATCTTTTTTTTATATATACTGTATATCCAAGAAGCTGTTTTTAAAAACTCTTTGTTCGCACGGTCCGGAAAGAATAAAGCAAAGGAAGAAAAAAAACGTGCACCTGAAAATCTCACAATTTTTTTAAATTAATCTCTTTTTCACAATAAATCTATTTCTCGGTATTTTTTTCGTTTGCAGTGCGAAGGTCGTGTTTAATTATCCATTTTCATTGATTGAATTATGACTGTGGAGACAAAAAAAAAATGCCAAAGATATTAATTACCTATAATTTTAATTTGAAGCTTTTTTAGTCATTAGTCAAGTAAACAAGGCCTGTAATTACATTAATCTGGCTTTGCTATTTTTTTAAAAGTGAATTAGGCTTAGTTGGCGATGGAATATTTGTTTGCTCTGGGGATGTATACAATTTTATTTTCAATAAAATTCTTAAAAACTTTTCCGCTAAGTTTCCAGCTTTAATTTCTACTAGTGCGAAACACTAACTGTGTGAGAGTTGAGGAGCTTCAATATTTTCCTGCATGGAATCGCCACCTTCTGCTGGTCGCAAGTTAGAGCTGCCCTCCTTCCAGGCAACGGGCATTACCTCACGTTGTCTGCTTATTGTTTTCTTGGCCTTCCCATTCGCATCACGGCATTCACTTGTTCGTTCATCGCCGTGACGATAGCCTGCTCAGCAGGGAGTCAAACCACATGTCCTCTCCTCACGTGCGGTGCTTGGCAGGTCCAAAGTTTGGTTTAGACAATGGCACATTCGCAAAATTTTGCTTCCAGCTCCAAATCACCCACAATAGTTGACGTTTACTGTCTAGCGCAAGTGAAATTTCGCAGCTTCTTTTGGAGCATCCTTATAATCTCTTATTCTTTTGGTACCATACTCGCGACTAAGCTTAAACCTTTAAAGGAAATCTCTAAAACTCTCACTATTGAAGCCAGCCCAGGACGAACAGTGGGGAAGTTTAGCGCAAATAGCTCCGATAGGACCGTTTGTTAATATTGTCTGCTATAGCGGTCAAATGGTGGCAATATTTTTGTAATCCAATTAAGTTACAAGTAAGCAAAAGCGATTGGATCACAACAATGTAGCCGCCATTTGCCGCTACAGCAGACGATATTCACTAGCGGAAAAATTTGCGCTGATCCTTCTTTTCCCTTCGATTTTCCCCAGCTCGATGGTCTAGGAAGAGATTTTCTGCCACCACGCACCACGTGGCTGAAGTCTTGCACCTCTGACGTTTGAGAAATTCCAAAAGTTCTTCGTTTTTGTTCACTAACTTTCGTGATGTAACCGGTTTTACCGATGCGCTGAGTTCGGCTGTGGCACTACTTCTCGAAGACTTATGAACAAAAAGTTATACTCTCCTTGCATCAAACATTCCTCTAGTTTTAGCTTTGTTTTCGAACACTCGCAACTTTTTGCATCTCAATGCTGCAGCACGCAGCCCACTCATTATTCAGACGCCAACTGACTCTCCTTAAAATTACATTTATGCAATCGCTTCGAAATATTCAGAAAAATATTTCCTGACTACAGATTCCCTTTCACATTTTTCATTTAAAAAAAAAAAATCACGCCTCGTGATCCTTGCATAACAAAAAGCATTAATCGTAACCGATCTGGAAAATTCCCTGCCATATAAACGGGTTGCATCGCGGGTCTCCTCATCCACATAATGAGGTAATTATACGGAAGGAATATTAATTAATTGTCCTTGAATTACCAGATGCATCTCTTTCACTCTCCTCGTTTTATGCAGGCAAAGTTGCAAAAATTCCCTCCCTAATTTTTGCGCAGGTGCTTTAATAGCCACCGCCGCTTAAAACCGGTTGAAAATCAATTGAATAAATGTCGCTTTAATTGTGAAATGGGTGGATCTCAATTACCAAGAGTAAGATCTTGTTAGAATTAATTCCATCCGTGTTCATTACGCTAATTGCCTGACATAGACCCATTCTTTTAATTCTATTTCCGCTGGAATATTCAAACAATTATAATTCATCTCCATATTGATTTATATTGTTCGTTTTTAAGATTTTAATTTTAGATTTCATAATATCGTCGCCTTTAAGTGTTTAAAGTCAAAAGTAATTAAACGGGGAAATGAGAATACATAAGAAACGGTTATTAGGGATGTTTAACAGAAAAACATAATAAGATCATTCGCCATGCATGTTTGGGAATAGTTGTTGCAGAAAAATTGTTAAATAAGTAGCTGGCAAACCGTCAGGGTGTCAAGAGATATGTTATCTAATGATAGAAATTCAAGTAGTCGACAATGAAAATATGCAAACCTTGTATTCGATCTATGACCGGTGCAGTCAATACTGGATCTGATTATGGCTGACAAGTAACGTTAAATGAAATGATTGAAACGTATACTTTGTATAAATTGAAATGTCAATGACTATTATATATCTTACGTTAAGGTTTGATCGTATTTCTTGTTTAGTATGGGCAGAGTTGTAATGTTGGGGAGATAAAAATATGGCGGGAATTTCTCACGCTGGTAAACACTCGATGTGAACTTTTCTGCCAATCTTGAAGAGTTACTCTGACGTTGGTCAAATCTGAACGTACGTCAGTTATTGTTATCCGATTAAAGCGGAATTTGGCAACTGCCTTCTCTATAAGCATTTGACCAGCGTTCGCACGAAACAAAATCCCTAATTGCAGTTCAAACTCTGGGGAAATATCATACAACTGTGTTTATACTATGCAGTTCTATGCTTCTTAAAAAAAATCTTTTCTTATTTCCTCTAGTTCTGGTTTTCCACACAAAACCTGAAGACTTACGGTTGCAGTCCCCGCTGTCTTCCGCTTGACGCTATCGAAAGCTGCTCTCCGCCAGTCTTCTACTGGTAGACGTTGGACATCCTACCACATGTTATCAGCCCACCTTTCTTTCCACCTTTTCTTAATTATGAAACGTTCCCCTAGTATCGATGAAAATCTCAACGTTTCTGAATGAGATGTAATTGCTTTTAAATGACGTGACTCTGTACTATCCTTGAGACGGGTCGTTCCACCATTTTCGCACCTCTCTGAGACCACCAAAAAAGCTACATCGTCAGTTTCTGCAAAACAAAGCAAACAGGAAAGACCAGTACGCGAACCACCACGAAGATGACGACAACAAGATAACAACGTATATAAAATACGCATCATCTTCATTACTGCCATCGTCAAAAACATAACCTCGAAATCAAAACCTGGGAATACGTTTATACTGTCAAAAATAATTGAAGAAAAAATATGACGACAAAGCTATCGTCAAGGCACTTTGGACATTACGTGCAACCGTTCAGACATAAAACCAAACAAACAATTCGGCTCCTGTCTTCCATCATCATTTGTCTGCAATTAATTCTTCCAATCAAGCAGTGTGGACAATTAAATTTATTGACATTGATGACAATGCCAACAATTTTCACGCGTCATTTGCATATAAACAAGTTCCTCTTGTATAAGGAACGAATTTTTGCAGGAAAATTCGGATTCTGGGTTGGAATAAACAAGATCTGGCTCATTCGGATTTGGGAGAAGAATTGAAGGGTTTTAGTTTCTCTTTTGCGCCACTACTCCCACAATGTTCCTCGAACCAGTCCTATTTCCCCGGAGATAAAAATCCTGATTACATTCCAACTTTTTATTGTTGCTACCAAAACCTTCGAATTTATTGAATATCCATTTACCATCCAAAAATTATTAGTTGTTTCGGCCATTTTAATTAATAACATTTAAATTTGTTGATTCCCTCCGATAATCGATAATTATTCAAATTTTAAAAACGGTTATTTTAACAACGTAACGCTATTATTTTCGAGTTTTCGTTATTTATATGACAGTTGAAGTTTTATAATAACGACTTAGCCTTAATTGCTTATATTCTTTTTAAAATGTCAAACGGGCAACTTTTTTGAACCGTGAGATCGTAAAGTCGCGTATGTATTTTAATAAAAACAAATTGCCCGAAAAATTCGTGTGCTTTTACTATGACGATATGCCATGTGTGATTCAGATTGAATGGGATCGACCTTGACCAAATTGACCTTGTACTTCATTCATGCTGTCAACTTTGCGGTCGAATTGACCTGTCCATACCGGGTTCATCACCGATGATGGATATGATCTAATAAAACAGGCGACGAGTTCCTTAAAGAGTGCAAGGACACGTTTTCATAGCTCAGTACAACGACATTAAAATATTTTAATTAAAAGCACATTGCACATATGGAAGTATAAAAAAGTGAATGATGGGTATTTTTGTTTATTGTCAAAACGCGATCTTTCATTTTTTTTTTTTTTTTTGATTTAAATAATTGGAGAAATTAAATATGAAAATTATTGTTGACGTTATGGCTGAATCCTTTTTTTTGTTTGTGTGGATATTAAATGGGGGCCAATTATTTAAATATATCGACCTTGAGAGAAAATTAAAATTATGGGCTAATTTTTTTGTTTCTGTTATCACGCAAAAGGACGCTTTCAATTTGTTGCGGTAATTTTTTTAGATACACTTGAGCGAGCTCGTTTGGTTTTATTTTAGATCAAACGGTTTTTCAGTTGGAGTGGAGTTTACCCCTTGGAGGATAGATTTATTTTCAAGGTTGATCGATTTGTAGCTGTTGTAGATGATTTTACTCAATATTTACCTGGAATGATTTGATAATATAAAGGGATACAGCGATGACTGAAAGTTTGACAATCGTGATATTTATATTGACTGAAAATTTTGGCCAAAATCCTAAATGCTCTCGTGGGGTAATTTTAATGCGAAGAAAACGCATCGAACCATCGGACTTCTTATGGCTGCAAATTCTTTTAAATAAACTTTGTGAGCGTCCAGTGAAGCACACAAATTCTATTGATCCATTTTTTTATCGTTAATTTTATCATTTTTTATCATTACAACACTCATAAGCAAAGTCTTTGGATGAGCAGCATTTACACAAATGTTTCAACGTGTTCAGAATATTTGATCATCAACATTAAAGCAGGAAATGCCAAAAATTTGTGAAAATTTGAGCTCCTACATACAAAATGAATTTCAGACATCGTTGACATGATGAATGCAATTAAGGATCCCTCCAAAAACAATCGAATTTCGACTAAGGGAATATTAAAATTTATTGTTTTTAAAGTTATGATTTAAAAACGTTAAATTGTTAAATGCATGCAAAGAATTTATCGCTGACTTTTTTAATTCGATTTTCATTGAGTTCTGTTAGATACTTTATCTACTATGGATTGGATACTTTATTTATTTATTATTGGATACCCAGGTACAAAGTCGGATTCAAAGTCTGTTTTTCAGGTATCCAACATTCATAAATGCATATCCAAAATTCCACCAACCCTCCAAATCTTACTCATTAAAACATTGCAATCAACAATTCATAATTTCAAGAATTAAAATTTAATCTAACCTATTCCAAAACCCACGATCATGTTTAAAAAAACACCAAACTTTCCCAACTTTTGTAGCTCATTACAAAATTCAGGCCTTTGAGTTCCCTTTTACGGACGAACACGGTTTTCATATTTTTTTCATTCATAACATCGATTTCTACCGCGAAACCTAGTTCTTGGGCCTTCGTATAATTATTAATATTTCACTTAAGTAAACACAAAAATGTTTATAATATTTAAAAGTTGCGCATCGTTAAATATGTTTTCGTTCCCACCACAAAAACCCTTCAATTAATTAATAATATTTTTTTTTAAAAAAAATCGTGAAAGCGAAAAGCAATGGACTGTAGTAGGACAAAACATAAGGTACCCATCATTACAGATGGTGTAGGAGTCTCAGGCGCAGAGAAAAGCGACATTTACATTTGTTACTGAACCGTCAAAACTTTGATTGTAAAGGAGAAATTCAACACTAATGATTATGGTCAAAATGGAATTAGAAACGGTCATCTGAAATTTTTTTTCAAGAACATTTGAGGATGTCACAGACGAATAAGGAGCACTTATTAGTTTAAAAGCTTTGAAATTTTTCCTTGAGTGGAATCTTTAAAATTGGAAATTGTTGGCCGTGTCAAGGATTTTGACCAACACAACACATCTAATTTCCACAGCAAACCACAGCAGAAATGTAGTTTGACTTCTGCCGCTGGAAGCGTGAGAGATTAAAGGGCGACCAATTTAGACGTGTTCAAAAATTTAAAATCCAACAAAAGAAAAACGGTAAACATTCTTACTGGTCGCCTACAGCCTTCAAATCAGCATTCACTTGGGCTCGTAGCAGTAAAATTGGTGAACTATTTTTTTGACTTCAACAATGAGTTTTCTTCCTGAGCCCAAGTTTCACCCGAAACCTAAAAACCCTAAACCTGTCGAACCCTAAATTTTCGAATTTTATTTTTAGTATTGATAAAATTAAACCTCCACACTGTGGATTGATCTCAATTGTTTTAATTATATTAAAATCAGAAGATAAGTTCACCAAGTCTTCATAGAAATCTTGAAATCCTTCTAGGGTTTTTAAGGCTCTTAGAGGAAAAAGAAAACTTAGCACCAGATTTTTTTTCAGTCCATTTTTACTGACTACGTTCCAAAGAAACCAATCCGACCAAAATGACGTTTAAATGACGTTAAATTTTGCTTCTAAAAGACGTCGGATTGGTTGCTTGGGTTTATTTTTTTCAACGTACACAATTATTAAGCCTGTGGATGGATTTATAGCTCCACTGAACCCTGAAAAAGGCGGAGGAAATTTTTCCAGGGTGATCTTAGAAACTATCATTTTTAGACTAGCCAAAAAGTTGGACCAATTTAGCACACCAGATTTTCACAAGAAGATTGCAAGAAGCACAAGAAAATTGAAGGCCTTATTTTTGCTACTTTCTCTGGAAAACTAACGGATTTTCATCAGGGTGAAATCTTTGAAAATGGAAAATTTTCATCATTACCAGAACTTCCATTCGGGCCAAAGACAAAATTACCAGAAACCTGAAACCGAGCTCCAATCTCCACCTCAATTTTTACGTCATTCGATTATACATTTAATGAATCTCGCAATAAATCGTTTTTTTAAAACCTGACGTCATTGCAAAGCTGCCCGTTTGTCTTTTACAAAAAAAAAAAAAAATAATAATAACGATAATTACAACAATTTTTACCTAGTCGAGACTTACCCAATTATTATTCCATCAATATAATCAATGATTCATTCCGGGAGCGCATCTTCGCCTGCTTTCTTCTTCTCTTATCTAATCTCTCAGTCCGCGTTATGTAATTTTTTTTGTATTAAAATTTATTAAAAATCCTCTTGGAATTAATTGAACGTGAGATCTCCGTGTGAACTCCTTATCATTTTTGTTTATTTTTTTATTATTTTGTAAGCAAATGATATGCAATTTTGCATAACGTGTATTATCCATCTAAAAGGCCGAATGTCACGCGGAAGCACCTGCAAACAAAAAAAGGAAAGAAATTATTAATATATAAAATAAACAAACAAACCGTAAATTGTGTAAATTATTTGTTTTTAAATTTAGCATGGATTTATTGGGCAAAAGAACTTTTTTTTCGCGCTTCGTTTGGCCAGATTAATAAAAAACGATAAGTTATTCAGTCGGGTGGATTCTTTTTAAAATTTTAAGTATTTTAATAATTTTTTTTTAATTCACATCCTTTATAAATTTTTTAATAAACCGATAAGAGGCCTGATTTGCCAACCGATTTCATAACTCATTTTTTGCTTCATCGTTTTTTATCTGAAGAAAAAAAAAATTTTTTTATCACTACATGGCAAATTCTAGAACGTGCTCCTCGTAGTTGATTATATCTCGAAAATGAGACATTAATACCCGTCACGTGTCCATCATTTCCCGTCGAGGTTTTTTTCTTTCTGTTTTTTGAACTTCGAACAAACGAAAAATTCCATGATGGGAACAATTATTAAATAATCCCAGCAAATGAGAACTGAAAGATATATACTCCCAAGGCGTGGAAAATTCGCATCCTTAACCTTAAACCTGAAGCTAAAGGGCTACACAAAAAAAAGTTATTTGTTCAGGTATACCATATGACGTAATTTGAATTCCGAGTATATCATAATTATTATGCGCACGTAAATCTCAGGACAATTAGGGATATCGTTTAACTTATTAGAGTATTATGTTTGTGCAGCTTTTGATTGATGTATATACGAAGAGTTGTGTGACCGATTATGGTTTTGATAACGTTGTTAATGGTTTAAAGACATGATCTATCTTTATGTTTTTTTGAGGAAATGGGATTTTTGACGTAGTTGAAATGTATAAGGAAATTTTGAGTTGTGTTAGGTTAAGGTGCTTTATCGAGATTTTTAAGAGCTTTAAATGTTTTCTGAAGTTGGTGATGGAGGGGAAGATTGAGGGAGTAGCTGCAAATTAGGTAGAAGGAAAACGGGCTGGAATTTAGTGTCTTTTTTTGTTCGGCAGCCTCCATGGTAGCGAATTCAGTGAACCACACGAGTAAGCAATGTCGAAGTCTTGAATCGTATGATCAAGGAGATAGAGAAGCTTTACGAGATCAATCGTCGAAGGCTTGAATATTTTGGCCATATTATTCGTTGCCGAAAGTACCGCTGGAGGAGGCTGGTGATGAAGGGGAAGATTGACCGGGTCGGAGGAATATATCCTGGCTCAAGAATCTAAGAGACTAGTACGGCCAAGATTCGGTATCCCTTTTTCGTCTGGCAGCCTCCAAAGTTAGGATCGCTATGATGATCGCTAATCTCCGACGAGGAGCGGGCATTCAAAGAAGAAGAAGAATTTCCATAATCAGAATCACCATGATGATTGCCTATCTCCGACGAAAAAAGGGCATTTAGAAAAAGATGATTTCTGATACAGCAACAGGAGCGTCCTATCATGCCGTAGTCGAAGAGAAGCGGCGACCCCACCGCTTATTCCTGGTAGGGGGTAGGGGGCAGCAGCCTTACCAGTACTGGTTTAAGACTGAAGACAATATTGTCGGCCAGATATTAGCTGGCAAAGTTGTAGCAAGTGGTTCCTGTACTGCAATTTTGAGGAGGTGTTGGAAATCCACCGCATCAGTTTTCCTTGTTTTGCCATCATGGTTGAGTATTTTAGAGTGTTTGAGACTGTATTTTAGAGTGTTTGAGTATTTGAGACTTTTGACCATCCCCTCCTCTTCTAACGTGCTTACGTAACGGCTCTTATGTTTTCTATTTCTAGAGGCACAAGACAATCCCACGAATATCCATAGGAAATCCGTTGTCCACTGGATATCCTAAGGATATCATGGGGAAGAAATCTGGACGACCCCTGGAGAATATGCTGCAAGGGATGCCTTGGCTTCATTTTCCTCTTTCCTGAGTCTAAACCAAAATCTGGCAGTTTTTGATGTAAATGTCTTACACTTGAAAAAAATTAGAGTTTCAACCCTCCCTGCTGTCTAATAGAAATTTTTGCATAGTAGAGATGCGCAGCCGTAATGGGTTTTCTGGAGCATTAGCTCTGGTCATCATAAAGTTGTATGAGGATACTTTGTTTAAATTATCAGTTGGTATTTTGTTTCTGCAATAAGATTAGTGAACTGAAATTTTTCTGTAGTAACTAATTTTAAGTGGTGGAGTCAATATATTGTATGTGTCAGCTTTTACCACTCTACACTCCCCTCAGATACCAAAAATTTCCCCAAGCTCTGAACAAGACACGTTGAACTATACACACAGTCTTTAATTACAAAAACTATTTTCAAAAACCTGATAAAATATTTGATTAGCCCAGAACCATAAAAAATTCGATCATATACATAAGCCACGGTTTAAACAAGCAATCATTTCAATCTCCCACCTGCATATTTACACTCATAAAAAAGACAATCAGATAAACATTGTAAGGGAATAATCAAATTACACGGTCCTTTATTTACAGCTAATTGTTTTCCTTTTTATTTTTTCTAGGTTAATACACCCGTAAAAAAAAAGAGAGGAAAAAAAATGACTGAAGAGGCCAAAACTTCAAAGGAATTTTTCTGCAGGCAAAACACGTAAGTAACAAATATATTCATTTTAATTAGAAAGCCATTTACCACATCAAGACAAAGAGGGGGACTTTTACTTGAAATAAAATCCCGGTTATTAATTAGATATAAAAATGTCCCGTTAAGTTGGATCTCCTTCGCTTTTCAGTGATAGAATTCCAAACTGACCTTCGGTTCGTGTTATTTATCTTATTATCGTGACTTTCCAACCGTTGGAATCTAGCAGGTGCACGCTTTCCGAACCGAACGGTATTTATTTACTATATATTTCACTTGAATGATTTCCGAGAAGAAAAAGCTCTAAATACGATCGAGGTTAGATTCATAGACCCGAGAAAACGTCCCGGCCACACGAGTTAGGCTAAATGTATTAAATTTATGCGTTGACGCGGGGAGGGAAATGTGAGATATTGCAGAAAAAAATCAACATGGTTCGTTGGCATTATATTTTATGAAAAAGGCTTTTAAAATTGTCAAGCGAATTGCCCGGTTGGAAGTGAATATAAATATTATTAATCGCTTGGGATGATTGATCATGCTTTAAAAATTTTAATGAGTTAAGGTTAGATCGCTGAAAAAGTAATGCTTTTACTCGGGCTTATAATGAATCAATTTTTTTTTATCTTTATTCGTGACTTATTTTTAAAAGTATTCAGTTAAGGGAATGGGTCTATTCTTCATATCTCAAGGTTGTTGGAGTTATGATCAGGAGGGTTTTAGAAAATTTGCAGTGTGAGAGATAAATAGGAGGAATGTAATCAGGAGTATTGTTATAGAGTATGAATATTCTTAGGTAGAGTCATTATTTTTTCTAAAGTATGATTCATCAGGTATTAGGCTAGGATCTTAACCGAGGCAGTTGACGACTTTTGAAATGTACAAGGAGAAAAATAAGCTCCATCCCTGGAAGAAAAGGGGAGAGGCCCTTGGGAAAGGATTACCTAAAGATTTTTCGGGGACACTATGGTATTTTACAACGCTGAAAAGAAATGGAGGGGGATGAGGAGGGAGAAAAAGTTCCGAAAGATTATTTAAGGCACCATCTATTTCCATAGTTACAAAAACCGAAGATCAAATCCAATATGCCGAAACATCCTTGTATAAAGGGTGCAAATATACAACGAACATGTTCGCAATAATATACAAGTCCCTCGAAATGACTTTTCTACTATTGCTGGCAAGCTTTCAAACAAGCTGATCAATATCGCTGAAAATTCACCGAGGCTCAGATCTTAATAATGTAAACATGTCAAATACTTTCCGCTTTTTAGGCTTCAGTCTATTTACAAATAAATTAAAACATAAATAGGACGATTTTTTCCTGATAAGCGGAACACGCTGAGCTGAGCTTTTGAGCTGCTGAAAGTCAATAATCTGGTCATGGTCTGAATCTTAGAACTTATCGACTTCCACGCCATGTGTTTTTACGATTTTTTGGCTCTATGGAAAGTGTTGACTAGTTTCCACTATTTATGTCTCAATTCTGGAAAGTGGTCAAGATGGAAATTGGTCAAAAAAAGTTGACCAGTTTCCGTGTCGACCAGAATCAAGGGCCCCGCTGATTCCACACTCTTTAGGACACCAACAAAGCAATCAAATTAAGCAAAAACCTTAATCGAAAGAAGTTTTCTTATGTTGCTTTTCTCTGACATCGAATTCGTTTGCCATATTATTCCTTTACGTCAATGACTTCACAATATGATGTAGTTTTCGTTTTCACGGTCATCTTCTTTTATATTTGGCCAGCCGTACACCATTTAACACAATTTCCATCTTTATCAAAACAATTTTTTAGGCTGTTTATTATTATTCACTTTAGAAATAATAGTAATTTGGCTACGATTTAGTTTCTAGCTTTAGTGGGTTCTTTAATTTTAAGGAGCCTTGGCCTAACCAAAAAAAAATATGCTTGAGCCTTTAAGCCCATCCGAGCTCAAAGCCGGATTTAAAACTCATAAAATTTCAATTCTTCATATTTTGATATTGTAAATTCTACAAGCGTTGCAATTGGCCGAAACTTCAATTTCAATCTCGCAAAAACACAATAAAAAATTTCCACTTTACCATTTTATTCTTAATTATTAACTATTATCATTTAAAATTAGTATCCATTCGCCAGTAATTCTTTTTATTTATACACTTAAAACCTCGAAAAATACTTTCATTACCGCTATTGTTTACCAAATCGGATGCTCTTTAAAGATCCTCACGGCAATCGAGATAAACGAAAGTATTTCTCCTTAAAAGAACTAAGAGGAAAAAAAAAGAAATTCGCCCAGCCAGGAAGTGATTTTGCAGGAACTAAATATATATAAACAACAATATCAATGAGAATCATGAGAGAATGAAGGAACTATCGGAACTAGTTCTCATCTCGTCAAGGAAAGTAGCCGTTCTTGCCCCCGAATGTACTTTTTAAAACATAAACGACACATTCACTCCTTTCATATTAAGACGGATTGGATTTGCAATGTAAGATTAAATTACCCTCGATATGGTGAAATTTTGCCTCCGGTTGCCTAATTTTAAATTCGACAGCTTTTTTTTTCGCATATTTCTCAAAAAAAAAAGTAACATACATGGCCCAGAGGGGTTTTCGATTCGTGTTAAAAAATGTGATCGATTTGATTGTCAGATGTTTCGTGTTTTGAAATCCGTAAGAATGTGAAAGGAGGAATAGTGTTGGGCGACCATGCATAACATACGTACACAGATGCAATTCTGCGAATATAACTCACTTTTTTTTATTTAAAAAAAAAAAAGAACTTCTTTAGTCATTTGTAACTGTTTCGATTGCGCAAGCATAATTTTTTTGTTTTAAAAAATTTACATGAGTCATCGTTTGAGTTGCAATTAAGAATGTCTTACAACCGTCTAGGTATCGAAACAACAATAATAATAACAACATGACTGTTTACAAAATCATAATTCGTCTGAAGTTTTAAAAGGTGATTACCAGGTACCGAGATTAAAAGTATCAGAAATCTCAGGGACGTAGCTTATAAAATATGAGATAAGAACGTTTTTTTGTTTTCGTATATCTTGCGGGCTTTTTTTTCTAAAAAAAAAAAAAAAAAAAAAAAAAAGATGTGATAAGTAATGATGCGAATTACGGCATTAGTCAAACAAAAAATTCTATATAAGGAACAGGCTCCTTATCGTAAATTTTCGGCACCTTGTCAAATGTTTACGAAAACATTCGTAGTTGTCATGTATGTTTATTTTGATTTGAGTAAAAGTTGCAAACAATTCATTTAAGAAAATTCAGAACGTTTAAGCACGTATAATAAGGGTCTAACCATCGTATTGCTGGATACTTGCAAATGATGGCAGGAGTCGAAAATTCGAGGTTATAGCCGGATTTGTATTTGCACAAAGCAAATTTTTGCAAATTTTCAAAACATTCGGAGAAATGACTTGGTCAGAGTTTTGTCCTACAAATGGGCAAAAGCATGAAGCGATCAATGCAGCTCTAATCTCGGATTTTTGATGTACACCATTTACAAGTATTTGACCAAAATTGCTGTAAGGTCTTTACTATTCGCAACCTCTGTTTGTTCTTCGAAAAGTGCACCTTCCTTGAGCCCGAGTTGCATCCTGTGATCTGGCAGCCACGGTTACATAGCAACCGCAAAACTTGACAATAGAGATGCACACTAGACAAAGACTTGACAATACAATGGGATTCAAAAATACTAGAAAAGACTCGACAAGGCGACATTGAGACGAGATAAGACAATTGTTCGCGTGGTTCGACTTAAAATTAAGACTAGCTGACTTGACCGATTTCCATTCAGTTCAAATGACCCGAGACCCAGTTCTTTTTTCCAACTGAAACTCATAAAACTAAGAATTGTGACTCAAGTAAATTGGAAAACGCTTTCTTGAAAGACATCAACCAAAAGCAAAACTTATTCGGTTCAAAAATTTGAAGCTCATGTCCGTTTCTAACTAACGAACAACCCTGCAACCCTTTATCACCAACCTGATCAGACAAAGCGGTTTAGACGTGAAGTAAATTTGCTGCAAGGATACTAGAATAGCTCTGGAACACTGAGTGCTTAGCTCCTGGCCTGACCATAGCTTATCACGGTCCATCAGTATTTTCGATCCTGAATGCTGGGATCACTTTGGGAAGTTGCGGTTCATTTATTTTTGCTGCAAAATTTCGGTGGAGGAGGCAGTAGGCAGTGTAGGTGTATCTTTCTCGAGGGGACTTAATTTAGCTTTCAACTAAGTTCAGGTGAGCTTTGTTAACTCTTCCTAGTCAAGTCAAGTCAATTTTGATCCTTAACTGTGCTAAAAAATTTACATCACCGGTTGGTGACCAATCAGGACAGAAATTTAGCCCATATTTTAAGCTTGTAGCCCAATGCTAACCACAAAATAGAAAAAGTTTGTGGGTTTAATGTAAGTTAATTTATATAGTAAACTTGCTTTACTTGTTTTTGTCTCATTACGCCTACTTTACGTCTGGGACGATACATACGATATTTGCATTTATGTAATAATTAATTAGTCTAGTTTTCTAAATCCGAAGTTCCTTGATTGAATACTTGCAGGAAGCAAAATAGATCAGAAGTGTTCACATGGCAGTTGTATAAGATAAAGAATATCTTATGCTAATATTCAAGACCCTAAAAAAATCTTGTTGCCAGTACTAGAGGAAGCCTTGGCACATGGCTGCCAAGGGCTGGTCAAAAAAATATGAAGCTTAGCTAATAAGACCTAGCTAGACAGACTCTTGTCAGCCTATAATTGTTTAGTTGACTGTTTTCACAGCTCTAATCAGCTTAGTTCTTAGTTGCATCTTTCTACGATCTTTAAATACTTAGGTCGGATTTTTGGGAATACAACCACCATTTACAGTGTCTGCTCGGAATCTCAGCCGTTCAGACTTCTGTGCATAGGCACCAATCTCCAAATCCCGCAAATTAACTGTATGCAAAGAGGTTGCCTACCTACTCGGACACTAGCTCGGCATATAAAAAAGAAAACGAAGAAGGCCTTATCACTTTTCCTATCTGCGTTCAACTTACTGGCAAAGTCGTTCAAGTTCATATGTAAGCAACAATAAGCCTTACATAACCGCTTACAATTATTTATGGTTACTTTTGTCACTTTTTACCAGAAATAAGAAGTTACAGCAAGTTAATTTAATCGAGACCGCATAAAACAAATGAATGAGTTTTTATATACGTGCATCAATTACTATTATTTCTTGTTCATGTTCAAGGTTTTTCGTCTAACTTTCCCACTATTGTATATCTTTTTTTTTCATTATGTCATCCCGCTTTTCATTAACTTTGAGTAGCCTTGGTTTGTGATATTTGACTTTGGAAAATGTCGACGATATCATTTTTCTATTTAAGTGTTTCAATGTTAAGAGGGCTCGAGCGTTTTTAGAATTTCAATCGGGCCACAAAAATTACTATCCCCGGCCACCGAATAGATTAGCCAGAACAATAGAATTATCGATCATATCTACCAAAAAAAAATTCGTATATGTAAAAGCGAACACCTTTACGGAATAGGATCACGGTTACCAAGTGCGTGATCGCTTTAATTATCACGTTTATCAAAAAAATAACTTGAAAAAAAATTAACGACTTGTATCCTGCAAAAAAAATAATAATAACGATCCAGGGAGATCTTATGTGCCACGGGAAAATTCGCAACTTACGAACTAATGACTGAAAGCACTTTAATAATTAGTTTCCATATCAGTGCTTTTCCTTGTCAAAGCGACAGCGACATTATTTTTAGAAGAAGAAAAAAAATATTTGTTGATTAAATCCTGGCCATGGGAATTTATTCATGTGAATAAAAGCAAATAGATAAAAAAGGGATACGTAATTTAGTTTTTTTTTTTTTTTAACACGTATTGGTACTTAAAGACATATGTTTTCACTTTCATCATCTTTCCTCTTAAGGCGGAAGATTCTTTTTTTTATAATTGAAGAAAGTAATTTGCAATGTATGGAGTTGGTTAGTTAACAAGCTTTAGCAACTTCTCGGTCATTATTTAGGACTGAGCATTGTTGCACTTTATGTTAAATGGATTTTCATCTTACAGCTTCAGCGCTGACGCAATCAAATGATTGGAAAGTCTTTCTTAATAATTATCTCTCAAAGTATTGTCAAAGAGACAGGTCCGGACTGGCCAATCGAATTACCGGGCAAATTTAGAGAGAAAGAGACTCGTTTTAAACGCTTCACAGATCTTTTTCATTTAAATCGACATTTTCTACGAGAAAAATTCTCCGATGTACTCAAAGTCTAATTCCGAATAAAGAATACAAGCACTTTTCTCTTGCATCTTTTTAATACTAATCAGAAACTAATAAAAGAGAATAATAAAGAGAAAAGCAAATGAAATTGGAAATTGAAAGAAAAATTGAGAGGAAATCATTGGTGCCAACATACAAATGAAAGACTGCTGCCGCTGCGCCATCTGCTTCCTAACTAAAATCTGAGTAGTTAAGCAGGACAGCATGTATTAAAGATAAAAGTTTCGAGACCTGTTTCGAAGCCCGCGCTTTTTATAAAGAATTTCTAGCCAAATCCTGGTGCGCCTCTCAGACTAATGCACCCTTCAGCATTCTTAAGTTTTTCAATAATAAAAAAATTTTATTCGCATTCTAAGAAGACGGGTCACTAATGGAGTAATCAGTAGTTCGCTTGGTCTTCTTGGCGTGAGAGTGAATTTCTTTTTCCAATGAAAATAAAGTTAGCAGTGAAGCGCCGTTTCGATTTTTCACCCTTCACCTTATTTATTTATGATCACAACACAAACTTCCACCCTTTGTAAGAGCCAGGCTGACTACAGAAGTCTGAACCAATGGATTTTCCGAGTTTAATTTGGGAATTTACTATCTCAGATTTGTTCAGTGCTATTTGTGGCACCTAAAGACCCTTTCGACTATACAGATTCGAACATGCAATATGGGATAAAATTTTTGTAGAATAATGTCCCCCTCATATCATTCCATTAGTCCTTATCTCTCAATCACAATCAAGCAATGCAAAAAATTATTAAAATCCTAATCTCTTTCCAGATGACAGCATTAAACAACCTACAACGATTTTCGAAGATATTGAAATCAACGCCGTGATGGGTGAAAGCATCACAATGAAGAAAAAAGTGCCAAAAAATATGAGGAGATACTCAGACTCGTGCTTACTCGACACGACGGATAATGTTAATTGCGATAGGATCCCCCCGCTCCACGATATCGTAACAACGAACAACGAGAAAAACGAAAAACTGAACGGATTATCAAAGGTCGACTGCGACAACAACATCGTCGAAAATGTGAATGAAGAAACGGAAGATATTGAAGATGATTGGTTCGTTAAATTAACAAACAGTAACGAATCTTGGTCGTCACGAATCCCATCGGACGATGGAAATACTTTAGATCACGGTAAGGGGGATGCTGGGGATAATTCGTGTCATGGAATTCAAGATGGCAAGGTGACCGAATGTGTAAGATGATTGTCTGTAAATGTCCTTCACCTGTGATTTATGTCAATCTGGTGTTATTAATCATCTTTCCATTCGCTCAACTAAAATGTTTAGAATTTTTATTGTTAATGACTGATTTGTATTTTTTTTTTTTTGTTTTAGTGTTTAGTTCTATCGGGGCTCCTTTACCTGATGATGATTTGGATTTCAAAGAAAGAACGATTCATACTCTGAGAGTTGGGTTAAGGAAAATATGGAAAAGGGGATCGGCTACGATTACGGAAGCAGATCCGACGTACAAAGTAGCGTATTTAGGGAATGTGCTAACTGGATGGGCCAAAGGTATGGTATAGTTTTTAGTAGAAGAACTGTGGCCTACACGTCCACTAAAATGACGCCCAACGTGATGCTCGAACCCACGATTATATGATTAAGAGTCTTATGCTTTACGGACTAAGCTAAACAGGCACAAATGTTTTGGCTTATCGTCCAGTTACCCGCGGATAGAATTCTACAGCGACACTAGCTGCACATAGTGGCGTGGCCATCTACTAAACTCTGATTTTGCTACCTGTTTGGTTTAATACAAACTAACTGAAAACGAACAAAAAGAATGAAACACATCAAGCGGGAGTTGCAAGATCGTGAAATATGCTTCATGATATCAAAAAAAAATCTAAATAAAAAATTTGATCCCGGAAAAAGAGAAAAAAAACCATGACAACAATCAAATCGTTTACCTTTGCTTGGATAAAAGAGTCAAATTTTTCCTCATTTCAATCTACTATTCGTCGAGAGAACAATAAGGAAAATTAAAAATCAGAAAATTTTCCTTGATTTTTAAAAAATTTTCTTTTGACATTGGTTTTCTCGGAAAACATATTAAAAGAAAAATTTATATTTTGATGTTTGATAACATTCTAGCTAACAACGGGGAAGCTATAGAAATTCCTTTAAATGAATTTCGAAAGATTTCACTTTTCTTATTATTCCGAGACGTTAGAACTTTCCTCCGCGGGTGGAAAAATTTTTCATTCTTAATTTTTGTTTGTTGGTTTTTCGTGTTGAGCGTAATTCAACATAACAATAGCGTCATCAGACTCGCCCATAAGCCGCAAAATGTTGGCTTTCGGTCTAGTTTCTGATTTGAAGGCTACCCTGCCAAGTTTACGGCTTTGGCAGGGCCTAATAACGCCAAATAATGTGTGTTCTAAGATTTTCTCGAAAACGGCTCTAAAGACTTTCCCTATTTTTTGTGTAAAGATACCAGCTTTTCCCTCTGGAACTTTTACGTGAAAATTCGTCCTCCCCGGAAATTTTGGAGTTTTGCGGACACCCTGATATGGGATTCAATTCCGACTAATTAATAATCGGGGATTGCAAATTTTCGGTCATTTTCTGTTTTCAAGTCAACAACACCTACAAAGCTATTCCTCTAGTTTCTGTAGCATGATTTAAAATTGAGTTCGTGCCCTTTCTGATTTTTTCCCTAAAGACACCGCTCTTTTTTCCTCCTCCGCTCTTATTTTTCCCCTTTCTTTTTCCTCTAGTGTTATATACGGTGACACATGTCAAGATCTTCCCATCCCTACTCCTCTTTATTCATCTAAATTTCCGAGAACCGCTTCACAGTTATTTTTACTCTTCTCCGTATTTCGAAAAAAAAACCGAGCTTTCCTCACTTTGAATCCCTGACCAATTAATTATCGACACTACTATGTATTCACTTTTCATTCATGCAAAATATCAAAACACTAATTAAACGCACATTAGGAATCAATTTAGCATCTGTTATGAATATTTCATAATAAACAACAGCGTCATTGATGTCATAAATCCAGGAAATTGCTTTTTCCTGATTCAGATTTCATGATTCATTCTAATTTTCAAAAATTTTTCTTTCTAGGAGAAGGCTGCATAGAAAAACCGCTCAACACCCTTTGGAAAAACTACTCAAGCTCATCAAAACCGGACGTTCAAATGAAAATCACCGTCACCCAATCCGGTCTTAAAGCCATTACAAAAGACCACGGCTTAACGGAATATTGGTCTCATCGAATCACCTATTGCTCAGCCCCGGCTCTCTTGCCCCGCGTCTTCTGCTGGGTTTACCGACACGAAGGACGTAAATTAAAACAAGAACTCCGATGCCACGCCGTTCTTTGCTCGAAAGAATCCGTCGCGAGGAGAATGGCAACCACACTTAGATTAAGATTAGCTCAAGCGTTATTGGAATTTAAACGGGATAAATTGCTGCGGCAAAACGCGAGGTTATCCCTGGCCAATTCCGTCTACGAAAACCCTTCGTTACCAAGGCGGAAGATTTTATTATCGACCGGATCGCAGAATTACCGACCTCCGCTGGAGAGATCTAAATCAGCACCGAAGTTAATGTCGATCGATGAAAGTCTGGAAGAAGAGGAAGAAAATTCTCCACCCGGGGAAGAAGAAGCTACTTCTGGAGGAGGCGAAGAGGAGAAAGCTCCGAGGAAAAGAAACGCGGATGATAAATCCGATTATAAATTAACAAACTTAAATTTCGTTAAAAAATTATGTTCTAGTATTGAAAATTTAGTGGAAGGGACTAGTAGCTACGGTAAAAAATTATTCACGGAAAGAAGATCTAGTAAAGACTTTTGTTTAGCCGTTAAAAAACCGGAAGAGTCGATTTTAAAGAAGAGTAGTATAGAAGAAGAAGGTTTAGAATATTGTAGGAAATCGAAGCCTAGAAAAAGCGTAACGTTCGAAGACGATGAAAAAGACAGAGCAAGTTCGGAATTGGAGAAATTAGAAGAAGCGGAAGAGGAAGACGATAATAAAGAAGATGCTGAATTCGCCAAATGTACAGAATATAAAAAACCAGAAAATCATTTACAAGTCGTTTTAGAAGTTAAAGATTTCGAATGCAGCGATGAAGGTTCTAATTCCTTGCAAAGTATATCGAGCTGTAGCAGCGATGTATCCTCATCGCTGACATCAACCTCTGATAAAAGCTCTGGGGAAGTTCCTTTAAATTTTAAAATAGAAGATGATATTAAATTAGACGCTAAGGATTATTATAAAGGATTGCAAATATACCGGGCATCAATGGAAAGTTTTCACACGTACCTAAATAGCTTCGATTCCGATGATTTTTTATCCGAGCCGGATGTTAAATTACAACCGACCGGCGGGAATAATGAAAAAACGGATGTGATGTTAACTAATATCGATCGGGAGGAAATCGATAGCTTGTCTGAGGACGAAGGGAATCAACAAGAGGAGGATGTTGTTAGCGATGAAAGCGGTTATGTCGAGCTTGCTGAACATGTTGTGAAAAGACTTAGTTTAGATAGTAAAGAAAAAGACGTGCCGTATCATCAAATTATTAAATCTAGTATGCTAAGGCCGAGGAGGATCGAATCGGCTTGCCTGCAGGTTTAGGAGTATTAATTAATTTAAAATATTAGGATTATTGAGACTGAAAAAATTGCAACGATATTCGAAATTTATTTTTTTTATGGTGGGGAGACATGGCCGAGATTTTCGTTTTTTTTTGGATTTTCGTAATTTGACGTTTGCTCGTTAGGGCAAGAAGTATAAGATATTTAGTTTATTCAAGATTTTTATGTTCTTGTTTATGACTCCGAATAATTTTTATGATGTAAATATGAAAGCGTCATGTGCACGTTCTAAGGATTACCGCTAGGTATCATTAGTGCTGCAAGGTGCTAATGTCACTGAGAAGTAATTATAGCTAAGAAGCTTAATAGGGAGTGGAAATTTCAATATTATGTCTGCTGTAGAGGGATATGCCATTTTCAAATTGAAAGCCGCGGCTTTGATCTCGAATTTGAAGTCCGCCATTCTAGATTTGAAAAACTGGCGTTGAATCTGGAGCGATAAATCGCAATTGTGATTGTTGTACAGAGAAATCTCACTCGAGTTTCCTTTGGGAAAGCTCCCATTGCGATTAGCAGATTTTTCAATGCGAGAATGGCGAAATCTAAATTCCAGATTATGTAGTTTTCAGCTTGAAAATGGTGTATCTCTGGCAAGCGATTCATAAAAGTGCCCACTTCTTATTTGGCTTCTTATCTGGTACTTGTCGTCAGCGGTACCTTCTAAATTATTAGCGGCACTAACGCCTTTTGGCAACTATCGGCTATTTTCAGAAATTCTAGTTGCATTAAAATTATTTTTTAAAAAAAGATAGTTAAAAAAATTTTACAGTCAAATTTCAAAATTTTACAGACATTAGAGGAAGCTAGCTATGATGACAAAAAGAATAGGCAAACAAAAGGATTTTTGTAGGAGTTGCTGTCTTGGTGAGGAGGCTTTTCTCCTCCTCACCAGCCTCCTCACCAAGACAGCAACTCCTACATCCAATTTTTGAGGCGAGATTGTCAGCACAAAAGGATTTTTATAGTTTATAGAAAAAACTAAGCTCCCTACAACAATTTAAAAAATTTTAATGGTGCCATGTGCCGCACCAGGAGAATTTTTTTCACATTTTTTTAACTTTTCTTGTCTGTAAGCCGCTTAATATTGATTCGTTATCTAAATATTGAATTAATAGACAAAAATATTTTTTTTTAACAATCGCGCTATCAAGTTTTAAAAATTTTCATAAAGAATTTGCCAAGTTATAAGTTTGCTTAATACTCAATGAATGATTTAGAAAAATTCTTCAGTTTTTTTGAAGCCGAAAACCTTGCCCAGCTATCCAGCTTTAACAGACTGACAGGCTTTTTTCAAGGGTAAAAAATTTTCGATTCCTTTGTTATCTGAACCGATTGCATGACAAGAAATTTGCATCATTTAAACACAATCAACCTGCTTACTCAGAGTAAAAATTCTGCTAGCACCTCAAAGCTTTGAATCAATTAAAAACTATTCTTACCTTAGCTTATCCAACCCTCTGTAGTTTCCATCATTCAGCTCCAAATTTTCCAATTCTTGAAAAACAAACTTCTTCAAAACTTTTATCTGAAATTAAAAAGAAAAAAGAAAATTAAAACGCTAAAATTTTCTTCAAATTTTAACATTCGGAGTCATTCTCAATGTTTGGCATTAGTTACGCTCAGTATTATTTCTCTTTGTTTTTTAGTAAGCTTTAACGTTACAAAATACTAAAAAATCTTCAATGTTTTAACTGTTTATACGTACATCAAGTATAATTATTATTTTTGTTGCCATAGAGTCGAAATAATAGAAAAAAGGGAAAAAAATTTACTTAAAAAAAATATTTCATTGTTAAATGTGAAATTAATTCATTTATTCATCACAAACTTCGATATTTTTTCTTTTTAAAAAAATATTTTTCGTTTAGCTTTAAGGATAATTATTATATTTATAAAAAAAAAATCCATTTTACTAAAGTGGAATATAATACTTCCTTCATAAATACTCTTTTTAATTTATTCCTTTTTTTTTACAACGAGACTGCGCAAAACTAGAATTTTTAATCATTTTAAAATTTTAAAAAATTGGCCAGTTATTGTTGTTATCTGCAAAAAAAATCCCCCCAATTAAGTATTTTTTTAATAAATAAACATGTGAATACGAAAATAAAGTTTTCGTTTTGTATTTTTTAAGTAAATCGGAAGTATTGTATTTTATAAATTGTATTTTTGGTCGTAAATAATAAATTTTAAAGGAAAATACAAATAAAAAAGAATTAGTACAATATCGTTGAGTTTTTATTTACATATACGACTCATCCTTTAACGAGTTGGTAAGTGTGTCATTTATAAACGGGCAATAACCGGTGGAAACGCCTTCAAGACAAACATTTTTCCATATATTGATGATTGTGAAATTAAATAAGTAAGAGAGAAAAAGAATCCGTTTCCTGACCGATGGATCATAAAATTTATAAATTTTCAAAGGTTGTGTAACATCCTTTGTAACCCTCCAAGACATTTTTCATAATTTGGATTTCTAATTTTATTAGTTTGCTCAAGGCAGATTTCACTTGATGAAATACATATGGGATTCTCCTTGAATTCTTTAAGTCGGAATATTGGTTTATGGTTTAAAGTAGGAAATGAGGTTTAGGGCAGTGACGGATTCGCTGTGAGGGATCGAGGGGTTTTTGTTAAAAAATAAGCATGATGATATGTTGGCCAACCAGGCTCTCAGAATAAATTGTACGGATTGAAGAGACGTGGATCCATTGTTAAAGAAAACAGAAATAATAAAACGAAAACAGACAAGCAGAGCATCACCGCCTACCACAAGCCTTAAATTTTTAATTGGAGAATAGCAACCAGCTAGTATTAATAAAAACATTTTAAATACAGAGAAAAATACAGTCCTCTCCTTTGGCTCTCTATTCTTGCTTGTTATTGTTAGATGGTCCTTGTTGATGTGTTCAGTGTCCTCCATTCCCTTGTTCTGGGTCTTTGGTTAGGGAAATCCAGGGAGGAAAGTCTCCAGTGTGCAAGATGACGGCTTGAAGACGTACACACCTGATTTGTCCCAAATAAGACGTCAAAAAAACATCTCGAAGGCGTCCTTTTTAGGACAATTAAGGACCACTAAGAGTTCTGGACGTCATCTTGCACAGTGGGTCTAGGGAGGAAAGTCAGTAGAGGTTCAAGCTGAGAGCAAAAGCGCTCCTGGTAGGAGTGCAACTTGATGTGCCCACGCACCGCAGAATTACATCAAAGGCAGCTTAACCAATTTTTTAAAGCACCATGAAACTCACTTATTGCCTAATTTTACAAATTTCTAGTAATTGGAATCTTCAAAAACAAATCTCAACTGACATAATTTTTTTAGAACATCAACTCATAATACTGTAATTAATCAAAGGAAATTTTTTTTTAACAACGAAGATTAATTTATTACGTCGTGACTCATCTGACAATTAAATATATGGTCATTTATTTCTCCAAGTATAAAATTGCCATCCGCAGCAAATTCCTACGCCTTTGATTCCAACCCCTCAGAGACATACCTGAATGTAATTAGACTATTTTCACTGCTTCAAACCAAAACCTTATAAATCTAATCATTCCTTCAAATAATTTTTCTTAAAATTCGAATATTTTAATTCAATATTAAACTATTTCTCACAGCGACATCGAGAGCGAATTAGCTTCTAGAGGTAAAATCCTCTCTTTACTTGACTGACCACAATTTTAAAAAAAGCTTCCGAGCAATTTTTGAAATTCAATGTCAAAAATTTCTGGGCAGGAAATTTTTTTATTTTCTTTCTGAGCAAAAATTCTTCAAAAATTTTTTCTCGGCTTCTCGTTAAATTTTTCGTAAAGCCCCAGAGTAGTGTCTCCTCTGTCCTGATCTACAAAAAGTCTCTTCTTAAGAGTCTTTACAGTAGCGGTCCCGAATTTTATTAAAAAATTTCTTTGCCTTTCTTTAATTTCCTCAATTAATTTTTCTTCAGTACCATTTTCTTTGACCTCTACCTCCTCATTTTATTTTCCCTGGGGCTTAGCACATCACATCCCACACTCTTCCTTTTTATCTTTCTCACCCCAAATTTTTCATTATCGAAATCCACAAAAACAACACAGGAAAATCTATCAATAAAAGGCTAAAATAGAGAAAGCGAAATTTCTTAAAAATTACAAGGACCATGAAGATAAACGATTCATCTTCTGGACCCGATATCAAAAACAAAAGGTAAAGGAACAACCAAAAGTATGATGTATAATTCATGTTTCAATGACAATTTCACTCTTCTTACATGTTTACCTTACGTTAAACCCGCACAGGAATTGACAGACCAAAGATATAAATACAAGATAAAATATTAGTTTTTAAACATTTTTTCAACGGACGCGATATCGTACAGGTACGTTTTTAAAAAATTTCGGTCGCCGATTTTTTTTCCTTTCAAATTCTTATCGTGACAAAAAATTCCTCAGGGAAAAATGTTAGGATTATCTGTTTTCGCCGTACTTTTGGTCGGCGTTTGCCACGGGCAGTTTTTAACTCATCAGTCTCAGCAACCGCATCAGTTTCCACCTCAGCAGCCGCAGTTTCCTCCACAACAGCCGCAATTTCCTCCTCAACAACCTCAATTTTCTCAACAACCGCAATTGGCGCCGCAGCCGCAGCCCCAACCTCAACCGCAACCGCAAGGGGAAAGAAGGATTTTAGAGCCGCCGGTTCCTCAACTCTGTGCTAACAGTAAGTGTGATTTTTTTTTTTGAAATATGTGCTATGCAAATTTTTAATGACCTTAAAGGTGAAGATAGATACTTGATAATTAAAGTGTGGGAGGAAAAATAAATGGAAAGTTTTTCACGTGTTTGATTTTAAAAGAGATTTAAAACAGAGAACAGTTATAATGCGATTTAAATTCGATAAATGAGTTAACCGAATGAATAAAATACAGTTTTGCTAAAGTCGTTAAACTCTATGAAAATTTTTTTAGCAACAGGTTTAGAATCTTTCTGCAAATATTTTTTTTTTCAATTTTTTAAGTAATTAGATTTTATTTATTTTTTTTAAATCAGCTGCAAAATAATTTGGGGACAACTTTTTGATTTAAATTTTTGAAGTGCAAAAGAAAACGAGCTGAAAAAATTTGAGAATTTTTTCAAAATTATAGTCGAAATAACGCTTATCATTTTCCCAGCAGCTAAACAAATGCATAAAATTAGGTACGTTGAAAGATAATTAGCAAATCGGAAAAAGTTTGAATCTTCCAAGAAATGAGTGTAAAAATTCACTTCACTGTGACTTGTTATCCTGAAGGCGGTTAGCCAGGAGGTCTCTCCAATGCAATCGCTTTCAAACTTTCTAGAGTCTGAATATTTCTTCAGAAAACAGTATTGAACAAAATATTCGATTCGAAAAAAAAGTCCAAGGCTCCGAAACTTTTAAAAAGCTTCTTGAATGAATGTTAAATTTATAGAAATGTCTTTGTAAGAGACACTGCTGAACATTGCACTGCTGAATATTGCCAATATTGCCTTTGAATATGATAATTTATTATCAGGCAACGACGATAGTTCCAAATTTAAATATACACCCTTATTTTGCATCAAATTTACTTTCGAAAAGAACAGCATAGTCATATTCATTTAATTATCAAAAATTGTAAAGATTAAAACTTAAATCTACAATTGTGTTTTTTGCAATTTAAAAAAAAAAGGCCGTGAACTTTCGCATAAGTGATTTCACTACATGCCTGATCTATCTTACTATTTTCTTCGATGCTTATGGTTTTTTTTAGACCCAAATGATTAATGACCTGTGAAAAATTTTTTAAGTGGAAACATTTATGCTCTCTGCATCTACAGGTGCATTTGAACTCTTTAAAAATCTGTCAAGCGAAATTTATTTTCAATCATTGCCACTGAAGACATCGGTTAATCTTCAAATCAAAAGAATTTTTCTAGCTGAATTTTTAAATTTTCTGGCATTTTCTACTCTCTTTGAGGTGCTTGACATTTTGGCTATCATTGTAAATGGAAACCAGTTTTCTTATTTCCTTGTTGGCTTTTTAGAACTCCAACTCTAGGAGTTCCTCAGATTAGTCTAGAGATTTTCTTAAATACCCAAGAGTTGTATCAAAGATTAGGTTCTTCGCATCCTGCCAAGTCCCAAGAGTGTTTGAGACTACTTAAGTCTGAATTCATTAAAGAACTCAAGACTTTAGCAGGAGTCCGATCACCTGTGGTGAAGAGAATTTTGAAATTTTGAGCCAGCATGCGGAGGCAGCTTCGCAGATACAGAGAATATGTTCAGCTGTTTCTCTGGCTCCCATATACATTCAACATGTTTCGTTGTCAGCTTTCCTCATTTTGCAGATGTGGTCTCTTAGGCCACAATGGCTTGTGAGTAAGTTGGTGAGCTTTTCCAGCTCTTTTTTGCAGAGAAACAGCAGCAGTTTTGTTCTAGTTCTTGAATACCCGCCGATGAACATCATATAATGTCTCAAGCCGGGTGTGCTGTCCCATTCTATAGCTTTCTGACGGTCTTCCCAGTCCCTAAAGGCCACCCTGAGATGGCTCTCAGGAGGCTAAAAGAGGGTTCTGGGCCGACGAACGATTTCTTCGCACAGCTGCCCAGCAGGAGAAAGAGCACTTTGGTTTCTTCAAATTTTTCACAGGATTCTTTTCTTAAGAAAAAATTTTCAACCCCATCAAATCCCATCCTGCCTCAGGTGCCCTTTTCTAGCTCGACTTTCGTACTCATCATATCAATACTTTCACTTACTTTACCCTCACTTTAAATTTCCTGACTTTCTAAAAGCTTACAAAAAGCATGAAACATGATCTACAGGCAAAAAACAGACTTGAAAGGCAAAAATTTTGTGGCCTTGAGTAAAGCTCCAGAATGTAAGAGGAAAGGGCAAAACTTCCCCTGTATGAAAAGACATTGGCTGCTCTCACCACTCATGAAAATTTTCCACCTCATAATTAAAACTTTCACAAACTCTAAAACTTGAGAAACTAAAGCCAAACCTTAAATTATTCCCCTGATAATCTTTTAAACTGTAAACTCCTGCCTATCTAACATCATCGAAACCTCCAAAAGACAATAGCCCAACAAAAACACCCTACGGCATCCGAATACCGGATACCATCGCACATACAAAAACCTAATCTCATTTTTCTTTTAATACTTTGGGCGCCGGTTAGGGCGGACCTTGAGCAGACGACAACTTTCTAACACCGGGTCGGTGTATAATAAGCACTTTACATTCTCAAACATATTCTTTAAATTAAACCCCTAATTTTAAAACAATGAAAAATAATGATCATACATACATTTTACCCGTGATGCACCATTTCTAATATACGAGACCGTATAAAATCGAATCGGGTCCATTATAGCGTCCTTCACATTTTAAATCATCTTTCTTCTCATCCGTTGCATAATGACCCTAGGAAAAAAAATTAATTATTAGTAAAAAAAAAATGATTTCATTCTCTTCCTCGACGATGTCGGACGAAATAATTTATTAATATAAAAAGAAATGATGATTTAACTTGTTAATTATTATTACGAATGAATCAGATAATGTTTTTCCAACGTGTATATAACAGTATTTGAACGGTCTATTACAAGAAACAATGGGGCAAACTAGTGAAAGTAATAATGATTTCATGTCCGTTTTTAAATGTTTGAAAGACTTTCTACACTTCCATGTTCTCGTCAAAAAGCTGTCCGTCTTGTCAAAAAACAAGAAGAATAAAGAACGGAAAATAATACAATTCGCTTAATTTTTTTTAATTACAGGGCAAATACACGAAACATTCGGAGGGAAGGGCTATTGGTTCTCATGGTTGGACCCGGCTAACAATCGCGAAAGAGATTGGTTAGACGGAAGAAATTTCTGCAGGCAACGATGCATGGACCTTGTTTCTTTAGAAACGTCGGTGGAAAATGAATTCGTTAAGAAAAGAATCGTTGATAGTACGTTTATTATAATTATAAATACCTGAAAATGTCATTTGGGAGATCGTTCGTGTTGTTTACATCAAACGCCATCTTGATACAAAAACGGCGTCACTTCTATCTGCTTCCACGACGTTTTTAAAAATAACCGTTAATTTTTTTCAGGTCAACAGAAATATATCTGGACGTCAGGTAGACTCTGTGATTTTAAAGGATGCGAAACCAGGGAAGATTTGAAACCGATTGCTGTTAATGGTTGGTTTTGGTCAGGTGAATTAAGGAAATTAGCTCCGGTTACGAACAGAATGCAAAATGATTGGAGTCACTCAGGAGGGTAAGTTTTTTTGATAGGTTATCTTTTAACAAATTTCAGATTGAGAAAAAAACTTAAATAATTTATTTCTTTTTTTAGAATCAACAAACCTCAACCTGATAACAGAGAGTACCTGCAAGGAGGTGCACCGGAAACATGTCTTGCTATTCTTAATAATTTTTACGGCGATGGAATTCATTGGCATGATGTTGCTTGTCATCATAAAAAACCGATCGTTTGCGAAGATTCTGATGCATTGCTTAGATATGTGAGATACACGAATCCTAACCTTAGAGTCTGATAAAGTTAATTTCTTTTTTTATTTATGTTTAATTATAAGTTCACGATTAGCTGGATCCAAAGACTGAAAATGAAATAAGTCTGGATTGGTAAAATAGTTTCAACAATTAAAAAGTTAATTTTTTTACTTAATGGTTACAAGAGAAATGATATTGGGACCTGACATTGGGTCAGGCCCGCATGAAAATTAATAATTAGATTTTTTAATGTTTCTAATCAAAGACTGAAATTAGATAACCTTATCTGGTTGAATTGATCAGTAATCAGCACGTTATAGTAGCAAAGACTTTTAAAAAATCAGAACAGTAACAAGAAAAAATTATGGTTTAAGGCCAAAAGGTAGTGTTACTAGATGTTCATTGATGCTAGGCTTAACCAATAGTAAAAAGCTTAAACATTAGGCAAGCAGTTTGATAAACTTGAATAGTAAATAATTGAAAAGTAGGATTGGCAGCCATTTTTGTTTTTAGTAGCAACAAATTTTTTGAAAAAAAATCTTAAAATAAGAGTCTGAAGACAAAAATCGTTCATTTAAGAATTTTAAATTGCTTTTTGATTGGCAAAGTCTTTTCTAATGATGGTACCTAACCTAAACTGGTTAGTAATATTTTCATTTCTCATAAACTTTTAATGGATGGTGTTCAGCATGAACACATTCATAGAATTCGTAGGACATTCTGAGAAAATTCAAATTATTTCTTAAAATTTCAACCAGTTGAGGTTAGAAAGCACATTGGAAATTTAGCCAGGAATATGGAACTGTAAACTAGTTACCCTGCAGCGCTGCGTGTTCTAGTGAGGCTTTGGTGAGTTAGATACTCTAGAAAACTTTATTGAACATGTGCAGAGTTTCGTAAGGACATGCACCGCTGTGGTGAAAGTTCCCACTTCATTCTTTTCCCCAAAATTTTTTGAATGTGAAGACTAGAACCCAATATGAAGGAGTTCTCCTTAGCACAAGCAAAATTTTCGTCAGTCAATCATCTAATAGATTTCTGAAGGTTACCAAAGTTGCCCTAGTAAAACTTGTTGTAAAAAATAGAAGAGTCTAGATGTTTTTTTTGTAAGAAATTTTACTATTGCGATTTAAGAGATCTCAAGATACCTGCTAGACAATTTGCAAACGGTAATTTGGCTTAAGCTTTCTGGAATAGCAGCATTTCTCTGGCAGGGATCGAATCTGGTGCCATAAGACTCGGACCAGTCTCAGACTTTGACCTTTTAGTTTCGAACTAAGGCTCAAGATTTTTAGGAGTTAACCCAGACTCGGACCAAAAATTCCTGGCAAATCATGGCATCCACGTCATGATGGTCCAGTTCAGTTAAAGAAAGGTTTTCTTTGTTGAGAACAAAATAATGCTCTTAAAGTTACAATCAAGTTTATCAAATGTCGAAATCTTAGCCAATGTAAAAGCTTGCTTACGACAAAAAGATTCTCAGAACTGACAGCGCATTCTTAGCATGAAAACAATTATCCAGTTCAGTATTGAATCATGAATCTAATTCAGTCAAAAATTTTAGCGCCCTCAAGCAATGGGATTAATTAGGTAAGGATGTTCAAAAATATTACTTCCGACCTGAATCACTCACAGACATACTTCGAAACAATTAGAGTCTTTAAATATAGTTATGCTTGAATAGAAGAAATACAAAATTTTCATCAAAAAATTGAGATTTAGTTTTTTTTAAATTCAAATTCTTCTGGCCAAAAGTCCAACACATCAATTATCCCTCGAAGACTCCACAAGACATACTTCCCAAAGCATATCTCTCTTCCGCCTTAATGCTTAGACTTTTCTCGATACGGGCAATTCCTTCCACTTTCCTTTTAAAAGCCACGAACAAAAAATACATCATCAGACAGTCATTAAAATCCGATTTAGATTATTCACAGATAAACGTTATAAAACAAAGTGCATTAATGCGTTGCTCCACGTTTAAATAATGTTAGTGAGGTATTTGATATTGGGGGTGCTAATCGGATTCTCGCACTCTCAAACTCAAACTGAAATCGTCGATGACGACGATGACAATTTCGAAATTGATTTTACGGATGACTATTTAAAAGGGACATCTCCGGAGGAGGAAGATCCTGCGGGTCTTCCGACATGGTTTGTAAAAATCAAATCGATTTTGAATAAAGATATCGATCCGTCAAGATGCTCGACAAGTAAGTATTCAGTTAGGAAAATTTGAAAGATTGGTCGGTAAAAAATATTTTTTCGATGGGGATTTTAGGAAGAGTGCACGATCGATTCGGAGATCACGGATATTTTTTCTCGTGGGAGGATCCGAGTACTTCTAATTTAGAATTAAATTGGATAGAAGCACGAGAATTTTGCAGGGCGAGGTGTATGGATGTCGTTAGCATTGAAAGCAGAAGGGAGAATGAATTTATTAAACAGAGAATTGTTAACGGGAATCAGAAATACGCATGGACATCGGGGAGGAAATGCAATTTTATAGGATGCGATAGACCTGATTTAACTCCTCATGATATTTTTGGATGGTTTTGGAGTGGTTCGTTGCAGAGAATGCCGCCTACCACTAATCGATTAGATACGGATTGGAGTCATACTGGCGGGTATGATGATTTAAAAAATTATAATCTAAAAATTGTGCCTGAAATTTAAAAAAAATCAAATTTTAGCCTTGGAAGAGCTCAGCCTGATAATAGAGAACATACACAAGGTGGCCAGCCAGAAGATTGTCTAGCGATTTTAAATAATCTGTATAATGATGGAGTCAAATGGCATGATATTGCTTGCCATCATAGGAAACCATTTATTTGTGAGGATTCCGAAAAATTGCTAGAGGTATTCAGATAAACAATTTTTAAAGAATTTATAGCAAGAAAAGGGGTTTTATCGAACGATATTATTTTTAGGATATAGATTATAATCCAGAAGAATCGGTCGAGGAGAAAGTTCCAGTTATGCAACATCCACATCATCCTCATGTAAAACCGCAACCGCAACCTGATCAAGGTAGCCATTTTACAAAGCCGCAAATGCCAACAGCAGAAGAATTAACACCAGTGATAGCTCAAGAAAGTTACAGTAAGAATTTTTAATAAAAAATACAGTAACTTTATAAAAAGCAACAACGGCAGTTGTTAACTATTAACATCATGACAACCACTCACACATTCGCGCCCTTCTCACACATTTACTGACGTTAGTGAATGGACATTAATGTATGCGCTTTATTTACTGGACACAAGTTTTTCTATTTTCCAGAATGGACATTTTTGTAATTGGCTGATAACTATTTCGGACATAATTTTGTTACCCTTGTGTTTATGGACCACACTTATATGGACAATGAGTCTGGGAATATGAACTTGACTTCTTTTACTGAACTTACTAAATAAGGTTTTCTATTATAGTTCCAGTCAAACAATCCGAGGCAAATCCAGTCCAAAGCCAACCAGAGCAATACCACGTACCAAGCCTTTTGGATCAATTGCCCAGCTTTGAAGATCCCGCAGCGCGTCCATTTTCTTCATAAACAAGTCAATTAAATTATCTTCATCAATCAATCCTAGAATAAAAAAAAAATGTTATTACAAGAAAAAAAGATTATTAATTGTCACAAGTGAATACTTACAATAAAGTAATTATTTATAACACTTTCACTTTTTAAAAAATTTTTCCAGCATTAAAAAATGTAATTCGTACGGCAGATTCTTCGCTTTTAATCTCCCCTTATTTCCGATTTAAATTGCAGGCGAGGACATTTAAAAATAAACTGATATTTATATAAAATACAATTTTTTGAAAACAAAACAATATACAATTGACAGTATAAAAAGTTAAATAATTTTTTTAAAGAGTTTTTGTACCATATTTTTAAAAAAACTCAAGGAACATTTAATAACAATGCCTTGTTTATAGTAAATCTACAAAATCAGAAGCTCCTGAATCCGAATCATTACCGGAACTTTCATAACTGGACTCTTCACTTTCTTCGTTTCTAACATTTACCGCAATTTCGTTAACCTGAGTAACTTGTCTTTTCACGGGAGATTCCTCTTCGGAATCCGTCAACATTAAATCATTTTTCAACATCCTTCTCGGTGTCATAAAATCATTTGTTTTGTTACACGGAAGTGGAGAAAAAAGACTTCCGGTTTTTAAAACATTTTGTTCGTTAATTATTAAATTTTTAAATTCTTCTATGCATTTATTCGGGGTCTCTAAACAAGCGACTTGACTGGTAACACTCATCCTAGAGTTTAAAGCTGTCATCCACGAATTAGAAAATGAACTATCGTCAATTTCGCTTGACTTTTCTTGAATTGTAAAAAATTGTTTGGACTTATTTGTACAAGTAACATCCTTAGGCTTGGAAAATTCAGGCTCAATGACATCGTGTTTTTTTTCAGGATCGGTTTCTTCTAAACTCGAAGGCCCTTCGCTACTTGTATTTGGTTCTTTTATTTCTTTCTTCATTTTCTTTGGAGGTTCTTTTGATTTCCCTTCGGATTTCTTTCGCTTCCTCGGTTCTTTTTTAACTTCTTCCACACTCTCTTCCCTTTTCCTTTTATTATTTCTAGCTGGTTTTGGCTTTTCGGTTTTTTCTGGGACTTTTTCCACGCTTTTGCTCTTACTCCTAGTATTTCTTCCTTTTTTATCCAGATTTTCTTTCACGCTTTCTTGCAATTCCTTTTTCTCTTCATTTTTTAGGCCAGAATTCCTATTCCGTACATTTCTACCCTTTTTCGTAGTATTGGGCGTCGCTTCAGTTTCCTCCACTATCTTAACATTCTGATCCTCACTCGGTGTGATATTTAACTCCTTCTCTTCAGTCGATTTATCAGCAGATTCTATAATACTTTTACTTAAATCTAAAGAACTTTCTGAATGATTGATTTGTTCGCTTGAATTACCTTCAAGCCGGACCGTATCTTCTTTATTATAAATATCAGACTTTTTAGGGGTATCGCCTAAATTTTCAATCGGTTTCATCCCGTTCTTCCTACCCCTCCAAACAGAAGCTCCCGGTTTTAAGGGAGATATTTTAAATAATTTATAATTATTCTTAAAAGGTGAGTACTCTGTCACTAAATGATCTTTCATTTCTATTAATTTTTGATTTTCTTGAAATTCTTCTTCACTACTTTTTTCTTTATTATCACTAATTACTTCGAGGTTAATTGGTGATATTTTTTCAGCTTCTTTTTGATGGTTTATTTCGTTGTTGAGAGACGAATTGTTTATGATGTCAGGAGTTTTAGGAGGTTCTAAAATTGTCTCGCTAGAAGTGTCGCTGGAAGAAACGCAAGCTCTGATATTTGGGGTTGGAATTGGCTCGGAATTATTCAAAATTGGCACGATTGGACTTTCCTGATTTATTTGTAATTTACTTTCATCATCCTCGTCGTCTGATATTTCTCCAGGTTCTTTTTCGTCTAGAGGATTTTTTTTCTCCGTTTTAGTTAAATTCGCTATTTGACTACTTAAAACTTTCTTTAAATTTTCTAGAGCTTGAATGGATGTATCTTCTTCTTTTTTCTTATCCTCTTTCTTTAGATCTTTTAAAATATTTTCGTCTTTTTCAATAACCTCGGATTTACTAGAAATTTCATTTTTACTTTTCTGCTCGGCAGCAGAAATACCTAAAATTTTCTCCTCCATGCGCTTAGAATACAGAGTTTTTGGTTTTGGTTTATTTATCCTTTCGTTTTTAAACGATAAAGCCCAGTCTTCTCCATAATCTTCAGAGTCGCGAAGATCCTTCTCGACCAATTTATCTGAAAATTTAAAATCAATTGTAAAAACTAAAAAAGCAATACACAAAACTATATAAGGTTGCTTAGAAATTCCACTTTGATTTTCTGGCTTTCCATTGCTCGTATCTGTAAGAGGACGACACAAGCCCCTTCGACAAAATTACCTGAATTTTTATTAAAACGAAAAGATGTAACTCCCAAATCTTCCTCCATTTCACTATACAAAGCTTCTAAAGGTGACTTAGTGTCAAACACGTGTTTCTTATTCTTCTCAGTGTTCAAACTATTTTTTCTTTTCAAATAATCATTAACATTAATTTTATTTTTCACTTCTGCTTTGTCCTTGTCTTTTGGAACTGAATTTGTATCTGAAGAAACATTTTTTGTTTCTTTTTTATTGTCTTTTGAGCATTTAATTTTAATATCACTAGTTTTAATATTTTCCTTTAGAGGAGGCGATTTTTCTAATTTAAAATCCGTAACCCCATTTAAGTCTTTAACTTCTTTCTTCTCGTTTTGTTTTTCGTTAGAAGGATTTCGGATTTTATTTTTTACTGCATCATGGAGATCACCGACGTGTTCTTCCTTAACAAATATATTACCTTTAGGACGACTTTTTCTCTTGTCTTCAGGAGATTCATGTCTATGACTTTCAGGATAATCTTTCCTTTTAACTGTAGGAGGATCTCTTTGTCTAAATTCAGGAGAAATTCTCTTTTTGACCTCAGGAGAATTCCTCTTTTTGACTTCTGGAGAATTCCTCTTTTTGACTTCAGGAGAACTCCTCTTTTTAACTTCAGGAGAACTCCTCTTTTTAACTTCAGGAGAACTCCTCTTTTTAACTTCAGGAGAACTCCTCTTTTTAACTAAAGGAGAATCCCTTCTTTTGATTTCACGTGAATCCCTCTTTCTTGATTCGGGAAAATCCCTCCTTCTTAATTCAGGAGAATCCTTCCTTTTAATATCAGGAGAATCGCTCCTTCTAAATTCAGGAGATTCTTGTCTTATATCATATCGACCATTGCGGGATCGCCTTCTTGATTCTAAAACGAAAAAATCGAAATTTTTCACATTAATTAAAAATATTCTCAATTTACCACTTGATTACAACTTACCAAACTTTTTAAAATCAGAATCACGCCTATCTGAAGGTCTATACGACGATCTACTTCTTCTACTTTTACCAAAGATCTTTCCTCTACCTAAATTAAAAAAAAATTAGCCCCAAAATTTGATACAAACACAAAAATCCATTAAAAACAGTGATACTTACCTCTAGGACTTTCATGAAATTTATCGTACCTACTCCTAGAACTATCTGGAAATCTAGAGTTAAAACTATCAGGCTTTGAATCTTTTTGTCTGGAGTACTCATCTTCCCTCCCTAAAACACCAAAGCAACAATGAAACACTTGCCACGAATTTCATCGATTTCTAACTCATTCCCCTTACCTCGCTCTGGTTTCCTTTCTTTATTATAATCTAACCTCTCTCCTCTCTCCCTACTTCTTGATCTTGTTTCATGATGCCAGTCTTCATCTATTTCCTTCTTAAATTCCACCTTCTTCCTCTCTTGTGACTTGCGATGACTTTTCTCATCACCATATTCAGATGTTTTACTTCCACTAGAAATGGATGATACAGAATTTCTTGCATTTTCATTTAAACTTTCTCGTAGCCTCGTTTCAAATGCCTTTTTCACATCATTAACAATCTCATCATCAAAATACATATCAATTTCTGTATTTGTAGATTGATCTTTCATTACTTTTTTATTCCGCCTAAATTTAATATTTTCAAGCCTGAAAAAAAAATTGACCTATTTTAGAGAACCTTTCAAACATTAATTACTTTAGAAATTTATTCATTCTTACTCTCTCCGCAAATCATTGATCATATTTTCCTTCCTTTGAAGTTCAGACTTAGCAGTATTAAGTAATACAGATACATTCACTTTTAAGGCATTGTTTTCCTTTTCTAAGTAAGAATTTTTGTCTACCTCTTTGTTGACTCGTTGTAACAACAATGCAGTTTTTTCTTTATACACCTTATTATCTTTTTCCAGCTAGAATAGTAGTTACATAATGAAAAAATGACCATTCAACAAACAAAGAAATTAATCAACTTAGGTTAGCTTCCAATAATTTCAAATTGACACGGATTACAATTCATTGCTAAGATTATTACATGAATAAATAACATACTTTTGGACTTTTATAAAACCTTAAAAATCACCAAAAGCAAATCGTATTTTTAAAAAAAGGAAGGGAACACTGGCTGAATGTTGATTAAATGTTCGTTGCTATAGAGAGAAAAAATAAGGATCTGAACAAGTTTGATTATTTGTAGGAAAGTTATGTACCCACAAAGTTAATAATTTTTCAAGGGTTCTGACACTTCGATTAATCCTAGAAATAATTCACAAGAAGCAATGACTCAGTATAGGTTAACTTACCTGTGCCAATTGATCATCAAATTGAAAAGCTGGGAGATCGTGATATAAATCTTCCCCAGTGTCATCTCCTGTGTTACTATTCTCGTGATCAGTCATATTGCTTATTCGAATGTAGTCACTAAACCTTATTTAAAAATCGTAACACGAAAAAATAATGTGACACAATATCCATGTTTACGCGGTAGAAAAACAAAAACATTCTGCTTGTGTTGTTAGTTTTATTGCCACGTCAATATGGAGGACGCTTCGCGGTAAAAACCTTTCACGATATTACAGTAACAGTTACAAATTTTGTGAGAATAACGTTGCTGCCGCGAGTGTATGATGTGTACAAAGGTATCAGTGTTCATATTTCAAATGTAAATGAAGAAGAACATCAAAGTTAGACTTTAAAAAGAAGGTTAGTGATAATAAGGTCCAGATAAGGTTAGCTTGTTTTTGAATATGAATTTAAGTTACAGTATCATTTAAAACCACCTCAAGTCTTTTAGGGGACCTATGTAATTCGAGTATCTCATTTCACTTTCCCAAAAACTTACAAAGATTGTTAATTATCATTTATTCATACGACATATTGACAAGAAAAGTTAAAGCACCTTCTACACAGTTCAATGGGTTTTAAATCTATCTTTGCACTTGTAAAAACATCTCAGACAAGTTGTATTGGATTCAACTTGACCTACGGCACCAGCTCTTGCAAAATTCAAAAATATCTAAAGAACGAAATAGGGATTTTAAATTTTAAAAATGTTCGTTTAAGATGACATTTTTTTTCCCTTAAAAATACTTACACTTTCTAAAGTTGTTTGAGAGAGAGAATAATCTTGGATTAATTTATCATTTTTAGCTTGATGTAAAACCTTAAATGCCAAACCTAATGAAGTTTCAGGGGCCAGTCTAAACCTCATTTGTAAATAGTTCACTTGCAGTAGAACTGACTTGGGCAAAACTTTTTCGATATGTGCTTTAACTTTATCAACGTCTTCAAGGGTAAAACAACGAACTATAACGCTGTAGCCTTCGTTGTATCTAATTAGAAAAAAGAGGTAGTAGTGAAAAGTTTAAAAAAAGTAAAATAGATGACTTACTTCTGCTTCAAATGGGTGCAACTGCCAAAACACATTAATTTTCCAGACACCATTATAGAAACTTGAGTGCATAGTGCTTGGCACTCTTCCATGCTGTGTGAGGTTAGAATAACGCATCTACCTTCTTGCACAACGTCTAAAATGCAGCTCCAAAGAAAACGGCGAGCTCGAGCATCCATACCGGAAGTAGGTTCATCTAATAAAACTACGATTGGGTCTCCCAAGAGGGCAATAGCTGTATTTACCTTTCTTTTATTGCCACCTGAAAACCAGTACAAAAGGCAGAGTTAAAAGCAGACAGGGATCGTAAGGGCGAAAGAAAAATCTTTATGAAATGGCACAAGTTATAGTAAAATCAAATGGGCGGAAAAATGGAGCTACTGTCGAAGTAACTGAGCGACACTAGCGCCACGTATCAATTGCTTTCATAACTCTTTTAAGACTTTTCTCTGGATACAAGGCTGGTTTTAGAATTAGTCTAGGCCAACTTACCCGAAAGAGATTTGGCTAATTTTTTCCTGTGCTTGGTCAGTTGTAAACGTTTGATTAATTCGTTGACGATTTCTTTTTGCATGGAGCCGGTGATGCCTCTAACACGGCAGAAAAAGGCAAGGTGCTCCTCGGGTGTGAGGTACAAACTTAAAGCGTCGAATTGTGGGCAGTAGCCTATTAAAAGCTTTGCTTGACGCTTATTATTTTTGATGCTATAGCCTGATATTAAGGCGTCTCCATCGGACGAAGCTAAAACACCTGTAATAGGAAAATACAAAATAGTGCTCGGTTTAGCTCCTGACCGTAATCGGCCTGCTCAAAAGAAGCTCACCTGTCAGCATTTTGAAAGTCGTCGTCTTCCCAGCTCCATTTAACCCTAGGAGTCCAAAACACTCTCCTCTTTTCAACCCAAAAGTAAGATGGCTAACCGCAGGCCCATCGCCTCTCGAATACATTTTCGATAAATTATTAACAATTACTGCATCTCCATCTTCTTGTGCTTTTCCAGACTCGACTCTTTCTCTTTCCTTCATGACATCATCTTCTTCCTCTTCGCGACGATTCCTTTTCGCATCCATTTTTTTAAACATTTTCTCATTCCTCCAATCCCAAAACCAATTGAAAAATCGATATTGTAACAACATCGTCATCAAAAAAAACAAACATCCTTGAACTATCATCGCTATGATATATTTCAACGTTAAATCCCAAGCGAAATAATCCGGGAGGACTTTCATTCCAAAATATTCAAGCGATTGAAACTTCACATCTTCCAATGCCAAATTCATTAACGATTTCCCGAAGCAATACTGATTGAAAATTGTGAAAACCGTGTAAATATAAAAAGGATCATCCCTTTCCGACACGAGATTCAAAACGAAAGTCGTTAAAAGCGTAATTAATCCGATGAACATGTTCCATAATGAGATAAAAATAAAACCGCTGCTAGGCGTCGCGAAAAAAAAACTAACCGGATAAACGAATGTTATGCCAGCGAACCCGTAAGCTAAAAGCAAAGCTATAAAAGCCTTGATGCTATGTTCGCCTATGTAAGCTTTCATATCTAACGCTATGTAAAGTCCGAGTATAACGGCAGCGACGAAGGAATATATAAAAATATCCCATAAGAATGCGGTTATCCAGTAAATAGCCCCATTGACGCCGTTGACCATTTGCAAGTGTTTAAAGCCGTTAGCACGATCGTTGATAAGGTACAAGACGAATGTGGCGGGAATTATTGACAAAGCCCAGATAACTGAGACGGCACTTAATAGCGATGAATGGGATTCATGTTCCATTTCTTGTTCCAGTTGCCGGTGAGTGAAGGGTAATGGATCGTTGATGAGAGTAATAGAATATTTAGAAGCATCCTTGTCAGGTGGTAATAGAGCTCTCAATGCTAAATTAGACACGGCGTTCATAAATGCTATGACTGCTATGTATCCTTTGTTGTTGTACCAAATTATTAAATTGTGGAATAAGTCGGTATTTTCAAAAATCTGAAAAAAAAAAAAAGAAATATTTAAGAAAAGCTTTTTATAGGAGATACAATTTCCGCCCCGTAGCCACAACTATCAATTCAGAAAGAGAATAAAACAAATTTTTCCTACATTTAAAATTCGATAACAATTGTTTAGTTTGCGGAAATTTTAAATCGTAAAACAGGCGTTAGACCGCGCTGATGTTGTTTTGTTTGTTTAAATGGCCGTTAGAGAGCGCTAGCATTGTTTTAATTCGCAAGTTTTTAAGTAGTTTTAGTTTAAAAAATGGTCGTAAGAAAGCGAGGGTTGAGAACAATTGAGATTGAGAACAATAGCACTGGCCATCTGTATAATCTGTCGCTAAGGCAAGAAGTCCCGTTTACAGGGTTTTTATTCATTCAAGCACAACACTCTTATTTTACCAGCTAAGATGGCTTTTCTCGGACTACGAGGCAGGGAAATTTAAAAACAAATTTAAAAAATCAATTACAGTTGTAGCTTTTGATTTATCGAAAACAGTTTCCATTATTGTGTTGACTAGAGAATCTACTTTAGGAAGAGTAAAATTGTTCGCAAAAATGGCCATAAATATTGTCGCAAAAAGAGTCTGTCCTTGAAACATGTCCAAAAAATCTAATACGCCCACGTTCGTGCATGGCGAAAAATGTCCAAGAGTAACGCCGCCATATCTAAAATGAAAAAAAAATTAAAGTAGACAAAATTTTAAGTTGAGAACTATTCTTAGCTTTGCAGAAAGAATAGGGAAACTAAATATTTGAAAAAATCTTGATAATAGCTCGGGAACAAAACTTTAACAATACAGTATCATTACCTTAATACAGCTAGATCATGTTCTCTGGATATCAACCAACTGTTCAAATCCAAATTCGTCAAATTATACAGCTTGTCGCCGCTTGACATCTGCGGGAAAAAATACCTTTCATTAATTATTTCAATTTTCGAAAATCGAAATTATGTTACCTACTGTTGCATAAGGAGGATTCAAATTTTTAACACTCGCCGGACATTTAAAAATACCACTTTCGCAATCGCATTTATCTTGCTCCTCTAAATTTTCTTTGTTTGCCAAACTACCCTTTGGTATGGGTTTGAATGAACAACCCTCAGGAGACCTGTAACCATGACCTGCAAGTCAATAATTTAAATAACTAACTTAATCCCAACTTTAATTTAATTTTTTTTTCTCCTGAAAACTTACACGACGCATTTAGTGCCCATTCCAAGAGGCCCTAAAAATGCTTCTTCATAAGTTGTAATATGAGTATTATCAGAAGAATTTTTAGAGTAATATATTATGCTTGGCTCGTAGGCGGATATATCAATTGTTACGGGTGGCATCGGTTCAACAGTAGGCAACATTTTAGTTAATCCCAAAGCTATTAGCATGAATAATATAGGAAGAACAGTCTGCAAAAATATTAATCAATTTAAGATTTATGATTTTTACAAAGGTTTAGTTCCTAAAGTATAGTTTTTATGGAGAAGTTCTAATTTTTCACTTAACTGATATTGTCAAATTAAGAACTAACCTCGATTACAAGTAATTTATAATTCCTGACGTGGTGATAAATTCGAACCATGATTAGCGCCACAAATTGATGGAATATTAAAGCGACCATATTTTTTTCCATGGCAATTTTTAAAATGGATACTCTTCGCCTAAAAGATATTTTTAGATTGATAACTTAACATTTTCAGAATATAAATTTTGTGCATGCAAAGCAGATTGAAGATGCTTGACGAGCCTTTAAAGCTCCGAATGAAATTTTTGGTAGTGAAAGCGACTTCTGACAGTCAAAAGCAAAGCTAAGCCTAAGTTGGCCAAATTGGAGCTTTTAACAATTTTAAGGTCGCTCAGCGAACGTTTGATCAGATTTTTTCTTCAATACTAAGCTGAATGTTGAAGGCTTTTTGCTTACTTTACAGAATCCGACTTGGCTGGGGACGCGTCTTTTTCTTCTGGACTTTCTGAAAAAAAAAGAAAAAAATGTTTTGCATTAATTTTATGCCTCAAATAAAACAACGCAACGTGAAGAATGTAAACGGAGATTTTCCTCCGAAAGTATCCCACCGAGCTGTCTGTTCAAATAATGTCACACAATACTTCAGTTTATTTATAGGTACAATAATCAAAGCTTTAAAAAAAAAATTCTACTTCCTTTTGCGTTTTCTCTTTCATATTTATTTGAAATTAAAAGCTGGAAGGACCAGAAGCAGGTTAATGACTATTCCTGGGGGTCTCCTAACCCCTAAAAAATGTTTTAATAGTTCTGATATTGTGAGTTATCCCTATTCAACGAGCCAGCCAGGATTCAGATTCTGACACTCAGGAAAATTGTTTTGCTGTAGGGTCACTTTGACTTGCACAGATTTAGGACAGTTACAGAAAATCATATCTGGTAAACAAATTAGGATGTCCCTTTTTAAAAAAGCACATGGATATATTCCAGGCTTGTTTTTTTTTATCTTTAAGAAACAAAAAAAAAATTAAGAGTTCCAACCAGTCCATGTGAAAGGAGCCTAAAAAGGTTGGTTGACAGTTTTTGTATAATTTTCTTGTTGACCTGTATCAACAAGTTTTTATTGCGGGTCTTCCCTAAATTCTATTGTTAAGTCACGTACGATTTTCGGTGTTCAAAAAAATGTAAACAAATTCAAGGGTCTTTTTTTTATAATTTTTAAGATATTTATGACCTGTTGCCATTGTCCTGCCTTTCTTCCACTTGTTCGTCAACCGTTCCCAAATTGAAGAGCTGCCACTTATCAAATTACTTTTAAGTTTTTTTCACCCCAACTCAGAGCAGCCGGATATGTTTGTTGTCGATCCGTTTTTATATATTTTTTCGCAGAACCTTCATCGTAAATCACCCTGGCCTTAAATTGATTTCGATGACGCATTTAAAGGGGGGTTACTTTTTTTTTGTAGAGAAGTTACCAATTTTTTTTTATCTTCTCAGTAGCGACTCTAAAACATTTTTCCAGGTTGAGCCAATTTCACTAAAGGAAAATATTTAGCTTACCTACGGCTTCCACTGTCTTCTTTCTCTTTAACGCAGCAGAAGCTTTTCTTTCCTCTTCCTGCCGTTCTTTTTCTCTTTCTTTCGCATCCGCTCTCATCTCAGCATCCTCCGTTATTTTCAAAAAAATCTTTTAACAAAAAAATTGTATTTTATTCTCATTCCAGCTTTAAAATCATTTAATAATCTTTATTCTCTACCTCGTCCAATCCAGTGTATGTAATCCCGTAAGCCGTGTAATTCAATTTATTTTTATTATCATCCAAAGATTTAAATAATTTCTCAAACGCATTGACATCACTCTGAATCGGCAAAACAAACGATAATTCCGTGCCTACTTCTTCCAAGAACGTAGCATCAGGAATCGTTTTTTTAATAAGATCCAGTATTTCTGTTGATCAAAATAAATTAAGAAAAGAAATTAAAAGAATCCGGTAAAAAGGATTTCCCTTTTAAAAAACTTACGCTTCGCTTGAGCCGACATTTCCACAGCTGCCGATTCCACTTCTAATTTTCTTCCTTTCTTTTCGGATCTTACACCGCTTTCAATCGTCAGCACGTAACCTCTTCCGAGATTAGATTTTAAAAAAAGACTAGAACCGTAGCATTGAAGTTCGCCGTCGGATATTATAGCAATGCGATCCCCTAACAAATCCGCTTCGTCCAAAAAATGTGTTGTCAAAATAATAGTTCGGCCTGCTTTGTATTTTATGAGTAAATCCCAAATTGATCTCCTTGCAAATGGGTCGATACCGGCAGTCGGTTCATCCAAAAAAACAATCCTGAAAAATCAAGAAAATAAGAAAGTAACTTCGGGCAAAAAAAAGGGGAGAGAATCAGTTTTAAAATTACTTGGGGCCACCGATAAATGCCATTCCGACATTTACTTTTCTCTTCATGCCACCAGATAGGTTTTGGACGGGGGTTTTAGCTTTCCGATTTAGTCCAAGGTCATTTATTAACATTTTAGAGTCTTCAAGAGCTTCTTTTTTCGAACGATTCTAAAGGAAAAATAATTTTGGAATATTTTTTTTTGTTCTGAATCAGAGTCAGATTTAGAGAAGAGAAAATACTAGAATTTATAGCTAGAAGGCCCGTACTTAGAGCGGGGGAGTTACAGTTACTTCTCTGTGGCTTGGAGAGCCAGAGGTTTTGTAGTTAGCGAAGTAAGCTCGCTAACTACGCCCCTGACCGTTCCCTAATTTGGGTCTCACATTTACTAAAAGTTTTCCTATGTTTTTAAACGATTTAATAAACTAATAATTCACTCAACTGCCCTTATCTGAATCGGAGAAAACGGTGGACTTCGCTACCGCCGGATGTTTATCAAACTCCATTTGGAGTTCATTTATTATAAACAACCTGATCAAACAAAATAATCAGGCGTCACTTGGGTCTTTATTTACATTCTCACTCATATACATTAGCATTCATCTTAATCTTTTTTTTTTTTTTTTATGCTGACACAGTTTATTTATCAAGCTATTACATCTTGAAACAAACGATGATAAGCTCTTGAATGACGATTCATTGCCTAGGCAAAATTGTGAAAAAATATTTTAAGATTTGATAAGCTTTAAAGATTAGGTCATTTATTTTCAAAATTTTTTTATAAGCCAGTCATTTGTTCTTGTGAAAAATTACGCAATGCCTGTAACGGACTGTGTCTTTAATTTAAGATCCTAAACCTCCCAATGTATTGCCGTATTTTTATTTTGATTTCTGACGCGGCAGAAAAATCTTATTACTCGCTACTCCAAGGAGCTTTGTTTCGAGAATAAAGCTCAGGTTAATCCCTCTTTTTAAATCCGGTTCCACTTAACTTTTTTCAAGATGATACTTACCCTAAGCCTTGCGAATAATATAAAATGCTCCTCGACTGTTAAATCGTCGATCAATACGTTATTCTGCTTACAAAATGCAATGTCACTTCTTAGCACTCGGAAATCCTTTTCAATGTCCCTTCCGTAAACGTAAACTTTGCCAGAAGTAATAGGAAGCATCCCTGTCATCATAGATCTGTTAACAAAAAATTTTATGAAAAATTTTTTATCAAATACTGATTTTCCTAAAAATTGATATTTACACTGAAGTCGTTTTTCCAGCTCCGTTATGCCCTAAAAATGACGTGATGTGATTCTCATAAAAATTTATACTTAAATCGTTAACTGCTTTTTTCTTTTTCTTTCCTCTGCCGAAGACTTTTGTTAAGTTTTGAACGGAGACGCCAATTATCAGGCCCTCAGGTTCTTTTTCAAAACGGGTAGGATCTTTTTCTAAAAAAAAAGTGAAAATGAGGGGCGTAATATAGAGAGAGAAAGATAAAAGTAGCGACAGTTTTTTCCCCAGAAAATTTCGGTTTAGAAATTTTGAAAAAAATAATTCTCAAAAATTTGCTCAAGTCAAAATTCTAAAAAAATTTGACTTGTTGACCTTCCTTTTATTTTCAAAATTTACTTACCGTTTACTGAGTCAGCTGGAAGAACCAGTGACACTCTTTTTTGATCATAGCCTCGCCAATAACTTTTAGTAAAACAATAACACCAAGGAAGACCAATATTGTTGCCGCCTGGGAAAACACTTTCAATATATACAGCAACTATGAAGTAAATAAAAGCATCCAACAAAAACATTCTCATTATAAGAGCTAATGTTATGGGATTTTTAGGTATAGGAGACAAATCCCAATTGCTGAACTGTGCTCCTTCTCCCGTCTCTTCCATATTAGCTATCCAGGTGCATCCTAATCCAAAGGCAATATTGGAAAATATGCACTGTTAAAAAAAATTATTAATTACAACCATGCTTTGAATTTTCTCAACCGAAATATCGATATTTACCAAAAAAACTTTCCAATCCGAATCGATATCCTCTTCGAACGCTGCAATAGGCGGATAAGGTAAATATAAAAGAAAAAAAATTAAAGCCGAAGCAGACGTAGCAAAACTTGCTTTATAAAATATTGTCGATAAAAGAAAAGCTAACGCTATGGTTGGTACTGAGAAGGCGACCAAATAAAGCCAAATAAGTGCTATACTTGATTTTGGAATAATTCCTCCTTTCTAAAACAATAAAAAAATATTGTTAGGCTGGGTTTTTGTTAATTTACACAAATAAAAGAAAAGAACTCACAATTAAAATAATACTTAAAAAAATTGAAATTATTGCCATTGGGAAAAAAGCGTCTATGAACCAGGCAATCCAATGTTGAGAGTTTCGAACTCCTAAAATTCTCATACTTTCTTTGATGTAGCTTTCCTTTTCCGTAACTATTTTTTTAATGAGTACAATGAATGCGAAAACCCAAGAAATGATCATGAACATTGGAAAAGTTTTAGCAATTGCGTCCCGAAAACTAAAAAAAAATTAATTTGTGAAAAAATGACAAACTCTGAGTTCTGACTGAGCCAAACTTACCTGTCAAAGACGTGACAAGGATATGGTGTTTGCTGAAGATAAATCCCTGGCAAATCTTTCACATTCGCTAGCTCTCGTATCAATTCTGCTTCTATCATGTTTTGAAGATAAGCAAATCCTCCAGTTATATATTTTAAATCGTTCATTGGATGAGATCTAACTCCAGGACGATATACCCTCTCTCGATTGTAACTGGTGTCCATACTCCTATCAGATCCAGTCCTAAATTTTAAAAACAAGAAAATAAAAATAAGCCTAAGTACACATTAGGCAAAGAAAAAATCTAAAATACCTAATTTTATATGTTATAGAAGAAGGAAGTTCTGTAGCATCTTTAGAAATATTAACGAAAACTACTAGAGCCCAAAGTCTTTCACTATTCAACCATTTTTTGGCTTCTATAAGTGCTTGATCTTCGTCAGGAATAGGAATAAATCTTTGAGGATCGATGCACTAAAAAAAATAATTGTTTTTAGGCAGGATTTAAATTTAAGTTTTAAAAAAAATATTTACATCAAGGAATTTTAAAACTGTTTTAAAATCTTCAGTCTCGGTTAGCTTCCTTTTAAGTTCTTTATGTTGCAGTTTTCTTAATATTTGCAATTTTTTTAACTGATTATTTGACAACTTCGTGAAATTACTGTTTTTCTTTAAATCCATTACTCGAGCTAAGCCTTCAGAAAGAGCCTAAAACGAAATAATATGATTTATCAATTGTTTAACGCTCGAAAAATCCTACCTGAAGCCTAAGCAATACGAGCATATCGCCGAAGCGGAATTAATTCGCGACATCGTTTCTCCCAACACTAATCCTTTGAGAGGGTTAACCTGCGGTCAACTCATTCATTACAGATTTCAAGGGTGCATACCACCAAAGTCGGTCAAAAAAGAGATTACTTCTATTGTTGAAGTAAAGTAATCTCTTTTTTTTTTAAAAAATGAAAATGACAATTGAAAAAAATTACATTTTCTATTCAATAAAGTTTATTGACACTGACTTTGAATGGCCCCTTTCCAGCTGGTGGATGGTTTGGCAGACCTGAATCATAATATCGGAATCTGGCCGACAATAAAATCCGCATCGAAGGATAAACGCTTCTGGTTCAGGCTTAAGATTGACCGGTGTCATAAATAATTTAAATTGATGGGGGAAGTTACCAACAATAGGCGAAGAAACAGAAATTTGGTCGGAAGGGTCCAACGAAAGCAGGTAGCTGTTCTTAGAAATGAGAACAGTCATAAAACATCCAAAAAGAGAATTTTAAAAAATGGGGAAATGGACAATATAAAACGTGCTCGTGCAAAAATTCAGGAATTAAGGGTAATCGGTTAATTAAAGCCCAAAATCCGGCCCACGCTTAGTTCAAGTTATTTCGAGTTGCTTACCTCCATAAACATCATTTCCTCTTTCATATCACGCTTGAATCTTTTCATGTTCTCCTCTGGCTTCATCTTATCTTTTATCTTGTCCATTATTTTTAAATCTTCTTCTAATTTCTTCATCATTTTATTAATAATGGGAGCATCAGGAGTATAAACGATTTTCCCACGAACGAACGGTTTAAGCATTCGAAAAATAATTCTCGAAGTAACATTATTTTCAAAATTTCTCATAAGGTTATTACAAAACTCTGTGGTATCATTCTCCCATTCTGGTGGCTTTAGCTCTATTACTGCTTTTTTGAATCTAAAACAAAATCATTACAGATCATCAAATTTCTCTTAAAATGATTTTAAGGGATGAAGATTAAGAACAAAAACAAAAAAGTTTTCTTACTTTGTTCCCGTTTTAGTAAAAACCTTAAATTGTTCAAGAATCGGTGGGACATTAGGTCCACACATGAAATATTCTATGTAGGGTATGTATTTATCAAGAGAATTATTTCCATTTGAAAATTGCTGCAAAACTGTTCTAAAAAAAATTTTGAAATCAATAAATAAACGAATACCTTTTTCTTTCATTGTGTGCAAAATTCTAACCTAAAATGAGAAATATTTTTTGCGATAGAAAATTGTTCTTTGTTTTCTTCAGTATCCTCATTGGAAAACTCTTCTCGTTTCCTTTTATTAACTGTCAAAAGTTTTTGAATCCAGGCAGTATTCAGAAATGAGAAATTACTATTCTTCAGTAATTTTTCATAAGCATTCAAACGGTTTTCATTTGAAGGGGCCTCTTCTGAACTATCTTTCAATGCTTTGTTAACAGCTACCATTAATTCTGAAAGCCTGAAGAGAACGCAACTGATCAAGAATAAATAGAAGCATTCAAAATTGCAATACTTACAATGCACCTTGGAAAGGCTCCGTTGCATTCTTCTCACTGTTACACATATTGCCAAGTGCACAAATTAGCGTTTGGAAAAAGGAAGTTCCTCCAGCAATCGGCATTGGTTTTGGGATAAAATAACCTGTATTGGAATTAAGAATATTTTTTTTAGAAGACATAAATTGCTGACTGATCTTGATTGCTATTACATTAGAAATCGACAAACATATCCAAATAATATACCAGAATTCATAAATGTCTAATTTGTAAACCCAAGTTAACTTTCGTTACTAGAAATGCAATGTAAACAATGCCGTACAAATTCCATAAAATCTTCAGTAAAAATCATTTACATTAATTAATTGAATTTTTTGGATTTGTTTATCAATGAAAGGTCAATCACATATCTGGCAGAGTAATTCTCTTACATATAATTTATTTTCTCATTGAACTATTCGTTCTATTTTGTTAGTTGTGAAAGATCAGTTTTTAAATCAAAAAAGTATGTGAAAAAAAATAAATTCAAACATTTTATAGAAATTCAAACGTAGTCAAAGAACTTACAGTTGGGAATATGTTCTCTTTCTCCTAAACCATGCAAGAAAAGCAAAGCCATAAACATAGTCGTTGGCCATAATATTTCAACAGCAATGCGAAGCTTAAAAAAATGGGATTGCAATCATTCAAGAATGTCTTTTATTTATAAAAAAGAGGAGACCGCGAAAAATACATGTCAACATGTCTGTTTCTCACGATGACGGAAGCCGGTTGGTTTTGAAAAAAAAAGTAATCAGTAGGCAATTACCTTATTTCTTTTTCGTAGCAATACATTTTTCCAGATTAGAAGTTTTAATTGGGTAAAATATTTCATGATTAAAGCCAATGTTTCATTTTTAGACTTCTGTTAAGATTTTTAAAAAATCATTTGAAAAATAAAACTAAAGGAACAAGATGGCGTTCCACTACCATGCTGCCTTGGTAAAAATTTGAACTAACGTGTAAAAATTTGTAATCATCATTTTAAACGGTTTTTGGGGATTTTTCCGATCGCTTTTGCATTTTAATTACATAAAATAAATTTTTTAAGAAGGATGAAATAAAAATAAATCATAATAACACAAATAATGTCCATTTTTTACAAACAAGCTCTTAGGTTTTCGTAGTTGGCAACAGAGAAATGAAAGAGTGGGGGAGGGAGGGAAGAACCGAAGGAGAAGGAAGAGAAGCCGACACAGACACTACAAGTGGTATGGGGACAAAACTAACAAACAAGTTCGCGTCGTTGCAGTATTAGTGTGATCGCGTCCGCGTCTGGTCATGCCTCGGTTCAGTTTCCCATATCGCCATAATGAATTGGATTTTTTTAAATCGAAAAGATAGTGGTGATTTTATTTGTTACAAATGTGCCGGGTCGTTAAAAATTTCGTCGTGTTTCGCGATTTTCGAGTTAATTTCAAACAGTGAAAGCTAGACAAAAATGTCAGGTATGAATCATTTTTTTGTGTCATTTGTTATTTTTTAATTTTACTCTAGGCTAGCTTTTCTAGAGCTATTTGAACCCTAAAAATAAGTATACAATAGTTTTTTTTTTTGATTCACATGGAACAACAGTTTTTGTGAACCATTTTATGGGTCGCTCCTGTGAGAGGGCAAATTCGGTTATATATCTTGATAGAGGCAACAATCTATTTCAGTAGAGTGACAATTTTTTTTAGCAGCAATAAAAGGGGGGCATTATTACCCAAAGTGTTTGACTTACATAACTTATTCAACCAATGAGAGGTGTAGTATTCTGCCTTGCTGGGTGTTCCTCCTTAAGGGAGCAAAAGTGTGAAATTTTACATTTCAATATCTTCGATACCCGAGTAAAATAGGCGCATCATACCCGCATTTATGCTTTCAATTTATTTGCATAAATGGTTGCATAGATATTCGCCGTGAATATTCAACCTAATAAAATTAAATATTAAATCGATTTCTTGATAAATACCAGTTTTTTAAACAAATTTGACTTCAAATAAAATAAAAATTGGCGGTTAAATCAAATGAGATTATTAATCTCAGCTGATCGTAAAATTGAATCTCCAATCCAATGGCGGGAATAAAGCAAGCAGAAGACAGTAGAAAAATGGCGTCGCGATGGAAGCTGGGAATGGGGTTTGTGAAGTTTGATAATGCTCAATACGGGGAAGAATCGTCGGAAAGTGAAAATGAAACAGAACCAGTTAAAACTTTTATTCGTAAATTATCGACTAATGCTAAAATTAAATCAGCGGTGAGTAAATTTATCTAATAAACTCGGGTTAGAAATATGAGGGTTCATGCTTTGCTTTTTTTCCCTTCCATTGGTTTTATTATTAACGAAAAACGTTAGCTCGTATTTATGTGTTAAAAAATTTAAGTATGATAATTGAATGAATGCTATGTTGTTTCGTTTGTCAGCTGAATGTGAATTTTACAGTGATGTGATACATAATAAATATGCGTCTTAGTTTTTATAATCAGATAATTAATTTGAGAGGAAATGCTGTATGTGAATAGGTTGATTCTTTTTTTTTTTTGAAATTCACTGATCAGTTTTGTGTTTTATTTTGATATTATTCTTATTGACGAAATTAGTTGTTTATTGTGGATTGTAAGTTCAGTGTTGTCATTTACTCAATTATTTGAAATCATCAACATTAGTTAAGACAAAACCAGACAAGTTGAGACAGGTTTCAATTTTGTTTGGTCAGTGCAGAGTTGTTTTTTTTACCTAGAGTACCGAAAACATTTTAATATTTTTGTTTTTTCCTATCATAAATTTTCCTTTTTTAAATTATTGAAACCTGTTAATTAAGTAAGAATGAGGGTTGTTTATCAAGTTCCTGAACCTGATGGAGAGAAATAGGAATATTTGTCGCTGGTTTATAGAAATTTTAATTGAAAAGAACACTGTTGATCAGCATAATTAAAAATCTAATCATTTAATTAATAACGGTGGGTGGAAAACGCTAATCAAGGAAAAGTAAGGCTTCCTCCTTCAATTTAGATCAAATCAAAGCAACTAGCTTTAATTAATTTATTTTTGGGTTCAGTTGAGATATCGTCAATATTTTAAAATGGTTTTCATTGATATTTTATTCGACAGAGACATTGTACGTGCAAGAGTAAATTTTTTTCAAGTCAGCTTATTGATTATTAAGCTCAAAGTGATTTTTCTTGTTGAAGGAATTTTTTTTTCAATTCATGGGATGAGCATTTTTTTTTTAACAGTTTATTGAGCATTACTATTTATTCACTCTCTCAAAGATTAAGATGGCTGGTCTTAAGATAATATAGAGGAGCAAAAGATGCTGCAAGCTTGCTCCCTTGCTTTAAATATTCAAGCTACTGACTCTTGTTACATAAAATTTTAAAGAGAATGCAATCTCAATGTCATTTTTAAGAGGAACGGTATTGAGGAAATTTAAATTTCCTTTTCTTTAATTTAGATCAAATCAAGTTAACCAGCTTTTATTAATTTAGTTTTAAGTTCTCCCAGGGTATTACCAATGCTAAATGTTAATTTTTGTAATTGGAATTTTTTAGGCTGCCACAAAAGAGGGTTTCCTGTTAAAGCAGACCTCTTTTCAACGATGGAGGAGACGCTTCTTCAAGTTAAAGGGAAGGAAGCTGTACTACGCCAAAGACGCCAAGGTAAGATGAATATTTGTTTTTTTTTATTTTTCAGTGTCATTGCCAGGAATTTTTTCAGGGTCTGAGAAATTATTGCTCGCTTTATCAGAGGAAATAATTGTTTGGTTTTTGGGTTTACAAAAAATACTTAGAGTTTTAATTTGAAATTGTCCCCATGTCTCTGGGTTTTTGTTTGGCAAAACCTTAGACATCTCTCCACCTTTTTAATTTTTTGGATTTACTTTTTGGTCAGCGGGTGAAATCTTTTTTTGGAATTTAATGTCGTTTCCAAAATTCGTTAAATGTGTCCTTTTGGTGTGTCTCTCCCGTGTTGGATTTTAAATGTGGTGAAAACTAGATTTAGTAGAATCCGTTTCTGCATCTGTTTGTTTTCTTCGATAAGCCAACCCAAATTTAACGATCTTTTCTTATGAGCGTTATACTGTATTCGTTAAATTGACCAATTCCTAATAGTTTAATTGAATTTTATTTATTTACATCAACATCGCTCCTTCCGGGAATATTATTGGCGGAATCAGTGTCTAGTACCGATTCATTGTTTTAGTTTTTGCTTTTCAAAATTTTTACTGGTTTCATATGCAAAAATGTACGTTTCAGCTGTTTTGATGTTTTGTTTTCTGTTATTATCGTGTAAACACAACGCTCGACTAGATCTTCAGTCTTGTTTAAATATTACAGAAAAAAAAACCAACTTAAAGGCTTATTTTCTAATTTTTTGAAAGAATATTAAAATAGTTTTATTTGCTTTTTAATATCCGGCGGCGTAGGATTGCTGTAGCCCGGCTATAAATCATCTAGGACTGCTGAGTTGAAAAAACTAGGGGGGAAATACAACGATCCACTATTTGCGGGTGACACAATCGTTCATTCCCTTATATCACTTAGGCGTGAAATAGAAATGCAAGGAGTTATTTTCGTTCTGTCATAAAAAGGGCGGGATATTGCGTGATATTGTTGACATTGCCCTTGAACATTCGCTTTTCAAGATTGATTTTTAACACATTTTTTTATGACTCAATATAAAATCATGGTTATTTAACAAATATGTACAGTACAGTACATTCATTAACTGATTTAGAAAGAAGAAAGAAAACGTTTCACATGTGAGACACAAGGGAAAAAATTGGTAACAGAAGTGATTAAAAACTATCGAAACGAGGTTGGTGTTAATATCCTGAAAAATCTGGTTTTTAACTGCTACACTGACACAAAATTATAATTATTACCATAATAATACATTTTTAAGCCTCAGTTGTGGGCGTGCTTGCACAAAGTATATAATACAAAAAACATAAAATTTCCCTGGGATCCGACGACGTCCATCCATTTGGTCTCGATCAATTCGTTGATCGAGATTGGTTGATATGATTAGGACCAGTAAAATTAATATTGCTTGCCAAGAAACCGGCAGATTCCTGCGTTCCACTCCGACAGCAGCTACCTGTAACTACCAGTTACATGATTATAATCGGTACCATAATAATATATTTTTAAGCCTCAGTTGTGGGCGTACTTGCACAAAGTATATAATACAAAAAAACATAAAATTTCCCTGGTATTCGATGACGTCCATCCATTTGGTCTCGATCAATTGTATGAAATTCGTATATTGAAAATGGTACTTACTCCTTTTGGAAGGACCCGCCTCGGTGGACGTTCCCAAATTCCTTTCTTTTCCTACAGGATTTTCCCAAAGTTGGCTGAACCGCGACCATTTGGCCCTTCTTGCCTCCTTAACGTTTGGTTTTTTGTTTAGCGTTTCTATAACATTGACAATTAATTACCATTGTGTACTTTCTACATTTCTCAATTTTAAAACAATAAAAATGGACCTCACCAAACAATGCGTCCAAACTTTCGTCGTCTGACCATTTATTAACAACCACCTCCTCCGTTTTTGTTTTCTTACTCTGAGATTTCTTGTTCCCCGTTTCTTCTAAAAATATAAAACAACAACTTTTAATAACTTTTAAACAATCTTACCCAAATTTCGGTCCACACTTTCATCCTCTGACTTTACTCCTGATAATTTCTCAGTTTTTCCGTTTTCCTTTTCCGCTTGTTTTGTTTTCCGCGTTTCTATAAATGTAAAATCCAGTTCAACACCAATTTTTTTTTTTCGAAATTTTGAAAAAAAAATATTACCTGATGAGACTGTTGCGCCCTCCTCCTCCGGAACCAAAACTACTGACGTGGTTTGTTGACACTTATCTGTAAGAGGAATCAAGACGTAAAAAAGGTCAAGTTTAAAAATTTTCAAGGCTTAACATGCTCAGTATACTTACGAAAATTTTCCAACAGGGATGGCATTAATTTTAAAAAATCTTGTTTCTGCATCACTAAATAATGTTTCTGGTGAGTGAGGTCATTGTGGCCTAAATAATTGTTAACCAGCCGGCTCTCCTTGTGGTTAAGTTTCAAATCTTCGAGCTCAAGAGAGAAAAGCTTTCTCATTTTCCCTTGTGTCAAAAGCTTGACTTTTTTAAACGGTCTATTTTTATGTATTTCGTTTCGACATTTTGCCATGGCTTTGTTGCCGCTTTCGCATCCTGTTGCTGATGTTCCAAACACATAAGGGTTTTCTTTGTTCGGTGAATATTCACAGTTGTCCATTAATATCTTTATTATTTCATCTGTTTCCTTTGGGACGATGATAGGCACCCACTTTTTATTTTTGCAAACTATAACTTTGACAAGGGAATACCCATATGGCAAATCTTTTCCGGTACTGTTTCTTTGTTATTTTAGGGACTTCTCCCACCCGACGCTTATTGAAAATAATTAATTGTACAAGGAGAATAATTGACAGTTCCTTATAAAGCATTGCAAGCCGCTCCTCGTCCTTTTCACATAAAGCTTTTTTAAATTTCTCTAGGGTGATTATTAAATTTTTATCCACGTTATTTTTAAAATTTATAACGTCATCTTTCTCTGGCAGTTCTTCATCCTTGCTATTATGAAGAGAATGCTTTCCGTCGTTCATTGGGTCTATAATTTTTTTTTCCAAATTAGACCTGTATTAAACAGAGTTGAGAAAAAAAATTAATCTTAGTCTTAAGTTTATAATAAATGCTGTGTTACTACCATACCATACCTTTCATGGCTTTCAAAAGTTCCTCGACCCCGTTGGAGCATTTTAAAACATTTTGTTTGTAATTCAATGCCAAATTCAATGATTTAATTAGGATCTCAGCATTAAAAGGGTTTCTAAACCCGCTCCAATCTTCGTCGCCGTCGCTGGCTATTATTTCGCTGACTATTCCTTGGAAACTCTCTTTATACCTTATTCTTAGACTTTGCCAAATGATTAGTTAAACTATCAAAGGAAAGTTAGTTAAAAAAGATTGACGGCTTTATTCATGCTATTGATAGTCATTTCCATTCCATGCTTCCCTTCCATTTTATTAGACAGGAGCGGCTCGTCTGCAGTGCTTTTGATGATCTGGTACAGCTTATTTGTCAGTCGTCTTGTCCTCACTGAATGTCTGTCCTTCTAGATTGTCGACGCCATCCGAAGCTCGATGACCATTATCCTAAAACATGTGTCTATCTCCTTCTCTTAACTCCTTTTTTTTTATTCTCGACGTCCCAAGTTAAATTTGACCTTTTCAAGATTTCCTTGTCACCTTCCTCGCACTTAAAATTTCCACCCTGTCCTCCTGCACACTTCCCAGCCCAAACTGCTGAAATTTTCCTTCAAACGGGTCATGCGGTTTTGGATCCAATACCAGTATAGAGTCAAGGGTTATTCACCCATGGTGGAACATCAGTCTGGATGAAGCTCGAAGAAAGACAACACCAAGCTTCAGATCGCTTACTCAGCAATGCTATCAGAAAAGTGATCGCCGTTTAGGTTGCTGATAAACAATCTTGTTCTTGAGACGACTACAAAGTTCTTGCGTTGAATCATAGCTGCATAATCATCAGTGTTTACAGTCATTAAAATTTTTACTTCATCACTCTCTTCTACTGGATAGCGACTCAATGCATCCACATGTGCCATTTGTTTTCCTGGCCTGTGCTTCACAATCATATCAAATTCCTGCAGAAAACTGCACCTTTTTGACTCGTTATATTTTTGTAATTACAACAAAATCCACCGCATTTATTTTATTGACAATACAAAACTCAAGTTTCCGTAAAATTGAAACGGATTATACAATATTTCTGTCAAACTCGTAAGCAATTTTGTCATGGGAAAATATTAAAAGAGAGAAACGGGTATTGGGTCGGAATCATTCCGCTTCGCTTGTCGCTTCCCAAACAGCTAAAAAGCCGAGACTGGAGATATTAGAAATTCCAATTTATCAGAAACCGAAAATCGAAAGCCAGACACCTGTGAATCTTTTCCGTAAACGTTTGTGACGTAACCACTCCGCGCATGACTCATTTGTTTGTTGGTAACGGTCGAAAACGATTCTCCCGTTCGTGAAAAGCTTTAGTTCGTGGAAGTTTGATGGCTCAATCACTCATCTCGAGATGAATATTTTTCATTATCGGTGAATCCGGTGAGTTTTCTTTTAACGTAAGAATTTGTTTTTGTTGCGGAAGTAATGAGCTAATGGTTTTGAAAGATTTTAATTGGGAAATGCTGATATTGAAGTTTGTTGAACTCGGATATTTTTGTGTTGATGGATTTTGATGTTTAAAATGTTTTTTTTTCCTGATATAAAGTTTCGGGTTTGTTATTTTTTGGAGCATGTTACAAATGTCGCAGATGGTGTTTTGTTTACATTCTTCTAGCCAAATTTTTCGTACACGTCGTGCCTTTTAAAAATTTTCCGGGTTTAATTTTTGGATTAAGCGATGTCCCGTGATAAATTTAAATTTTCCAGATTTGGCTTTTGAGTGTTGAATACTATCAAAGCCTTATCAAATTAATTCGATTAAATCTACGAAAATAATCGTTTTAAATACACTAAACATTTTATTGGTGTATATTCCATCCGTTCGACAGGCACTAGTCAAAAATTCTCTCATTGCGACACTTTTCAAATTTGGACATAATGCATCAATTGCTTTTTCAACATAATCCATGTCCAGATGATCCGAGCAACCTTCCAAATTTAAGTGTTCTAGATTGGAGTCGTAGTAAAGTAATAATAATAACATTTTATTGGTGTATATTCCATCCGTTCGACTGCTGCCTATTCCATCTTTTGACTGCTGCCTCAGTTGTAATGGACATCTTAAGAAAATGCCCTAAGGTGTCTGATTATAATACTACCGTTTCGTTCACAAGCCCGAGTCGAATCAAATCTAAACTCATTAAAAAGTAGAAAAGAAAACAAGTCAGGAAAATTATTTAAATGATTGCAAAAATGATAATCACAAGACCTCCGGGAAAAAGAAGATCCCAACGAAGTAATCAAAAAAGTATGAAAAGTTCGTACAAGGAAATATAAGAAATTTCTTAAGGGTACTACACAATGGATCGCTTTCGACAATAGAAAATAAAATTAAAACTTTGTTCATCAAAAACTACTTGAAAACTGAAATGATATCTAGATTTACAATTTTCGTCTTGTCTGTTCTTCCTCCCCGAAAACGTATCGTAAAGAAAACAAATACTACATGAAATGTTATCTTCTTTTCTTTTTTTTTTTTTTTTTGAAAATAGGGATTGTGGAAAATCCCAAAGGAGCTTTCGAAAGATGATGCAAGTCGTGAATAACGTGGGAATACAACCATACAAAATATTATACCCTTTTCCTTCTCTTATTTTTTTCCTTCCGATTTTTTTTTTATTTCCTGCGGGTAGACGTGGATATTTTTTGAACAGGATGAAATCACACGTGATACGAGTAAAAGCTACATTATTTTTATTTTTTTTAAATTTATTTATTTATTTATGAAGTGAAACTTCCTATTTTATTAATTTATAATGATATATACAAATATTAACAAATGATTTAACGCCGCTTTCATTGTATGGCCTTTTCCTTGCTCCAACTCGAAGCAAATCGAATTCTGAGAAAACAAAAAAAAAAAAATTATCGAATGCCTCGATCAATTTCAACCGGAAACCCCCCTTTTTTTAAAATCCGCTGAGAAGGAAATAATGCTGGTATGTTTGAAGGGTCTTGGAATAGGGAGAATCCTATTTTCAAGCTGACCACTACATTGGTCGGCGACCCCTATTTCTTTTAAAATCGTGGACAGGAAGGCTAAGTTTAAATTCGTAGGATTGATTAGACTTTTATCTTAGTCAAAAGTACCATTTTTAGCCGACTCATGATTGGTAAGCGAATGACAAGGTTCACTAGCACGTGGCTTTGAACTAATTTATTTGAGTCAATTTTCAAGCTTATTTTAACTTTTACGTCCCCTGCGCGACCCGGGGGTAGTCCATTTAAATAAAATCGTCCCAAATGCCGGTTGTCTTTCACCATTTCCTCCTCCCCTTCATAAATAGAAATCTCAACTTGCTCCTGAGATTGTCTGTAACCGTCCGGTAAACTTGCTCTTTCTTGTCCGGCACACGTGTATTCTTCTCGATAATCTTACTAAATTTGCCGTCTTTCAATTTCACGCCTAAAGAATGAAAGGTGCAGTCATACAAAGTCACCATATTTTTACCACTTCCCTTGTCGACCAGGATGCACTTCGCCGCTTGGATTGCAGCCCCTTGCGCCACCGACTCGTCCGGGTTTAAGTCCGGTACTGCTTTATGTCTAGTCTAGCTTTATGCAGGTACCTGCACCTATCTGAGTTCTCTATATTCCCCAGCCTCCAAACATTGGTACAAGCAGTAGTAGCACAGTCCGGGTGCTACTAACTTAGTGCCTTAACCTTCCAACAGCTGTGAACATTATCACAAGGCACAAGAAATATCTTTTTTATTTTATCTTTATTATTTAACATATTTTATTAATGGAGTTTTGTTTTTATTAATTGTATCAGTTCGATCAGATCTAACAGCTGCAATAAGATATTCCAGAATCGCTTTTATTGAACAAAAAAGAAAGTTTAATTCAGCATATTAACACGCTATTATATAAATTCAGTGAGATGCCGAGGTGTATAAAGTTACGTGTCTTTAAACCGAGTCAGGCCTTGAATCTGAAAGACAATCAATTCCTCTTTCCTGGGAATTGAATCGATATCGTCTAAATTGAGATTTTCCGAGTAACTTCACCCGAAATGATTTCGATATTACCTTGAGCGTTTTAAAGTAAAATTAACATGGGTTTGAAAATGTTCTCCCTTTTTCTTTAATTCGGAGAAATCCTGATTATCCTTGTAATCTTACTGAGGAGATTAAAATAAAATTATAATCCGGAAAAGGACTATCTCATCATTTTCTTTACTCCCCGGGTTTTTACGCTGATAAATTAAAAACGAGAACAAGGTCAGCAGGAAAAAAAAGGATAAACGACGGGGGAATGGGGAAAATCCGGGTTTCTACCAACTAATGTCAATTCCCGTGTAAACATCACTCGATCAATCGTTAAAATGCGATTTTCACACCGGTTAATTACCACCTACAGCTTGGAAAACAGGAAACGAAATCGTGATAATGTGGCTCTTTGTTGAAAAAGATAAATAGATCGTTTTTTTTATTAATGCCCAAAGTTTGACGTCATGAATGGATGATAGAATTTTTAAATAAATGAGGAAGAGTCTGACTGAAAGGTCATCGCAGGCCGGGACACCTCTATATCTGTACGATAGCAGAAGCATCTCCAAGAATCCAAAGTAGACTAATATTGTTAGATCGCAGACTCTGTCAACGAAGCCACAGGAGACTCCGGCATGCCCGACCGAATCAGTGACTCTCTGCTAAGAGTCTGGCACCATTTAGCTCAACAAACAAACTGCTCTACTCGTGGGCTTAACAAAAATAACTTGTTCTAATTCCTGATTTATGTATTTAGATGGTTAAAAACCTCAAGCAAACTGTTACAAATTGAAATTAGAAACAAACTTATTATAAAATTTTAAAAAAATTAAGAAAAAGCAAAAAAAGGGAAAAAAATTTAAATAAAATAAAGAAAAATTTCGGCATCACATCTGATTTTTCACATCAGATTTCACATCTGATTTTTCAATTTTTCATAATCATCCTTACAGATGAGCTTTTTATTGCATTGTTTAGTTGATTTTTCACGACTTGTATGATTTCAGCAGTGTTATTGTCACTTTTCTCTAGATCAAAGATCAGCAGGGTTTTCCTCAGAAATGACATGATGCCACTCTTCAGTATCACTTAGGAAGAAGTTTGGTTGAATACTGCCCCCTCCCTTGGATAAGGGTACATGCACGGATTCCAATAAACCGATATGAATCCAACCAAAATACATTGTGCGTTCAGTTGATTTTTTTTAGTTTTGTTTTTAGAAGCATTGTTCTGATGATTGTCATTTAAGTTTTCGATCAATTCCTTAAGACAACTTTTTTAAGAATCTCCTCTAGGGTTTTTCATTCTGAGGCAGTAGTTCCTAATCACCACCCTATCACCGTATTCAGGGATAAATCTCTTACATTTGAGAACACGAAACACAACAATGCTTACGTCACCGAACGTGGAACGCAGACGATTTTTCACAAGTAGGAATTGCCAATACGGCATAGCGGAAATCCGACCAAGTTTGAAATTCAGGATTCATAATCAAAAAGTTTAGTAGTGCTAACTGATTTTCAGTTATGACTACTAAAAATGTTCCGATGTCTTGGGACCCTTCCGAAATTTTTAGTTGTGTTTACAAAAGTTTGGTAATGGCTACGAATTATTCGTTTCTTCCTACAAATAGCTTCTTCCTAAATGAATTCAGGTTTGTAAAACATCGCTTATTCTTCCAAAAACATACTCAATTAAACCGTAATTTAAGAATAATTACAAAATAATAGCTCATTTAACTAATTACGGTCGAAAGATTGAAAAGAAGCTCAGATTTTACACTCATATTTTGTTTTATTTAAAAAATATTTATAACCAAAAACTTTCAGTCAATTTAACGGAAAGGTGTTCCAACTAAAAATATTATGACATTCTAACTGAAATTTCAGATGTTTTTACCGAAATTAAACTGTAACTGCAACTGAATCGAATTGACTAAAATTTCTAGTTGTTCATGACAATTTTTTTTTCTCCGTGTGAACGCGCTATAATTTAAAAAAAAAAAAACCCATTTTGGAAAAAAATGATGAACAATTGATTATTTTTCTAGAAAGTAGGATCTAAACGTTGAATATAGGTATTCCCAAATATCGTGACAGCTTAGAAAAAATTAGTTTGAGAATAAATTTGTTGAGTTCTCAACTTTCTACTATTAAAAAATGCGAGAATGAGCTGGAAAAAGGTGCCGAAGGCTTGGAAAACTCATATAAAACAGTTTTGGACAATGCCAAAAAAAACGTTTAAAGAATTAATTTCGGAGCATTGTATTACAATATTAGAGCATTTTGATATAGTGTCATCCGAAGCAGTTTTCGCTAATGTCGATCAAGATATAAGCGAAAAATGCATTATCGCCATAGAAGAAGTGTGGAAGAGCGTGGGAGCGTTTGTTGCTTCGATTGATCCCTAGTTTACGAGCTGGTTTTCCAGAACTTGCATACAAGATCCAAGGCAAGAATTGATTGATGGATTAGTTCAGTGTTTCGTTGTTTCTAATTATTAAAATTAATTACTATAATTAATTTTATTCTTAACCTCACGTTTTATTAATAGGAAAAGAATGAAAGAGTCCTTTTTTTTTTTGGAGTCACTGCATGAAAAAGGAAGCAGACTGAAGCGCAATCAATTTTAGTGACCCAGTAAAAAGTCAAGGCTGATTTCCGGTGACGTTCTTTACGTCTCATTTAAAAGAGAGCTTTTCATCCAAAGTTCAAGATTATGATGGATGAATCGCCTTTATTTTCATATGGGAGGAAATGAAAAGCTCGGTCGTGATCCTTCATCATTAAGGGTGCTAGAATTTTTAGTGTTGGGCGTTACTGATTTTTGCGTTGTAAATGACACGGCATTCATTATAAAAGGGAAAATATTTAAAGGTGATAAAAACGTGGATGTTTATTGTTTTTCGGGGGGGGTTTTACATCGAGGAAAAAATGTCGCCCTTGTTTTATTTTGATCATAAAAACGGATATTGAGATCGTGTAAAAATTCATCTCTGTGAATAAAAATGTTTTTTATATTTATCCTTAGGAAATGGAAAAGTGGGAATTTTTAAAATCTTGCAGCTTTCTTGAAATGAGATTCGATTATAAAAAAAAGCGGGGAGGTTAGTCGATATCAATATTTGAGTCCTGCATTATTGAAGGTGGATTTTATTTCACAACAGGAATTAAAGGAGGAAAGAAGCAAAGCGAGTTAAATCACAGCCAATAATACGAGACGTACACTTAATTACTTGTGCGATAAGACTTTTTCAGATAATTGTCTGCCGTGTCTAAAGGAATCATTGACTCGAAGTCCCCGTTAATGGCGGTCGGCAATTTGATCGTATTAAGCAGTAAACGGTATTTCAATCGTTGCTTGTTTCGGCAGCTGCTACCATGTTTTGATTTAGATTTCCACGTTCCCCTTCAATTTCCACAGAATTTGCACCATTTGGCTGTGACTCAGACTCCTCTGAAGTATCCTCCACATTATTTTTAAAAAAAAAATACTTGGAAAATTTCCTTATCAATCTCAGTTTTGTCAGGCGCTTTTCGATGGACGGGATTATTAAATGAAGACACACAATAATTAGATATAAACACATTTATTAATCAAGATTATATAAAAGACTTATCGGTCTATCCGTAGATCTGCTAAAGAGCCAGTGCCCTCTTTTCTGATGTTGGCTTGTAGTATGTTGAAGAAACAAATGAAAATCCTATCAATGTTAGCTCCGTCCGATATTATCCTCAGCGGTATTTAAAATAATAATTTCAGCACTCACTTTCTCTTTCTTTCATTTAATCATTTCTTCACATATTCTTATTAATAAATTCACCTTGCACTTCAACTTAATTTTCTCAAGTAAGCTTTTATCTATTTTCTTTCGTCACTTAACACACTTTTTCTCTATTATGAATATTTGCTTCCTGATTTTAGTTAGGCTTTCTTTCCTTCACTTAAACTTATTATTAATTTAAAATTTGCTTTTCTTTCCCTTTATTTTAAACTTATAAATTTTCTTTCCTTTTGATTTAACTTTAGTGGTTCTTTTTTTTTGATTGAACTTAGCAATTTCCTTTTTTCACTTAAACTTAATATTAGTAGATTTTCTTTAACACTTTTTAGTTTAAGATTTTTAACAAAATGTTGTTCGGAATTTGTCTCTCTCTCTCTTTGTGAACCGATCTTTACGAAGGTTAAGCCGAATCTAAACTCGAAATCTGGATAAGTTTACCAGCTCAGCTCGGATTTTGGACAAAATTTATTTCGCGCATATTGGCTTTTGGCATCGCTGATTGGCAGCTGACAGCTTCTTCAGGGGAAAACCAGCATTTTTGAGGAGGTCATTCTTCGTTCGGAAATGGCTGGTTTTCGCCGACTGAAAGTCGCGACAGCGGCAATCGCGAGTTTAATGAAGTGGAATATTTTTTGGTGGATTTACCGTGTTTACCTTAGGTAGAATCAAGATTGAGATGTAATGATTTATGACATTGCTATCTGTCAACCGGTCGTCATCTTTGATGGAAAAATGCAATAAAAGGTCGTAAGAAATCGCAAGGGGATGAGGAATCGTGGGGTGTTATTACATCTGCCCCCAACGAGTCATGTATTGATCGGGTGGATAGCTTGGTTTTGTCGTTAGTAAATTTATTTAAGACAAAGAAATTAACTCATGTTAGGCTTCGATCTACAAAATGTAGATAGAGGCGTAACAGTTTTAAGATAAGCTGACGACATGTCCATGTGATGAATTTCGTAATTATTTTCCGCAGCAAGGGCAAGCATCGTTCGAGAAGTCGCTTTCCTGATTACCGGAGCGTAGGTTTCTTCATAATCTATGCCAGGTCGTTGGCTCCACCCCAGTGCAACTAAACGTGCTTTGAATTTCACTGGCTTCCCAGAGCCGATCCCACCACCAAAGTTTAAGTAGGAAAACCCTGTTTTGTCGGAACATAAACTAGTTTATCTTATTTTTGCATCCCACCACTCACAAAAACGAGCCGTTCAAATTGTGAACGGTCTCATCTCCCTCATCGTCATCACTATAGATGCTGTCGTCTTCCAAATCCTGGCACTTCCAACTTTTCAATTTTGACGCATGGACAGTAGTAGAGTACACGCGATTATCATTTCTGTTTTTGATTTCGGTGACTACATAGTTATCATTTGGGAGTACTTTTGTCACAACTAGCGGTCCCCGATACCGCTTTTGTGTCTTCGTAGGCTCTCCCGTGTGAACGGGTACCGTTTCCATGACAACGATTTCGTGTAAATCGTTAGTTTTAGGTTTATTTCATTAAAATTAGATTAAAAATAGTCTTGATTTAAAATTGAAATAAATTCTATTCAAGCAGTACAGTAAATGAAAGGCATGATAATTTCTTAACAGTTTATTTTTGTATCTTTCTGAGACTCAAATTTCTTTACTTTTTCCCTGAATTTAAGATGCAGTCCTTTTAGTGTGAAATTCATTTTTAATTAGTCCACGAAAAACTCTTCATTCAGCATGTACGATATGGTTGGATTAAACCGAAAACCCTTTTCATGTCTTGCTTGTTTTAATATCTACTACTCGAAAATCCCAGAATTTGAAATATCAAAGCGAATGCTAATTCGTTTTCCACCAAAGACGTTGAAAGCGATAAGGACAAGGATAAGGATAAGGATAATCAAAACTCCTCATTTGAATGATTTCGTTTTCAAAGAAATTGGTTTTGGTTATCAGGGAACGCTGATGAACTTGAGTTATAGAAAGACCGGACATTGTGACCCGTAGGAATTTAGATAATGTTTGCATAAAGAAGCTTTTGATTAGAATCTTGTAATGGCTTAATACGGAAGGCGAGAGGTTCGAGAGGCTTAATACTGCTACCACGTATTAAATAGGCGAAATATTGAGCTACTTAAAGTAGCCCAGGTAATTGAGCACAGGGACGCACATTGGGCTAAAGTTGCCGAGTGTGCGTCCCTGTGGGCAACTTTAGCCCAACGTGCGTCCCTGTGCTTAATTTTATTGCACAAGTAATAGTTTTTCGTTCTAAAAAAACTCTCTACTCTCCAGATTACATCTTTTTCCAATCAATAATAATGTAGCTTTGACCTCATTGGAAACGCTTTAATCACTTTACACCGAAAGCATATAATGTAGATCAACATATATGCGCTGTGTTTGGTAATTATGTTTTATTACCATCGGAGACGCGTTGAAGTTAATGGAGCATTCTTGTTTAACAAACGGCGCGGCGTCCTATTGTGAGATCAGCTCGTTTCGTTAATGGAATTCCGGTCACGCTCGAGTCAAAGCTTGTCAGAAACTCGTCAACTGCAACAAAAAAGCGTAAGCTGATGTAGTAGTTCCTATCCGTTTTTCTCCCCTTTACCCAATTTTTTATTTTTTTTTTGCATCTCTGAACTTTAAACGTGGATAAATTGGAACTCTTTGGATTACAGTATCACTCTAAATAGGTTTGGCGTTTTTTTATGAAAAAAACATCGATTAAGATTTCTTTCTTTTATATCGAAGCTTGAAGCTTTCGGAGTTATTAAAGAACTTAATAATTAACGCTGGGATCGGATGGTTTTAACCACATAAACCACTTTTGAACATTCGGTTTGGAAGGATGCGGCTTATTTATGGAGTGAAGTAAAACGATGGAATGCTGGTGACGTTATTTTTAAATTTATGAGGATGTTATGAAGTGACGGTGTATCGTGCTTTGCGAAGCGAAATGATATGCATTGTATTGAGTGCAACATTAATGATGTACGACTGCTTTGTCTGGGTAGATACCCTCTGAAATTTTAAATATGAGAAGCACAGATTCAGCAATTGCCAGGCTAGTTGTCAGAGATTAAATACACTCAGCTTCAGAATGCGAGGGACTATCATTACCTCGTTTGGCTTATTTTCTTTGAATCAGTTTTCACTTCCCGACCGAATAAATTTCATGACTTTGGCAGGACGACGAAAAAAAATTCAAGAGTTGAATTTTTTTTGACACTTTTGCTTATTGAGAGATATTTCCAACTTTTTGATTTTGAACATAGTCTTTTCTGAAAATCCTTTCCGGAAATGAATGTGCTTTTAAAGTAGGCTGGCATAAGCAGTCTCAGATATCAGGTTGAACTCATCTTAAAACATTCCTTTTTCTTTGTCGCCATTGATTAGAAAACAAAAGACGTGATTTCTTGTCTTCTTTCTCTTGACAAGGTTGGATTTAATTTACAAATTCATCGAAGGAAAATCCGTCTACCGGCGAATGACGTAATTTAAATTTTAGAAGATTAATTTTGATTAGTTAATTACGAAATGTTTTGAGTTTGAACTTGATAGCCGATAGATTTAATTTCCTCTTTTTTGAGCACGTAATGAATGGGTTTTCGTTAGTTAAAGTAATCAATCACTTTTATCTCTGTTGCTGATGAGCGTGCCCCGTCCGCTTTTAATCAAGCAAGGTTCAAGACATGTCCCGGATGTTTTCCTTAAAAAGAAAAAAAAAAGAAAACAAGTACAAGAGAGAATAGTAAATACGAATTTATATCGGGATGTTTAATTCATTGGGATAATGTAATGGTTTGTTTAATTTAAATTGTTGGAATGTTGACTGTAACTCGATTTGGGAAAAAGCAGCAAAAAAAATTGTGCAATTTTGTTTTAATTGTGATTTATTTGACGACAGTTGAAAAAAAATTTTATAATTCAAATCTGTAAATAGTTTTTCCGGAACATTTACGTACGTGTATCGTCACGTGTTGCACTTCCCCGAAGCTTCAAGCTAGTTCATATACATGACGCTTGAAATTTCCAGTAATGAGAATTTGAAGAGCTAAGAAAACTGTCATTTGCAATCGATAAGCATTTCTCTATTCATCCGCGCGGCAATAAAAAGAGAGGGAAAAAATACGAAAGACGTATCATAAAAGATTATCCAAACAAAATCGTGGGAAACAGTACAGTGCGTAGGAAATATGTAGAAAATGACGTCACATTAAAAAACATTTCCTCGTGTAAATTCCCAAAACCCTAAAATCAATCGCTAAGATTCCGCCCGGCTTATGGTGAATAGGATCTTATTTACAAACATTCAGTTTTATCATGTTTCAACCTGTTTGAATTGCAAAATCATTTCTTTCATCTTTATTGCATCTTCACATAAAATTTTATTAGGGATTTTATAAATTGTTATTATTATTATTGGAGCATGTATAAGACTTCCACGTGTCTTGTGATGAAAAAAAAGTGGGTTGAAGAGTTTTTCTTTTTTTAAACGGTTTTTAGTTTATTGTCGTCTTTGATGACAGGATTTAGAGTGCGAACGTGTTTTTGAATTTTGATTTGCTTGCGGCTGTACCGGAAAAGAGAATTTAAGATTTTGTGTTAAAGGTAAAACGCTGATGGCGGGGAAAGGATTAGTCGGGTAATAGAAATGTAAACATGGCTTATTTCCCTTTCACTAGCTTAGATGAGAAATGTGATATGATGTTAGCCTAAAGCGCTTTGTTTGAATTGCAAGCTCGAGACTGTTGATTTTTCGGAAATTTTCCCTTAATGACGAAAGTTATGAGCTGCGTTTTGAATAAGGTTTATGAGTTTTGGGTTTAAAAGCAAAAATTTTGGATTCGTCCGATTGAAATTGTTCTATTGCTGATTGTCTGGGATTTTATTCGTGTTTGAATGGTTTCCATTTCATTGTAAGTGAAATGGTGCCCAAAAGTCCGTTGCAGTGCAAGTTCACCGTCAGGTCCTGCAGGTTGTGCATAGTGAGAACAAATCGGACCAAAATTGAAATTGGTGTCATAAGTTCCTCATAGTAAAAATCATAGATGATTTACATTTTAAATTTTTAATCAGCTCATTTTTCGCTTCTACTTTCTCTAAAACTTCCCCCACTTTTTTGTGCGTTTCTTTTCCTCCATATCCACTTCTAACACTCTTAATCGTTTTCTCAACTGGGTCTTTTGTCCACTAAATCCGAAGCTGTGAGAGGTTTAGGATGAGGTTGAATATCCTGACGAGTATTAAAAGTGGAGAAAGCCAAGTCAATATAAAGATCTGGCGTCCCTGATATCAGGATCTGTGCTGTAAATATGGCGCCGCTGTAAATATATGAATTCTCCTCTTAATATGTAATAATTTTCAGCTCTCAAGATTTGTTCTTCAAAACTAGGTATTTCAGTTATCTGATCGACGTTGTGAATTTCTATTGGCTCTGCGTCTATATCTAATTTTATTGCAGAAAATCTAAACAACAATGATTTTTTCCAATTTTTTATTATAATAATATGCTGGAAAAATTTTCGATCTTCTAAAATTAAATCATCTCCATCGTAATAAATCTTTATTCGTCCTGGTGCCACATCTACTAAATATAACACTCCAATCCTTTAGTCATCATTCATTTCTTTTCCTTCATCATTTTGATTGTGCCATATGACGATTGACGAGTTAAAACTGACTTCATATTTTACTATTACCTTTCTATACATCAATTTTGGATTATATTCAACGATTTCTGTATTCCTTGTTACGTTAACCAAGTCAAAAGGTATGAATAAGGAACCTATGCAAAATTTTATGTTTGCCCAACTTTTTGGGATCGAATAAAAATGTTTAATTTGGATGGAAAAAGGGACACCTTCTTCACCGAATATAAGAAGATCATCTTGATGCTTTATCATGTTCTGTTCTTCTACAGAACAGGGAATCGCAATGTCTGTTTCGTTAATTTCGTCATGTAAAATAAAAACGTTTAAAAAAACCCCCCAAGCCACCATCATCTTAAACTTGATTGAAAATACAAATAAGCCTACCTACCAAATCTTAGAATGAGTATCCTGGCGTCACAAAATACGAAAAATACGAAATTTGCGAAATACGAAAAATCTTCGATCAATATAAACAAACACTAGTAAAAACAGACGCTTCACATAATCTCCTGCCACGCCAACCAATTTCTCATTTGTCTATTGGTATTCCAAATTCAGTTTAAATAGGGCTGTTTAAAAATTTCCGTTGATAATGGCTTTTTGACGCAACACGTATTTGCGACAATACGACAGTCGAAAAACATCAGGAGTTGCGCCTAAAAAATTAGCTATTGCAAAATGATAGGTTGAATTTTCATGGTATGCTATTACTAAATACAAAATATTAGATGATGGGTAAAAAGAAATTGATTCCAAGTGATTAATTAGAAAATTAATGTCTGAAAAAAGAATTATATTTCCAGATGCCTTCACATTTATAGTACTAGATAAACTTTTTCCAAAATATTTTCCCAACGTAACAATGAAAATGCCATTACCTATGTTACTTTCTATTTCTGTAAAAGGGTAAACATGAACTACTCTGCAGTTACAAATGAAGTCGTAACTATTAGACTTTCCCCCTTTCATGTTTACTGTTAAGTGATTTTCGTTCATAGAGGAGCAAAAGAATTCATCTCTGTATTCAGGGCGCCCTAATACAATTACGTGATCGAAAGAATTAAAAAAGAAAATGAGACCGCCAGAACTGGTTTTTTTTTGATTTCGTTCCCAAAATGTTTACACATCGGTCTTTGTTGACCGCGTGACGAGTTCGACCAGAGAATATGCATCTTCTCTTAATTGTGTTACTTTTTGCAACCTGAGCGTAAATTTAAAATTTACGAAGTTACGACACGAAGTTTGCTAAAAAAGGTTTTCAGCATACAGTAGAATTTAGCTTCCTAAATTTGAAGGATTCTAGAATTTGATTAAACTTGATCCTAATTTTATATTTCCTGGTAAATAATATATTACCCGGTTACGTATTTTTCAAGCTAACGTCTTCCCCCGCGATCTTTGTTATTTTTCTTTTTAAGTAAGGGATAACAAACGGTTGCCAAGGTAATCCCTCGATTCTGTTTACACAAACTCCCAAATTGATACAAGGCCGTCGACGTAGGAAGGGCTCTTAAGTCGAAACTAAACGGGGTAAAGGTTTTAGGCGATCGAATTTCCGAATTACGTGGAAATAATTTTCCAGAGGATTCCCAATGACGGATATATAATTTGAGAGAAAGTCTTTCATCTCTTATCCCACGCTTTGTGTGTTTTATCCATTCGAGATTACTAATTCATGTCGAGCACGTCGGCTAAATTATCGGTACAAAAACTGTTTTTATCCGGGTTTGTTCTCTTTAATATCGTTTTGAATAATAACGAGGAAGTTTGTAAAACGATGTTACGCTTCCCTGCTGTAATGAGAACCTTTTATGGGTACTTTTGGATAACACGTAATTATAAGATAAAAGTTTGCTGGGTGTTTTTATTTTTAAAAAATCGCTCTCACGTTGCTGGAGTTTTGGAATAAATCCGTCACGTTTTGGAGAAGGGATTTCGTTGGAAATTCCACTGGAGAATTTTATTTAGCGGGATTTATTTTACAGGTTAAGCTGATTTTTAGGTTACAAGTTAGGTTACAATTTATTTTACATGTTAAGCCGTTTTTTTTTTATAGTTCGAAATCGACTTTAAGAATTTCGAGAAGTCAAAGTCTCGTCTCGGAAATAGCCCTTGTCCTCGTTTCGAGCTTTGTCTAGGAGTAATTACTCTCGCCTCGAGTTACGTCACAAAAACGAGACGAGACCGAGAAGAAACTCGTGACCGGTCTCGTCCACCTTTAATAAAAACCAAATGTAGGTCGAAATTTTCCGGAACTGAATTAAAATTCTATTTTCAATTGCATCGATTACTAAATTGCCGTGGGTTGGAAAGCATGTACAAACCTTTCTATTTCGTATATTTGAATTTTCCAAACCCCGGACACCCACAATCATTCTTTATTTAGTTTTCCTATTACCTTTGAAATATTACTTAAATTAATATTCCATTTTAAGTGCTGCTTCCTTAAAAAAAAATTTTTTTGTGTTAAAACTTTTAGTGCTGAATATGATAAAAGATTATTTGTTGTAACAAAAACGTGCCTGAGTTATTTCACTCTTTCTCAGCCGTGCTTTTTTTATTCCTATTTATGATATTCTACGCGATATCAATGACGTCATCATTTTTCTCTTTCCTTCTTACCTCTTTACCGAATCGAGAGCTTACAATTGAGTGCAATCTACATAGTTTTTTCTCCTTCGTTTTTTTCTTCTTTTTTGAAAGAAGAGGAAGTTTGCTTTCATCTCGTTCTTGTTCGACTTTTAAATCAAAATGAAGTAGGAGGAAAAAAGGTGAGAGGAAAGGGTTTCTCGTTATTTTTCTTCCAAGAGGCGAATAATTCTTCTGATTTTTTGTAAAAGAGAAAAGTCAGTCATCCGTTTGCTGAGTTTGAAGTTTTGAAGATGCCCAGTATATATATTTTTTCGAACCTTGTGAAAATAAAATTGACGAGTTTTTGGTGCGGAATCTTTATTTTGTAAATAGAGGTGCGATTTAAATTTTTAAAAAAATTTTTTTAAAGATTTCGAAAAAGGAGTTTAACTTAAGAAACTCGAACTAGAACTGGAAGTCGTTGAAGGTCCGAGAATGGAAAATTTTTAAGAGTGTTAATGAAACTTATTTCCCTTAATAATGGAATTGTCGGAATTTTGTGGAAAATTTCAATAAGATAAAATCGATCGGAATATGCAAGATTGAAGATATTCCATTCCGCTAAAAAGAAATGACTAACAATTTCCAAATTGTAGGCAAATTACAAATTTTTATAAAACACGCACGCGGCAAAATCATGATGTTCTAAAATCTCCCCATCTTGTTCATAAAAGCCTCGAATATTTAAGTAAAAATCCCCTGGGACTTTTTTATATTGTCGCATTGGTTTAATCCAAAAATTTTAATAATGGAAAGGTATATTTTGGGTGGTTTTGAATTCGATTCTGAAATTCACTGCTCCTTGCTTTATTTTATCATTCTGTCGAGCGCAATCTATTACTGCCAGCGGGGCCAGTTCTTTGAATTTTTCAGGAGGTAACAAGGGTCGACATTTTGTTCGGCATGATAAAAAAGATTCACACACCACGAGAGTTACAAAAAGAATTAAGGATTTTTTTTTCGATGCTGCAATTCCTTCGGGGGTGCCACTGTTAATTGCTGCTGCTTAATGTTAACTGCAGTTTAACGATTTCCCCTATTTGGAGCTTCCCCTCTTTTGAAAATCTTCGACTCCGTATTCTCATTTTTAAGAGTGTACTAAACAGCCTCCAACCACTCCGCTTCACTTTGTTTCAAAAAATTCGAATAGTGCATTTTTCCTTGCGGCATATTTTTCCCGGGGAAAATGCCTCCTCAAAAATTCTAACACTTCCCGCATATTTCCTTTTAAAGGTTAATTCACCCTTTGAAAAAAATTCCTTTTATAAATAAAATACAAAAGCTGTTGTAATTTAACGTTTACTTTGTACGTGTATATCCTCTCGGAAAGAGAATTTCTTTGGTCTCTGAACGTTTAAGGAATTTCCTCCTTTCTCAGAGCGAGCAAGAGGGAGAAAGTATTATTTTCTGATAGAGTCAAAGGCGGGGATATTTTCATTTTTAAATAATATCAAATACCTTTAAGAGTTGAAAGCTTTAGTTTCCTAATTAGTACAATATAATGTTCCAATCAACGGTAATTGCAACGTTCTGTGACGGTCAGCAGTTTTAGGTCAACGTATACCTGATGGGGGAATATATCAGGCGAATATCGTGTCATTTGTGGATGACAGGGTCGTTATGTCAGGGCTTTGATGAAGCTTTTGTGTAATGGGTTTCAATGAAAAACAATAATGCACAAAGGAATGTCTAAAATTTTTTTTACTTCAAGTTACGGATAAAATCACTTTATTATCACTATTATTGTACCGGAGAATTGTTGGTGGACGTTCATTTATTATTGTCAGATTATTAACTGGAATTTGGAACTCGTAATGTGATAATCTTCAGTTATCGCATTGGTCGGTTGCTGTTGGCTCTTAATGGATTTCTTTTGGGTTGGAATCACTCTTTTCCTGTGGAGGTGATTATAGTAACCAGACTGCTTTCTCGTATCTTTTGGCGATTCATCGCTTTCTGACCATTTTATTTCCTCTAATCCCGACAGGCTATCATCGTCATCGGTTTCCATTAGAGCTTCTTCACATAAAAGATTTAAGCGAGGATTCATCCTTAACTGTTCTTGGAGCTGAAAAAGAAAAAAATTAATTTTTTTTGAAGAAATAATAATAATAATTCTTAAAAGTTTTTTTTTAAAAAACTTACCTCTTTGATTTCTTCGTTTGTGAAAACGATGTTTTCTTCGAGGTTTTCTTCCGTTTGTTGTTGCTAAAAAAAAGTAAAAAAAAATTAATTGTTTTGAAAAAAAATATAACACTTAAAAGTTTTTTCTAAAAAACTTACTTCTTCGTTTTCATTTTCCCTGTTTTCTTCCGTTTCATTTAAAGTTCCACTGTGCGGACACACAATCCTTTCTGCTGAATTCTGTGGTATTTGAGGTATTATGACCTGTGCAATCGCGGTTTGAAAGCCTTGGATATAGGCTTTCATCCAAAATTGACAAAGCTCACATCTTTAAAAAAAATTTAAAAAAAATAAATTAAATTGGGAAAAAATGCAATTAAATTATGACGACAATAAATAAATGCAATTAAATTATGACCTAAAACGAATGGAATGTCCTTTTCCTAATCGTATTCATTAAAAAAAATAAAATAAAAAAATCAATTTTTTTACTTACTTTTTTCCCGTTGCAACGTCCATTTCTGAATGATGTTACCGAATGACTAAAAGAGATCCACTCTTGTTGGAAAAAAGGATACCCGAAAAAACGCCCGAAATTGTCTTCTGCCATTTAAAAGAAAAATAAACTGTTTCGAGTCTACGCTCTTTAAAAATAATAAACACGACGATGTGCATTTAAAGCTCCCTTTATTTGATTGATGTTTTTTTTAATCGGATAATACGTTTTTGACTTAGTTCGTATATTTTATGACCGTTTTGCTTTGCACACCGGTGCAATTCGTGTCGAAAGGGGCATTCGTTGAAGAAATCTGTCGGATCCGGTATTTTGTCGAAACTTTTTATGAAGATGTCATCGACGTCGAAGACCGGTCGATTTAAAAGTTGTTCCAGAAATCTTTTTTTTCTCTTCCTTTCGTCAAGATGATTTTCGAGTTTTTACATTTGCTTTTTAAAATGATCCCGAGACTCCAATAATCGGTGATGCCGTCGTCCCAACGTAGCCCGTGCAAGTTACGAGTGCAATAGTCGTTCTCTCGTTCCTCTTCTACCATTTTTTACAATTTGCTTTTAAAATTACCAATTTCTCAAACAATTCATCACTTAATCTGTTTCTTTTTGGCGTATTCACCATTGTTGCAAGGTTCGAGGGTTGATAGGATATTTCACGTCATAATCTTCTTAAAAATACCTCCTCCACTAATCGTTAAAATCGATAACATTGTATAAATAAATTAACGTTTTTATGTAGGGCAGAGAATACAAGAAGCTTTTAAAAAAATTATGAGTGCTTGTATACTTTTTTTTTTTCGTTACAATTTATGTCTCTCGGGGATTAGCAAAGTTAACGGGGAAACTTTCCTGTAGAGACTTGCCCTTTAGCTATAATTCTTTCTCGAAAGAAAAGCCAAGTGTTTTTAATTGACTGCAAAAGTATCAAATTACCAATTATTGCATAGCTTAAATCTGTCCAATTATCTTAGTTATTTTTTTGATGTTAAAGTTTGAAAATAAAGGAGGAAGATTCCGCTTGAATTTTCTTTTCAAGGTCATCACGATTTAATATTACAAAGCGAAATAATCCTCCGAGCTTGATTTCAAAGTACTTAAGAATTAATCGGATCATTACAAAAGTTGTGTTTCAGGCGAAAGATTTAACGTGAAATGTCCATTATACGATTTTGTTAAGTCGGTTTGTTAGGAATCATTTTCATCCCGCTGATGGTGTCTTTAAAATTCATCGAGTTTATTGGGCTGTAAATTCATACAAATGACTTCAGCTAGTCGGGCTTGAGCCTCTATAAGTTCGTGGGTGCTTAGCTCGTTGCCTATTTCATTAAATGGATATATTTTTTATGTTTTTCCGTTTTTTAAAATATATTTCCGAAGTGTAGCTCAAACTCACACGATCACCCGAAGCTGTAACCGATGCAACGGTTGACCAGTATCGAGAATGGTTTTAAGGGGTAGTCACCCGAGGCTTTTGCGATGGAGCCGCGGACTTAAGGGAGCGGGGGCATAACACCATTACTCACTTGTTTTGACTGGTGGTATGTGCTTTTTATATTTTCCGTATGTGCTTTTGCCGGTTGTCTTTTTCCAAACTATAGAATTTATATTTGAGTAAGGAAGTGAATGTTTTTGCTTTCGCACTCAAGTTGAACTTTTAATGCCATCAGCAGCGTATCTTCCGATATACGGTTTATAGGTCGAAAACGCAATAAAATCCAAAACCAATGATACCGATAGTTTACGGCTCGCAATGAAATAAAATCCATAATGGTTATCGAAAGAAAAAAATTTTTTTTGTTCTTCGGCTTCATGTTAAACATACAGTGGAACGTTTTCTTTTCTAAGCCTCCCTAAGATAATTTCCGGTCTAAATAAAATTGAAAAATATTTACGACGGAAATATTATTCGTTTGGATCGCCTTTGAATTTTCTCGCTGAACGGGAAAATGTGCCTGTGTCGTAAATGTGGTTTATATGTGACGGATTCAACGAAAATAAATGGCCGAGTAGAGTGTTGAAAAGGTAGTCGCTTTCCGTCAATGTTCATGCTATCCGCCGATCGTTTGAGAAGACGCTTACTTGTGAGGTTGATGAACATCGCGTTGTCGTAACGGGCCGATTTGCGAGAAATTTAATCTGTCGGAATTGAAGAGAAGCTGGCGGCAAAATTCATCCTTCTGAACACGTCTTCGATTTCCAATGGCTGAACCACGGTCACGTGATACGCGTGAAAGCGAATTTTTTTAAAGCACGAAAAATCCTGATGCCATTGGTTTCAAGATCACGGGAGGAGGCTTGATCACCGTCCGTATGTTTGTCTATCACTATGTAATAAACCGGGTTTTTACCCCAAAAATCAATAGGTTAATAGCCGATGCGGGGTAAACGCTCTCAGGCAAGAAGACTCTGTTTTAGCCAATGCCGCTGCTAGCTTTTCTGTGTTGTCTACGTTAAGACCAAACACTTCCTTAATCCAGTACCCTGCTACATTTTCTTCATTAGCCACAGCATTTGCTAGACTTACTCTCGCGTAGCAGATAGCGTAAGACACTGGGACTGCCGTTGCATCTACTATAGGTGTTACATCAAATGGAGCCTCCCCTAAATTTGGAAAGATTAATTCATCAGTGTATGAGCGCACTCCTCGCAACAGGTTGTTAACGAGAGCTGGGCCCCACCCTCTACCGATATAGTTAGGCCGATTTGGTGCAGCCATTTTCGGATGTTAATGTACTGTACGAGAACCAATATAATAACCTCAAGGGTTTTAAAACAAGATTATTAATTTTGTTGCTCTTTCATGTTTGCATTTGGTATGCAAAATAACCATTACTAAATGTACTACAATGATTAACTGTATATGAGACTTAATTCTATACTTCCACAAACTTGGTTTTAATTAGCACCAATGATTATTGAACATCCTTATGTACCATGAATTCACGGAATAGGCTGACCAGCAGGCGCTGCACCCGCGGCTGCCCCAACACCGGCACCTTGACCAGGTAATTGGACCTGTAGAGCATTGAAGATGTCCTCGATGACAGGAGGGATCAACGCATTGGGTGGAATGAGACCAGGAGGTGGCGCCTGACCAACTCCGTAATTTGCTTCAAAGTTTTGAATCATTTGATCCAACAAGAGGCGTCTTTCCGGATTCAGGGTCCATCCTTGGTACTGAGCTAACTCGCCTTTCCCTCCAATTCTTATAAGGAGCTCCTTCGCAACATACGTCAGATTTTTGAATCCTGTTGACTTCGCATGCTGAAGATCCCTATTGAAGCCAAAATAGGGGTTGTTCCCAACTTCCTGTTCTCCTTCTAAGAAGTTTGTAAACTCAAGCGGGAAGTACTGATTTAAGGCAGCCCAATTGAACGTAGGAAATGTGGTGATAGCGTCCTTCAATGTATAGAAAGCAGTCAAGCCTGCCTTCTGTGCCTGTGTCAGGGTGGTGTATATCCTGATGTAGGCTGGGCCGATCAGATGCTCCAGATACGGTAAGATTTCTGCTGCTTCATTGGCTTGCACGGATCGGCATACTGAAGTGTATATTGTCCTGACAAGGTTGAGAGAGATTATGCAATCAGGTCCCACCTCGTCCCTTAAACCGTTATTGATCTTATTCATGGCATTCGCTGATAAGCTTCCCCTCTTCGCCAGTGATACCAATGTTGATACAAAGTATTTGACGCAAGATGATTTAATATTCGGAAACGGCCGGGCCATGCACCACGCGACAACTGCAATTGCTCTTTCAGCTGTAAAGCCTTGAATTGCAGGCGTTGGAGTTGTCCAAGGAAACTCAGCAGGTAAATTCCACCCATTCCATGCACCATTTTGAGCAAGTTGTGCTTGATACTCGGCTAATGTCCTTAATGACATTTGCCCTACCACCTGATGCATAAACCCCTTTGCGACTCTTACAAACTCTGTTTTCTGTTGCAGTCTCTAATCAGCAGTCGAACCTTACGGTTAATTCGGATATTGTGAATATCGTATAGTTTTTAAAGTATTGTTTTATTGTGTTTTATATTGTGATAATAATATTGGATATTGGATATTATGTCTTCTATGTGCTATCACAATTAATATAATTGTCGGTTTACTGTAAGTACAAGTGTCTACTGAATTTTGAATATAAAAGTGATCTTTCCTTTCTTTCGGATAATAAACGGGTCACCGCGCTACCGGCCCGTTTGTTACAACTAGGTTAAAGATTCTGTAATAGAAGCCATTGGGCTACGGTTCCCTTCAGGGAGGATTCGCCGATCCTGTTTGTCTGAATGTTAATTATTTTCGAGTAAAGGTTCGAAAATCAGGAAGCGGAGGTGGATCCTGGGGCCTTAATTGTTAATATCTGGAAAACTTAAATAACACCAATGGAAAAACAGCATTTTCTCATCCGCCTTCAGAAGGATGAATTTTTGCCGCGCGCTTCTCCATACACCACATAAATTCAAATCTAGTGTGGCCCACCATTGCCACATCACGCATCAAATAAAAATCTGCCGTCTTTTCGTCACTCAAACCAATGCAGGGCCATACAAATAAAAGGTATACTTTCCTACTCTTTTTCCTTTTGCTGCTTTGATTTTTTTTTAGGCGAATAAATATTGTCAATTTTGAACTTTTCTTACATGTAGTGACTTCGAAGGGATTTTAAGAGGGCTACAAATTTATTGTACTCTTCATTATAGTGCAATTCTTCATTAAATTTGGCATAGATTGCTTTAACTCATTAAGTTCTTCGCCTTTTCGACAGTATTTCGTTTTTTTTAAAAGACTCTGGCTTTGAAGAGCCGTCTTGATTTTTCTCCAAGCTCCAGACAGTTTTTTTCTTTTTATCAACTTAGAAAGTTGTTTCCTTTCTGCTTTCCAAATTTGGATATCATGTTCTAATTCTTCATCAGTTCTTATTTTACATTTTGCTTCTGCATCTTTTCTCAGCCATTCACGGAATTCGTTTAAACCATGTGACTCATTAATGAAAGAAAAATCAAAAGAAGCGTTTAAGATTTCAAAACCTCTTTGGAACTGTAAAAATTTTATAAAAGAGCTGAAACTTTTCTTAAAATCCATTCTCTTAAGAAAATGAGCAACGGGCTCCCTTTCCCCCCTTTTTTCCTCGAGCTTTTTCCTTTTCATTGAAATTTAGATCAACCTCAGATTTTAAGTTTTATATGAAAAGAGCAGTTTAAACTGAAATTTGTTTTTTTGTAACAGATAAATCCCCAGCGTGACCTATTTTGTTTCGTGGGAAATTCACTTCCCTTCTTTGCTCTTTGTCCCCTTTAACCTTTTTCCTCTCGCCCTAAACGGATTTCACTTTACGTGTTATGTCAAAATCAATTTTTATAAATGCAGAACAACATGTAGCTTTTATTAGTAAAAAAAAATTTAGACTTGATGCCCAACCGCATTTTTTCCCGTTGTCATGTCAACATCTTGACTGAGAAAAAAATTTACCTGTTCTGAGTCATAGTACTCTAGAATCTAATATGAAGTGTTTAAAAAACTTTTCCACTATGTTTTTTTTAAAACGCCAAATTCTACTATAAAATATATTCAAAAACGGGCGAAACCTTCCTCGATCACATTAAATTTTCTAAACCACACGATTTTTGCACTGTTCAAATGTATAGGATCCATCAAATTATTCACAACACATTTAAGTTCCAGCTTTTCGTTTTCGCTTGCACGCGCGCCGACTTTTTAAAATTCGAAGGGGGCAAAAACCAAATTTTACCTAGTTTTTAATATTATTTTAGTAATTCCGGGGCAGGCATAAACACGTTTTCATCAAGTCGGGGGAGGGGGGGGGGGGAGGGATGAAAACACCTATAAACTGTAGTATTTGTAATGCAGACCAATTTTTTGCTTCTAGGAGAGAAATGTTTGCCGCTTTCAAAAATGCCTTCTAAATCGAATTCGGAGAAAAAGTTTTTTACAATATTGCAACATCAGTGTTGAAAAAAAAGACTTAGAACCGAACCATTTTCAAATTTTATTTAACAAGTAAAAAGAAATATTTCGGCTGTAGGAAAAAATATTTTGGCAGTAGGAAAAAATATTGTGGAGGTTATTTGTCATTTTTAATATAACAGAGGAAAAAAAGGAAATCAACACGGAGAAAAATCTTCGGTGCTGATAACTAAAGTCGTTCAGTTGTCCTGGAGCTCAACCAAAAATTTCAGTAGCGACAACTGAATTTTGGTAAGCAATACTGATTTTTGGTAAGCACTACTAATTTTTGGCTAGTCGCTACTGAATTTTTGGTTGAGCTCCAGGACAACTGAACAATTTTAGTTGTCAGCACCGAAGATTTTTCTCCGTGAAAGCAAAACAATCTTCTATACGCTTTAGATATTGAAAAAGATTGAAAAATTTTGCTGGACCTTTAAACATCCTTTTGTGCTTACGAACGTAAAAACCATCTAACCGAATCTGGGACGTTGAATATAGTAAAGATTTCAAAACTTTAAAGGGTCGTGCTCTCTGAAACGTGTATCGAGGCTCGATAGCATAAAGCTTGACTCAAGTTGAGAACTTTAAGGGAAATACATCACCGTAGTCATTGTTCCTATGTATAACATCCGCTGTCTGAAACGTGGAACCGTTATCTTCGCTAACAATGGTTTCACCGCTGTTCCCGATACAATTTTCATTCTCATTATCGCCGCCAGCATCAGAGTAAAACACATTGAGTTAATATAGACTGCGAGAAAAACGCTTTTCGAGCTTTAATAGAGGATTTGATATCAATTTATATTTAAACCATACATTTTTTTGTACAACATTCGCTAATACTGACCTAGGGCTGAAGATGGTAGTAATCGGCAAGGCCTAGGTTCAGATATTGAGAGGCTGAGTTGCAGGGGCGTCGTTTTTTTTTTTTTCAATGTTCGTTTGAGTAATAAGGGGTTTTAAATAATTGTTTTCTGCTTTCAACAGAAGTTGTTTCGTCGGCATATTTTTTTTCAATTCTTCGACTTCCAATTCCGTCAACCCTTGAGCATGTTGTTTTTTGATACTTAATTCCTGTTTCTGTTTGTTATCATTGCATATGGCAGTTATTTTTAGCAGGTTCTCTGAATTCAATTTTTAAAAAAACTTGAATTCCGGGGACACCTTTTTCCAAACGAGGTATATCTTCAGTCGAAAATTGTCCAAGAAAATTATTGTCCTTTACATTTTGGCTTTCTCCTTCGTACACTGGAAATATTACAGAGGTTTGGTAGTCCTTTGATGTGGTGTAATCTTTAACACCAAAGGTTGGAAGTATTTGGTTCTTAGGTATGATAATGCTCATTTTGTCTTCCTTAATGCCTACTCACCTATTGTAATGGGTAAGGTTTTAATTAAATCTCGTTGACTGTTTTCATTCAACTGAACTATATATTGAAACGAAAACCTAAACGTTACAACCCTTATCAGTTATATCTAAGTCGTGGCAGTGATGCCAGAGTAAACTGTAGTAAGTATTTTCAGCGCGGTTATTTAAATCTCTTTCTTTAATACTTCATATTCTAATACTCCCCCTCGCTGAAAATACCCAATTTATTCCTTAAAGAATCAAACCTGTTTCTAGCCAACGCTTTAGTAAATATGTCCGCTTTTTGTTCTTGAGAACAAATATACACTAGATCAATATCATAAGAATGGGAGACAACGTCCATCAAATTTATCTGACATTATTTAGACTCTTTTCCTTCCGAGATGGCCCTGGAGATTGGGGTGAGGTCGCTGGGACTTCGGGTTCCTTATCGCTGGCATTTTCCGTTTCTTCCTGGAGTGTGTTTTCACTGTCGAAAGCAAAAATTATTTATAAGAGAAGTAAAAATTTTAATATTCAACAAGTGTCTAAAACAAACCTCTTGGAAATTTTTGTTGCCGCAGATTTGGCCTGCCAAAATCGCCGCACCAATTGCTACTGCTTCATTCGGGTTAACGTCAATTCGTATTTTCTCTTTCCCAAAATAGTCTTCCACAAGCTTTTTGACTTTTGGAATCCTGGTTGATCCTGCAAGAAATAGAAAAAAAATAATACCCGGGCGTTTGTGCTTTTAACAATCTTACCCAATCTTCCTTTTCGTGCTCCGATTTAAAGCAGAGTATGAAGGTTTGGGTTGAACTATAGATAGTAAACGAATGTGAGTAACTTTGCTCTTCGTTAGATACCCTCATATCTTTTAAAGTCAATATTCTTGTCTTCCTTAATGCCTACTCCTAAAGAATGGGAGGCAACGTCCATCAAATTTATCTGAAAGCAAAAATTATTCATAAGAGAAGTAAAAATTTTAATATTCAACTAGTGTCTGACACAAACCTCTTGGAAATTTTTGTTGCCGCAGATTTGACCTGCCAAAATCGCCGCACCAATTGCTACTGCTTCATTCGGGTTAACGTCAATTCGTATTTTCTCTTTCCCAAAATAGTCTTCCACAAGCTTTTTGACTTTTGGAATCCTGGTTGATCCTGCAAGAAATAGAAAAAAAATAATACCCGGGCGTTTGTGCTTTTAACAGTGTCATCCATTCTTCTTTTTCGTGCTCTGATTTAAAGCATGATATGTCGGTTTTGGTTGTAGTGTAGATAGTAAACGAATGGGAGTAACTTTGCTCTTCGTTAGATACCCTCATATCGTTTAAAGTCAATATTCGAAGTCAATATTTTTGTCTTCCTTAATGCCTACTCCTAAAGAATGGGAGACAAAGTCCATCTTTATCTGAAAGCAAAAATTATTTATAAGGGAAGTAAAAATTTTAATAATCAACAAGTGTCTAACACAAACCTCTTGGAAATTTTTGTTGCCGCAGATTTGACCTGCCAAAATCGCCGCACCAATTGCTACTGCTTCATTCGGGTTAACGTCGATTCGTATTTTCTCTTTCCCAAAATAGTCTTTCGCAAGCTTTTTGACTTTTGGAATCCTGGTTGATCCTGCAACAAATAGAAAAAAAAAATACCCGGGCGTTTGTGCCTTTAACAGTGTTACCCAATCTTCCTTTTCGTGCTCCGATTTAAAGCATGATATGTCGGTTTTGGTTGTAGTGTAGATAGTAAACGAATGGGAGTAACTTTGCTCTTCGTTAGATACCCTCATATCTTTTAAAGGCAATATTCGACGAATTTTTAAATGGTTTTTAAAATATTTTTTTGTAAAAGACAGTCGGTGAGCTGAATGTTAAAATCATAAATAATAAATGTTTAAATCAGATCGCCATAATCAAATGAGGTTGATTTAACCTCGAGCAACTAAGCGGGCCTTATATTTAAATTTTTCCTCGGTCTCCAAAGGTTTGTACGTAAACACCCATTTGGTATCTATGATTTCCTTATTTCTAGGTTTATATACTACAACCCATGTATTACTTATATCTTAACATAGTCTTTGTGCGCGGGGTCAAGGCAACGTTGTGCCCGGTTACGCCTCATCAGGGTGTACCATTCTGTTTCGCAGTTCCAAAGCTAAACTCTAAACTCCAAACTCCTGTCGTTCAACTTCGGTTCGGGCGGATAAGGCTCGACGCTGTTGTGCGTTGTTGTTGAAATCACTTGGTTCGGGTTAAAAGTTAAGGAAGTTCACTCTTTTAGTTTAAAACGCAATCTGATTGTTAATTGATTTAATAAAAAGACATTTTCTTTTGTTCGCACGCTTATATTGCCACCGCCGCTTACAAGTATCAACAAACAAAACGTTTCCATGGCAACGAACTGAACGTTCTACCTTACACTCGGCCATCCTAATGGTCTTAATTATCCTCAATTACGAGGAACAATTTTACATGATCAGGGGTGCGACCTACCCTTAGTTACCAACGCAGGTTTGGCAGCCGGCGCATGCGTAGTGCAACCGGTTGTTTTAACCGCCACATGCGGACGCCGATGTCAAGGAGTTCTTAATTAAACGATTCTTGGATTTGAGTTATAAATAGATTTTATTAATTCACACTTGTTTTCCTTATTTCTCTGTATTCCTAGTATAGTTAACTTATGAGTTTAATTTCACTATGCTTCGAACTTAAATTAAAATTTGAGTAAATTTTTATTATGCTTCGAACTTAAATTAATATTTTAGTAAATTTTTATTATGCTTCGAACTTAAATTAATATTTTAGTAAATTTTTATTATGCTTCGAATTAAATTAATAATGAATAAAAGTTGTTATGTTAGAGCTTGTCGCGTTTCGTGGAATTTGATGATTTTTGCTTAGGAGTCTGAATCAGAACTAACTCTGAGATTTTTCCTCTTGGGATGGCTTGGGTTCCTTCCCTCTCTCGCTTCCCGAATTCTGAAATCGCCAACCAATAAGAAAAAATGCGCCTTCCAGAACTCCCTAACTGTCGCTTCGCCCATCTGCTCTCTGATTTCCATATTTTGGGAATCATCAAATTCATGCTTGACTGAAGAGTCGTAAATGTCATCATAAACTTTAATCAGGAAAGATTTCTAATCAATGTATTGAATTTTGATAATAATTTAATTGCGCATAGAAATATCGGAAAGCTTTGAATTTGATGTACCGTAAGAGCAGATGGCTCTGCTATTTCGGGAACAGGGAAGGGACCTGGGACATGACACGGTTAGGGGTGCAGCTCGCATGCGCTCACTTAGGTTTCACAAGAGATGCGTCATCAAAACACACCTCCGGGTAACCTCTCTTCCTCCCTTGGGTTGTGCCCGTTACCAAAAAACCCGCGGGTGCCCGTTTCTTAACCGATACCGAATTACCGCATAACAACGCCTACTATTTTTTCTTAAAATAGAAACCAGTTTGAATTTTTTCCTATTCCGAATTACGAATATATGTATGCATATGTTTTTGAAAATGTAATTTCCCATCACAAAGCTCTTTGAAATGATATTACCCGTACTATTTTACGATCGCACATAAAATTGCAATAGAATTCTAGCCCTAAAAAAAAATCGTAAAAATGAATTTATGAAATTGAAATCGTCGGTTATATTTTATTATTGAAAACCGCGTGTCCGGATGAGCTTCCTGAAAATCCGTTTGAGTTTCCCTTTTCGACTAGCCGAATGCTTCCTGTATTCCCCCCATTTGCATTTATGAATATTCAATCAACTTAATACTTTCTTTTTCAATTTATCCTTTTTTTTTGTTTGTTCCGGAACGATTTTCATTTAAATGTTAAATTCTCCGAGATAATCGCCGTTTAAATTTTGATTGAGGGGAAATATTTCGTTTTAGTAAATAATTTTCTTACGATGAATAAGAAATTGCGACGAGTTTAATTTCAGGAATCGGAAAATACTGTAGATTGGGGGCACTTTGTGAATATCAAAAGACAACAATTAGTTTTCGCTTTTCTCGCGCCGAAGCTTGTTCATAAATGAACGGCTTCCCGTTTTGCAGGAGGCAAAGACGTCTGGCTAGTATTATTTGCAAAATTCCTTTTCCGTTTGACTCAATGGAAATCGTGCTTCGTTTTTTCCCCTCAACACAATAGGTTTTTCCTAATGAATGAAGCCGGGAATAAAATAAGCGAATTTCTAAAAACAAAAACAATGGGAAAGAGAGAAAGTTTCCCGGAGCTTGTTACGCTTTTTATTTAGATGAGCGGAAAAGATGGGGCTTGTTTTTTTTGAAAATTAGCATGAGGTTATCGAGGGATTATTTTTCTTTTCGATCGGGTTTTGTCGGCGTTGAACTAAATTACGGTTTTTAGCACGAAAGGGATTTATTACTCGCCCTTTGTGTTTTGTTTGATGTCCTTTTTTTAGATTTATTATTTGACGTTAAACGTTTAAACAATCACGAGCTTGCTTACAGGCAACCGTGAAAAAATAACAGAAAAAAAGAAAGATTGAGGAAGAATTTAGTTTAATTTTCTTGTAAAGGACCTTTATTCTTTTCCTGCTTTCAGAGAATTCAAATATTTACTTTAGCGCGAAACTTTTTGTCCTTCAATTTAAGTTTTTATTCTTTTTCCTCACTTATTCTTCTTTTTTGCTTAACCCGTTTAATTAAAGGAATTCGGGTCGCTGAGTATTATTTATAGCGTCTTACCAAATCGGTTGGTAGAATATTAATAATATTTATGCATGGTTGGTTGTCTTCAAAAATTCTTAATTTACTAAAAACCTTAAAATCTAGTAATAATTTCTTAATAAAAATTAATTCGTCTAACCCTTCACTTAGGCTATTTAGTTCAGCTATAGTAGTTGATTTGGCTACAGTCGATCGTTTCTTTGTCTTCCATAAAACAGGTTTATTACCCAATAAAATAGTGTAACCAGAGATATAGCATGAAGTCTTTTGATAGTGGTGTTAGGTCCCGGTCTCCTCCTGGAGCCTAGATCGATGATTCTCGACGTTCTTGGTTCAAATAAAATTTAGGAAAAGAGGAAGAAAAAAAATTTTTTTAAAACACTTTTGTTTCACTTGATTTAGCACTTTTATTTCAAAAATAAAATGACGAACATTTTAAAACCCTTTTGTTTTTTAGTTTTAAAAAAAAAAACATCAACCTATTCACCATGAGTGCGGGTATTCGCTATTTTTAGAATATTTTTAGACATTGAAATGTAAAATTGCAGTCACTTTTTGCTTCAACGAAAGAAAAAAATTTAAAGTTCAATTTTAAAACGATTTAAATTTTCAACTTAATTAACCACTTTTGTTTTTAATACAAGGAAATTTAAAACTAGGTTTAGATGGTTTAGAATTTTCACGTCTCTGCGGGGTTTCCCCAGATTTGTTAGAGATTGAGATTTGGAGAGCTGGACGGGAACTAACTTTAGGATGGAATTCGGGGCTCTTTCCAACCTGGGCTCTACCCCTGATCATCCCTTCTTTCGACCGGGTGAAGGACGCTGACGACGGCCCATGCCAGACACCGATGGTCCGTATTTCGTACGTTGACGCAGGCACGCTTATGTTAAATTACCGGAGGCAATGGGATGAAAGACGATCCACCGCCGTTGAAAGGGTCGCACAACGCGCTGTCGATCTGAAGATAGTAGATACAGAGGAGTGCCTTCCCCGATTCGCCTTCGTCGAAATCAAACATCCGGTCCAGCAAACAATCGACGACGTGCTCTTTGAAAAATTGGTGTAGATCCACGCTCTTTTCCAACTTTTGGTTTTTAGTTTGAAAATACATGGGTCTCACTTTCTCGACGTCGCCTTTTCTTATGACGTATTCTGTTACCATATTTACGTTTGTTTTGACCGCACCGCATTTCTCTAATTGTTCCGAGATAACTTTTTGGAAAATCGGGAAACATTCTCGCAAAAATTCTTCCTTGTCCTTAATGCCCATTTCATTGTTTATGAATCCCGAAATAACTCGTCCGCCGGCGAAACTTTCGGTCTCGGTAAATTTCATTGTAGTTCTGAAGAGAAAAAAAATTATTAAACACGTGAAAAAAAAGGGGGGGGACAAAAAATCGTTCGACTTACGTTCGATGGTCCATTTCCTATCCGGACATTCCACCAAATGCGCATCCAAATCCTTCACCAAATGTCGAAAGTTGTATCGGCAGCGAAAAAGCTTCACACCCGAGTGTTGCTTTTCACATTTCAAGAGATGATATCCCAAACGGCTTCTCCGGATCACGTGTGACTGGTTATAGGGACAAGTCACATATTCTTCGTCCATTATCCTAGGACGGGAGAGCTAGACTAGGATGGAATTCGGGGCTCTACCTTCAAAATTTAATTATTACGCTTCACTAGTTCCAAGTCTCGCGAAGAGACCTGGAACTAATGCGCCAAAACCATTAAGAGGCGACAGCCATAAGAGTTTGGTTTCATAAATGTCGTCCATTGCATCTTTATTGCGTGGGAGATCGCTTCTCGTCTGAATTCGGATTGTTACCCCCTGGTGTGAACCAAGAGGATCACCCGAATTCAAACTTACACGATCGCCAGAGGCAAGTATAGATGCAAGGAGGACCAGTATCGGGGATGATTTTAAGGGGTAATCGCACGAGGCGGATTAAACCCCGAGCCGGGTTATGGGACAAGCGGATTTAGGGAAGCGGGGCCATAACAGTACTATCACTAACATAATAACGACATAAGTGATTGTTTCATTGGGTCTGCTGGTAGTCGAAGGTGGCGGTAATCGTGGATAAATTGGAGTGGTTGCTAGCAGTTCAGTATGATCTGGTCGGAAAGAAATGTCCGACGGATTAGGAAGGATGTCGTAAGACTGCCTATTTTTGGGAACGATAATGAGTAAAAGATATGTAGTCACCGATTAGAATATTGCGCCTAGGAGCTTAAAACTCCAGCCAAAAACATGGTATAGATGAGCACCATTTATCGACACTTCGATGAAGTGAATTATGCATCTTACAACAGTGACCAGAAAAAAGATTTGGCTTAAATCATCGGATTTTATGATTGTCTTTACAAATCCTATGGCTCCAGCCTTGGTGCCTATTATCGTGCTAACTCATATTCCAAACGTCTGGAAGGAAGTTGAGAGATTTGAGAAGAATGTCTCAATTTTCTGTTTGATTTTTTCTTCGTCAATTAGGTTATTAAAATGTAAACCTTGTCGGTCCGTATTGGGGTTGTACAGTGTCTGCGCAATTATATTGTTTATTGCAAGTTTTTAATTTTTTTTTAAATTCTGCTAATTTAGTTTCCTGTTCTTCGAGGTGAGTTTGTTTTGTTTCTATTCAGTTCACTAGAGTTGTTATTATTGGATTAATGTAAATCAAAATAGGTTGTTTTAATACCGGATGGTCTATCACTTATCTTTTTATCGCATCTGCGGCAGTGATTATTTATGATTGGACATCATAATCAAAATTAAAAAATTGCAGACTAGGGTGATAATAATAATAATAACAATTTTCTATTAAAAAAAAGGATGATAATAATAAAGAAATGGAATAAGGAGGCGATTAAACAAAAAGGTTTCGGAAAAAAAACCCAAATACTCACAATACTCATTGACAGCGTGGGTATCTCTCCCGGCTCTAATTTCAATAGAGCGTCGGGACCGATGGCCCCCCGTAGGTTCTTCCTTGATAACACGGCTGCAGCCAGGTTCGAAGATCGAATTTACATGTTGCGCAGGGGCAACTGGAGTACTCGGAGCGATTTCTGAAATCTATAAACGAATATGAAGCATTGTGAGTCGAAGTTTTTCGCGAGGTATTTGATTACTTACTTTTTTCATTCGGAGTCAGCCCGTGACACTCCTCAACCTTATCCCTCATTTGGATTCGCAAAGAAGCAATTTGAACTGAGAAAGGATGTTAGAGGGACTGCTCCTTGAAACGGGCGGACCGGCGAACCCGAGACGATGAGGAAGTCGAAGGAGCGTCAGCATTCAAGGGATCGGAAGGAGAAGCCATTTCAATAGAGGAAACGGAGGTACGATCCGAAATCTGCTCCTTACAGAGTCTGTAAGGAGCAATACAGTAATACAGACGTTAAAAATATTGCAACATATTGTAGGAGTCTGAGCGCGAGAAAGACAGGAACCGGAGCCCAAACAATACATGATGAACCATAAAATTTACCCACTATAGCGATACGGCCATGTTCGACTGGCAGTTGAAATAATCGGTGTATCGTCAATCCGTTCACGTTGAATGCAGCTACGCCTGTAGGTGCGCTTACTGCAACGTTTTTTCCCAATTTATTTTTTACCCATGTTTTTATTGTTTTGATTAAGTATCTTTTGCCAGTGCCGCCTGTACCACTGACAAAGTGCCTTAAGACGAAATTCTCTCCCTTCTTTGATGTTTCTTCCCAATGATTATCATTTCCCAATAAGCCCAGGGCTGGACATGCAGCCTGAAATGTCGGATGCGTAAAGCCGTCTACTGTTTCTAAGAAGTTAAAGGATGTGAGGCTTTTTACTTTATGGAGCAACAATTTTAGGAATAAAATTCCATGTTGTTCGGATGTACATTGTAAACTCGACCTTACAACACAAAAGTTATTTTTAATTTCCTTTTCCATGGCTGTCTTAAAATTTTTTATGTAATCGTTGTGGAGAGATAAAGTACGCTGAATATTGAAATTTAATTACTCGTTGAGTAATGCATTAAAATCGAATTGATTAAACCACTTCTCAGCTTTGTCAAAGTGTTGTCTTTTATTATCATGGGGAAATTCGCAGTTGTTTTAAAGAGCACTTCTAAGGATTGGTTCGAAGTTGCTTTAAGTTGGAGGTCTGTTTCTGTGCTGAGAAAGCAATAATTATCATAATTCCTTAAAGTTTTATTTATGAATTCATCCGAAATAAAAAATAATGTCTAAATAATCCTGAAAATGTCTAAATGAAATAATCGATGAAAATATCTGTCCGGTCGATTGTTGGAAACCACGTACAAAATTCTTATATCGAGTTATTCGTCATCACTGTCGGTATCGGTATATGGTTCATCTTCGACAACAATCAATTCTTCAGTCGGAGGGCGGCACATGATTATTTTTTTAAAAAAACTGTTCCTTAATATTAACTACACAAATTAAAAAGTTATTCCTCGATTTGGAGAACGTACTTGGCCGATTTACGATGTCCGGTGGCTCCTTTATGTATATCAAATTAATTGTGACACCATTGTTATTTATCGGTTCCATTACTTCGTCGCTGAAAAATTCTGTGTATGCTTTACCAAGAAACAATTTAAAAATGCCATCATCTGCTGGATCTGAAGGATGGTCGTCTTGAACGGTCAAAACCATGCGTTTATCATATTTTTCTGAATTATCTTTTTCGGCTTTCAAGATTTTATACGGATGGGCTTTAAATGGTGAAAGCGGAATGCCTTCAACGATCCGGGGTGGAGGCATAAGTATGGTTGCTGAAATAATCAGCTGTTAGTGGCTCAACAAGAGGTGAGTGGTACAAAGAAAAGAGGGAAACCCAAGAAATCAAAGGAATCAACAGAAAAATCAGCACCCACGAGATCTGAAAGGATAGCCACCTTGAAAAACTCAAAACCTGCTATTAAAAATCTTAAATCTATATTCTTTTTACATCATACACATACATCTCTTTTCATCAACTACACACCGCGCAACACACTCACTTGCAAATTCTTACTCGAATGAAAATTTCCCATTGATCGAGCATCTCGATGATTTCAAGGTCCATTTGGTCCTCTCCCTGGAAAAAGAAAAAACAAATTTGTTTTTTCTTCCTTTTTATCAATTTCTTTTAAATAATAATCTTTTTCAACTACAATAAAATCATATTGGAATTTTCGTTTTCTCCCACCTTTTTCTTCATATCTTCTCCCATACTTTTCCATAAAATCCTCATATAATTTAGACCTTCCTTCCAACCATCTTTTACTGATTACGTCGACTCTCCCAGGTCTACTCAAATTTAGATAGCTTTTAATTGTTCTTTATGTCGTTCAAATCTGACTTGTGGAGGTTGACATGAGGCAGCTGACGTTCGTCGCAAACGTTTTCCTTTCGATGTTCCGCCGAACAACTCTTCAATTTTTTTTTAATTATATCCTTTCTCATTTCCAAGTTTTGTGAACGTTCCCTTAATTCCACATTCCATTTTTCCATCTCACTCTCTAACGTTCTCAACCTGTTCTTTAAAAAAAAATGAATGGGAATACTTACGTAAAGACGATCCAGGGGACCCAATATCAGCGGAATGAGAGTTTCATTGTCGAATATTCGAAGCAGGTAAACTATCTCTTCTATTTCCACTGGTGTCAGAGGGATAATCAGGTGAGATAGAATGACGACTCTTCGTAGAAGTCTAATGATAATGGCTTTGGCCACGTGGTCATTTACTAAGTGAAAACATCTAAAAAATAAAAGATTAAATTAATAGGGAATAGACAAAGGGTAAAGAAAAAAAAAGGAAAGTTACTTACCGGTATAATTGCAGCGAGAGTATGAAATACTCACGGAGTAACATTTTGTTATTGTTCACAATTAAATGAAATTAAGTTTTAGAAAACTGAGTAGGAACTGAGGAATTTTTGGAAGTTATCGGTCAACAGGAGTAGGCTCGAAAACCAAAGAAGAAAGAGTTTGCTTATTTAAATCAGGTTAGGGAATTAGAAAAATAAGAACAAAAGGAGTGTTTCTATTAACGGGAGCGAAAAAGTTAGGATAAGCCAGAGATGCTGACCATGCATGATTAGTTAGAGCCATAACCGAATATTAAAAGAATAAACTGTTAGTATAAAAATAAGAAAAAAAAAGTTTAATAGCTACCGTCAGTTTAGAAGACGCCTTCAGGCCTGGTCTCAACCACCCCTGTTCGAACAGTGGTGGAGAGGCTGGAGATTCCTCTTCGCGATGCATCATTGATGCAGGTTGCTGTCCAGGCGGTGGACAGGCTGGCGGCTGCGTTACGTTTTCCAATGTTGCATATTGTTGTTGTCGTATGTTGCTGTTGTAGCAACGGGCGCTGGATGTGGAAAAGCATGCAATCGATCATAGTCAAATGTGTCTAAATTACCAATGGATTCATGAGCGACATATTGTTGGCATTGTGGGGAAAAAACTGAAAAAAGTAAAATTAAAAAATAAAAAAATATTGATTTTAAAAAAAAATTTGACAGGTTGCGACAAAACATTTTACCAACAGAAACACATTTTTTTCAAAGTAAAATATACTTACTATTCCAGGAGCCGGACACATCGCCTCCATGAATTCTCTCTCCCAAACTCTAATTTGTTGATTAAGACACTCCATTGCCTGCCTCACCCCTTGCAGGAATCCCTTTTGATAGGAGAATCGGTTGTCTGTACTGTTCATTGTTGAAAAAAAAAAACTTATTTTAGCACTTGTTTATTCACTCGAATTTAAAACACTTATGATTTTAAACAAAAAGTCCACGCACGATTCCACTAAAATATTGAAAAAACCGAAAAAACCCCCTTAAGTTCATCAGAGGACTGCAAGGTCTGGACCTGCAGAGGTCTCCGTTGAACTATCGGAAGCCGATTGACACGAACTCGGGTTGTTACATTTCGATTAATGGTGTCACACAAGGGTGCAAAACCTAACTGACCTGATTTATGTCATATTGTACCATTATCCATTTTAGAAGATTTTACAATAAAAAACACCGCACGATTTAGAATGTTATAACTACGCTCTTCTTTGCAGGATTTTTTTTTCTTCCGGGGTCTTGAAAAATATGTGAAAGTTGTGTTTTTTAAATAAATAGATAGCAGCACCGTATGAGCCTTAACATACCGGTCGCCTTGACACTGGTGATTTGACCAATGTCAACATTAAATTAAATTCCAATATAAGAAACATCTATTGTGTAGCCCTATTTCTATTTCACAAGTCCCAAATATCTTCCCTTTTGGTTTTTTAAAGATTTTTTTTGCCTTTTAACAAGATTGACTGATTTATTACAGTTGACACATATCAGGTTAACAATTGACGCATTTTCTGCCGTCTGGGGCGCTCTTTAAAGAATAGTTACCAACTTATTTTTGTCTTTTTTAGCGCAAGAATTGTGCCTGGAAAAAATATCGTTTATTTAAAAAAAAATCTTTCTTATCTATTGCGTTTGTCACTTACTTCTCAATGCACGAACAACGTCGAAAATTTACAAATTTCCGAAATTCTATGCAAACGTTTCTCGCCTTTAAACAGTTTCCTTCGGACGAAATCCCTCTGCGGCCTTAATCTTCGTTGACTAATAACTTCATCATTTATTCATCATTACCCTGTTAAACCGACATGCACGTTCAAAGGGATGACAAGTGTTAGAACTTTATCTCCCAGTTTCCCTTAACGCTTAGCTAATTCTCGGATCTAAAAAAAAAAACCCAACCGAATAAATCCAATATATATTTTTCTTTTTCTTTAATCAAATCTTTTCGGCTGTCACTTCTTCAATTACGTTTTATCCTTTTTTCCCAGAGAAAATTGATTGATTAATCGGCTTACTCGGCATTGTCGTCAGTCGTCTAAGTTATTAATGGCAAAGTCTTATCAATGCCGTAAGAGATAATAAAAGAAAATTATAACTCCGACTATAAACCTCGATTCTTTTTTTTTCTTCTTCTTTTACGGGGTTGATTAAGGCATTGGTTTGCAACCTTTGACATTTGTAAGTCATCGATTTTACTATTAAATTGCTGAGCTCGGTTCAAAAAGCATTTCCGTTTCTCATCTTACGGAGCTGCACGTCGAAACGGTTTCCAATATATTTATTTATATACGTTTGACTTGAGGGAATTCGATAATCAAAATAAGATCGACTTGCATTTTGCTCTCGGGGACTCGGCAAAAAGCTTCCTTTTTATATTGTCAATTTTGTTAAAATTCATTCAAGCAGGTGACAGCGGTATCTGATCGGTCGAGTCTCTTACACTTGGGCGAAAACGTTTAAACGTTTTAATATTTAAGTAGAATTAGAAATATTTTAATGAAGTCAGTCTGCGAGTACTTGTACAACTTGTATCGTGGATTTTTTATTGGTTTTTGTGCCGCACACGGAAAGAATTATAGATTAGAGGATTAAAGAACACGTCGGAAGTTCTTGTTGAACTGAACTAACTCGTATATATATTGAATATCATAAGGTTCTTTACAAAAGTGATTCATCCATTCGCATCCCGACTGAGCATATCGGTCATTCAAACCTAACACTCTAAATCTTATCTCCAGGACCGTATTGAGTCCTTTCATCTTAGGGGATTTTCAACATAGAATTCTAACATTTTTATTGGTTTTTGTGCCGCACACGGAAAGAATTATTTCACTGCTACAGGAAAACTTTTTTCTACATTAGCAAAAATTTAACTAACACAGTAAATCAGTCATGAATAATATAACATAATATAATATAATATAATATTTTAGAAGACATATCATTTTAGCATTGTTAATTTTTGTTGGCAACACTGTGGATAAATTCATGGTGTGTTTATAGTCGGATTCTCTTAACGAAATAGAAACTTGATGTTTATAACTATCATACTTCATGCAACTAGCATTTTTTTTTAAAAACCTTAAATGAGTCTTTTCTGGTATATCCAGTGCTGGATACTCTCCGACTACTACAAAGTTTGGTATTTTTATATGAATATTATTGTAATAGTCTGTTTAAAAGGGCAAACAATGGCTAAACACATCCATTAGCCCAATGTGTGTTGCATAACCCACTACTTCAGATTCATGCATATTCAGGTTTTCCCAACACCCTTCAGCAATTGCATTAATTAGGTGATACCTACTCATTAAAACTTCTACATCTAGTGGATACCTCAAATTGTATCTTATAGCCAATTTCATAGCCTTTTCTTCGTCGGGAGTAAAATGATATTCCGATGACAAATTTCTTACAGATAAAGTTCTACGCTTATAGTACTGTAAAGCATATTTGCAATGGCTAGTAAAACTCCTACTGTCATACCCAATACAGGAAAGCTAAATAGAGCGGCGCTAACAAAAAGTCCCACGACGGCAAAACTTAAAAAAACCGTTGCACTTTCTTTTTCAAAAGATGAACATGGATCGTCAGTTGATTTTTTTTTCGCATTCCGCTAGCTTGCTGGCAGATATACCTACGACGATGATGTCGAAAGCGGATTCTGATCCTACAGAGATTGCTTTTCCCAAAGGTTTCGCGAATTACATCCCAACTATCTTCCGACCAAAGGCTGTTTTTTTCAAAGATTTGATAGCAATTTTTTCGATAGGTCGCTGCGCGAAATTCCATGTCATCCCGCCCACTGCAAGGCCACAATCGCGTTTAGATTCAGCTTCGCTGTTTTTAACAGCTTCCATGCAGGAACTTGCTATGCCGTAGTAACTGTAGTATAACTGTATTTTAGATCCTGCATTCCGAAGAGCATCTTTCGATTTGAGTTGAAATTGTCGAGGACGTAACATCATATTATTCGTTGCATCTTGCACCCCTCTTCTTATGTCAAAATTTTCGTAGCCGTCACCGGCTATTATTTGGTCAGTAATATGTTTGTAACTTCTATCGCTTATGGGGTTATTATTTTGTTTAATGAAGTATATTAATTGTAGATTTTTGTTTTCGTCTTCTGCAATTTTTTTAAAATAGGTTAACATTTTTTTTATCGTATAGCGCTACTTTAGAAACGTCCTGCCCTTGTGTCCTCCCCAGACACATTTGACTCGACTTTTGATTTTATTTCCGTATTTCCACATATGCCTTGCATCCATGCCTGGAAGTCTGATTCAGAGGTAAAAACGTTTTTTAATTTTAACATCTCTTCTCGAAATGATTTCGAAGATTCATCCGAGTGTTTAATTTCTTGATTAATGAAATCATTAATAGTGACGGTGTTTAATTTTGTAAATGTTATTTTGTTGGCTGATTTTAATGTTCCATCTAAGTTGAATACTCTTTCTTTACATAATGTTTTGCCGAGAGTCTTAAGTTCTAAATGGTCAATTAATAAAATACACCACCTTACAGGTCAGTAAAATCGATATTGCTCAATCCGCTATTTTTACATTAAGCAGACCGGTTTCGCCGGACGACCGGCATCATCAGTGCTAAAAAACAACATTTAAAAAATAAAAATTAAAATCGCACATCATTGCATACAGATTAAAAACAACCGGCTACCTACCAAACAACAACGTTTAAAAACATTTATAAAAGAAAAACAAAAGCCACCAGGGCTGTTACATTATTAAAAAACCCAATACAAAAAACACCGAGGCTGACCGTAAATAGATATTGATTAAATAAATTAAGAACATTATAACAAAATTTTTTTTTAGGAAAATCGAATAAATAAAAATAAACAAACATCCATGTTGAAGACGACCTGCGCACGCAGACTGATAAGATTACAAAGGAACATATAACAGAAATCACAGCGCGATTAAAAAGTGGGAAAAGAATAAGTTTTAAATAAGCGAAAATAAGGAGGAAGGGTTTGTAGGCCCCTCGTCCGAATTCAGCAATTCTTTCTTTATTTATAAGTTCAGGAGTAAGCCTGATTTTGAATTGCTGAATTCGGACGAGGGGCCTACAAACCCTTCTTCCTTATTTTCGCTTATTTAAAATTTATTCTTTTCCCGCTTTTTAATCGCGCTGTGATCTCTGTTATATGTTCCTTTGTAATCTTATCAGTCTGCGTGCGCAGGTCGTCTTCAACAAGGATGTTTGTTTATTTTTACGCCTTCAAAAAAGAGGCGTTATTATTTATTCGATTTTCCTAAAAAAATTTTTGTTATAATGTTCTTGGTCAGCCTCGGTGTTTTCTGGGTCAGAGAGAATCTGGAGCTCGTCAAGGGCAGGTGCGCCAAACCTGAAGCAGGACTGTTAATGTTCCCACCGACTAATCTTCCACCCAACCCTTTGCTCATTAACTATCGGAACTGAAAGAAAACTAGATGCTAATTCTATCTGACTTTGACTGCTTGCAGTTAAAAGATATGTATAGAACACTTTAACTATCTTGCAACGGCCCTGAAGATGCGGCTAGAGCAATTTATTTGCCAAACATGATAAAATTCAATTTACGGGAGGATAGACACCGTCGTGATTTATCGTATTTTTTGTCGGAGGGAAAGAAAAATGGATCGACGTTGTTGTTACTTTTTATTTTGTTCTTAAATCCCGCGGGATTTCCCAAGTCTTTTCTTTTTATTTTTGCTTGGTGGAAATGGAACAGCACTCATATGTTGCATGTCAAACGAAAGCACTTAAACATAATAGAAAAAGAGTTAATATATAATGACGGTAGCTCCATGCCAGTCAACGGGAAAAAGCATAAACTTTCTAAAAATTTTATTCTGACGTATTCAGTTTTTTTTTTTTTTGTTGAATATAACGCCTATCAAAGGGTTGCCCTTTCCCCCGTTGACAAGTGGACTATTTAGCTTTATGATGATGGCCAACGGCTGGATATGAAAACGTATTTCGGTCATTTGGTTTTCGAATAAAAAATAATCAACTGAAGTTTATCGATTCTCGTCATATTTAGTTGTCATTTGTGACAGTGACATGCTTCGACCGTGTTATTCGGTTGTGTAAACATATCTTTCCATCATTATTATTGTCGATTTTTCTTTTCGTGTTTTATCGAATTGGCCAGTGTTCACGGCTCGTTGGGCTATTGTTTGGTTTAATTAGAGTTTTTAAATAAATGATCGATGAGTAGTTGTTTCGGGAAAATGGAAGCATGTCTGCTTGGGAAAATGAGATCGGCTTGTAGGGAAAAATTTTAATTCGTTTTTCAAAAATTGGAGCGTTGATATTAAATCAATCGATCGAAGTTTCAATTATTTTGTAGATTTTTATGTCCAAATGCAGATTGTAATTCGGAAAAGGATTTAATTTAAAATTTGGCAATTTTTAAAATGTACAAGAATGGCATAAGCTAATAGAGTGATTGATATTTTATGACGGATACAGGAGAGGAATTTGCAAGTATGGAACTGCAGATTGCAAAGCATAATAAGAATGGCGGTGTAAAAAAAAAGAAAAGAAAAAAACACATGTGCAAGGTTCAGGTACTTACGTGTTGCATCAAGTAGCGGCGTACTTCACCCTGGGGAAGCGATTGGATAAATACATCATAGGTTGAGGACAGGCGGTTGACCTGGGTGGTGGCTGCATCAATGAGCCTCATGATGGTCAAAGGCAACCTCCTGGTTGAGGTCAAACTAAAAATTAGAATAGTAATAGAGCCATCACGTATTAGGGTTAAGTTTAGGTTAAGTGAAACAAGAAAAAGAGTTGAGGGAAAACACTGTTTGGAAATGGAATTAGGGCACCGTACTTACGGGTATAGCCTGGCTAGCATGAGTAGAAAGGCCTCCACCTCAGCAACTGTCATTGTGTTGTTCATATCTTAAAAAATGAATTTCACTTTCACAAAAAGAAAAAGAGACGAAAGGAATAGTTACATTAACCGTACGCAACAGAAAGCAACCTTTTAAGAAAAAAAAAAGGGGAAACGGAAAGCAAGTTAGGCTAATAAAAAAAAGACTTACCGCTGTCTCTACCATAACAGCCCTAAATGAATTCCACAAAGCCTCGGATTCATTGTTCATGGCCAATGGCCGTAATAGGGTCAGGATAACGTCATTCAGGAGGCCGGATGCTCGCGCACACTGTGCGAGAAACCTTGTTTGCGTGTGTAAACTATCCAAATGATGAGTTAACCCCATCAGGATGAAATTCCTAAAAGAATAAGACAAGGTTAATGTCATTTGCCTGCGTTGTAGAAGCAGGACTGATAGGATCGTACTCATTTTGGTACTGCCGATTCTGAAAAGAAGTCATGTTTTGTAAAGTCTTCTAGTGTATTTCTCGTTATGTGAGAATGGTGGGGACTTACCAATTCGACGACGAAAGCGTCGAAGACATATTCTCGGAGGTAACCAGTATCATGGACTCGGCTTACTTCATTAATCTCTTCCCACAATCTGGGGCTGGAAACATTTGTCCAATATATTTCCGCTCCCAAATTTTCTGCTTCGTTAACGATTGCTGGAAGTTGTTCAAAATGTTTTGATCGCATAGCCTCACTGTTTTAAAAAAAATTTATATATATACAGAAACTATTTAGGCACTGAAGAATTTGATAACACTTCACAATCACCAACTTACCTGAACATCTCACTCAATACGCCGAAGGCAACAATAACGGATGCCCACATATATAAAAAAAAAATAATAATTAATAAATGTAATAAAAATAAGAGAAGGAACTTTAGTACTTGTAGTTTAAAACAGAGTATGTTGAATGATGATTCCGTCTGGCAAGGGTTTTAAAACCTGGAATTTTTTTTTATATATTAGTATAAAATGATAAAGAAAATAACCATGGATGGAAAATGTAGTACTTACTACGACAGGCTCCATTTGCAATTTGAGGTCTGCATGTGGAGGGGTCGAATGAGCTAAACACAATAAGGCCGCTGCCGCGGATTCTTCAGCGGTAGGGTCGCTTGTTGTTGCTCTCAGTTGGGCCTGGATTACAATCTCCTGCAGATAGTTATTAAAAAAAAAGAGATATGAGTTAGAGGTCGTGTTTAGGAATGGTAAATTAGATTAGAGTCACAATTCTTAAAAGAGTTCGTCCAAAAAGAGCGCTAGGGGAAATGCCCCTAGGGCCCGGCACCGTGCCAAGGTTGCCTGAATGGACTCTTCGGTCCATACCTTTGAGACCGCCTGGTGTTGGATAAAAATAAATGATGTGAGATATCAGCTTCATTTTATTGATTTATTAGGCCTAAAAAATTTGCCAGAAACAAAAATCTGCCAAATAGTGGATATGCAACACATGTGTATTTAACATTTTTCAAGCTATTTCAAACATTCGAATTTAAATCCAAATCATTCAAGCTTAACCATCCATTTCAATTTAAGCCAATCAGCAATTTTCAAAAATTGAGGTAACTCTGCTAATCAGGGTATATGAAATGCAAAGAAAGGAAGCGCCTATTATAAATATACTGTATATTTTACTTTATAAACTATTTTGTTCAGAGGTTAAACATTTTTGTAAGTACGCGTTTTCTTCCACTCTTTCTATTTTCAGCCGGAGTCGTCTCAGTTTCACAGCGAACATTTTTCTGTTGGCACAATTTTTCTGAGGACATTTTCCTTTTCTTAAAATTATTTTTATCAAAACTTGTTGATGCAATTTCAGCCACTTCAAGTCCGCTGTCAATTTTCCTTTTCTTGCTAGGCTTATTGGGAGAATTTTTTTTCGGTTTTAAAATATTTACTTCTGACCTTGACGATGGGGCTTCACCATCCTCCTCTTGCCTCTTTCTCTTAACCCCCCCCCAAGCGTAACAATTCAAACTCTGAAATAAAAAAAAAAAATTCAATTAGCTTAGTTCATAAAAAAAAAGGATTCAAGTTTGGCAGCCATGTTGGTGCTTATCTACCTTAATTTCCCCCATATTAGAACTGAAGGAAAGAGCACCGTTACTTTGGTAAATTATGTAGAACCTTTAAAACTGTAAATTGCAAATGTGCCAATGACAAATAAACAACTGTACAGCTGCTATTCTTAATAGGTTTGTTAGGCCTTTGTGGGAAAAAAATAGACACTATAAAATTAACCCTTTAAAGGCCGACTTTTGACCGAGGCCGGATATATCCGGCCTCCGAAAAAGTTCCGTTAACGGCCGACTTTTGCAAAAGGCCGGATATATCCGGCCTCTGATGTTCTAGTGAAAATCTTATTCCAGACAGCTAGACTGAGGGATATGACCATGTATTGGTGTAATACAGCATTAGACCTTTCAAAGAAAAAATTTACGACTTGAAATTTCGCCCATGCTTAGCTTATGGAAGGAAAATCATAAATAAACTTGATGTAAATTTTAGCTGAATTGACCAAAATTTAAATACTTCTGTTTTGTTTCAACTTTAACATTGCCCTAGTGAGTTCCTATGTTAAGCTTATGGTAGTGTAATCTTCATATGCTTAGCTTATGGATAAAAATAATTCTGAGCAACTAGAGGTTTTTATCAAGTTCATTTGTACCGGGAAAACTACCAGAAATCAAAAAATTGTCTCATAATTTTGGGGATTAAAAATAAGGAAGTTAAATGGCAAACTTACAATAGTTAGAGATTGATACTGTAATTAAGACCACCCTCAAATGATCATTATGCAGCGGGAATGATTAGGTGAAACATGTGTTCGCAGTAAAAATGTCAAGTCCATTAACACCCTCATGCATTGCAGTTTTGCATTGACATGTTTATGAGGTGTCTTTAGCCAGATTTTTTTTGTCAGTCGAAACGCCGAAAATTTTTTCTTATTGTAATACCGGATACAGCATTTAGCTATTACCAGAATCCAACTTTTTTCTGCAGTTTGCTCTCGGCTTTTAAAAGATAGGAGTTCAGTCGTGTAAATCTTTTTTCGTACAATGGCTCCTAAAGTCAGAAAATGTTTGTGCCGCAGCAGCCGCATTAACAACAATAACGTTAATATCGTTAGATAATCGAGTAATCGTACTTCAATAGATACTGTACAAGACATTCCATTTTTGCACTATTAATTCTATCTTGCGACTGTAAGTAGGCTTCATTCAAAATTTAAATAAATTTTTAAAAAAAAAGGTCACCCCCATTAAGCGGACACTGTTGGCCGGTCCCGTGACTGTCCGCTTAAGAGAGGTTTCACTGTATTTCGAAGTTAGGTCTCCGTAATATTTTCTTACCAGATACCTTTGAATATAAATATGTTATATTTAAAGGCAGATACAGTATATCTTTGTTGACAAAAGAAATCGGCGATTGTCTTTGGATAATTATTTAAATATTTCTTGGAAACGAAAATTCATTCAATACGGTCTGATACATGATACCTGATAAATAAGTCATTAACCACAAATGTACAGTGGTAATAAAACTGTCCTTCAATTTATTTTCATGAAGAAAAGAAAGATGTATGAACTAATCCGGTGAAGGACCTTTCCCTTTTCAAATGTTTATTCCTTTTTCAAACACTTCAATAGAAATTTGTTTAAAATTTTATTGCTTTTTTCGGTTTTGACAAAGGCAGGTCAAAAAAAAATTAAAGACCTCTTTACCAGCTGGCAAATTGGTATGTGGATCTTTCCCACAATTTTTTGTCAACAGTCTGTACCTGTTTCTAGTCTTTCCAAAGAAAAGTTTAAAAATAGTATTTTACTAAATATAAAAGCAAAAACTGGCGACCGGCTTTGATAAGGTTAAGAAAAGCAAGTATTTTGCGTTCAGGGACCTCATTCGACATCTGGCAGATTTGGCGCTTGCCTTGAAAGTTCTATACCCTTAAGCATAAGACAAAAATTATGACAAGGATAAGTTAATAAGTTGATATAAGCATTTTACTTTTTTATTTATGTATTTAGTGATCAATATGATCCTTAAAGTGAAAAAGAAGAAACATTGTTCTTACTGTATTTTACAAAAACTCATTGTTTCTTTATTTATTTGTTTAAATATTTCAAATGTTCTTAAGTTTAAATATTATTGTTTTTCCTGTGAGCCTAAAATTACACTAACAAAACACAACCTTTCATTCACTTTCATCAAAACGCATTTATCAGCAACATCTTCGGGCTTTTTTATTACAAAATTATTATTAATTCTAACATCAACCCTCATTAAGTTAGATAACTGCACATTGCCACAAATAAATGGGGAAACAATTAGTTTTTCTACAATCAAGTAACATTGTCCGTTTTGCACTACAAAGCATTTTATTCGGCCAAAATTTCCGTCTGTCATTTTTATTGTGGAATCGTCTCTTTTTGTAGTTTTCCTGTATGAAGATGAGGTGAACACTGACCCTTTTAATATTATTTTATTAAATACTTCTCCGTTTTCTTCCATATTGTTCCTCACTAAAATTCTGCAAAAGATGGAAATTTCCATCTTTTGCAGTGCATGCTTTTGCAGATGGAAATTTCCATCTTTTGCAGTGACTTTTTTTTTTGACGATGGGGCTTCACCATCCTCCTCATCTTGGCTCTTTCTCTTGGCCCCCCCCCCCCCAAGCGTAATAATTGAAACTCTGAAATAAAAAAAAAAAAATTCAATTAGCTTAGTTCATTAAAAAAAAAGGATTCAAGTTTGGCAGCCATGTTGGTGCTTATCTACCTTAATTTCCCCCATATTAGAACTGAAGGAAAGAGCACCGACATGGCCGCCACTCTTAATCGTTTTTAAGCTCATATGAGCAAACCGTCTACATATAAATAAGCTTAAAAAATTGTCTAGTAGTAGCAGTGGGGGCACCTGCGGAAAATCAATAAAAAGGAAAATACTTACATAGAGTCGGTCTAGTGGTCCTAAAATAGGATGAATTAAATTGTCGCATTCGAATGTCCGAAGCCAGAAAATGACCTCTTCAATTTCTGTAACTGATAGTGGTATTAATTGGTAAAGTTATAAAATGATAACTGTTGGCCTTCATTTAAACCCTGTTGGCGTAACATGACTCTCCTTGAGTGAATTCGGCGCATCTGGAATAAATAAATAAATGAATAGTAATAATTATGATAAAATTTTTATTACTAGTCCTTTGAGCGATACTTACGTATAAGCGATCTAAGGGACCGAATAATTCGATGACCAAGTGTCCCATGTTTTCCATGTGAATTAATTCGGTAACCAGATCAATTGAGTTGGCATCCAGCAGCCCGGCCAAGTACGCTAATATGAGTATACGCCTCAAAATTAAAACAAGATGATTGGCTGAAGTGCGATCTCCCATTAGTGAAAACAAGCTTTTTAAAAAAAAAAAAAAAAAAACATAGTAAAGTGGTTAAGAAGGGATTGTTAGTATTAATAGTAAAGAAAATTTTGATTACTTACCGAATAAATGGAAGTGCGGTGGTAATGAGATTGATAAAAGCCGGCATGATCCAACGAAATACACGTATAAGATTTAACATTAATGAATAATCGCTAGGAACTGAGGAATTTTGGAAGTTATCGGTCAACAGGAGTAGGTTAGAAAATCAAAGAAGAATAAGTTTGCTTAGTTAAATCAGGTTAGAGTAGTGGCAGTGGGGGCACCTGCGGAAAATCAATAAAAAAGGAAAATACTTACATAGAGTCAACTCTACTTACATAGAGTTGATTAACCGTTGTATTGTCAAGGGGATTCGGCGCGAAGAAGTAAGGCTAAAAAAAAAAGAGGTATAGGAAATGTTTTTTTTTTAAAAAAAAAAAAGGCTGGTAAATAATTGAAACGGTACTTACGGATAAATTCGTGATAGTGCCCGGAGGAAGGCCTCCGCCTCAGGACGATCAGGGTGAGGGTGTTTATCCATAATTAAGGTAAAACCAATTCACAACCGAATAAATAAAAAAAAAATTTTGACGAAAATTGAGAACAAGTTACGTGTTATGATGTGATAGCCCGTGAATTCTTACTGGACGCGCAGGCGTTTAGGTTTGTTTACAACCCCAAGTTGTCAAAAATGACACTTGAGGGATCCACGTGGTGGAGAACCGAGAGTTGAGAATACAAAGTAAACACATTTTAACGAAATCAGCTGATCGAGCTGAGAATCGTAAGAAGAGAGGGTGCGAAACGCATTAAGATGGAGGACAAGGTCATTCTATTGTCCCCCATCGCGGTGTTACTTTGTAGCAATAAACATGTCAAATATCGGCAACGAGCCGTATTATCACTCATGTTTCGGGGTATTTTGTTAGTTTTAAGATTTTATATATTAAGCATTTTTTTTTTTGATCAACACATAGTTTTAGTTTATTTTAAGTTTTAAGATTGCATATTATAAGAAGTAAGGAAGTAAAACCTGCGGAGGATAAGTGCGTAAAGCAACCATCCTCCTTCTCCAAAGGGTTAAACGGTTTTAAAAAATTAAAAAAAACATAACATAGAACACCTAAACCGCCCCCACCCGGAAACTAAGGACCCGTCCACCTGGTCCGGGAAAAAAGTGTAAGCCCAATTGTTTTGAGCTCACTTTTCCCTTTCCTCCTCCCAAAAAATAGTGTAAAAATTTTTTGGAGCGAATAAACTATAATAATAATAATAATAATAAGGAGAACATCAAAACGTGAGGTTGATGAAAAAAAAAAAACAGTGGCGGATTGGTACTTACGATGGAAAATAGGGCTGGATGAATTTCTCCAATCTCTAGTTCATGATGATCTGTGTGAGTGTGAGGCAGCCCATCGGGACCGTTGAGGCCAATCATATTTTGAAGTGGGAGTTTAGACTCCGTCGAGCAAGAGGCGGCGTTTGCCGAGTCAGGCTCCGGGAAGGGTTGTTCAACAGCAGGAATGGATGTCGAACTAAGTGGCAACTAAAAAAAAAAGAGGAAAAGTAAATTAGGAAGGTTGTAATGATGAAAAAAAAAGTACGAATACTTGATGTGACACTTACTTGAGTAGAATTGTGTATGAGGTGTACGAGGTATCGCCGAACCTCCCCGGTAGAGTCTAAGGCGGCAGAGGACGGCAATAGAACACCTTGTATTAGAATGGCGTCGATGAGTCTTTGAATGGTGAGGGGTATCCTCCTCGTAGACGTAAGGCTAGAAAGGAAACGTTGGGGTAATGAAAATAGGTATTGGAGTACGAAGTTGATAGTCAAATCAATGTATATGTAAAATGGGAAACGGACAGTCAAATATCACAGTTTATGTACTTACGGGTAAATCCGTGATAGAATCTGTATAAATTCTTCAGCTTCCTCCTTACTCAAGACGGGTGCCATATTATACGAGTAGCAATAACAAATAAGTATCCGAAAATGTCAAAGAAAGATTAAAACACACAAAAATAAAACAAAACGTATAACAACACTTATCACGACGCACAGAAAAAAAAAACGGTTCCGGAAGCAGCGGATGTCCGGTTGAGGAGCATGGCTGTCCCGGATCAAAAAACCTCGGGCACAAGTGATCTACTGGAGGAATCGGGTCATCGGCACCTAATATTTCGGGGTCCAGAGGGGCTGCTGAAGCGTCTGGGGCCGGGTCCTCCACTGCATCGTTCTCTGACGTGGGGCTAGGTGGTTCAATTTTCTAAAAAAAAAAAAAAAAAAAAAAAAAACACTGAATAAACGAATCATTAAAAAAAAAAAAAAAGGAAGAAGAAGGGTACTTACGATGGAGAAAATAGCAGGATGCACTTCTCCGATTTCTAAGTTGAGATCGGCCGGGGCCGGAGAAATAGCGTCTGGGCCGTACGCCCCGATTATTGGTTGTAAAGACGTTTTGTTGTCGGTTGGTTGTGATGCAGTTGGTGCAAAGCTATCAGGTGCAGGATCGGACGTCGAAACAGGAGTGATCGGTGTCATAAAATGAAACTGAGAAAGGAAGTAATGGTGAAACGTAATGCAAAAGCTAATAATGATCAGAGTACTTACTCGGTATTCCAAATATCGTCGCACATCCCCGACAGGTAGTGACGAAATAAAAGGCTCAGTTAAGGTATATTGCGTCAGGGCCACGTCAATCAACCGTTGGATTGTAAGTGGGACTCTGCGCGATGAGGTGAGACTAAAAAAAAAAGAAATGGATAGGGAACGGTCTTGAAAAAAAAAAGGAAAATGCCAGCAAATAATTGAAACGTTTACTTACGGATAAATCCATGAAAGAGTTCTGAGGAAGGCCTCCGCCTCAGGATTCTCGGGTTGATGTTGATTATCCATGATTAATGTCAAACGAACTCACAACCAAATAGTTTGGCACAAAAAAAAAAATAAATTGATGAAAAATTGATATAAGTTACCCGTCGCGATATGTTAGCCATTGAATTCTTACTGGACGCGCAGGCGTTTAGGTTTGTTTACAACCCCGAGTTGTCAAAAATGACACTTGGGGGATCCACGTGGTGGAGAACCGAGAGTTAAGAATACAAAGTAAACAGATCTTAACAAAATCAGCTGATCGAGCTGAGAATCGTCAGAAGAAAGGGGTGCGAAACGCATTAAGATGAAGGACAAGGTCATTCTATTGTCCCCATCGCGGTGTTACTTTGTAGCCATAAACATGTCAAATAGCTAAAGAGCAATAGTCATTAGGCCACGGGTAACCCCGGCAGTCGCGCCAAGATTCTATTAAGAATCGATGAGGCACGGTAAATGGCTGCTGGGCTTATAAAATCCCGAATGGCAGAAGGTATTCTCGTAGTAAAACGTAAGTCGTAACCGCGGCCACAGCGTTGTGGACAGAGCCGGTGTTTTTTTTTGACGCGAACACTCTTATCGGAGTGCCTGTTTAGTTTGATACCCGGATTATCTGGATCTTTGGTAGATCAGTCCGTTCGAAGTTGATTAAATATAGTTCGGAGACAATTCGTTAAAAAACACAAAGAATCCGTAATAATAAAAAAGAAAACGAATATTGTTCGGAGTTGAATAAACGTTCGGGTATTTGTTTTTTAGTGTGGTAAAACAATAATTAAGCAATAATTAAGGAAGGTTAAAAATTAAGATGAAAGGATGATTCGTTGTTGTATAAAAATGAAAGAATAGTTTTATCCGTTCGGAAGGAAACAGAAAATAAAGAAAGCGTACGGAAATAAATAAATAAATAAGAAACCGTTCGAAATAAAGTAAAATAAAAATTCGGGAGGATTTTGAATAATTTTTAATTTAAGTAAAACGATTAGTGTAAGTGTAACAGCAGTAATAAGAATTAAGTATTTTTAAATGACATATCAACGTTATGTGCATTTATTAGATGAATAAAAGAATAAAACGTTATTCTATTTAAGTTGAGAATAAAACGAGATAATTTCATTAAAAGAAAAGAAAAGTAAACCAATAAAAAGTGCAGGGTGAAATGCATAGGGGTTAAACGCGCGCATTGGATCGCTCGTAATCTCAAGAGAAGAGGAAAAAAAATCGTTTCCGATAGAAACGGTTTCCGGTCAACTCAACGCAGCTCGAGGAAAGTATAATCGAATAGATGAAGGAGTAATCTCACCACGGGATTTATTGAGGATAAATTTGGAGGGGCACCGGATGTGGATAAGTAGAATTTTCATTATTTGGCCAAATACGTCGTGTATTGTATTAAAGAGTTGATCGATCAGTATTTTAAGGGAACATTTTAATTTGTTGGTCTACTGTATTTTTAAGGGAACACTTAATTTGTTGGTCTACTGTATTTTTAAGGGAACATTTAATTTGTTGTACTACAATGTATTAAGGGTAACTAAATTGCCAGTATTTAATAAAGTGTTGAATCGAATATTTAGTGTGGTTACTATTTTAACTGAAAAAGCCGTCACGAAATCCTTTCGAGGGTAGATCCAATTGGGGGGACACACAAACAGGTTTATCGATTTCCCTAAATTCAGAAAAATCGATTGGCATCCTATTAACATCAGTATTTCATTTTTTATGATTAATAAGTTCACCGTTTTATATTTTATTTTTTTTATATAAGGAGGGGCTCCTTATGGTGTGAATTTGATTGCGACATATCAAGTTTCATATCAACATGTAACGATTTAAAAAAAAGGAAATATATCGTGAGAGAAGCGAAGAACTGGTTTTCTTTTTAAACACTAGGGTCTAACAGACGGACATACCGGTATAATCGACGGACGATACGTCCTTCATTCAAGCCTTGCTGGCGTAGTATATCTCTCCTTGAATGAATTCGGCGCATCTGAAATAAATAAATAAATAAATAAATGAAAAGTAATAATTATGATTATAAAGAAGAAAAATTATTACTAGTTCTTTGAGGGATACTTACGTATAAACGATCTAAGGGACCGAGTAATTGGATAGTCAGATGTCCCATGTTTTCTAATTGAAGTAATTCAGTAACGATACCAATTGAGTTAGCATCAAGCAGCTCGGCTAAGTACGCTAAGATAAGTATACGTCTCAAAGTTAAAACAAGATGATTGGCTGAATTACGATCTCCCATTAGTGAAAACAAGCTTTAAAAAAAAGGGAGAATAGTATTGTTAAAATGGTAAAAAAAGGGATAATTAGTATTAATACTGTAAAGAAAATCTTGATTACTTACCGAATAAATGGAAGTGCGATGGTAACAAGATCAATGAAAGCAGGCATGATTTCTTTAGCACTTTTTCTTTGTCACAAGTTTCAATTTTTTTTTCACTCCAACGAAATGCACGTATAATATTTAACATTAATGTGTAATCGCTAGGAACTGAGGAATTTTTGGAAGTTATCGGTCAACAGAAGTAGGTTCGAAAATTAAAGAAGAAAGAGTTTGCTTACACTTCATTTCGGAGGCGAAATAGCTTGCTAATAAACGAATAAACATGAGTGGCCCTAACAACGAACCTTGTGGTACTTTCGTAACAATTAAACGGAACCTTGATCTCTCCCGTAATCTAAAACCTCTTTACAAGAACTGAAACGATTCGCAAAAATTATTTGTATCGGTATGGCCATGTGGGAAATTCCTATGACACATTGCCCATTGTTTGGGCCGACCAGCATATTCCCTTATAAAGTAATTAACGAACACAGGACAGCTAGCAGCAAAATCTTCGCGGAAATTGTTTACGTAAACTTCGAATTTACTTATCACCCTTTCGTTTAAAATGACTACAAGCGCATCATAAACTGATTGTCTTAGAGATGGGTCCGATACCTTAGAAATTAGATTTTTCCGCCATGCCCTAGATATGTGCCACTTACATAAAATGTGATGGACATCGGGGAAAACAGTGGCAATTGCGAGTCTGTATGCCTTGTCATAATCTGACATAAAGCGGCTCGGTTGGTTGACCCTTGGTCACAAACAGTTGCCATGATTCGTAGTCCCATTTTACGAAATTCTCTAATCATTTCCTGTAAGAGTTGATTCAAAATCCCCGTGGGCACTGTTCCTGCAGTCAGGTAATATGCGACAGGCATTTTCCATTTTCTTCTGATACCCTTAACCATAAAAACTAGCGCATGATCGGCTACTCTACACACGATCCACACGAGGGGATTCACACGGATCCGCTTGATTGATTATTCTTAACGCCTGAGAGCTGTGCTTGGGAGAGGGGAAAAGACATGACATGACAATAATACCCATATTTGTTTGTTTTATGGGTCGAATCTAAACACAATATTTTAGTGCTACCTCTAAGCATCATTCCTCTCTGTTGCTTGGTCTGGAAGCCCAACATGAAAGAATCCAGACTCATTTTTCCCAGAGTGCTTGCCACCGCGGGGGTGTCCGTGTCCTAAAGTTTATAACACAACACGGGACTGTCAGGTTTTTTTGACAGCTCATTCACGAAACAATGAACTGCTATGGCATCATCAGAGTTTCGGTCACTCAATTTTTGTAATCTATAACCGATATTATTGATGTACTTGGGAGGGACGTAAGTAGTATAGTAAGGGGGTTACTATATCTAAATTCGTCTCGCCTATGTATAAGGATAGGAAGGATCATGATATGGTTTCGCCTATGGATAAAGGAATTTTCCGGATTTTCCGGATTTTCCATTTTCCAAATGGCCGCCGCCGCCCCCTTCAAAACGGCTTCACCCCATATAGCCTTAGTTACGCAGGGGAGTCGTGGGAGAAAATCGCTGCCGCGAGCTCCACCCCCTACAACCTAAGTTGCGCGTATGAAACCCTCGGCTGCCGCGAGCTTTCTCCACCACCTAAGCTGCGCACGCGAAATTCGTCTAAGTTGACTTAAGTCGCGTATATGGGGCTTATACGCAACCTAAGTCAACCACAAGAAGAAATGTTATATAAAAAGGGACTTACCAAAAAAAAAAAAAAAAAAAAAATTCCTCGATCCTTTAAATGTTATCCTAGTTATCCTAAATGTTTTTTTTTATATACACACACGCACACACACACACACACACACACACACACACACACACATTAATGTTTACCACCCGAAATTATAAAATTTGGCCGCATTATTCGCGTTGGGCGAATTATAGTTTAAAAGTCTTTTCACGTCAATATTTACAAAAACGTCCAACACAGCGACCCCGCGACTTTCCAAAATTTCGAACACATAGTCCTTGTGCGCGGGGCCGAGGCAACGTTGCGCCCGGGTGCGCCTTATTAGCGTATAATAGTCAATTTCGCAGTTCCGAAGCTGTACCCTTATCTCCTGCCGTTCAGCTTCGGTGCGGGCGGATGAGGCTCGACGCCTAATATCCGCCCACCGTTTCAACTGCTCGGCCATTTGATTGACCATAATTATTTCACTAAAGCAAAAAAAAAAGAACAATTAAATCCAAAGTTGATATTCTTGTTTAAAAAACCGTCAACAATAATACTAACCCCGGATTTAACGGCACGGGAAAAGTCGGAATCGACCCTATCGGCGCACCTCTACCACGCGGACCGAACATTTTTACGGAAGAAAAAAGAGACCGAAATTTACCGTCGAATTCACGGGAATCTTCCTCCTCCTTGTATTCTTCTTCGTTGTTACTTTCCTTCTTATTTCTTTTTTCTTTTTCCCATTCATCCAACATTTTTATTATAAATGTTCAAATCCATTTGGTCCTCTTCCTGAAAAAAAGGGGAACTAAATGAAGATTTGGGAATGGACATCCCTTTTGCGAGGGAGAGTCGTGTAAAAAAAGGAAGTGACTAAAATAACAAAAAAAATATTTAAGGGCAAAAAAAAAAAGACACATATATTTCTAGAGTTTAATGACTTTGTTACTGATTGGTTCGTATTCTACAATACGATCATGCAATAATAAACAATATGCACGAGTGTTGGCTGGAAATATACGTTTTAAATTCCGACTTTCTTCACACTTTAAAATTTACGCTTTAAGATTTTAAATTTTCTTCATACTTTAAGATTTACGTTTTAAGATTTTGAATTTTCTTCAGTTTTAATTTAACGCTTTTATTTTAGTTAACACTTTTCAAATTTTCTTTAGTTTTAGTTCACTTAACTTAATCGTTTAAAAATAGCTTAATTTTCAACCGAGATTCTGAAAATGTTCGTTTATTTTGATTTCACTTCTTTTATTCCTTTTTTTAGTTAACTTAACTTAATCGTTTAAAAAAATAGCTTAATTTTCAACCGAGATTCTGAAAATGTTCGTTTATTTTTTTGATAGACAAGAGGTTCTGTATTTTTCGAGGTTCCGAGAGAATCTGATCTTTCTTTATTAAGTTTTATTGTAGGATTTTTAGAAAAAGCACGAAGAGTTTCTCCGGAAACTTTGAGCTATAAAGGATGTTGGAATATCGGAATATTAAAAAAGATCGGAAAAAAAATGTAAAGGGAGAACAATGGTAAGACTCGGTAAGACTCGAATGTAAATTAGGTTGTTGTACGTATGGGGTGGTACATTACATATTTGAATGCTAACGACTAATTAATGAATAACATAATAATGACTTTGAATAAGAACTCTTTGAATAAGAACTTGTCGCGAATGAGAACTTGACGCGGAGTTTCCCGATTTCTTCCCTTTTTGGTGATTTTTATTTGAATTCGTGATGGGAACTGAGGAATAGGTTTCGGCTTGGCTTCCTTCTCACCTAGCGTCTTCTCCTAATCATCCCCTCCAAGCCTTATAAGATGCCGCTTTGTTAATGCCCGTTTACGCTCGAATAGTTCGGAGTCCCGAGAAGGGATCCGAAACTAATGCGAAACGGCCATCAAGTGGCGACAGCCATAAGAGCCTGGTTTAATAAATGACGACCATTGCATTTTTATTGCGTGGGATGATTGCACTCGTCTGCATCCTCATTGTTACCCCCTGTGGTGAACACTTGGGTAACATCTGGGGACGCACCTAGAGGCAATTCCCAAACAACACCTAATACAACGGACGGACATTCTGGGGTGAATCGGATTGCGCGAGAGGGGAAGGTAACCGAGGCGGGTTAAAGGAAGTGCTGAGTTATGGACTGTGCGGACTTAAGGGAGCGGGGACATAACATAGGTTGGGCTCTATTTTTTTTTTCCTTCTTTTTCTTTCTACTTACGTAACGTTAAACGGCTCGGCCTGTAAAACGTCCCTCAGAAAAACATTTCTTCCGTCCTCCCCAACGGTCAGGTAGACGTCTCCCCCGTCGAAAGTGACGTTTCTTAAAACGTTGGGGAAACAAGTTCCCTTGATCGAGCTGTTCGTAAAGAATTCTCGGCTTGGCTCCTCGTAATCCACCACCGTCACTTTTACGTAACCCTTCTCGTCAAAGTCACGTCGGGAAAACCATTCGTCATAACTTCTCAAGGCCCTTGAACCCGGACGCAGCATATCCTGCGTTTCTGCGAATGTGAAACGGTACATCTGCAAAGAATCCCAAGAGAAAGGGCACACGAATTTTTAAAGTTGTAATTTTGTAATAGAAAGTGAAATATTAATATTGTTATAGCCGCTGGATAGCGGCCAGATTTTGACGGAGGTTAAAGATGTTAAGTCCGCGACTGCCGTCTGGATTTTGAAGATTTCGATGAACGAATTTTGGGAATGAAATAATTTGAACTAAGTCGAGATCTAATTAAATCGAAATGTTATATTAAAATCAATTAAGTTTTAAATTGGGAAATTTGACCATTTGAATTTTTCTAGTTCACTTTTTCGAAGTTTCACTTATGCTCTTCAATTTAGAACTAACAATTTAATGATTTAGAATTAATGATTTAACGATTTAGAATCAATGATTTAACGATTTAGAATCTTCTCTCTCGCGTTCAGGTTACGCGGAGTTTCCCTAGATTTTTACTTTCTTGACGAGCTCGGGAAATGGAACTGACTTTAGGATGGAATTCGGGGCTCTTTCCAACCTGGGCTCTACCCTCCAATCTCCTATGCCTCATTGTTACCCCCTGGTGTGAACCAAGAGGATCATCCGAATTCAAACTTACACGATCGCCCGAGGCAAGTATCGATGCAAGGAAGACCAGTATCGGGGATGATTTTAAGGGGTGATCGCACGAGGCGGATTAAACCCCGAGCTGGGTTATGGGACAAGCGGATTTAGGGAAGCGGGGCCATAACAGTACTATCACTAACGTAATAACGACATATGGGATTGTTTCATTGGGTCTGCTGGTAGTCGAAGGTGGCGGTAATCTTGGATAAATTGGAGTGGTTGCTAGCAGTTCAGTATGATCTGGTCGAGAAGAAATGTTCGACGGATTAGGAAGGATGTCGTAGGACTGTCTATTTTTGGGAGCGAAAATGAGTAAAAGATACGTATGTAGTCGCCGATTAGAATATTGCGTCTAGGAGCTTAAAACTCCAGCCGAAAACATGGTATAGATGAGCACCATTTATCAACTCTTCGATGAAGTAAATTATGCATTTTACAACAGTGACCATGCCTATTATCGTGCTGACCCATATGCCAAACGTCTGGAAGGAAGTTGAGAGATTATAAAAGAAAACTGATAACTGCGTGGCGGGTAAAGGGGGGAGGCTGAGTGAATGCTTGAGCCTCCTTGTGAATTATTATTTGTCCATGTATTTTCCCCTTCTCCCATGTTATAAAAGGCCATTAGGAGCCTCTTTGAGAAAATCGTACGCCCCCCTCTCTATCTCAAGCTGGCTACGGGCCTGGGCAGCGGTAAAAAACGGGAGAATGCTGAGAGCTGAGAGAAGGGATTAAGGAAATGAACGGGTGGGACATTACACTATTTTCTTTAATTTTTTTGTTTTGAGGGATGGGAAAATGATCTAACAAATGTTTATGCTTGCGGCGGCAATGCCTATACATGGCCTTTTTTGGAAGAATATCTTCATGCGCAAGTAAAACATTTTATAGCCTTTGAACTCTTCAACTCAATTTCAACGCAAAAATGTTTTGCCAAAACGTGTTTTTTTTTTTAAAATAAATTTTTTTGCGAAATTTTTCCTGCAAAACGCACAAATAAAAATCGCGACCATTGCGAAGGATGAATTAACTACCCGCGACCGCGCGAAAAAAAATTTGTAATGGAAAACATAAACAAATTAGCAGAAGAAAAGAGTGGGATCGCGAAAGCAAATTTTTCTGCTTTGCGTAACAGCAAAAATTGAAATGTGCCTTGTATAAGAAGACAGATTTTAAAATTTCAAATCCAGTTCTACCAACGATCTTTTGCTTGGGCCGTGTCTTGGTCCTCGAGCTTAGAAGTTCCATCTACAATCTTAGTTAAAGGTTTGAAATTCAAGATTAAAAACAGTAAAGCAGGACATTGTGAGCAAATGTGAAAAAAGGGTCAACACGAAATGAAAATAATCAATACAAAGTTACAGGAGAACGATAAGAAAGCCATAAATTAGCCCAACATGATAAATTCTAAAAATTAATTAAGTCGTCGATTTTTTGAGCAAAAGTTGTATTTCAAGCCTGAAACTGTTAAAGGCTGAGCTGCATCTCTATGCCCATTCATTAAAACCAAAATCCAAGAAACTCCCGCAGCTCGCGCGAGGAAGGCGAGGGCAAAGCCCGAGGTGTACGTGTTAATTCAACACTAAATTTTGTCGATTTTAAGGAATATCTCTCACGTCAAGCTCAAAAAAATTACATCAGAGTAAAGATATTTTATACAGAAATCTTGATTTTTTTTTCCACTTTTGTTTCAGGCTGTGATTTTCGACGAAATAGAAATAGCAAATGCAAACTTCAACACATTTGGCACGAAGAATGCTAGTAATAGTTTTCAAATAGTAACCCCATTCCGAAGGTTAGTCCTGGCTGCTGATTCGAAACGTGAGATGGACGAGTGGATTGCTGCTTTAAAGGCTGCTAACTCCAAAGAGTATTGTGAGGTAAGTTTATAATTTGTTACTTTCAATATGTCAAATTTCATGAATCATCTTGAGCTAGAGCTTGTTAGGCTAAAATCGTTTAGGTTAAACCGAAATGCATTTCTAGCCGAAGCACACGGAAATTAGCTTGACTAACATGTAACAGTCTGCCACTTGCCACAAGTCATTTCTCTTCTCGCTGCTAAAGCTTATTTCGGGCGGGTCGTCAAGATGGAATTTCACCTGGCAGCTGCTTTACAAAACTTAATTTTTTTTTAGCTTGGCGAGCATGACGATTTTTTATCTGGCCATCACCACTGGTACGCCACATCCCACGCACGGCCAACTTACTGCAACGTGTGTCGGGAACCTTTATCCGGAGTAACATCGCACGGTTTATCTTGTGAAATTTGCAAATGCAAAGTACACAAGAAATGCGCCGTGAAGGCAATTAACAACTGCAAATGGACCACGTTAGCCAGCGTTGGCCAAGACATAATCGAAGATCAATTTGGGGTAAGAGAGACATTTACCTTAAAATTTTTCATTTACAAGAACTTATATCAACCATTTTTTCACAGAACATAACAATGCCTCATCAGTGGATGGAAGGGAATTTGCCTGTCTCGTCAAAATGTGCAGTCTGTGATAAAACATGCGGTTCAGTATTAAGGCTACAAGATTGGAGATGCCTTTGGTGTCGTGCAGCGGTACACACGGCTTGCAGGCCTCACATTACTGTTAAATGTCCTTTAGGTTTGGCGAAAGTATCCGTAGTGCCTCCTACAGCACTCCACAGCATAGGTAATTAAAATCGATTTTTCGTTATCTTTTTTTTGAAATTTAATTTTTTTTTCCGAGAAATATTCTTGTTTATCTTTGATCACATAAATGTCAATATCGTAAAAGTAACAGTTTACATTGATGTTTTATTTCGATTGAAGTTTTCTTAATTAAAAATTTTTTATGTTTAGGGAATGATGAAGCGTGGGAAGCTGTTAGACCTCAAGGGTGCTCTCCGCTCTTAGTTTTTGTTAATTCTAAATCTGGGGAAAATCAAGGGATCAAGTTTTTAAGACGTTTTAAGCAATTGTTGAATCCGGCTCAAGTTTTTGATTTGGTTCATGGCGGGCCTGGATTAGGGTCAGTATTATTTATAGATTTTTTATTTCGAGAAAAATGAAGCTTAACATTCTTTTTTTCTTCAGTTTAAGGTTGTTTCGACATTTTGATCCATTCCGAATACTCGTGTGTAGTGGTGATGGTTCAGTCGGTTGGGTTTTAACGGAAATAGATCGCCTTAACATGCATGTAAGTTCATTTTTCATTAATTAATTACATTATTTTAGCTCATGGATGGCGCTAGAATTATTAAAAGCGGCACAAAGTGATTGCAATAGTATTTAAATCATTTAAAGGAGGAAAAAAGAAACAGAAAAAATTTAAAAAATTAAGAGTAACGCCTTAAAAGAAGAAATTAAGAGAGCTTATAGGGGAAAAAATGATCGAAGGAAGCAATGATATTTTTGTTCAAGAAAATCAGTTCAAGTTATTACGTGAAAATAAAATTTTGCAAGAACAAAGTAATCTCCGGTTTTTGTGTAAAAAGAGCGGAAAATCATAATGTAAATTTTTTTTGCATTTCGTTTCAAGATGTTAGCTTTGTTAATTGTTTAGATTTTTTCTAACATTAATTTATAAGAAACTCTAAAAAATTCCCAGTTTTTTTCGATTTTTTCCCCGTTTATTAGATTATTTTCTTCCTCATCCGAGAACCCCAAAATTCACACCTGCACATACTTATTCAAGATCACCAGTTACAAAAAAGAAAAAAAAACTGTTCAGTTTGTGATTTTTCCGCCCGCATAAGTACGATTAGGCTATCCTGTATCTCAATATTTTTGTTTTATTGCTATTATTTTTCAAATGAAACTTGATCCACGTCGCGGTCGTTTGCGTTTACTTCCCCTTTGGGATTTCAACTTGAGAAAAAAATATCAGCTTTGAATACTTTAATTATGGATTTCGTTTTACTTTCAATTTTTTTCTCAGAAACCGTAATCGTAAATCTATCACTTTTGAATCCAGAACTGTTTATTTAAATGGACCGTGAGAACAAAATGAAATAGGAAACACGTGTTTGGGTTTGACATATTAACTAAAACCATCCCTATTTAATTAACATCTGCAGGCCGACCCTTGAATGCGTCAAAAAAGGAGATAAATTTTCTCGGAATATTTTACGGCTACTTGACTAATGGTTTCCGGTTGATTCATATGATCACTCCCATATTTCCTCCCTTTGGTATAGTGAAACTTCCCATGTTGGACACCTCTCTACTAGGGACAACTCCCCTATATTGGACGATTTCGTTCGTACGCAATGTATAAGAATAGGGATATCTTGGCCACCTCCCTAGGACACCCTTTTAACCTGATTTAATAAATTTTGCCTTCTATATGTTGATGTAAAATGTCTCCTACTGATCTCACTTGGATCGTGCAGATTTTACAGATCTTACCCAAAAAAAAAATGATATAGAACCTTTGATATTAAACTATAACTTATATTTCACGAATACACTATTTGTTTAATTTATAAATTTAACACAATATTCACTAATTGATTTTTGATTAATTTGAATTTGAGATTCCGAAAGTAATAAAAAAAATAATGACAAGTTTTTTTTCATTGAGGTTCTGCGATAATTTTGTCTTTCTTTTTTCGAGGTTCCGAGAGAATCTGAGAGTGATTTATTAAGTTTTTTTCGTAGGATTTTTAGAAAAGGGGTAGGGGACCAATAGGATTTCTGGATAGAACTGTCAAGGCATGAATGGAAGAGTAATTAAGTTGAGGTTTTATTAGGATTGGAGAAGCACGAAGAGCTTCTCCGGAAACTTTGGGCTATAAAGGATGTTGGAATATCGGAATATTAAAGAAAGATCGGGAAAAAAAATGTAAAGGGAGAACAATGGTAAGACTGGGTAGGATTCGAATGTAAATTAGGTTGCTGTATGTGTGGGGTGGTGCATTGGTACATTACATTGACCCGAATTCAATTTTTTACTGTTAAAATTAAATTTTTACTGACCTTTTAATTAATTTACTGATCAAGAAAAAAAATTATATCTGACTGAAATTTTTAAAAAATAACTGACCGAATTAAAATAAAAACTGACCCAAAAAATATCTGCCGCTTAGAATATCAAAGAATAACATTTTTGGAAAACTGATAGAATGAGGCTTAAAGAATTTTCAGAGGTGGCAGGGGCTATGGCCCATCGCAGAATTGACACTAATTTAACTACCCTTATCACTTTCATTTCTGATCTCAGCATTCCGAAAAAAGATGTCTCCATTACTACTCACATGAAAACTACACAGAAAAACTAAAACGCTAAACTCGCATATAACAGTCACAATTTGAAAAAAAAAATAAGTAAAAAAATACAAATCGTTACCACTTCCGATCGCGTCCTCTTTCTCAACATAACTGACGGACCAACTGAAAATAAGAAGGCCTTTCTTTTCCATTGTCTGTGCTAGGTTTAGGGTCTGGTGCTGGTATGGCTAGTTATAAAAAGGTGGACCGTGTAAATAAAAAATTAAAAACAAGCATGCAAAAAGAGCGTTGACCGCCAATGAAAGAACAGTGGTGAATAAAAAGATACAGACTAGGGCTAGGTACTATTAGGGCAGAAGACATATTTATAACCTTTCGCTTCGGGAGTAATAAAAATTTAAATCATCTTATAAAGCACAGTTAAACGAATTCACAAATAAAAGAAGGGTAAAAACCGGTATGTTTTTGAGCAATTACTTTTTTTTCAAAAAAAAAAAAGGTTGTAAACTCCAAGTTTAAATTCAAAGCAAAATGACCTGGGAAAATTTTTTCTTATGCCTTGCTGTCCTTTGAAAATAGGATCTCGCGGATCCAAAGGCAGCCCTTTGGTTTCAGAGTATTCTTCAAAATTTTAACGTAGAACTACGTTTGGGAGGGAAGGAGGGGGGGGGGGGGGGGTTTGGTACGGGTGACATTGCAAAAAATATTTTAATTTTCATCGTTTTTTAAGATGTAAAATTTAAAGTTATCTTCAAATGGTGAAAAAATTTAACTAAAATTTACATTTTTTTTACAACTTCTTCAAAACAATTCAAAATCGTTTCAAAATGTCGAAAAATTCTCATTTTTGAAATGTATCATTTTTATTTTTAAATATGAGCCCTCATATTTATTGACTTAAATTTAAAATTTTTCATCTTTTTCAATTTTTAAAATTAACCTCAACTTTCAAATTTTTAAAATTAACGTCACAACTTAGTTTTACGCACGGGTGTATCTAATACACCCACTGACCATTTTTTTTCCTCACTCTTTTACTGCTTAGCTTTCCCCTTAAATTAATTAACGTTACCTTATTTTCCCTTTCGAACATTAATTCATGTCACTTCTTGATTGGATGTGAAAATCCCAGAAAAGATTCATTATACAAACCATTTACATTAATTGATTACCTATGCGACACCGTTATCAATGTTTACAACGTTTAATTAATCAATATCCGTTAGTCATTTAGCAAACTTTATTTATCCAGGAATATTTACATCACGTCAACGTTAAATCTCATCGGAATTTGAAATTCATATTTTCATTCCCACACAACAGACACAGAGAGCTAATGTAACTCAAATAAAAAGAAATAAAAATCTGATTTGCGTTTTTAATTCGTTAGAAAACATGAAAATCATGCATATAATAAATGAAATGTTTCCCAAGTTTTTCAATTTCCAGATCGCTCAGACTCATAAAAACCCCTCAGCACATAAAAAATGATTATATTTTTGACGTCATTAGCAGGATTCATGTTATGTATAAAATTTTAACCGCAAAGCGGGAAATCAAATTGTGGCTTGAAGGACCAAAAGCAGGATGGAATTTTCATAATTGTGGATGCGTTTATTCGTCATAACCTTTTCATCGCTTTTTCCCCATCATAATGTTGTTTAATATTAAAATAGATATAATATGAATTCACCTGTCATGAACACACACCTCAAGGGCTATTTCCCAGTTTTAATTTAGCTGTCCGTTAAAATTAAAGCGGAAATGAGGCAGTTTTGGTACAGTGGCGACTTTGCCAGATAACTTTCCAACTTGGCTATAGCTGAAATCGGGCATGCCAAATGACAAAAAAGTTAATATTTAACTTCCTTTTAAATTTGTTGAATGACTTTTTACTATCGAGCGCCTCAAATATTGAAAATTGGCGTATTGAAATATTGGAGCCCACAGCCAGATTGATTTTTAAACATGCAACATGGCGGAAGAAACTTAATAAATCCATAAGGCGGTGGGCGAGTGCTCCTTCCCTCTCTATCTAGTCGCTCTAAACGAAGCTATACTCCGACAGAGCGACAAAGTGAGTAGTCCTCCCCGGACTGCTATTCCCAGAGTTGTAAAGTTTTCATTTTCATTGCGGAAAAAAATTAGGTTTCACTGTAAGAAGATTTGGCGCATTACTGATTAGTCCATAAATCCGTCTTCTTAAAAGTCGGATGAATTTTTTTCTCGTAGGCGCTCCGGGATCTGTTCGGTAGATTGATGGGCCAGTCCAGGCATAAACTGAGCCAGCAGTAATGAAAAAAAAAATTGGTGCACAGACAAAAATTAACTAGATTAGGTTTATGAAACAAGTCCCATGACATGCCTCGTTCTGACCTTTCATATACTGCTGAGTCAGTGTTAATTTTCGAAGGATGATTGACGGCTTTGCATTATTTAGCCCAAACTTTTACCCACTTTGGGGTTATACTTAACTTTTTGACTGGCCTGATGAAGCTCATCTCCTCTTCAACTTTCTTGCCTCTTCGTGATTTTAAATCCGTCTCTGCAAAGGAAGTATAATATTAACAATTAATTTCCTCCTTTTACGGGTTTTACCCGGTGTAATTCTTTTGTTTATTCTTTGGCTTTGCTAAATTCACGTTTTAATGTTGATTTTACCGTATAACGTAAACAAAACGTTATCCCCCCAGGTTCTCCATAGGTCAACAAATTCTGAAACTTTTTTTATTTTTATTTCAAGAAATTTTTTTACCTTTTAATATTTCATTTTTTCTCCTACTTGCCAGAATTCCCACGCGATTCCAAAACCTTTTTTTAAATATTATTTTTACTTTCGAACTCCCTTGTTATCATTTTCAATGTTAGTACGGATCGCCCAAGCAGAACCGACCTTTTTTTTTCAGCTGAAATAAAATTAAATCGAGACGTATAAATGAATTTTTTTGCCTGGAAAATTCGATTGAATAATAGTATTTAATTTCGCAGTAATTAAAAAAAAATATGAAACGTAATTGTTTCGCAATCGCTCTGTATAAAATTAGTTGAAGCGCGGTATAAATTTTTCTCGATTGAAAAGATGATTGTTGCTTTAATTAAAGCCCGTTTAAATTAATTTGGTCGAGTGTTTTGTTTCGCTTTTGTAATTATTGTAAATTGTTGTGTAATTTATTTTTTTTATTTTTTGCAGAAGCAATGTCAAATTGGAGTGTTGCCTCTTGGGACGGGAAATGATTTAGCGAGGGTGCTAGGCTGGGGTGCTTCATGTGATGACGATACTCATTTACCGCAGTTGCTGGATAAATATGAAAAAGCATCGACTAAAATGCTGGATAGGTTAGTAGGACGCCCGTTGTTAATTAAGTGATCTCGTAAATTTTGATGGGGTTAATGGGGAAAGAAAATCAATACAAGCAGCACCTCAGAGAGAAATTTTAAAATAGAGGTAAAACGTCCAGCCAAATTTTTGAAGGGACCGTTTTTTTAATAGCACGTTCGGTTTTTGGAACATTCTAAATGCCAGGCCGGCTACTCGACAACTTGCCTAGAACATTGAGAGGCGAGATTTACTCTGCCTCTTCTGGCAAAAAAATTTAAATTAAATTAATTTTCATTTTTTCTGCAGATGGAGTGTAATGACACTAGAAAGAGGAGTCGTATTACCAAGAACTGTTAGCAAATTATCACTTGACGAACCTTGCTTAACAGCAACGATGGCTGAGTACGAGGACAACGTCATGTCTCATCTTGCCAAGATAATTCAATCCGATCAACATTCTGTCGTTATTAATTCTGCAAGGTAATTAGAATTTTTTTTACATTTTTTTCTTAAGTTAATCATCTGGTAAGCATTTTTTCTTTTTCTTTTTTCAGAATCTTATGTGAAACCGTAAAAGATTTCACAATGCGAATGGCTCAATCCAGCTTAGCGCAAGGCGACGAACACTTCAGCCAGAAATGCCAGGTGCTTAATACTAAATTGGCTCTTTTGTTACAAATATTAGAACAAGAAGGAGGAGTGCTTTGTGCTAAAGCCAAACCGGAAGAAGGTCAGGAGGATGAGAATGGTGATGATGAAGCGGAGAAAAGTGCAAAGGAAAAACAGGAGAAAGATATTATAAATTTGAGAGAAAAAGCAGTATGTGTTCTATGAGTTTATTAATTTTTTTTTTAAAGAAATAATTGTTTAAAAATATGTTTTTTTATTCTAGGCAAAGACTTTTGTTGGAAAAGACGCCCTAATGTCGAGAGCAAACAGTCTGAAGAAAGCAGTAAGACAATTAGTTGAATATACAGAACAGGCTGTGGACCAACAAAACACTCAAGGAGTTAACGTTTTGTCAAATAACGATTATTTGTATAAAACTCAACTTACATCGAAGCATTCCATTGATGTGCCTACTTTTAGCAAAACTATGGATACTTTAAAGGTGATCTTAAGGAGGATTTTGTTAGTGATCTAACAGAGAGACTAAATAGAGAGAGTGGACATGTGGTGATTTAAGCCCTCTTCACACGATTAAAATTAACACAAAATGGCTGTCTTATTAAACAAATATTTTCTGTCCGTGTTATTTTTTTTCAGTTCTCCCGTTTTGTTAACTTAAACTGTTTTTTAAAAATAAAATTAAGTGCGAAAGATGTTTTAGTTAAAATGCGAGTAAAATAAAGTTAAATAAACAAATTAGTTAAACTTTTATCGTCGACAGAAAGGGTTAGTGGTTAAAAATGTATCTTAGGAAAATTTTAAGCCGGAAATATGGCTTAAATAAGTCTAATAATAATCGGTAACAATGTCTCTCGTTCGACATTTAATCCGTAATATGTGCAATATTTAATCTTTCGTTGATTCCTGATTCTTTTTGTTTAAAAGTTAAGAAACAACCACTGTCATATTCGAAAATTTTAAAAAAACCATAGTGGGAACGCCATTTTGTGTCACTAATTTCTTTGACCAATAAAATTCACCGGGCTGTATGTCCGCTCTCTGTAGTTAGTCTCTCTAGATCTAACCTTAGAGATCTGAATTAGCCAAGTTAGACCTCAAGACCTCTTTCTAACAAGCTAAATTTGGTTTAATAGGTGATGCCTACTATCGAATCAGCATCGAGCTCTGAAGTGAGCCCTTGCCCCTCTCCTAAAATGTTCCTATCTCCTTCTTCCTGCGATATGCGTGCTCTTAGCTCTTCCCCTAAAAATTTCCTTCTTCCTTCACCCATTCCTTCTCGCGGATCTTCTAGATCTCCTTCAGCGGCAGATATTCGCGTCAGTGCCATATCACCACTTCCCGATGTAAGGCGCGAATCTACCTGCGATGAAGTAATAACACTGCCTGTACCTGATCAATTTGCGGACCGTAGGAAAAGTTTTCCCGAAACCAAAGAAGAGCCACCAGGGTAAGAATTACAAAACATTCGAGCGATTGTCTACTGCCTAACATCTTTATCTCATTTATTAATTTTTTTGCAGAACCTCTGAGGCTCAAATCGCTCCGTTAATAACGATCGATCAACCCGGAACCCCGCCGCCTCCTATGAAAGTTTATAAAGGAGATTTAAACGCTGAAAAGGATTTGATCGAATTCGAAAGGGACGTCATTTGCGAATTCGAAAAATCAGAAGGACCCAGTTTGTGGGAAACTGTGGTTTCTTCGCTAAACGAAGACGCGAGATCTATTGTTACTGATAGCAGAATGCCTTCAAGAAGGAGTAGTCATATCGATCTCAACGACGATTATAATAAAATCGTCGAAAATAATTTGAATTGTGATATTAGTGATAGTAATAATAGGGATGTGGATGCCTCAATTAATTTAATCCAAGGTTAGCGAAAAATATTTTTGCCACTATTGAAGACCCTAAAAGAAGAATCTATTGCACATTAAGTGCTTTAGGGCTCATTAAAAAAATTTAAAAGAAAAAAGGTCGTAATGGTTTTAAAATAAATTTCTGCTGCACGCTGCTAAATTTTTAAGCTGTAGATTAATTAGCCTAATGGCCAATCACCCAACAAGGCCGCCACTTCCCCTATTTTCTCTACTAATTAATTTTTTTTTTTAGATGTTAGCGATAAAACAGACGAAACCGTAAAAGTAGAAGACAGCTCTGTGATTGTTAATGACATTATTAAAATGGACGATTTCGAGCATCGAGAATCGATAGTATCGATAACTGATTCCGCTTGCAATTATTTATTAAAGGCTTTCAATAATCGATTAGATGAAATGGAATTGTCTCACATTGATTCTTCTGAATCGCCGTCGGAAGAGGCTTCTCCTCCGAATCCTAGCTCGAGCCCACCGCCTCCGTCAGACGTACCGCCGAAAATACCGCCTAGCCCGAGATATATCCATAAGAGTTATACTGAAAATTTTTTAGGAGTGCCAAATGTATCGAATGTAACTAGGAGTTTGACTAATGTGCCGAGTGAAGGGAATGATAGATTTAGTGAGGGATTGTTGAGAGTTAGCTTTTCGGATAATGATAATCTTCTTTCTAGCAATAATGGTAAGATTTATTCAGGGTTGATTTGACTGACTGGGTCTGGCTCAGCTCAGGCTCGGCCTATGCAGTTCTTTTTAAATATTTCAACTGATTGTAAACGGTCTAGGTCGATTTACTTTAACCTGGCTCTTTTCTTTTTGCAGGATCTGAAGACAAACGAGCAATAAATCGAAGACATAGTGATATAAAGACTAAAAAGGATTTAGCAATCGAATTTTTAAATAATTACGAATACATCGCTAGTAGAGAAGATAATTATGATATTAATGGATTAAATTTACAAACTGATCCACATCCGTATTTATCGAGAAAAGACAGCAGGAGATTATATACGGATAATGACATTGATATTACTGAGGATATTGAATTAGAACCAGGTGAGACATTTTTTTTCCCTTAAAACTTTTGTAGCCGAATGGAAAAATTAATATTATATTTTTTTTTGTTTCAGAGTTGAGATGTAGCTTAGCTCAGTTCGTAGAGGGAAATGATATCGCTCGGATGTCGTTTAAGAGAAAACCTCGGAGTGCCAGCAAGGCAGATTTGGATATGGTGAAGATTCAGTTCAAAGGATCGAATGGAGATTTAACGAAAGAGTGGAATGAAAAATTTAACGCAGACAGTAATAAATCGGTAAGAAAAAAACTAGTCAATTTTACATAAAAACTAGGGGAATAGCAGTCCGGGGAAGACTACTCACCATCTCGCTCAGTCGGGGTATAGCTTCATTCGATTAAGGCATCAATGGGACTTGGGAGGTCCGGGGGTGGCTTGAAATCAGGAAATGAACCGAAAATTTAAAATCCCTAACTATTAATTAGTCAAAATCGAGTCCCATATCACCGCTATTTGTAAAACTTCAAAACTTTCGGTTTTTCAGGATTTTTCGGAAAGGCCGAATTTTTACGAAAAATTGCTAAAGGGAAAAGTTGTTCCTTATAGAGTCAGGTATCTCCACACAGAAAATGAAAAAAAATCGTTAGAGCCGTTTTCGAGAAAATCCCCGAAAACTATAAATTTGGCTTTATTTGGCCCTGCCAAACCCATAAATTTGGCCGGATGGCCTTGATGATAGAATAACAGTTTTCCCTCTTCCTGAGGAACGCGGTTGCCAATGGATTTCTGAAAAATTTGAAATATCTCGGAAAAATTCTTTCCGAACCTTTGTTAAATCACCAAAAAACCTTCCGAAAAACAAACTTCTTTTGAAATGTCGTATGTTTTTGAAGTAAGTCATATTATTCAAGATTCGTTCATCTTCCATTGGACACCCAGGAGGTGTGAACGTTGTCCATCATTAGAGTTTTTTTTAGGGAACTCTTCCCCCTTCAACGAAAATGATCGATGAAGAGGCATATCCAAACCCAAACCCGTTATTTCTAAAGTAGACAAACGTCATACAACAAAATTTTAAATTTGAGCGATTTAAAGTCTTTTCAGCGAACTTACTCACTAACAGAAAAACCTTCTACATGAAGTTCTTTCTTTATATCTTTGTTTAAAAGCCACGATACCCCCACGACTAACCCGAAAAATATTAACAGTAGCATGAAACCTGAAAGGCCAAAATAACACTGAGAGCCAGATCCCCAGTTTTGTTGACGTCATTTCGAGACACGCCTAAGGACGGTCCCCCGGGTTAGGGAGGTGCTCCGGAACTGTGCCATTAAGCACCCGTAACGCCCAAATTAGGTTCACTGACTCAAAAACGTGTATTTTGCTATAGGATTTCAACTAATAGTTAAAATATTTTTCGAACCTATCTTATTTGATGACTAATGCTTTAAAGTTCAGAATTTCTCCCCACTTCCTTACATTTTAAAATCTAAGCTATACAATTAATTATCATTTAAAAAATTATACACCAACATTTTAAAAGACCTGGAGTCTCCCCAACGGGCTTACTCCCTAACCAAAAGAGTTTTACATCAAAATGTATTTAAGACGACCTGGAGTCTCCCCAACGGGCTTACTCCCTGCTAAAAAATTGTACATAAAAATAATTTAAACCTTAATAATACACAACTATTATAACAATAAAAAACACGTTTATAAATAACTTAAATAATTCACGAATAACCTCAGGTTATATGTTGACAATTCAATACTACATCTTATGGAAAATTTAATTTAACCGACCTGGAGTCTCCCCAACGGGCTTACTCCCTATCAGAAAAAATGTTTTACTTGAACTTGTTTATTTGTATCTTTGTTTGAAAGCCACGATATCCCCACGACTATCCTGAAAAATATTAACAGCAGCATGAAACCTGAAAGGCCAAAATAACACACAGAGCCAGATCCCCAGCTTTGTTGACGTCATTTCGAGACACGCCTAAGGACGGTCCCCCGGGTTAGGGAGGTGCTCCGGAACTTTGCCATTAAGCACCCGTAACGCCCAAATTAGGTTCACTGACTCAAAAACGTGAATTTCGCTGCAGAATTTCAACTGACAGTTAAGATATTTTTCAAACCTATCTTACTTGAATGCTTTAAAGTTCGGAATTTCTCCCCACTTTCTAACATTTTAAAATCTAAGCTATACAATTGATTATCATTTAAAAAATTATTCACCAACATTTTAAACGACCTGGAGTCTCCCCAACGGGCTTACTCCCTAACCAAAAGAGTTGTACATCAAAATGTATTTAAGACGACCTGGAGTCTCCCCAACGGGCTTACTCCCTACCAAAAAAATTGTACATAAAAATAATTTAAACCTTAATAATACACAACTATTATAACAATAAAAAACACACTCTTATAAATAACTTAAATAAATAAATAAATAATACAGAAGCAATCTTAGAGTTATATGTTAAGAATATTAAATAACACATTTCATGTAGAGAATTTAATTTAACCGACCTGGAGTCTCCCTAACGGGCTTACTCCCTACCAAAAAAAATTATTTTACATGAAGTTCTTTCTTTATATTTGTTCGAAAGCCACGATATCCCCACGACTAATCTGAAAAATTTTAACAGCAGCATGAGAACTGAAAGGCCAAAATAACACTTAGAGCCAGATCCCCAGCTTTGTTGACGTCATTTCGAGACACGCCTAAGGACGGTCCCCCGGGTTAGGGAGGTGCTCCGGAACTTTGCCATTAAGCACCCGTAACGCCCAAATTAGGTTCACTGGCTCAAAAACGTGTATTTCGCTGCAGAATTTCAACTGACAGTTAAAATATTTTTCAAACCTATCTCATTTGAATGCTTAAAAGTTCGACCCCCACCCCTTACATTTTAAAATCTAACTGGCGTTTGTAGTTTTTCTAAAAATCTTACTATAGTTTTTGAACGAATTTTAAGTTATGGAAATCCTTGAGTTTTGAATGTCTTCAATCTTAAATCTCTTGACCTATGTAGAGCAATTCAATAGTTTACAATTGTGTAGCCAAATGATGATAATGCACTTCACTTCACTTCACTTATGATTTACAATCCACAAAACTTTTTAAATACCGGCACTTACACGTTAAAGATAAATTTTTTAAAGAATACCGTGATGCACTGTTACAAAAATTTATCGAAGGGCTATGGTTCACCCGGTTTCGGCTTGGTCCCGGCGTACGCGACAAATAATTAAAGAGGATTTAATTTTCTTCAAAATTTAAATCCATTGATAAAATGTAAAATGAAATAGAAGTCATTATGCTTTGATTTGTTGCTTAGTGTTAGTAGTTATGATGATTGATGAGGATGAGGTTATGATTTTGGTGTTAGTATTATTAGTGGTGATACTTATTTACTAACCTAACTTAAATTACTATGGCCTGAACTTAATACTAATATGTAAAAGAAGGAAAAGTAGGAAAGTGAAAGCCAAGAAGAAGTAAGTAACTTAAAACTATTGTCCTAGTTAATATTAATGAACAAATCTCACCATAATGACTTCATATTATATCTTTAAAAAATTATTTAAAATCCTAATAAGATTTTCTTGAAGCAATTTACCGTAATTATATTCCGCACTCAAATGTTAAACCAAAAACTTAAAAAATCTTTTAAAATTAAGTAAAATATTGTTAAACCAACTTTACACGATGTTCACTCTTCGAAAGCCGGAGCTCGACTGAACTAACGGCGCTAGTGTTGCGTAGTCGTTTACAAGATGGCGCTGGTGTAGGGGGAGGGGAATCTCTTAGTGTAAAAAAGGAATATGTCTACAGAAAACGAGTGCATAAGTGCCTTTTTGCATTTTCTCTTTCAAAATTAATGAAATAATTGTTTTTAGGACTATTAGTCATGAATATTTATACTCAATACTAGAAATTTTAATTAAAAAAATTAACAAATAAAATTTTTAAATCTTGAAAAACAAACCATACGATGTTCACTCTTCGATAGACGGAGCTCGACTGAACTAACGGCGCTAGTGTTGCGTAGTTGTTTACAAGATGGCGCTGGTGTTTTACACGATGTTCACTCTTCGAAAGCCGGAGCTCGACTGAACTAACGGCGCTAGTGTTGCGTAGTTGTTTATAAGATGGCGCTGGTGTAGGGGGGGGGGGGTAATGACGTCATCCGCTACTATGACAACAACAGCGAGGGGGAATCTCTTAGTGTCATAGTGAAAGAATAGTGTGATCAATTGGCCTACCAGTTTTCGTCCATCTCGCGCATGACGTCAGCTTAATGAGTTTGAACAAATTATCCTAGTCAATTGAGGCACTAGAAATCATTTAACAAGCTTCTTATTTTTTTTTTACTGGAAAAAAATGACTTTTAACAGACAATACCTAACTCCAAACAAAAAAAAATCAGTTTTTTCATCTTATTAATAATTAATTTTTTTCATTAAAGGACCATCGTTCAAGTACGGCTTATTCTGAAGGAGATGACGACGATGACGAAATAATCGAACCACAGCAGTTTGATAAAAAGGAACCGGAAGTAAGAGCGATGCCTGAATTTCAAGTAGTGATTGATCCCCCTTCGCCAGTTCATGAGATGGATATAGACATAAGAAGACTAAGCACAGAAAGCGTCGGAAAATGTTAGTACTAAATTTAGACATAACCATAGAGGATTCTTTGTGATGGTTTTTTGTCACTGTTGCTCTTATTTATTCCCCCCTGTATGGTCGACATTTCAGTAGCTAAGCCTGGGACCAAATTGTAAAATCGAGTTCAAAATTTTTTGTTAGGCTGACTCCCCTTACAGACAAATTTAGCTCAGACTAGAAATCTGCTTAAGTGCTCTGATAGATGCAGACAAAGCCATTTACATGTTTTTAATTCGGCCTCTATATACAGTATATTGTCGTTTTTGTTTAGTAATTAAAAATTTTAACTTTCAGTGTCTGCTTTCTCATCCTACACATCTGGACTCCTTCAAGCATCGCCGCAAGCTACCAGACGCGTATCAAACTGCAGTTTATTAAAAGCCGATATAATTCAAGCATTCGGAGAGCAAAGAAATAGATCTAAAAGCATTGAAAAGGATGCGGAAGTCGTTAAAAAATTACCGATTATTAACCCTTTAGTCAGACTACCGATGTGGCCCAGTAAGTTCACAGTTAAACTTAACTAGCTGTAAGATTCACAATAATTTATTTATTAACGTGGGTACGGGTTTTCTTTCCGAGAGATGTCAATCTGTAAAATAAATTTAAAGCCATGAATTGCGTTCAGCTTCCATTGGACACCCAGGAGGTGTGAACGCTGTCCATCATTAGGGTTTTTCGCGCCTGGCATTAAGGGAACCCTTCCCCCTTCAACGAAATGGTCGATGAAGAGGCATATACAAACCCATAAGAAAACCTCCCTACCCTAAACGCGATTCGCGGCCTAAAGTCGCGAGGCCTAAAGGGAAGTCCTAGGGGGAAATAAAAAAATGAGATGCGTTTGCTGCATCACCCGCACCACAGCTACTAGCACCTCTAGTACTTACTGCGTGGTAAAGCAGCTGGTAGCCTCACCTTCTCTTGAAGATCTCTTGAGTAATCCAATGGGTATCCAATGTGTGTATCCAAATGGTGGTGAAATTCACTCCACTTCACTATTGCTCTGCTCTGATCACTTCCGGACAAAATAAGAAATTAAATATTGACACTGAAAAACAAAAAATATTAAATTTCGTACCAAAAGATTTTTATGAATTTATTTATTTATTTACGAGACAATTTTGCCGAGTACCGCATCGTACCGAACTGTACCGTGCGCGTACACGTACGCGGCGTCGGAAAAAATAATTACCTGAATAACTTGCAGTAACTAAAATTTTTTTAAAAAAATATGAAAGCTGTTGAAAGAGGAAATTAAAGATTTTCAGTAATGTTTGATTGTTAGTGTGATGAAAATGAGAATGATAATGATAATGGTTGATGATGATGATGATGATTAGTATTATTAATGATAACTTATCTAACTTAAAGCTAACCTGACTTAAAACTAAGGCCTGACTTATAACTAGCATGCCTTACAACTAACCTAACTTATAGCTAACCTCACTTAAAACTAAAAAAGAGAAAGGTAAGGTAGAAGATTTAAATTAATATTATTATTAATAAAATTAATAATGATATTAATTTTTTTGAAAAGAAAAAAGTTTACTGGAAAATTTTTTGAGTTACTTCAAGTTATTTTATTTTATACATCACTCCGAGTTTTGAAAATACTCATGCATTTTGTGTTACGGAAATATCCAAAAAAAAAATTAACTTAATAATTTAATTTATTTTTAAAATACTTTAAGTCTAACTGTTTTCGATGTTACTCGTTCGGAAGTCGGTGCGAGACTGGCATTGGTAGCGCTTCGCTCTTCCTTATATAGAGCGCGCTGGTGAAGGTGATGACGTCAATGGCTTCCATAACAACAAGGAGGGGGGTGAATGTCTTTGTGAAAAAAGGGAATATGTACATTAGAAACTATATTTTTTTTATGCTCTTTTAATACTGATTATTATTTTTTCATATAAAACGTTTAGTATAATTAAATATTTATTTTTTATTATTATTTAATGTGTGTGTAAGTTCGATAAAAAAAATTTTGCGCGTGTATCGAGTCTAAAATTTTTGTCCTTTGATTTTAGATGTCTCGAGCGGAGCTGGACTTATCTCAAAAGTTCTTCTAGCCAACGCCGATGCACTTTGCGCTACCGCAGCTCCCTTGATGGATTTCGATGAGACACTATTAGAGGGATTCTACGAAAAATGCGTTATGAATAATTATTTTGGGATCGGTATCGATGCTAAAATTGCTTTGGATTTCCACCATCGAAGAGAAGAGCATCCGGAGAAATGTAGATCAAGAGCGAAGAATTATATGTGGTACGGAGTGTTAGGATCCCGGGAATGGCTACAAAAAACTTACAAAAATTTAGAACAACGCGTTCAACTCGAATGCGATGGCCAAAGAATCCCGTTGCCATCTTTACAAGGGATTGTAGTTCTCAATATTCCAAGTTTCATGGGCGGTACTAATTTTTGGGGAGGCACGAAAGAAGACGATTGCTTTTTAGCGCCTAGCTTCGATGATAGAATATTGGAAGTAGTGGCTGTTTTTGGATCCGTGCAAATGGCTGCGTCTCGTTTGATTAATCTTCAGCATCATCGCATAGCACAGTGCCAAAGCGTCCAGATTAACGTCTTAGGTATGAATTAAGTTTTTTGTAATGTAGAAAGTTTGGCTAAATGGGAATTTTATTTTTAGGCGATGAAGGCGTCCCCATACAAGTCGATGGAGAAGCTTGGATTCAGCCGCCTGGAGTTATTCGTATAATTCATAAAAATCGAATGCAAATGCTTTGTAGAAACAGGGAATTGGAAACTAGTCTGAAATCGTGGGAGGAGAAGCAAAAATTATCTCATCCACATACTCAACAAATAACACAAGTTAGTTTTATTTATTTATTTTTATTAATTTTTGATAAAATTTTTCTAAAATTATTTGTTTTTGTTTTTAGGAATCTCAAACTACGACTAGTATTAGCCAGAGCAGCAGCAGCGTGCCTGAAGCTGGTTTCCCCGAGCTTTTATCTGAAGAGGAAAGTCGATTACTTCTTGGTTTTATAGAAGTAACAACGACTTTAGTGAAATGCGTGCAACTTGTTACGATTAGCCATCCGACATTAGGCAAAGGTAAAAATTAATAAAAAATTGAAAAATTAGGATTAAGAATTTAAGTTCACAATGAAATTTTTCAGAATTGTATGAATTGGCGGCAAAGACAAACACAGCTCTAGAAAACGTTCACCCTGGAGGGAAAATAGTTGAAGGTCCGGAACTACGGCCTGCTTTGACTCAGTTAGTTAATGCCGCAAAGGATTTATATGAGGAAGCTTGTTCTGCTCTTCGTAATAAAGGACATAATTTGGTAAGGAAAAAACAACGTTTTAATGGTTTTGCCGATTAATGGCAGAAAATTCTATAGCCAATTTAAAGGAAACTAATGTTGCTTTTGAAAATTTAGCCTGGCTCGGTTAAGCCTGGTCTGATCCTTAACAGACTTCTTATGTGAAAGTCTCTCGAATTTTAACGATAATCGACTTATCGCTTTGCTTTTTCTCGCCCAAACAGAAAATACGAGAAGACATGGAAGGGAAACTAAGCGGAGCTTTGGCTGATATGGAAATTGAATTAAGAAAGTGTTCTGTAGACGATAGTGGAATGGTTGGCTTACATCACATATTTGAGCAGGTATAATTTATTTTTTTCTCTGGCATTAATTGATTTTACTGAATTTAAAAAAATCATTTTGCTAATTTTTTTAGTCTGGAAATAATAAGGGACGAGGACGAGGTTTATTCTGGCTAAAACTTCGACGCCACGGAAATCATCGCCAACGTGAAGCCGCATCCTGGGGCGTAGCCGAAGTCTCCCAATGGCTCGAATCTCTTCAACTCTCCGAATACGTCGAATCCTTCGCTAAAAACGATATTCGAGGACGTGAATTATTAGCATTAGCTAGGCGAGATTTGAAAGATCTCGGCGTAACCAAAGTCGGTCACGTTAAACGAATCCTACAAGCGATTCGTGATTTAAATTTGTGATCTAAAAGCGTGTAAGTGTCCAATATTAACTTTTAAACCTTCAAAACAAAAAAAATTCTGCGTCGAAAAAATTGGACACTTACAACGATTCGTGGAATTTTTTTTCTAAAAAAAAAACGGCAATTTAAAAAAAATTATCGGACTAATTTTTGCACTACTTGTTGAAATGCACATATTTTAAGACTGTTATGTATTTTATTGTCGTTTGTATTCATTCGATTAATCAGTCGATGAATTTTCAAAAAAAAAAAAAAAAAAAGGAAATGAGTCGCGTTGTTATTAATAACCGCTCATGGAATTTACGCTTTTTTCAAACTAAAGCAATTTACCCCTTCTCTAAAAAAAGAATTAAAAGGACCAAATCTTGTGCAATTTTTTCAGTCCCTGAATCTTGCCTTCTTTAATGTTGATTTTTTAAAAAAAATTGGTATACTGTTTTCCAAATTTTTTTCAGTTTGTAAGAATTTCTCTTGTTCTGGACCATTTTCAGCGAATGCCTATTTCGAATTGAAAATCGAATTTAGTGTCTTGAGGCGCTAACTTTAAAAAAAAAATTGTAAAATATTAGTTCTTAGTGTAACATGTAAAAGCAAAACTAGGCCCTGCTGGTAAGGGCAACTCTAAAATGTGTTAAAACTCTTAAGCCTATTTTGTCATCGAAAAATCGTTAATTCATTTTATTAATAACTCTTTTTTTTAAAAATTGTTTTCTTCTAGCAACGATTTTAAAGAAAAATTATTAAAAATCTGGATTTTAAAAAGTATGAGCCCACATATCACATGAAAATAAAACCACCGATAAAAAAACAGATTTTTAATTTAAGGCTTGAACGAGAGGTTAGATGAAAATTTTAGGGTTTAGTTTGTAGATATGATTATTAATGCAATTGACCATAATTCACGTTGATCGTGATCTGTATATTATGATATTAAAAAACGGGTGATAATTTAAATAAGTTGTTGTTTTCGTGTTATTTAAATGTAAATTATTCAGTGTGTAATGAAAAATAATACTAATGCAATTTTTTTTTCGTTTGGCTCGATGTCGCATTCGCTCAATTTTTTAGTAAGATAAACCGTTTATTTGTAAATGAATCTTTGACTTTACTCCCTTGACTTTATTTGCTCTATTTTATGAGGTCTAGAGATTTCAGTCTGAGTTAACAAATCAGAGAACATTTTTTTGTCATTAACGAGAGGTTGGTGCTAAAATAATCTAAATTTCAGTGAGAATTTGATTTTAAAAAATGTTAAAAAAAATACTCATGGCGCTAAGACCAGACAAACTAAACGGTTTATCCTTATACTTCACTGCTGCTTTTGCTCATTTCCAATTATTTATTTCTTGTAATTTGTATGTGTCTAATTTTTGGCTTAGCTCGCTCTTATAGCCAACGAAAATGTGCAGTCTCATTTTGGCTCAGAATGTAGGCCTAATATTTTCATGCAGAAAGTTTTAAAAAAACTTACTGTAAAATTTTCTGGGCCATTTTAACAAACTTGGTAAAAAAAATCTCTTCAGCATTCTAAGAATTAAACAAAGGTTGCTCAAAATGGCCTTTATACTATAAAATCATTTAATTATCAGCTTAGATGCACATAGCTTTTTTTGGTGTGTTATTTTTTTAATTAAAAAAATATTTTTCGCTTTTTTGACTTGGTATATCTAAAAAAAATGAACAGTATAGCAATACAGGGGATAATCTTTTTTATAATGTGATATTGTTATTGCGTGTTTATGCCTCTTGTGAATCTTTTATGTCTTCTATCGTATAATATTCATTAAAAAGAACAAAGAATCTCTAATAAGTATACTATATCCTTTATAAATTGTTGTAGCATATATTACGTATCCTAATCTGTTACATATAAAGGCGTGATTTATAAGTAATTAGTAATTTATTTTAGCTAATATAATCGCGCCTTCAGTTTTCTTCTTATTTTAAAATTTATATACCGTATTATAAAGACGTCTGCCTTTCTTAAGACAAATCCATTCTATAGTATTAGGAATGTTTTAGACTTGTAGTTTTCGAAAATGATCATAATTTTGTTTTTCTAGAAAGCTTTTTAGATCTAGAATTTTTTCTAAAGACAATTATCAACAGTATTTATCTATTAGTCTGTTTATTTTTACATATCCATGACTTTTTTTTTTTATTTAAAGGTGCTGTAAGAATACTTTTTTTTAAAAAACGAATTTAGATGCTGAGCAATTTTTACACTCAATAATTTTTTGAATTTTAACTTTTTCAATTGAAGCGAAATTAAATTTGCTAATATCTATTAAGAGCTATAAATTTTTTCTTTTAAAAAAATTGTAATGTTGTATTTAGCATTAAAATGTTATGTTTAAGGCCTAAGTTTTAGGTTAATATTTGATGTTTTCGCAATATCAATTTCGAAATTTTGTAGGTCACATAATAATAATAATTAATGCTTCAAACATTCGAAATAATCTTTTAACAATTTATTCATATACAAGGTATTAACTATCCCAGTATTATAATGTAAGCGGATTGTTATTTATTGATGTTTAAAAAAATTATTTTATTTTTTTACATTTTCCTTAAATGAACAATTCTGTCAGGTTTTAAAATTTTACTCTGCTCTAAGATGAAATGGCTTGCGATAGTATATAATCATTGTTTGGTTGCCTACTCTTCTCATTGGGTCAAGGAAAAGCAATTTGGAAATGCGAGAAAAAAATGTCGGCTTTGAGGTCTATACACCCTCCTTACAAACATTAGAATTCTTCGTCTTTAATTTTTATTCGCATTTCCTTTTTTCTTTTTCTTAACTGAAATAGTTGATCTTTGAACAAATAATTACTCATTTATATAATTTAGTGTTCAAATGATTATAATCAAATACTGTGTCCTTCCATTTTAATTATTCACCAGCAAATACTTTTCCGAAAAGCGGACCAAAAGACATTTTTGCTATAAACCGGATTAGGATAATTTCTGTGGCAACCGTTTCCTTTCTTTAATATCATTTACATCATTTTTCTATTGAAGTTGCAAGTCTCGTTTTTAAAACATTTATACATATAAAATTGTTGTTATGAAATACTATTTGATTATTATACTAAACCGGCAATAAAAAATTACTGTTCAAGTCGTTGCAAAAAAATGAAATAAGGACTAAGATAAGAATGTACATGGCAGTCCGAATTTAACAGCCTCTTGATCTCATTTTCCTTCCCTGATTTTATCCTGACCGAATGTTAATTGATAATCTTGACATCTTGATGCATTTTAATAATCTTCATCTAATGTTCGCCAAAGCGAAAATCCTCCAAAGATTTTAGTAAGCCTAATCTTTAGTCAACTAACAGCTATCCACTCTCTTAAGATATTGGAAATCCATTTATAGCAGAAGTTGCAGAGCCCAATCTTATATTGAAACTGCTTTTCCTTATAATTCATTTGGTTTCGCCAGTTAGGTTCTTCGTGCGACCTAAAAGAAGAAAACTGAATTAAGGGCTTCTCATGTTCACTATTTTCGTTCATACCACTTATGGCTCTTACAATTTATTCGTTCTTAGCCGCCATCTTAAAGCCAGCTAAACAAAATGTCGGATACTCAATACAAATATTTTCAGTTCCTCACCTTCGAGAAACCTGATCGCTTCTCGAATATTACTTTGCTAATTAGTGTAAACTAAAAAATGTTCTTGTTATTTATTCCTTATTCCATTCGGCAACGGTTTTTTAAACAAAACAAACAAAAAAGGCAATGGATTGTTTCTTATGCCACGTTCAGTCGACATGGCGCGCGCGATCGTGATGTATTCGTTCTATCTGTGGTGTTTATTTTTTATTTTTCGTATAATTATAACAGTATTACGTGAAATTTACTCATTTTGTAATTACCGAACACCGTTGGCATAAATATGAATCATAAATTCGTATGAAACTATCCGCTGCTTTGCCTCAACACATGTGCATTGGATACCATCAGGTTAGGTTATAATTTTGTCTGATAAAATGTTTATAATTCATTGTGATTACGTTAATATTGTTTTACTTGTAAGTAAACAAGGAATAAGCATACAAATAAGGGTAGTAATCGATATTTTTAGTGATTTTTGTCTTCAATCCTAATTTCATTATTCTGTTGTCAATAATTTTTTCGTTATGAACCAAGTGCCCATGGTCTAAATCTAAATCTCTCATTAATTTAACAGCAATTTTATGTTTGAAACGTTCTACTCTGGCCTATTCTCATTTTTTTTGTCAATACTGTGATATTTTTTTTTTGAACAAAAAGTACGATAAACACAACATCATTGTTTCTCTCTTTTTTTTTTTTTTTGAGGAATTGTAATCTTAATTATTGTATTGTCTTATTACCATTAATTTTTGAATATAAAGGAAAGACAAGGTATCAGTAAAATCTTAAGTCTAAGTTCTTAATTCCAATCATAATTTCCTGGTCTAGAAAATAACCAAAAAATCACAAGAACATAAATTTTTCACAAATTTTATATTTAAATATTTAAAAAAAAACTACAATTTTGTACAAATATAAATTTTTTTTAAAGCCATCGAGACCTGAAGTAGTGCCTAGGAAGTGCCTTAATTAATCTTTGAAACTGCATCTATTACATTTTTATCTGAGTGTCCCATAGAGATAATGACTCCGTTTGCTGTCATAACTTCATTCTCTGCAGGATTTTGAATTGGTATCGAAACTGGTTCTATTGGTGGAACACTATAAATGTAAATAAAGGTTATTTCGAGTCCTGAAAGTTAACCGGTTAACCTTATTGCAGATTCTACTTACTGAGATATTTGCCTGTTGAGCAATGTTGATGACGGTAACATAGGACTCTGAGATGGTTGAATATGATCTTCGGGAGCCATCATAGATCCTTCCAAATGGCCTAATATAACAGGATGATATGTTCTTGAATCAATGTTTTGTTGATAAGCTCTAGACATATGAGCATCCATGTTATGTGCCAATATCCTTTCATATCCCAATCCAGATAAGAGTTTACCATCTGAAATAATCAAAGAGGATCAATCCCGTTTTTTATTAACCAGGAATTTTATAAATGATTGTGGAAAAAATTCGAAACGATGCGTACCTACCGTGATGAGTTTTTTCTTGTTTTATCATGTGATGATGCATCCCACTGCTTTTAGGTTTCCTTTTTCTCGTCTGGATACCGTCTTTTTTCATGGTTAATGGTCTAGGTACCTAAAAAATAATATCAAGGCTTAGTATTTTGTACAAGGGGAGAATATTTTATGCTTTGGAAAACGATTTACATTGTGAAGTTTGAAATACAGCCCACATGCATTGCACACTGGCTCCCCTGAGTTATTTCGTCTCCATAATGTCGTATTGGTCGTGTGACAGTTAGCACACTCCACTCCTGTTCTTCTATTATTCGTCGGGGCCTATTTAAGAAAAGAAACCATTATTCCATTGTTATAAAACTGATATGCAAATGAATCGAGATTAGATATATAAAAATTTTTGCGTGATTTTAGTCTGAAAGCTTACATTGCTATATTTTTTATTGTTAGCCTTAATCGGTGGTCTGTTAACTCCATTAACTTTATTGTATAATCCACAGGCGTTGCAGAGGTAGTGACCATCGTCGTCTCTTCTCCATAACGGGGTGTTTCCAGCAGCGCAGTTTACACATTCTTTGACATCTGGAACTATAGGAAGTTAAATCCAAAAAATGGGGGAGAGTTCAAAAAGATGGATTTAAGAAGAAGGCGGAACTTACCATAGTAATTGTCATTCCAAGATGTGGATGCTGCGTTAGGTACGTAGTCCGAGTATTGATTAACTTGACTGTTTCCAGGATTATGGTTGCCAGAGTACCTAAAAAGTAAATATATTGTTAAAATTAAGGATCAGGTCTCTAAAGGACAGAAATTATTGGAGGCCTCTGTTAGAATTTTCAAAATAATGCTGTCAGGCTTTAGGGCAGTCCAAACCAAGTATTTCAAGAATGGTCACAGTCTCGAAAAAAAACGGATATGCATTCGGCCTTGCCTAATTTTTGGTAGGCTGTTTTTAAAATTTTCTGGGGCTGTTCGATGACGTAGACTAATTTTTGAGGCTCCCCAACCTCTCTACTGCCCGTGTTAGAAGTCTGGCAAGCGTGTGACTTTTCTCCGAGCTGACTGGTAACTTAATTTAACACTGGATAAGCTTTACGAGTTGCTGTTTCGCAGTGCCTTGCAACAGCTAAGTGGAAATGGGCAGGTCATGTCGCCAGGGAGGATCCGGACAGGTGGACAGCACGGAAGGTAAGATAAAGACCTCGAGCGTCGAAAAGAAGCGTCGGTAGGCCACAAAAGAGATGGTACGATGACATTAAGAGGGTCGTGGTGGGACTGAAATGGTTGTAAAGATTTCAAGACAAAGAAGCGTGGCAAAGTTTGAGAGAGACCTTCGTTCAGGAGTGGACAGATATAGGTTGAAAGAAGGAGAAGCTTTACAAAACATATCTAGACTGATCCTTTTAAAAAACAGTACTTACTCATATTCTACTGGCGCTGACGATGAATAACTTTGCGTTGGCAAACACTGATACTGAGTAGTTGATCCATACAAGGTTATAATATTCGATCCCGGTGAATTTGGATGTTGTTGATCATACGAAAGTACTAATTGCTCTGCTAGAAACATTTCCAAATCTCATTCAAACTTCCCAACACTCAAAAACGGCACGTTCTAATTTGCAGACTAGCTATAGATATGTCAGCGACAGCTTTTCCAGCAGAATTCCACGTCAGCGAGCACGGATTCAGAATCCTCTCATTCAGCGACCGCCTTCAAGGTTGAATCTTGTGTGTGCGACAACGGATTTGGATTCCTCTCATCAAAAGAAAATATTTGTGACCCCCACATCGACCACATCAGTTTTCTAGCTTCCAAGAAATTTAATTTAGATGTAGATTGCTGGCATGGGTCTTATATATTTTAACTTTAAAAATGGGGCTTTGGTGGTGGCGGTAAGCAGGGCCTTAAAAATTTTATTTTGATGAGTAGAATACAAATCACAAGATTCGATCTTAAAGGGGGTTGCTGACGACACAGTCTTTTATTAATTAGGGGTGAAATTTGGGGATGAGAGGATTCTAAATCCGTGCTCGCTGACACAGAATTCTGCTGGAAAAGCGGTCGGTGACATAATTACAGCTAGACTGCAAATTAAAACTTGCCCTCAATTTTTTCTAACTACCTGAGGTTTTATTATTCCCGACAGAAGCAGCTCCCATTGGCGGATCCTGTTTAATAACAAACTGCGAATGAACATCTTCCTGCGCCATGATCGGCAATCGGGGACCTCCTTCCGGAGTATACGAACCAGGATAATTAATAATAGCTCCTCCTTCCACTTTTTGACTATAACCATGCGGTATATCCGGCGGATTATTCCTATAATAAACATTCGCGGGCTTTGCATAAATCTCCTCATTAACTCTATTCATTTCGTATATTTCAGGATTGGTCGGTTTGTGTATGTAGTTGTCATGGTATGGTTCGTTTCCCGGGTACAGGTTATTGTATGCATTAGCCGGCGGATGGGAGACTGTTTGCAAAGTCGTATACGTTGTTCCGGTATCAGCTGCGCTCGCTTGAAGCGTTTCTACCTGAATAATATGATTCGTATTTTTCATCATTAACGATTGCTGTTCGATTTCTTGCCGATTCGATATCGGGTCCGTGTTATCTTCGTATTTCACGTGGTATTCTTCAGCGTTGACAAGTTTTTGATAATTGATATGACTTAATTTATGCGTGGCTGCGAAAGAATCCGTGAGCATCGGATCTCTATCCGCGTGTGTCATGACATATCTCGCCGTTCTTTCAATTCCTGGAGATGCGTATCTCATTTCTTCTTTCCGCAACTCCAAATTTCTATCGTTAACTTGTCGTTCATACACTCGATTTTGTTCAATATTCTCAATGTTCTGCTGAATTTGATAATATTCCCGTTCCGGATAATGATGAACGGTTGATTTACTTTGCTCGGGGATGTATCTAATATTCGAATTTCTATCAATAACGGAACCCTCATCCATTTGCTTTTCTATTTGCTGTTTTTCAATATAACGACTAGAATCTTCTCTTCTTTGGTGTTCAGCAGCATCAACGTTCCTTCCGTAACTTTGCTGGAAATCAGGCAGGCGTTTTATTTTTTGAACTTGATACTTCTCCTCGTCTTTTGCTTCTTGGTAGTGATGCTCTTGTTCATTTTCGTACTTCATCCGATTCTCATACTGCAGCGACGCGATCGCTTGTTCATCTTCGTATCTCTGCGCTTGTTTCCTTTCCTCTTCTTCATTCACATCCGATCTGTACATGACTTTCTCTTCTTCCTCTCTTAAATTCTTAATTGCGTTTTGTCTCTGACTAGTTCGTCTTTGGTTATCATCAGGAACTTCATCCAATCGTTTCTCCTCCGTCCATTCTTCATATTCGCCATCTTTCCTAGGTTCCCTCGCGGAATATTGATGTTCGTAGTTGACCAATAAAATTTCGTTGCGAGGTTTCTCCGATCGGTCTTCTTCCTCTTCCTTTTTATTATAGACAGTAGTCGGGATTTCATTCTGCCAAAGTCTTTTACTCTCTTTCGCGTCTTTATTATCATCCATGGCTCTCAACTCCGATATCCTGGCGTTGATCTCCGTCGGTGTTATCGGTTTACTGGAACTCTGATACGTTATCACGGATTGTTTCTCCTGTTCTTTGTACTTTTTATAAATCATTTCTCGATTATCGCCGTTCCTCTCGTTTGTTGGTTCCCCTTCTCCCAATTCCCTCATGTTCTTTTCCATTTCCCGCATTTGTTCGTCTTTTTCTTGTTCGTTTTCCATGTTGTACGATTTCATCACGCGGTTATCACTTTCGCGAATCTAAAAAAATAAAAAAAACAAACTATTAAAATCCCGACTCGAATGAATGACCTCAAGAGTGGAAGTCGAGCCTACGATTGAGGTATAAGAGAGGAAATCTTGTGACGGAGGAGACGTAGCACCCCGCCTGGCTAAAGCAAACACGTTCGACACTGGCGCATCCTTTGAAGATGACAAACAGTGACGCAAAACTGGTTCATTTTTATGCCTAACCTTGGCGTTGCATCTGTTTTTAACGTAGAGAAGTCGGATTATCAGTTTAAATTGTAGCACTTCTTCCTGTTTTGATGATTAAACAGGATTTCGGGTATTTTGTTTTATTTTTTTGAAGGATTCGCGGTGGGATTGAGAAAAAAAAAGGATGAAGCAATAGCTATATTTAAAGATAGATAATATTTTAAAACTACTTAATGACTTGTCGCTCTAATTTAATGTTTGCAGTGATAATATTATAAGAACACGACTTCTGTCAGAACAAATACGAAGGAAAAAAAAAACTACGAAATGAAGGATCAAGGAGGTTTTTATCTTAGAAGATAAGAATCTTGATTAGCTCATTGTTAACCCGAACCGGTGGTTTTTTTTTTTAATTTTCCTGGTTTTGTTATTTGGGTTGTAATAAAATTTTATGGCCCGGTGAAGGTTTGAATAATTGAGTTGGAAGTTGGTGGCAGGATGAGGATATTGAAAAATAGGTCTCTTATCAGATCTTTTGGCTTTGCAATTTTTACTGTGTTGTTGTTTGCCAATGCTGATTTCTTCAGAGAGCCTATTTCATTTGATTGGCTGTGGCCAAACGTAAATTAAGGGCGGAGGAGCAGAAGACTTCTGACGTCATCGCCAATTTGATTGAAACGAATTTGGTCACAGCCAATCAGAAGCCAGGATTTCAACATACAGAGTTGGTAACTCTCTCCTTTCAGACTCTCTAGATTTTCCCTGTTTTAATATTGAGATTTCTTTTCAGGAATCAATTTTCATGAAAGAAAACCATGAGAAGATTAGTTGAAACTTCAAACGGTACATGGATCATCCTTACAGAAATATAAAGGAAGAAATGATCAAACCAACTGCAGATGTTCATCAATTCTGATTTCTGCAATTGTAAGATGATCAAGAAGAATCTTCGATAAATGTTTCTGAAGAAAATCAACCAGTAATTACTAGGAGACCAGACAAAGGTAAGCAAATGGCGATGAATTGGTCACGCGCTGGAAAAGTTTGACTAATCGGTAATACATGACGGAGGGAAGTAAATCGGGGAAGCGTGTGAGAGCGATCGTATCATCAGTTGTAAGTCCTCCTGTGCTTTTATATGAAGCTTGGACGTTAACAAAGGTGTGCTGGAAAGGAAGCCGGCGGCTTTTGAGATGTGGATACATCGCCGCATGTTGCGAATTCCGTGGACCGCACGAGTAAGCAATGTTCAAGTCTTAAGTTGTATGAGCAAGGAGATGGACGTGCTTTACGAGATCAAGCTATGAAGGCTTGAGTGCTTCTGCCATATTGTTCGTAATGGAAAGTATCTTCTCATCCAGCTGATGATGAGGAGGAAGATTTATGGCAGGTGCAGACCGGGTTGGAGAAAAACTGGATCAAGAATCTAAGAGGCTGCAGCCTCTTAGATTCTTGATCCAGTTCCATGCTCCCAAAAGTGTCCGACATAGACAGGTTTCACAGTATAAGGATCTTCAAGAACCCCGGCAAAAATAAAAAATAAGTCAGCAAAACTAAACGAATTTACCAAGCAACCCTACAAATAATAGTAGTGGAGATATGCTTTTGGACAATGAAAATTATATTGGATATAAAAAGTAGGCAAACGGCTACATAGGTTTTCCTTCGAGCAAAAGCAGCTAGAGAAAAATATTTGGGCAGAAAGTGCGTAGTGTTAATTTTTAATTTCATAAGTTTGCGAATCCAAGAAACCAATCAAGCGCACGTTCAGAAACTTGTAAATTTTATTACAACATTGAGTCAGTGATGGACATCCAATCAATAAATAAATGGACAAAAATAATTGCCAAAAATTGTAATTAATGGTCACTTTACTGTGGAGAGTTTTTTAAGGGACCTAAAAATAATTGACGAACCGTTTAGACTTGTAGTAAGTAGAAGTAGAAAGAACCAAAAATTATTGAAACTCTTAGCAAAAAAGTTAGCTAAAAATTTCCTTCAAAATGTTCTGAGATTAAAACAAAAAATTTAAAAAAGTAGATCAAAAAATTTTTTAAGAAAAATGTTTGTCAAGGTGTGGTCATGTTATAAGCGACGCATATATGACGTAAATCATATAATCGCTATATTGCTCTGTAAATGGAACAAATACGGCTTTGAGTCATGTATCAAGCTGCAGGATCTTCAAGGAAAATCCATCAATGGGTTTTATAACTTTTTTTTGAAACATTCCAAAAAAAAATTTTACAAAATTTTGTTTTAGTAAACATACGATACCGATTATCTTTTTTCCTAAGGGTTGCTGTGAGATATGATTATCGTTGTCTTCCATGAATCTAGATAAATAAAATTTGATAAAGGAAATCATCCAAATATACAAAACCAGGCTGAGATAGTCGATATTTTATCAGGCAGATTGTAAGCAGTGTAAAATATCTTGGAAAGATATTTTTTTAAAAGAATAAAGTTGTCTAGCTTTGATTTAGATTCCTGAATCTGTCGTAGTTAGTGCCACGTCGTCAATATTTTTAAATTTACAAGTATTATAGAAAATTATTTAGAAGAAAGAAATTTTTAGCTTACCTAAAAAGTCTTTTAAAATAGGAACATTTATATCACTTAAAATCGAAACTTTTAATTTCAAAACTGACAAAAAAATAACTCCATTGTTTGAAAGCCACAAGGTATAAAAAAAGTGATCAATTTCACACGGACACAATTTTTTCCCTCCCCACCATCAATATTTTCCATTTACGAATCTTTTTATCGTTTACCTGTGATTGGCTATCAATCCTTATCAGGCAAGTGATTGGCTCTTCGATTTAAGTGATTTGTATCATTCACAAATTGACATATCTTGTACCGAATGTGTTAAAGTAATTTAGAAATATTCAGCACCGTTGCAATCCCCTCAAAAAGAAAATTAAACAGGAGCGAAGATAGTAATAAAATGCATTGATTCTTTAACAGAAAAAGAAACAAAAATCAGGTGGTCAGATCTTTTATTTTTGAGCTTTTTTGGAAACCTATTTTAGTTTTGTAATTTTTTTAAATTTCGGAAAAGATTATTTTAAAAAAATATTTAAGAATGGCGGTTGAAAAACTGTAATCTAAAAAAATCTTGATTTCGACATCTTATCTTGTGATCAACGTGGAAGCAAACTCCACCCAGTAGCAATCGAAGGCGGATCTTGTGTTTAAAATGGCGGTGATCGTTTCCTGGAATTGTGACGTTATGTTATAAGTTATCGACGCCATTATTGATTAGACGTGTGATCACGTTTAAAAAATTGACATGGAGTGCAAAAAAGGCATTAAAAAGGTTTTTAAGGATCTAAATCTTAGACTTTAGTAATTTATTTCTGGTTTTGAGAAATATATTACTAAAATTTCACTCTTTGATTTATATTGCTTAAAGTCAGTTCAATTTGAAGTCTAGTCGACAAAGAAAAAGCAAAAAGTTCAGTCCAATAAATTCGGATATGTCCTTTAAGATTTGACTAATGAACATTTTCATTATTTCTATCACTTTTGTTTTGCTAATATTTTTGAAAAATCTGAGAAATATTGTGTGTAAATGACGTTGACTGATGCTATGTGCTCAAAAAATTAGGTGAGCATATGCAACGTAGCATTAGGCTCATTTTCATTCATCATGATGTGTCGTATCAAAAGTTTGGCTGACACTAAGAAGACGAAGAGGAAACTTCGGAATGATACCGTGTCTGAAACTATCATGTTCGTCGAAGCCCAAACGTGAAGTAGAAGATATTGTAAAATGAAGGAGGCAAAAAAGACACTACTACAGCTGCTCGAGAGCATGTCTGCGAGCCAGAAGAAAGCCCTATAGCGAGCCAGAATATGTCCGGCGTTTGGCCCTAAGTTACTTGTGCTCTTTGCCTGACAAATGGAGAAAAGAGGTTTTAGATACATCTGTAATAAGATTCAGTTGAATTTAGCCAAAAGTTGAACCTCCTTCCATTCGACAGTCTTCTGAGGGACTTGTGCTGATGTTTTTTAGAGACATGAAATATCCTACAGCTTTGGAAATAATCGAGTAGTGATGGACGAGACTGCAAGAATGAGTCTTGCATTTTGCATTGTTTTTGAAGCAAGAAAATGCAATTCTCTATTGCAAGACAAGAACAAGAACCATGCATTTCTTGTCTTGCGCTCATCACTATAAATCGAGGGCTTCAGTGGCCATGTTTCATTGACAGTAGGGTGTCTTGAATCGAGTAAAGACTCGCATGATCGCTAAACAGAGGTGTGTCTACTAGCACTTTTGAAATTCCTGTAAAAGCAAGAGCCGACCTACGACACCTTCTTGTATAGTCTTCGTAAATCCATAGTAACCCTAATCTACATTACCAAATGAAATTTTCCTATTTTATAAAATTTACACTTTATCAATAAAATCTGCATTATCTTGCTCTTGAAATGAAGTCGGTTTTGATGACGACAGTATCGTCCTTCTTTGTGTATGACAGAAGCTTAAAAAAAACATTTGTTCATTCATCACCTTGAAAATTTTTTGGCCTGTCTGAACCGCCGAAATTTGGAGATCATTCATTCCTAACGTTGTTAATCCCTTCCGACTTAACATTCATAAGAATGCCGCGCCTTGTAAATATTGATTCTAGACTCATAAATTCTTTTCCGCTATTGCTACTCTTTTCTACCAATCCTGTCGTTAAATCTCGAGAAAATTTATCACCCCTAAAAAAATATTATTTCATTTTTCTGCTAATTTTTTCATTTAGAATCCGAAAACAGATAAAACCCTCATCAAACGAAAGATTATTTTAAGATTAACTGATGCAACACCGAAAAAATCTTTTAAAAATAATTTAAATCCGATAAAAATGCGCACGAGCGATTAGCCTGTATGAAAGTCTTATCACAAAAAGGGATATTTTTGATTACTATATTTCCCGCCAAATATCAAAGAAAAAGACTTACCTGATTTGTATTTATCACAATAAATAATAATTAAAATATACATAAGACGCATCATTTTCAAAAGTAAAAAATTTAACCAAATTGGATCATCACGCCTTACGAGCATTACAAAGTACACTGACAGAAAAAATCAATATTTCTTTAAAAAAAGTAAAAAAAAAAAGAGAAGAAAAACTAGGCTTATATTGTTTAATTGTATCATAGATCATGGAGATTTTGAAGGTACATCATCATTACACTTTTATTCATTCTCCAACTTGCAACAAATTCTTGTTCACAGGGGCGTAGTAACCATCCCCAAGGCTTCCGGGGTCACAGGGGAGGAAGGGATTTTCATATTTTCAGTAGGACAGTAATTCTGCATTAGATGAAAAGCTGTGAAAAATTGAGGCAAAGGCTTTTAGTAAACATTCTGCGGGGAGGCCTCTCCTAACATTGCTACGCCACTGCTAGCTCCTTACAATTTAAGCATTAGATCTGACTAAATTTTTTTTATTTTTTTTTCAGTTACTTAAGATGTTGTAGACAAAATATGTGGAGATGAAAGACTAGAGCGCATATGATGTCAGGATATATCAATTTGGCCAAACGCGAAGGAGTCTAGCTGGTAAGTCTATAAATATTTTACTTTATGCACTGAAGAGTTGAATTAGATTTTTGATTCTTTAAAGTTTGGTCTGCAAGAAAAATGAGATTATGGATTGCTTGATAAAGAACTTGGTTGAAGTGGTGGAAGGTTAGAGTAGTTCATAATAAATTGTTGCAGTGTTTCTGATTTTCCGCTTTATCTTAGCTTGGCCAAAGCCTTAAGCCAAGTCATAGTTACAAGAAACGATAACTGTAGTAGCTGATAAATTGGAGACAGGTCAGGTGCCTCTCTTGACTAAATAGTGGCATTGCTGGACCGAGATAGAAGCATGAGTAACTCAGGAGATCGCTGGTCGAGAATAATTTCACTATTTACAGGCTAAACATAGAAATTGCATCTGTTCCTAGCTTAGAAGACTGTACAGGCCGCTAATTCACGGTCAGTCTCGAGCCCGGTTCCAATGTCAAGTCTGATTTCAAGCTGGCCCAAAACCTGTTGCTGATAAAAATATTTTTAAGTAATTTTACTGTTGGACTTAAACCGAGACGCGACCCAAACAAAACTCTACCTTACTGTATAGATACAGGTTATTGTTACAAAGAAACGCAATGGGGTATCAATCTCCAAGTCAGTGGCAGTTGGGCTTAAATGGTTTTGAGACAGGCCCTTGTGAATCTTTGAACTTGGCGAAGAACTATGCTTCGTAGACTAGTCAAGCGCTCTTGCTGATACTTCCAGGCTTGCAGATTGAAGAAGACTCTTTGAGGGAGTGACTTTGGTACAAGTTAACTGTTTGTCTAGGGGGTAACCGGTGAGGCATGTTTTGTCTTGCTCAAGGAATGGCGACCTTGCCCTGTGGTGAGCTCCCTTCTCAGGGTTATGAGTTAGTAAAGGGAAGCAGCTTCGCTAATACTGACCTAGGGCTGAAGATGGTAGTAATCGGCAAGGCCTAGGCTCAGATACCGGGAGGCAGAGTTGGATCAATGGTATGGCTCCCGTACTGCGATGTTGAAGATCAGGGAAAGTCACCACATTATTTGATATTCCTAGTAAAATCATCAATTGTTGGCCATGATGATTCGCCAATCTCCGACGAGGAGCGGGCATTTAAAGAAGAAGAATTGTTTTTCAGACTGTAAAAACCCTAAATCGATTAGTCTGAAGTCCAGTTGATTCTCTGGGAGCTGAGAAATGTGTGTTATTTTAGCCTAAAGCCGCTCTTTCCAGGGCTGAGGAAACACGGTAAGCAAGGAGCACGTCATAGGGGGCGCCAACAGCAAGGGGCGCTGCACAACTAGCTGGAAACCTTTCTTTTGCTTCAAGTCTGAAATTTTGGGGGGAAGGGGCGCACCAGAGCTTGCCCCAGTCCTGGCTTTTTCCTACGAATTACCCTTCTATTCTTTTCAAAATAAATATCCCAGCGTCGGAGCAAAACTGTTTTTTCATTTAGATAGCTTGAGCAATATTAGGCTATGAAAAGTAGCAGCTCCTGTGATTGTGACCCAGAGTAGTTTTTTAAATCGCCATTGTGTTGTGAGTAGGTGAACTTTGCAGAAAGATATTAAAACATCAACTACATCAACCTCTGACTCAATTATTTAGAGAAGGCCTACAAATCAGACCCTTAGTTCGTTGACCTATTTCTCTTTAAACTCTTTCCTTGCTCTCGCAAACATTTTTACAATTAACCTCCGCCATTTTCCAAATCTTCTTACGACTTCAAAATTTTATCAACATCCTCTTAAATCTGATAAAATTGATAACGGTCATTATTTACATTTGATAATAATTTAACGTTAATTACGAAGATCAAGTACCTATTCATCTAAAGTAGCACATTGAAAAAAAAAAATATAATAAAAAGAATTCTCATTGTTTGTTAAAAAAAAAAAACTCTCAGCCCTGAGAGCAAGCGTTATTATGATAGGGTTAAAAAGTATACAACATAGATAAATCAATCACTATTTTAATAATATCATGAGAGGTGAATCAGATGTAAATTTGAACTTTGGATCCCTCCATCCTTGTATATATTACAACACACCTAATATAACACTTTACTTAAAGATAATTTCATAGCAACCAAACTGATAACTCATCCCTAAAGCTTTAATTTTGTATTTCAAAATTCTTTTTTCGCCTTTTCTCACGAGGTAATCCTTCTAAAAAAAATGTTGTTTTTTTTCGTATTGATTCATCAAAAGGGAATTAAACAAGCTTTTCTCTTTTTATTATCTTCGATTTTAAACTTGAAAAAACACTTACAGGAAGACACAATATATTTTTAATCCATCCTTATACTTTCAATGGCGTAGCCGGACGTTGGAAAGGATTTTCACCTGTTGCGACGTCGGATTTTTTTGGCGTTTCGTTTCCGGTTTGGCCCGAACTTTTTTTTAAATTTTGGAGTTTTCTTTTTCATTTTGGTCTTCCCGACGCGTTGAGTTATACTAAACGATTAGATTACAACTCTCATTTTTTTATATTTTTTATCTATATGCATTTAATGGTCTGCTCTAAAAAGACAATCATTTTCCAAACATTTGATAGGGCCGATATCTTAGCGCCGATAAGTTAAGATTAAAACCCCCATTGCAGTAGATAACAATATCAGGATTGTAAGATGAGTTCCATTAACATGGAATTACTATTTAATTTAGAGGATTTACATTTGTCAACTTAAAATTTGAGGAATGAGAATCTTTCCTCCCTTAGCCGGTGAGAATTCCTTATCGCTGAAAGAAGTGATAAGTTTGGCTAAAATCAAGGTCTGCGCTTGAGTTATGTAATTTTTTCTCAAGGATTCGATTTTTTTTTTTGGAAACGAATTCTGGTTTCCTTGTTAAATATTTTGGGCCAGAAGGGTGAAAGGAAGATGGATTTGAATGTGGAGTGATTACGAGGGGCGAATAAGCTCTTGTCGTTGATAGCTGGAAATAATCTATCCATGTTTTATTGGGAATCGAAGGATGAAAACGGGTTATAGATCTCCAAACGTGTAATACAAACATGTGCCTAGTGATAAGAGTTATCGCCCAATAAGTGACGATGTTTGGATAAGATATAAAGCTAATATCGTTTATATATAAATATCCACGTTTGTAGACTTGGCGGCGGTTTTTCCAGAATCGAAATAGTTTTTTTTTTGTTTGCCCAAGTTTTTTTTTATGCAGCTAAATCTTGAAATAAAAACAGATGGTAGCAAAGGGGGATTGGAATTAAGGGTTGATGAATATTGAACCGAAAATCTGAGATTAGATTCATTTATTGTTTATTGAATTTAATGGAAGATAATCTATTGGAAGAATGGATTTTTTTTTTTGCGAAGATGAGTTTATAATTGGCGCGAGTCGTTGGAGTTCTAAAAAAAAGTTGGTAAAGAGACTTGAGATTGATATAAATGTCTGCAGGCAAGACAGGTATTTTCGCATTAATAAAATGCAGTTAATGATTTACAATTTATCTACTGGCGCGAGAAACCTGAAAAACTGAAGATCTCCTTGAAACTTGAGATGGGAAAGCTATTGACTGGGAAACTATACTAACAGGGAAGCTTGGATTCCAAGTTGGTAATTGTTTCATGTCATGGCGACGATGTCGAGCGGGTGCGCTCCGGTAAATATCTCGGATGCTGGCTAAATGATGCTTGGGACTACTGCCAGGAAATTAAAGCTCGTATAGAGCAAGCCCGAGGAGTTTTCGTAAAAATGAAAAGCCTGTTATGCCATCGAGATCTTACCCTTAATTTGAGAATTCGGATCGTAAATAAGGGACACCTTACTGTAGAATCATTACACCAAGCCAGCCAGTAAATGGATTATGCAGAATTATAAAGCAGCAGAGTGATGGTGGTCGCGGCTGCTGCAGTGGATTGGCTGGAAGGACATTGCTAATGAAATCCTTAAACTATTATTTCTGTTTACCAAGAACCCGGTTTGTTGCTGATCCGATCTCAATAACTGTCGGTGATATTAAAATCCGTTCCTCAAATGCCACAGTAAGTTCCGGTTGCAAATACTCACCGTCCAGTCTCTCACCACGAGTATGATTCTACAATGGGTGAGTAATTTCCTCAAGGACCGCATTAAAAAAATTAAAATACCCCAAACAAAGATACATTATATTACAAGAAGATTTTCCATAGTGCTACAAACAAAACCTGCAAAAGCCAAACGGCTTTGATCCTGGCAGAACCGGCCTTGCCAGCTTCTTCAGTAGAGTTTTTTGATTGTAAACCAGCAACCGTGCTGCTGCAAATTTTTTCAATTAACATGAGTTTTTGATCAAAAGCGGTGCAGTTGCAAGTTTTTTCAGTAACTTCTTGTCTTAACTCGGCAGCTACGCTGTCGGAAGTATCTTCAATAAGCGCTGAGTTTGAAGTGCTTGTAGCAGTTTTGGTGTTACAAGTTTTTACAGCAAAATTTGGTTTAAAACCTCTTTGTTCAAGAATATTGGAAACGCTTCCTAAAATTTCAGGCGAAGGCAATCGATCTTCTCTGATCAGTATAACGCTGAAAATAGATTCCGGTATTTGTCTCGTGCAAATTGTTAAAACCATACGGTAATAATCAACTTTCAAAACTTGAATATTTCCTCCAAAACTATAATTATAAGATTGATTTTGGAAAGTCCCTGTAAAATTTTTTTTTAGCACTCTACATTTTTTTTAATTTTTGAAATTTTTTGTTTAATAGCTTACCCATGCGTAAGGGGTATACTGCCCAATGTCCAGGATAGAGTTTCGGATCGCTTATTTTCGCATTGTAATAAAGAGGCGATTGATTTATATCCCAAAACATTTTTAAATCACCATTCCTTTCTGAAGTTATTTCAAGTTTGGGGCAATGCAATAGCCTTGTAATACCCTGCACTATTGTTTTATCATGATAGATGATTTCGATCATTTTCCATTGACCAAGAACCTAAAATTTTAAAAGTCATTAGAAGGAAATAAAAGGCCTGCAAAAGCTTTTTTGAATGCGCAACTTGAGATTTAGACTGGTTCGATTGCTGAAGAGTTTTTTTACGTTGGCTTTTCTTTTTTAAAGAAATCATCTCAATCAGCTCAAGTTTGGGTACGAGCAGGGTGCTATGAGGATGGTTAGGTGTGACAGCAATAAATCTGAAACACTGTTTAACTTGCAGAATAGCTCATTTCACGACTAAATGTCTTGGCTTCGGCCTATCTTAAATTTTGTGATGTACTTACCATATTGATGTCTGAAAAATTTTGTGGATGAAAATAATCGCACTTTAGTTCTGTGTCTTCTGAGAAAACTGATTGATATTGAATCATTACTATAAAAACTCCGAATTGTATGGCGAGCATCTTGATTGCTTAAGGGAGGAAATTCATGTGTAACATGTTACGTAACATGTTGCGTAACATGTTACATTTGGTATATTTCACAGGGAAACATGTTACGTAACATGTTCCGATGTAACATGTTTCGGAACATGTTACGTAACATGTTACCTTGTGAAATATGCCTCGTAACATGTTAAATCATGTTACAAGTTTTGCAAATCATGTTACGGCCCTTCAACACCATGTTACAGCCCTTAAACACCATGTTACAGCCCTTCAACATCATGTTACGGCCCTCCGACATCATGTTACGGCCCTCCAACATCATGTTACGACCCTTTTAGATAATGTTACGCTTGTGAACAAAATGTTACAAGCTTTCTAAAGCATGTTGTGACCATGCCATGCTTTACAGGGCTTGTAACATGCTTTAGAAAGCTTGTAACATTTTGTTCACAAGCGTAACATTATCTAAAAGGGTCGTAACATGATGTTGGAGGGCCGTAACATGATGTCGGAGGGCCGTAACATGATGTTGAAGGGCTGTAACATGGTGTTTAAGGGCTGTAACATGGTGTTGAAGGGCCGTAACATGATTTGCAAAACTTGTAACATGATTTAACATGTTACGAGGCATATTTCACAAGGTAACATGTTACGTAACATGTTCCGAAACATGTTACATCGGAACATGTTACGTAACATGTTTCCCTGTGAAATATACCAAATGTAACATGTTACGCAACATGTTACGTAACATGTTACACATGAATTTCCTCCCTAACTGTTATTTTTAAAAAAACCACGTAAAATAATTCCAGCTTATTTAATCGCTGAGCAATCTTATTACACTATTTGTTTTTTAAAAAATCACAATTATTTAAATGACTTGAAGGAATGACTAACAATTATTAAGTAATTTGTAATGCAAAGTAATCGGAATTAGCTGAGCACGTGCAAATAAATCTTAAAAGTAGCAGTCTAGTGTCAAATGGGTCATCTTTTTTGCAAGGGTGTAAGTTAGAAAATTAATAAAATATTGGAAATGCATTTGGAATACTTCCAACGTTCAAGGTCTGAAAGCTTAAGAAAAATGCATGTGCAAGGTCCGGCAGTCTGGATTTTTTTTAGTCAGATACATTCGTCCGTTTAAAAAAAATTAACCAGCAGGATTTGAGCCATTTGACGCATAGCCAAACAGTAAAACATTATTAATTGAAAAATTATCCATTCTAAAATTCATCAGTCTGAAATAAGTATTAACAGTGGAAAATGAGATCATCTAATTTTTATTTTTTTTTTTTTTAAAATCTCATTAATCCTTTTGGGTTATTACAAAGAAATGATTGCATGATTTCTATTTTATTAATTGGCACAACTAAAATTGCTGCTCAACTTCATAAATTTCTGGAGTTTTTGAAAGATAATGTTCACGTCTTTTCTTTTAAAAAGATTTCTCCTTTCTCCTTAAATTGTTTAATTGCCACTTAGTTCACAAATTTTAGTAACTTTTGAAGAAACCAGAAAATGTTTGGCCATAGTCCCATTGCTGTTGTCCTTTGGCTATTGGCTAAGTAAGTGTATGGTCAGAAGAAAGTAGGTTGCTGCACAAATTCTTAGTGAAGACCGGTGTTTATATGGTTTGTGTCTTAATCTCTGCAGTAGAAATTCCTTTAAGCGAGCCAAGCTAACCGTTTATAATGCTGCTGCACGTCCAACGGTTACTTATGCCTGTGAGACACGGAATGAGGTTCTCGACGAGTAGAAGAGGTAAATTTTCGGCGAATTCTGTTGCGTAGAATTTTAAGATCTGAGTGGCTGGGACTTTGAGGATGTACTTTTTTGACGAGAATGAAATGCCAATCAAGCAGTTTCGGACTGAATTGTATCTCTCCATTTTCGTCTCTGAATTTGGTTACTGTAACTGAAGAGGAATATGACTAATGCACAGTGGGCTACTCTCTCATATTATCTAGTCGCTAGTAGGGATAACATCAAGCACGCCAAAGAAATAATATTCTGAAAATATTTATTTTTAAATCAGAAACTATATTGCAAGTAAAATTTCCATACTGTAACAAACAAAACTTGAAAAAGCAGAACTGATGTAATCCTTGTTGCACAACTGATGCAGGTTCTCTTTATAAATACCGGATCTAAACCTTTTTCTTCAACCAGCCTACGAACGCTTACTATTGACTCCGGTGATGGTGTACTATTTTCTTTTGCCAGCAAAACGCTAAAACGTTGGTTTACAATTTCTTGCCCCGTGCAAAAAGTCAAAACAATGTGATCTTGTATAATTTTTAAAACTTGAATAAGTCCGTTGAAGTTATAGGCCACGTGATCATGCATAGGAACTTGATCTGGGGAAAAAAAGAATTATTATTTTAGGGTCTTATTTTATTTATAAAAGAACTATTTAACTAACTTACTATTGTGGGGGCCAGATGCATTCCAAATCCCGGGATTTTCAAAATTATTTAACCTTGCTTTGTAAAAAAATGAAAAATCCTCCTCGTTCCAGAGAATTTTGAGATCGCCATCACTTTCATTGTATATTTGAACGGTGGGACAGGTTTTTTTGGTAAAAGTAAAATTATGAAATGCTAGACCAGATATTTTTTCATGGTGTACAGTTTCTATGAGTTGCCATTGTCCCAAAACCTAAAATTTGATGTGAATGAAACGTGTTTTTTTTTCAATTCGGATTAGTTACTTACAGTGTTCATGTCGAAAGTTCTTTGCGGTTGAAAATCAAAGCAATAATTTTCATTTTCTATTTCTTCACAAAAAATTAATCGTAAATTAATCACTGCTATGCAAAATCCTAATTGTAAAAGGAGCATCTTAAAAATCCTAGCTATACTTTAATTATTTACTGCTATCATTAAAGGGCACTTGAAATGAAACATGGTCCCGAATTTGTAAATCGCGTATTAATTATACATTAAGCACAAGGTAATCCTTCTTGAATTAAAATGAAAATCACAAAAGCTAAATAACAATGAAAAAATTATTATTTTAGCTGAACTATTCTCAAGTGATTCCACAAAGAAACAGTGCAATGTCAATCAGATGAATTAGCTTCTGTGCAGGGGTGTCAAATTTTTTGAAGATGTTATGGGCCCATCTTCACAAAACGTGTGTTGATTATTTGGTCTGAGCCTAGATAAAATTTTGAGTTAAATTCTTCATCAAGCTTTAGGATATCGATGATGTTTAGATTTAAATTCGGTTTTTAAGAACAAAATAAAAAATAAGGTGTAGTTAGGCTTCAGGCTGGCTGGTATGGAGGCCCTGCTTCCGTGCCATGATCGTTTATGTATTTATTGCAAATTAATAAAATATTATAATTTTAATTGGAATACTTCCAAGCTTCAAGGTCTGAAAGCTTAAGGAAAATGTACGTGATTTAATAATGAGCAGTTTCCTTTTAAATAATGAGAAAAAACTGAAATTCAATCGTTTTAAAAAGAAGTAGTACTGTACATTCGTGTAGTTTGTCAGCCAGGCTCGGATTGGCTCACCGGGCTTGATGGTCCAAAATTTAATTTAGCAGATGCAATTTTTTGCCCAAAAGATTTGAGTTTTTCTAAATAACGATTAGAAATATATCGGAATCTGTGTATTTTTTCGCAGAAAAATGCATCAATTTTTTAAATTTTCCGTTTTTAAATTATAAATTTTTACCTGCATCATAACAAGACTTGTCACTTATGGACTAGTTAATACTTCACCCCGTCTTCTTAGAGTGTGAGAATTTTTTTTTAAAAATATAAAAACAAATTTATTAAGGTTTTGTAGTCACCTTAGAGCAGCCGCGTCCCTTACGAAAAAAAATTTGCAGAAAATTTATAAAAAAAATCCAAATTCCAATTTGTTAAAAATTTGGACGCTTTTGATACAAATTGGGACGCTTTTGATACAAATTATTCATAAAATATTTGTAAATTTTACAAAATATTTGTACCAAAAGCATCCCAATTTTTTACAAATTGGAATTTATATTTTTTTTATAAATTTTCTGCTGATTTAAAAAACTTTCAATCTGCAATTGATTTGTGTTTACCAATATGTGCCACATAGATAGAAGAAATAATATATTTAGAAGTATATACTTACACCTTCGTCTCCCTTACGATGTTTGAACAGTTTCATATCACCATTTGGGCTTTTGCATTTTCCTGTAGACTTGCCTTTAACCTCTGCCTTTGATGAAGCAGCTGCAGACTTTTCCCCACTAGCCTCCTGTTTTTTTTCAGAATTTTCTTCTTCATGATCTCCGAACATTGATGAATCCAAAATTAAATCATCCTTTTCGTGCAGTTCTTCAAAATTTCCACACGAATCTGCATCCTTCAAATTTTTAACTGATTGAGCATCATCGTCATCAAGTTGAACATTTTTCATTTCTCCAAAACAGGAATCCACAGAACTATTCTTATCCTTAGATGATGACCTCTGTTGGACGATCCCACCATTTACTATTTTTTTGAATTTTTTTTATCAAGAGAAGCAGAAGCATTTCTGCAAAGTTTTTTTAATATTTAAAAATTTTTAAATATTAAAAAAACTTTTTATACGTGTTATTTGGGCCGTAAGGAAAGGGTTAATTTCATGAAGTTGAGTAAGTAGTATGCATTTTTAGTTATAATATTAGATATGGAGAAAAAGCAGTCGGGTTTTTGCACCAGGGCAAAGGAAGATCGCCGCTGACCACAATCTTAACCACGCCCTCTTTTCTGCAGCCGTTTGCCGTGGTTTCCATTGCATGACCCTCATTGTCCATTCCTCTTGGTGTGTCTTGCATATTCATCCCCTTTTCAGCTTTCGGCATGCCCCCCAAACAATCACCTTTTATACAACTCCAAAAAATATATTTTCAGTAAAGAAATTTGTACATAACCATCAAAATAAATTGCAAATACAAAACTGCCTTGATCATGACAGCAGATGAGACCATTTCCGCATGAATTTCTGACTTTTTTTCATCTTGAATTGAAGAGTCCGACTTCTTACACAAATAGCTCACACTATCCAATGTATCTAATCTCTTCATCCGCAGCATTTCATTGACGTATTTCATGAAATCTGCCGATGGTGAAAAATCAGCTTCTCTGGATAGTAAATAACTAAAAATTTCAACTCCCGATTCCTCCTCCGTGCAAAACGTCAGCACCGCATATTCATCGACAAGTTTCAAAACTTGCACGTTACCATTGATGACTCTTGCGGATTTATTTAAAACAGGTTCTAAAAAAATAAAAAATTGTTACGATCTTTCCCACACTTACTGTTTACTGCCGAGTAAATAAATGCCAACTCTTACCATTGGTGTGAGGACCTGATATCATCCACAAACCTGGATCAGTCTTGCTTGATCTTCCATAATAATAAGTACGTGTGCGATTTCCTGAATCATTTAAAATAGTAAGATTACCATCTACGTTTTCTTGTTCCACTGTAAAAACAGAGCACTTTTCTAATTCTTTGAGGAAGTACGGCGGCACATCATCAGGTCTTTCGTGGGTTATAATTTTTAAAACGTTCCATTTGCCTATCACCTGCAAAAAAAATATTATCATAGATCCCTATCATAAAATGGTTTATTTACATCCTGACGGTGATGTACTGCGGCTTGTCTATGTTCCACTCTATAGGTGTCAGTTTTATGGGTCACGACTGGTTTAATTATGTAAACGAAGGTCTGAACGAATGCTAATGGTTTGTTATTATTGTTGTGATGCGAAGGCAAATTAAAATCGAAAGTAAAAATCTGTTCGATTTTTTGGCTATGTTCAGTAATCGTAATAGAATAATTAAAATGTTGGATATCTTTGTGCCAAATACGCAATAGTTTGTTCCTTTTTTAAAAATTTGATTTATATTGCTTCACTTACCTTTTTTATATCCAAATTCCTTTGTGTATAATAATCAGGACAAAAGTATTGATTACCCGCAACGTCCGATAAAGTTGAGTGAAGGTTGATTGCTGTTATAACGAAAAATCCAACGATGAACATCTTGGATTTTTATTCATCCAATAATTTAAACATGAAACTTATTTTCTTAGATGGCACCGAGCCGAGCTAAAATTTTACATAAGTATTATATCACTTACTCGTTACAGGCACTAACACTTCACGATCACTCATTAGAAGAATATCCTCATCTCACCGAATAAAAAACGATTTGAAAGTAGTATTGTAAAATCTTCAATTTAAAATGTAGTTAGTGGAATTATATTGTTGCACAAAATAACTGGGCAAGCCGTATAATGTAAAATGGATTACTGTATTTTTTTCAGGGATATAAAAATTTTTTTTGGGTTCGGATTTGTGTCGTTAAAATTTTAGATTTGGAAAAAAAAACCGGTTTAGGCCAGGAATTCGCGTTTAGCAATAATCTTTATTTAGGTTGGGTTCGAATTCAAGGTCGGATATTGTATTGGCGTTTATTTAAAAATAAATAAGGAAGAGCTCCTGGGTTCTTTGTCCTGGGTTCCAGGTTCAGGCCTATTGCACATCCCTGCGAGTTTTCCGTCATACCGATCTATGTAATTATAACTCATAATGAAAATAGGAAATCTAATTTTGGACGATTGCCAGAGTCCAAAGTCTGGAAGCGCAAAGAAAACGCACGATTTGTCCTTCGGTAAGATTACTATGTACATTATTTTGGAAAGAATCAATATTTAAAAGCAGATTGTTGGGTGGTTGTTTTATGAAGTGGGAAAAATAATGATTGGCGCGTGGGAAGTCGACTCGTCTTCTTTAATGCTTTTTGTCCAGATTTTTACTTTAGAGCTCCTTAGAATGAGGAAGTATTGCGGTCGCCTCACAAATGAAATTTGGCCAAACTGCGTATTTTGCCGAGAAATGACGAGAAATAACCATAAAAATTGTTTTTGGGCTGGTTCGTTCGTTCGTGCACTTTCGTTTTTCGACTGTATTTTCGAAACTGATCGAGCTAGCACAATGAAAATTGGCAGTCGCCTTCCTCAGGCAAGTGGAAAACTGTTATTTTATAATCAAGACCATCCGGCCAAATTTACAGTTTTAACAGGGCCAAAGAAAGCCGAATTTAGACTTTTCGAGAATTTTCTCGAAAACGGCTCTAACGATTTTTTTCATTTTTTGTGTGGAGATCACTGACCCTATTAGAAACAACTTTTCCCTTTAACAGTTTTCCGTGAAAAATCGCCCTCGCCAGAAAAACCGAGAATTTTGAAGTTTTACCTACAGCGTCGATATGGGACTCGACTTCGTCTGAAAAATGGTCGGGGAATTCAGGTTTTCGGTCCATTTTGTGATATGAAGGCAACCCTGCCAAGTTTAGAACTTTGGCAGGGCCAAAAATGAATTTTCAACGAAAACGGTTCTAACGATTTTTCTTATTTTTTGTGAGAAGATACCCGACTTTATAAGGAACAACTTTTTCTTTGGCAATTTTTCGTTAAAATTCTTCCTCCCCGAAAAATCCTGAAAAACCAAGGAAGTTTACGGATAGCGCTTATATGGGATTCGATTTCGACTAATTAATGGTCGGGAATTTTAAATTTTTGGTCCATTTTCTGATTTCAAGCCGATCCCGGTAGAGCGAGAAAGTGAGTAGTCCTCCCCGGACTGCTATTCCCCTAGTTTTAAGTTAACAATGGAATTTTTCACTTAATGAATTTTTCATATGATGCATCTGACCTTGCAAGAAAAACTAGGTTAATCGCATTATATATTGTGCGACAAATTATCTTCTTTCTCGTCATTATTTCCATCATGGAATGGATGTTGTAACAAAACACCTGGACTCTGAATTTAATATAAAGCTTGATGCTTATTATTTATAAATCTTTCTTTCTTTCTTAAAAATCTTTATTGAAAGTGTCCTTTTATTCATTATTTTTCTTTTTATTGGATACGAAAGAGTATAATCTAGAGGAAAATGAGAACAAAAATATATTAATTGAAAGGATGCAATTTTTTCTGGTGGGAGTCAGCAGTGCAGCATGCGACGGCCCCGAACCGCCAACTAAAAATTTTTTTTTCACGTCATTATTTTTCCATAATATTTGGTAAGCAAAATATTATTTCAATTCTACCTTTTTAAGAAAAAACTAAATTCAGTTAAATAATATATTTTATGAATTTTTTTTTCCTAAAGTAATTATTTTTTTTCCTTTTCAATGCTGGCACCTGTGCGCATGCGCAATGGCATGGCGCGGGATTCAAATTTACACAGGTTTCCCCCCTTTTTTCTCGTCGCTGCTGCAGCTTAAAAGAGTTAACAGCTCCAGAGGAGTCAACAGCCAGTTAACGGGCATAAAAGTTAACAGCTCGAGCCCTTAAAACCATAATCGTGTGATTTCACTGTGTCCAGGTTATTTGTAAAATTAAGTAGTACGAAAAGAGGAAGAAATAAATTATTTTCAAAAACAAAATCATGCTTTCTTTATTTAAGTAATTAAAAAAAATTTTTTTTTCTAAGTGCTAAAAAATCTAATTACTTTTGTGGGGGCTTTACAAAACTTTCATAAAACCTATTACTCTTCCCCTAGTCTTCTTCAAAAGTAGACAAAAATTCTTGTCGGAGTATCCTGTAAACGTTTCCCAGGTACAAGCAATCCGAATTCGGCTCTGGAAAAGTCATGTTTAACGACGTTAAGATGTTCTCTTTTAGTTCCTTTACTTCTAGATCACAGTGAAATTACACGATTATGGTTCCAAGGGCTGGAACTGTTAACTCCTCTGGAGCTGTTAACTCTTTTAAGCTGCAGCGGCGACGAGCGTACTAAACGAGACGCGTGCCGTCACCCGCCCACAACGAAGCTCGTCTTCAACCGTTAAAAGAAAAAAGGGGGGAAACCTGTGTAAATTTGAATCCCGCGCCATGCCATTGCGCATGCGCATAGGTGCCAGCATTGAAAAGGAAAAAAAATTTTTTAGTTGGCTGTTCGGGGAAGTCGTAGTAAAACGCATAAAAATATTTTCTTTAGTCGCTTTATTATATACTTTATTATTTATATCTACCTTTAATATTATCTACAGCCTTCTGATTCAAGCCGACGACTTCCTCGTTTTTCTTTTCCACCCCTTGAGATCTACAGGCTTGACCCGTGAATGTGGCCTTTTCGAGTACTGACTCCTTGAAAATTCCGCTCAATGGATTTCTTGCAAAGGAAGTACACTTGTTGGACCTTTTTTTGGCTTTAGATAAACAGTCCGATTTTACATAAAAATTCGGTATTTTTTTTGAAAGTAATACCATCTGATAGCGAAAAAAAGATAATAAATACTGTATAATGAAATGGTCCTCGTATACACATGCCACAAGAAGGCGAGGCGTCTGTTGGAAGTCTTGATGAAATTATAAATGGAAAATTATTTTCAATACTTACTCCCTCTTCAGGTCCAAGCAATTGATCTTCATTATCATCGTCCGATGAAGCCAATTCTGGTATGATGGGTTCTTCGTTTTTATTATTAACACCATTATTGTTTCTGACAACATTGTACAAACATGTTTGCTGGGTGAAAATTGCACGGAAGGAATTAATAACATTTTAGCAAGTCGGCTAAAATGTTGGAAAACATTTTAGGCGACCTGCTAATGTTTTTAGTAATTCCTCCCGTGCAATTTTCACCCTGAGCTTACATGTTTCGCTGTGAATTTGCACCTTTCGGTTAATTAATAGTTATATTTAACAAATCTTTCATAAAAATACAATACAGAATATTGGCAGAAAGTAAAAACGATGAAAGTGCCAGACGTTCTAGTTAATTTTATAAAAAACTGAGGCAGTATCAATTTTATTACATTTCATTACAAAATTATTCTGGGTTGGCAATTCTATTGGTCGATTCCACGGTTACTTGATTAAAATAAAAATTTTATACTAACATATTAAAAAATACCTCAGCCTTGTATACATTAACAATCTTCAAGAACTTAGACTAAAGAAACCAGAACAAAAAGCGACAAAAAAAACCAAAACAAGAAAAAACATATTTTTATTTTAAAAACACGTACCTATGACAATCAAAATAATGAACATGTATAAAACAGTCCCAGTTAAGGAGGAAAAACGTGAAAAAAAATTTGAATTTCCGGCATTTTTTGGGGGGGGAGCCTCGGTCGGCTTGTAATGTGTACCGGTGGTACTTGTTGCTCCTCCAGTATTATTATGTGTACCGGTGGTACTTGTTGCTCCTTCAGTATTATTAACTGGCGTTGTGTTGGTGGTAACATTTTTCTGCTTACTGTCGTCGCCTGCGGCAGAATTATTTTGAGGTTGTCCCGTTGCTTCCAAAAAAATCAAATGCAGATAAATAATAATCATAAAGATTCTTAAAATCATCATTTTAAACACTTTGCTGTTATTTATTTCCTTTTTTTAATAAAGGATATCTTAATTATTATTTGACTTAATAAATATAGAATATCAAGTAACTAAGTTGAAACCTTTCGTTACTTTTTTTATGTCAATTAAATTGACATCACAATGAGCACTTCGCGATCATTAAATATTCAAATCAAAACCAAGAAAACACAAAATTTGAATTCGAAAAATAATCGTAAGCTTCGACTACTACGTAGAATTTCTTCTGAACAAATGCTCGGACGAGAGATGATCTGGGAAAGCGGAAATTATGTCGCGCAGGTTATCAGCAGGGAACTATTAAGTTGGAAAAGATATGAGTATTAAGATTTTTATTAAGAAATATGAGAAATTAAATGAGTAGGTTATTGAAAAAACTGCAAACATAATTTTCAACCAGAGGATTCAAGTTAAAAGAATTTTCTTGCATCGTTTCATTCTCCCAAGTTTTTGTGTGAGCTTTTTTCAAGCGATCACCTATTTTACAAAAAATATTGTATTTACTTGAAGAACCTGTAAGTTACAATAACAATGCTGAGTAAATAATAAGTTAACGTAATTTTATGAGCTGAATTCCGCCGAAAATGATTCTGTTTTACTGACAATATTTCCAACCCTTTACTTCGAAGTAACTCGTGGACTTCTTGGGCGATTTCTGGCGGCGGCGGTATATTATAATCTCTGACCATGGAAACGGTGAAAAGTGGATTCGAACAAAAATGCAATACCATATAACGATCGGTTTTCCTTAAAACCTGTATTACAGCATTGTATACAATATCATTTCCTTCCAATTCTCTATCTGAAATTACAAATTTTTAAAATTTTTTTTCCCTCTAACCCTATTTTTTTTTGTTTTGGTAAAAACTTGCCCTTTTCTGTAATTAATGCCATCCAATATCCAGAATTAATGTCACTTATTCTTCCTCTTATATGATTGGATTTATTTAAATCATCCCAAAGCTCGATTCTAAAATCGTCATGTTGATGTCTTGACCCTCTCGGATCGGTCGCGGTCGCCACGATGGATATTTCGCTAATATCTAACATCAAACGTTGTGTACGAAAATCGGTTTCATTGTGGGTGATGACTTCTGCTACATGCCACTGGCCTTTTATCTAAAATTTTAGAAGAAAAAATGATATTTGGAGAATTTATTTAATTATGAAAACTCCAATTGTTTAAAACTTACTTCATCCATGTTAACATTTCTTTGAGGACGATAATCTCGACATTTTTGCCGTATATCCATTCTGTCTGACAGACATAAATGTAGATTAATCATTATTATTAAAAATTCAAAAATTAGCATTTTATATGTTTTTTAAAATTCTCTTATTGAAAAGCAGCCTATCTTGATTGCTGAAGCAATATTCTTTTAAAGAGATTAATTAAGTCGGTTTGCAGCTATGACTCGATGACCCACTTGTATTTGTAACACTAGCACTGGATTGAAATTTTTAAAGGAAAAAAAACACTAAGCAAAATTTAATTTCAAAAAATATTGTAAAAACTCTGTTTGAAAATTTAGAAATGTTCCTTTAGTTGGACTTACAGCAGAATTAAGCAATGAAGCTGCCTAATGTCATTTTGATGATCTTAGGCCCTACGATCATTACTAATTAACGCAAATTATAAAATTAAATATTTTAAGTAATCATTGGGAAGATGCCAAGATTTATAATTTGAAAACGCACGAGAAAAGTATATTTGAATTTTTTGAATGGGAAGTTCGACAGTAGAATTATTTTGGTGGGGGAAATAGTAAAAGTTGGTGAGGTTGGAAACCTTGACCTTCGACGAGCCCACTACTTAGTTAGGTAGCTAGTGGAGGGCAGCAGTAGCCACTAGGGGCTGTCCAGAGCGATTTCTGGTAACAGCTCATTTGCTGATTTCTGCTGGCGCTAGAGAGTTGTTGCGAACCGGCTGCGGGACTGCGATGCGGGGATGGTGGGCTCCATGCATTATTGCACCGGGCCCAGGGTGGAGCTAGACAGGGAGCCTTAGGGAGGGCTCAACCTCACTTGGCTAGGGTTGCTTGGGACTAACAACCCTAACATCCTGAAGTTTTAATGTGTTCAGGTACATCAAAGAAGAAATGCTGGACGGATGTAGCTCGCGCCCCCGTCTTGGACGATAAGGCAGGTTCTTGATGGACGTTTCTACAAGTCCAAGCCCTCGGAGTAGACCGCAGCTTCGTTAGGAGGACAACGGATTGAAGGATGTGGGTCGATTAGGAGTCCCCGACTGGCGGGCCACCTGCAAAGTCGATCCGTCTGGAAGGAAATCTGTGATGCGGCGATTAGAGTTTCATGTAGAGAGACTGAGAGAGTGGCCAGACGAACCGGGAATTGTAATTGGTCGATGTATCGCCTATGTTTAGGTAATGGCCAGCTGTATTGATGACTGTCGGGAATCCCTCCATGTGATGTTCGAATATTCGTGAATATTTTTATAAAACAAAAGAAAGTCATTTTTTGTAATGGCGTTGAATAAACAACATTAAATGTGAGAACAAATGGCATCCCTTGTAAATTTAAGGAAATTACGATTAATAAGGAAATAATAAGATAACTAATCGAATTAAGGATATACTGTATACACAAAAAAGGAATTGATACTATGTGGATTATAATGTGGATTATTGGAAATTAATGTGGATCATATAAGAAATATTGTGGATGATTTCGAGGGTTAATGTTATTATGGATTTGTTACGCGATATAATGAGGAAATTTGGAATGGACAGGCTAAGTTGCTGCCAAAAGGATTACGGACTAAGGTGCTGGGTAAGGTGCCAAAAGGATTTCAGGCTAAGTTGCTGCCAAGAGGATTACAGGCTAAGTTGCTGCCGACGAGATTGGATAATGACGTTGCTTATGGATAATATGGATGAAGTATTTAAGGTATTTTGCTTTGGGAAATTATGTGAGGAAATAATAATGGGAATATTGAGGTATAGTGGAAAATTAAAGACGGAAAAACAATGGGTAAGAAATCAGTGGCTAAGGAAATTTGGGAAAACTCAGAAGAAAGGAAAAATGAACGGTGAAGATGTATATATTGTATGTATATGGTATTGTGTGTATATTGTATTTGTGATATTTAGTATCGTTATTATTGTAAAACCCCAGACCAAAACCGAAGTTTTTTTTGAGGTCGGAGGATGTCGGGAATCCCTCCATGTGATGTTCGAATATTCGTGAATATTTTTATAAAACAAAAGAAAGTCATTTTTTGTAATGGCGTTGAATAAACAACATTAAATGTGAGAACAATGACAATGACGTCAACCATAAGCTAAACATTATTGATCATATGACGTCACTTTTCATCTGGCCACTCTGAAGCTTCTTCTTTGGGTGCCCTGCTAGCACACGAGCTTAGGCGATCGACCCGACGAGCTCCTTAAATCTTTCATAACCGGCGGCCATGCTGAATAGCTCCTCTACGGTTAATCCGTTCCAATTCCGGATATTCCGCAACCAGGAGAGATTCTTATGACCAATTCTTCTTTTACCCTCGACCTTGCCCTGCATGATGGTCTGCAGGAGCCAGTACTTGGGTCCCCGCAACATATGCCCAAGGTACTCCAACTTCCTGCGGTTTATGGTCGCAAGCAGTTCACGATCTTTCTCAAGCTTCAGGCTCTGTAAAGCCATGGATGGGTAGATAGAAAATAGTAAAATATTACTATCATAATAAACAGTGTGATGTCATATCGATTGCCGTTGCTTATACAGTACATCATCTGATTATTTAAAAAGGAAACGGCTCATTTGTGAAACTTATTGTACATTTATTCCATGAATTACTACGAGATAATTTATTGCGCGTACACTCTTGGATACATAATTAAGCACGGAGATGATAAATATATGTGGAAGTTGGAGTAAAAACTTAACAATTATATTTGCTTTGTCGACCATAGGGAGATGAAGGAGAGTTTACGACATATTTTGATTTCATTTTTATATTGATTAATGATTGACAATAATAAATTGACACGGTTAGCCATTAAATAACAGAAGAAAGTAGACAGGAAAATTTTTGACCGTCAACGTCAGTCCAATCTCGAAAAATCAGCTTGGAAACTAGAGCTGATCGACCTCTCTTCGATCTTGGACCAATCTCAATTTAGTAAATAAAAAATTTTACCAACAAAAGTAAGATTATATAATAAATAAAGAACTTGGAAAGCACCGATTAGTAAATATCACAGACATTTATGCACCAGATACAAATCTGTCACAATAATCACAGATCAACTTTAGACCCAGTTTTTTCCAATATGCCTTGCACCTATAGTTATCGGAAACAAGGAACGATTACAGCCATAATCAATACCAATAAGATGTGCTACCATGTACGTCTTGCTATCTCAGGATGGCTTTGAGAGACTGGAAAGACAGCCAGAATGCTTTGGCATGGGACAGAGAACCCGGCCTTCGACACTCCAAGCAGTTGATTGGTGGATACTCTAGGACCAGAGCCAAACTACTTCTGTCTCTTTCCAAGAAAGAGCTGAAAAGGCTCACTGGTCTTTTTACAGGCCACTGCGACCTTCGGGCCCACTTCTACAAAATGAGGAAGGTTGAAGGTGATATTTGCTGGCTCTGTATAGGAGCTAGAGAAACGGCGGAGCATATCCTCTGTTTCTACGAAGCTGCCTCTGCATGTCGGCTCAGAATCCTTGGGGAAGCCTTACCCTCTCTTACTTCAGGTGATTGGACTGTGATTGGACTTCTTTAATGAACTCCGACTTAAGTAGTATTAAATAGTAAGGGCATGGCACAATAGACCACTAGATGGTCGCAGTGTCCAGGCGGGCATCATGGTCCCTACCCTCTTTTAACAAAAAAAAATGTACATCTTGATTTTGAATCCTTTCTCGCATCGCAATTGTCTGGACTAAAAAAAAGAAATAACTTTTTTGAAAATATATATCTGCTTACAATAATTTGTGAACAGATAACTGCACAATAATTTATTGGCAACTTAATTTGTAAAGGTGCAATTTTTGTTAGTAAAAAGCAAATATCAAAATAAAGCAGATAAAGTTCAGAATTAAAAGGGGTTGAAACTTGATCATAGCAGCATCATATGCATATTCCGACTTGGGATATGTATAATAAGGCGTGGGCGTGGGCATAAAATCTGAATCCGCCTCAGTATTCGCATCCGTGGGCGTAAGATCTGAATCCGCAGGTGTGCGCTCAAGATCTGAACCGGGCTCCGTAGACTCTGCTGATTCCTCTAATGGGCGAGTCAGGTAATATTCCCAAGAAGTGCGCGCGAATTTCGAATCCCTATCAATCCAGTGTTTGAGAAGGACATTGTGCGGGTTTCTTATTGAAACGAACGTCTTAACGACTCCTATGTTTAATCCTCTTTTTTTTAAGAAATTGTGAACATCTCTGATGAGTTTTGGTTGTGGTTTGTAATTCTCATTAGCTAACAAGTAGCTCGAAAATACGCTGTCACCCTCACAGAAGGTGAAAACTTTTAAAAGATTAGTGCTTGGAATGTCGATAACGTCTATAATGACAGTATTAACCTTGACATTGTTCTTCTTTTCTAAAAATATGGAATCAAAAATTAGGTTTATTTCTTCTCGAATACAAAATATCAAATATCAATCTTAATATCTTAATTTTCTTTTGTCAACTTACCTTCTTCAGAAGGTAACATTTTCAGAATACCACTACTAGCATCCCTTATTATTTTTCTTTTGATGTCTGGTTCTATATGATTGTTATCCCGTTGAATGAAATAGAAACTGCCATTTTCATCCGCTTTTTGTATTTCTAAGATCGGTCGTGTTAAAATTATTATTTGTCCACCAAAATCAGATTTTTGTATATTATGAAAAATCATTTCTGCGATTCGCCATTTGCCCAGTATCTAGAATAAAAAAAGAGGTATCAGAGACAATTGTGCCTATACTTGAATGTCTAGCTTGGATTTTTAAATTATCAAGCTCTGTTTCCTTTACGGTTAATATAAAATGTTTAACTTACCTTATTTAAATCGACGTCATCTGGAGAGCGATATTTGGTGCAGGAATCGTCAGTCGAATCTGAGAAAATTAAATGTAGATTGGTCACTATCATTAAAAACGTTAAAATTAACATTTTATATTTTTATTTTAAGCTAAATTTTTAATAACTCAAAAATTTTTAGACGTTTCAATTTGTCGTTCGAGTTATTTAAATCATTTGTAACTTTTGTTCAAATAATATAGAGTAAGCAAAAATAAACTTGGCTCATGCATCCGCGCATGTTAACTGTAAAAATTATAAAATACTGTAGAATTTCAAACTGAACGAAAAAACTACGGTCGAGTAATTTATTTTTTCATGATGCAGAATTAATTTTTTTAATTGAGCGAGATAAACAAGAGAATACTGCGAATACTATAGCGTAATGTCTTATTGATTAAAGTCCTTTTTGCTTAAATTTTTAAAAGGGGAAAACTGCTATCTTGTATTTGTTTTCTATCTTTATTTTGCTAAAAATCATTTAGCGAGCAAAGATGTACCTGAATAATCGTTTCCAATATTTCTCATTCTCTCATAAATTCCTGATGATTTCATGAGAATAACAAAGACGAGGCTTGATTGTATCATTGTTAAAATATAACAAAAAATAGCAGTGTGATGTCATATTGATTGCTTTGGCTTAATCGTTCATCATCTAATTACTATGTTTCTGTAATTTTGATTTCCCAAAAAATTAACGCTGATACAATTAGCTAAGGTATCAAAATTTGGCTTATCTCGAAGATTTTGATCAAAAAATACCAAAGGAAAGAAACTATATCCAATCCCTTCTTTCGAAGCAAGTTTTTTTTTTAAAAAAAGGAAAGTATTTGAGGAAAAATGGGAAACAGGAATCCAAAACAGATCTAAAACAGAGTTTTTAGAAATAAAAGGCTCGTTTGCAGTCATTCTCATTACTATTTATGTAATAGTGACTGCAAAATTTTAGTTGACAGAAAATGCACGCTAAAGTCGAAACTGAACGCTAAAACAAAAAATTGATGTCAAAGCAGAAAATGGACGCTGAAGCAGAAAATGGACGCTAAAGTAGAAAATGGGCGCTGAAGTAAAAAATGGACGCTGAAGCGGAAAATGGACGCTGAAGCAGGAAATGGACGCTAAAGCGGAAAATGGACGCTAAAGCCGAAAATTGATGTTAAAGTAGAAAATGGACGCTGAAGCAGGAAATGGACGCTAAAGTAGAAAATGGACGCTGAAGCGGAAAATGGATGCTAAAGTAGAAAATGGACGCTGAAGCAGAAAATGGACACTGAAGCAGAAAATGGACGCTGAAGCAGGAAATGGACGCTAAAGCGGAAAACGGATGCTAAAGTAGAAATAGGACGCTGAAGCAGAAAATGGGCGCTGAAGCAAAAAATGGACGCTGAAGCAGAAAATGGACGCTAAAGTAGAAATAGGACGCTGAAGCAGAAAATGGGCGCTGAAGCAAAAAATGGACGCTGAAGCAGAAAATGGACGCTGAAGCAGAAAATGGACGCTGAAGCAGAAAATGGACACTAAAGTTAAAAGTGGGCGCTCAAGCAGAAAATTGACGTTCAGTTGAAAGTGGATGCTAAAGCAAAAAATTGACTGGAGAAGTGTATTCTCAAGTGAAATGTAAGCAAAAGGTTGTTTCCCAGTTTAAAAATTGAAATTCGGGTTAATTTGATAAAAAAGTAAGCACCACTACAAAAACATCTCGAAAAATTTTTTAATTTATAAATAAGTAGATACAGAAAAAAATCAAACGAAGCTTACAAAAAGATATTTTACATTTTAATTCGGGAAAAATTATTTAACAGAGATCGTCTTAAGTGTCCACATGATTTAAGTTTAAATTCCTGAGTGGAAGTAAACCCTTAAAAAAATCATATTACGAGAAAAACCTCCACAACGTAACAATAAAAATTTGCAAAAGCAATACCGATGTGATTTTAGCAGCCCCGCTGCAAGTTCTTTTAATAAACATCGGATCTAAACCTCTCCTTTCGAGCATCCTATGAACGCTTACTACAGTTGCAGATGACGGTGTGTGATCTTCTCTGGCTAACACGACGCTGAAGACTTGAGTTTCCGGATGTTGCCTCGTGCAAAATGTTAAGACTATGTGGTCGTGGACAGCTTTCATTACTTGAATGACTCCATTAAATGCGATGTAGTAATGCCTATCCATAAAGGTATCTATAAAAAATGTTTAGAGTATTAGAAATAGTATTTTTTAAAACTTTTTTTAGTTGTTTAAAAACTTACCATTGTGGGGGCCGGATGCGGTCCAAAATCCGGGGCTGGTAGGATCGTTTATTCTTGCTTTGTAATAAAGAGATAATTGACTTTCGTTCCATACAATCCTAACATCGCTTTGAGTTTCATGCCCTATGTGAACTGTTGGACATTGTCTGATGTGAACAAAATTATGCAAACCTTGACCATCAATTTTTTGATGATGAATAATTTCAATAATTTGCCATAATCCCCATATCTAGAATTGGAAGAAAAAAAACATGTTAAGAAAGTCTTTGTAGCGATTATATATTTTTATGAGCTGACTAATTCATGCAGTGAATCGCAATTAATCTATATATCACTCATAGGGCGTAGGTCATGATTATGATTAAAAGAATAATAAATTAAAAGAAAAAATTGACGGGTAAATAGGCAAAAAATTTATGATTCGTTAGGTTTGGCCCCAACAAAGGCTAACGCCTGGAATCAAGTTTATTCGAGCCTTTTGCCTGAAAGTAAATTAAGTTCTACACAAAATTTCTTTAAAAAAGAAAAGTTTGCTGACTATTAAGCAGGAGGTCTGGGATCGTTCTTATACTACAGCTCTACAGTAATTCTATTAGAGTCATGCTTTAAAGGATTTAAGCATGGCTAGGCCTATATTTTAGTAAGAATAAGAAAATATTTTAAAATTTGAAAATACAGCCTAAATTGGTCAGAACGCAATTTCCTTTTGTTTATCTTTATACATGTAAGATCATGTACGTGATTGCTGGTATGAAACTAAGCGAGGCTTAAGATATTGATATAATCCAATTGCCTTTATTTATTGTCGCCAATTCTCGTTAAAGCCTTAATTGACAAGGTCGACGATCTATTTTAATTTTTTCTAACCTAATTCTTTTTTCTAAATAGAATCAATACTTTATTCAGTGACCAGATGGCAAAGGGAAATGAATCCTGGAATGAAGGCTGCAGAGTTTTTTTTAAACTAAGATAAATATGTAGCATTCATTGCTCTCAGGATAATTTAACTTCTTCTTAATCAGTCCTTGTCTACCTATTCGAGATAAAGAAGAAACCGTCTATGAAGCTCGGCCATGGCATCTTTCCTTCACTTTTTAAGTTATTTCAAGAAATCAAGAGAATCTTTTCCTGTTTTTAAGTAAAAAATATCATCTGATCTTATTATCGCCAAATATTCAAGTATAACCTATTTTTAACAATTCAGGGAGTAGGGCCTTCCCTTTTTAGTAAATAGAGTACTTTCCATCATTTTATCAGTCATGATCTTAAAATTTCTATTTTAAAACATTATCTTGAAATAACTAGTTAAAAGTTGCTTCGTGTGGGAATTAAAAGAATTTTTTGAGTATTTTCCTTTAAAATTCTAAGGACTTTATTAAGATTTCTTGTAATAAATGCCTGGAAAAGTTCTTTTTCCCAAAAAAGAATTAAATTAGGATCTAACTTTATATTCTTTTCTTAAGCTTATATCGCTACTGCTACACCTGGGCGACACCCAATAATAATAAAAAAAATTGTTCAAAGGGTTAAAAAATAGAATAAATAAATAAATTATGTATCTTAAACTTGAAGCATCCAAATATGGCGCCCTTAAATACTACAAAGTTTCATTCTGTTTTTCTAAACTCCATGGGTTTACCGGCAAGAGCAAAATGCCAGTGATAATGACCTATCCTAATCATTGGGTTTTGGTCATTGACACTACATACAGTTGTATTTTTTTTCAGGGGCAGTAAAATGTACCTGAGGCATTTATTTAGAATAATAGCGACGAACCCTTTTTTTCCTTATTTCAGATATTTACTCTTAAACAAAACACAAAAGCCTCTTCTATTTTCTTTTCCAGTTCTCTCTGCTCTTTAGAACCATATCCTCAAGCAACTTTTTTTTTGTGGTTTTCCGTTAATGCCAGTTAATGGTCCTACTTTTCATAATCTTCATTCGTTATTGCATGATCCTTATTGTCCATTCCTCTTAATCCTGATTTGATGTACCATTTGCAGTATTTTTCAAAAAATTATGGCTTTTGTCTCTTTTCTGGTGACTTCTGGTCTTTGCCATCATTTCGAGAAAGGACTGCCGAAATTTTTTACAACCTACCTGATTTAGTTCTATTGTCTTTTGAGGATGATAATCAGGACAATACAATTGACTATCAAACGAATCCGACAAAGTCCCACGTGAATTAATCACAATCATAAAAATTCCTAATATTAACATTTTTGAATATTTTTATTAATTTTTTGTCGATGTCCAAGAAATTTTTATTTTAATAATTCGTTGTCTTCTAATGCCCAAACATGATATCCAATTCGCAAAACAATTGTCCACTCACTCACTCACTGCAACATGATTATTCAATTCGATCAACCCTTTTTAAATTAATTGATTAATCCTTCCTCATCTGGTTAAAGACTTTAAAAAAATTGCCAAGTTTCAGGCCTGATTGTGGTCATAGTAATCTGATTTTAAACCTAGACTTTCCCGCTTGTTTTATTTCAGGTTTTTCACAAAAATCCAAAACTGCAATTATGTGTTGGTCACACAATAATCGGTGGCACAAATCAATGAAAGGTCACCAGATGTCGAAGAATTAATAATTTGTCGCTTTGAAGAGTACATAAGAACTTATTGTCACGGTCAATAATTTAACATACTACACCCGCACCATTCGACGTTTACCGAGCTAAAATACTGTAGTATAGCCTAGTTTGAATTAGCAGCAATCATCTTGATGATTTAATCCTATGGAATCCTTGTAATTGCGCTGAGCACCCTCTGATCTTTTTGTTTCACTACTTAGTTCATTTTAAAATATTCAGTTACTTTCTTTTATACTTTTTCTTATCGACAGATGGGGTTTTTTTTTAAACTCTCGGTAGCTTGCTGATAGTTGAGGGTCATCGATTAAAGCCTTGCAAATTTTTTGTTGTTCATTTCAGAGTATATTATTTTAATAAAAAATAAATTGATGATAATTTTTTTATTTTTCTTATTTTTTAAGATATGATGGTTTCATTTTACAACTGCGCAGGATGCCGACTACGTCTGACGCCATGAAATCGTGTAAACCTCAAGTCTTAAGTGTCCTACTTTTTCATACAATATGCCAGGATCTGGACTGTGACCATAGAACCAAGTAAGTATCACGAAGGTTGAGAACAGGTGTCGAAAATCGATAGGAAGAGGGCATCGATAACGTCAAACTTTTGATTCGGGCTTATCAAACTTTTTACTCATCAAAAGCCTCTAGAGGGAGAAATGGATGTGTAAAAACAGATGGCCAGACAATAGGCAACTAAAAAGTGATAAGGTTTGATGATTGCCAATTACTTTTGCTGAGACGCTTAAGAAGAAAAACACTTCACACAAACACACACACACACACAGCACGAAGCCCTATTGCCGCAGCACAAACACCGTGCCAGCTGCTCTATCCTGGCGGGATCCAGACGTCTCGCATTCATCGACACATTATCCTCCTAGCGAAGCCGCGGTCTTCTAAAAGGTCTAGGGCTAGTTGGGCGCCCATCCAGGACCTGCCGAATCCATGGGGGCGCTCACTCTACATGCCCCGTTAGTAATCAACGGCTGCTCAGTGGCCTTCGGATCAGTTGGGCGGGAGGGCAGGAATTTTTTCTTCCATAAGCTAAGCAATGAGTGATGTTTTCCCCCCCCCCCCAGATTTTGATGAAATGGCGTCACTGATTCGGATCTACTCATTTAGAGCGCATTCTTAACCGAAAAACACTTCGATGAGTCAAAAAGGGTTTTTAGTGAAAAAGTTTATTGCTCATGCGAAGACCTTTTAACAAGATAAGTAGTCAAGCCAAGCTTTCCAGCTAAAGCTACTTGTCCTGATAAATTTCTAGACTCGTTCGTCAACTGATTTGTACTGCGCCAAATTTACACGTTCCCAGAATTTTTCTATAAATTGCCCGAATTCTCTGATTCTCTTCCTGGGCTGGTCATTGAGAATCCCAAATACCTCCCATACAATCCCGACCTCTGCATCCTAGAAGCGCCATCTTTTCATCAACAATCATGCATTTTTTTGGCCCTCCCTAAGACTTCTCAATTCAAAATTTCATTCAAGTCCAAAGGCCTAGAAAAAAATATAAAAATAACTGAACACGTTGCGTTAATTGAACTATGCTTTACAGAAGTCCGTTGTGGGCGATGTCGATTCAGTAAATGGTAGAATGATCGCACTGGTGCCACACGCCCCGTAATGGAACTGCACAAACAATCAAAATTACTTTGGTAGAATAGTGGAGGTCTAGTGATTACGTTTAATTCCGCCTTCCCCCCTTTCCCTTAAATATGAATGTTTATGAAATAATAACGGTCAGACTTATTACTCGTCGAATTGAAAGAGTGTTTTGTTTTTCAACCGAACTACCATAACTCATCCTTCATCGCTTTTGAAGGTCTTCCAACAGAAAAAAATTGATAAGGCAGCTTTTATCCAAAACTCTTGAACATGCTAAAATTTGACAGGTTGAAGTGCTATTCATATGTTTATTTTGAAACTTTATGTAAAAGACTGCTTATTGCTAAATTTTATTCATTCGCTTGAATATTTGATCGCTGAATGTCGTGTTAACTAATTACAAAAAACATGGGTGAGTTTTTTTAATTTTTGTTGATAATCTTGCCCAATTTTTTAGTGTAATGAACCCGAAATTATGATTTACTTAACGAGGAACATAAAAGAAGTAAGAAAACCGTAACCCTCTTTACTTTTATTATTAATGAGACTTAAAGTGCACTTAAGGCGGATGTCAATTGGCTTTTTTAATCAAGATTCTCTTACACAGCTCGTATGCAGTGCTTTATTTTAAAAAGGGGATTGTTTATTAAAGAAATTTTAATTAAAAAATGTCGTGGGATTGCTAATTTTATTAATGAATACGGTAATTAGCTGTAGAGATTAGCAGGAAAAGAACTTTGGTTCCGGGTTTGGGATTTGTCATCTTAGAACGGAGTCGAATGATTTTTAAAATTATCTCCCTTTGCGTAAATGCAAAAAAGGTGAGTTGCTTAATCAGATAAGAGTAAAGAGAGTTCGGTGTAGGAGGAAAATCCTATTATGATCTCACGTGTGATTTTACAGTATTAGCTGACGTCATGTTAGTGATGTTTTCTATTATTTCGTCATGTTAATAAGTACTTCTATGAAAGGTGAAAAGGAAAAATTATGAAAAGATTGCACGCTCATTGCATATTATTTTATGTATTTGCTGAAATGTTTTCCACTAAAAGTGAACTAGCGAGGGGTGAGGAAAATATAGGTTAATGTTTAGGAACAGCCGTAGTTATTTGAATCCCCAGGAGTTTTTTTTATTAAGAATTGCATTTCCGGTTTCTTCTATCTTTGATTTTACTTTACTGGTATCCATAAGTTAAGAGTATAGCTTTTAAGTCTGAAGATCAAAGTTTCTTTCCTTTTCGGAAAAGCTGTAAATGGCTTTCACTTTTAATTAAGATTTACGATGAATAGGTTTTTAAAAAAGAGAAGCGAGGGGTCAAGCACGATATTATACAACTGCTCAAAGACCTTTGGCATTGATTTACAGATCGGTATAGAAAGAGGGGTTAAAAATGATCAAATTCAGCGTTCTGGAGTACTCTCAATAGTCCCACATGAACTTTCATCATATTAGCTGCCTCCACTGAAATTTTCTTCGAATTATAGTTCCTGGCAATTACAACTTGTAATAGTAGTTTGGTATTGAACATTTATGACAAGCCCCATTCCGATACCGATGGCTACTACTGCCCTCCACCAGGGAGACCTCCCGGTCGAGTACCTGGATAAAAATCCAATTCTGGCTGATTGCACTGGCGAACCACTGGACGGTAAGAGCGGCACATCCCTTTGCCTGATCTTCCCATTTGAATAGTTCGATAGGTCGATTTTGCCATTTTGAAACAGCTTATCTGTAGAAGCGTTTCTAAACTTTCCATTGTTTACGAGTAAAAGAATAGATGCCAATCAGCCATTAACGTTGGATATGATGGAAAATTCCATTGGCACATCAACGGACAGTGTAACAAACCAGCACTGTTTCCGGATAACGATTTTTGATCTAATGTCCACGTCAATGTCCTGTTTAAATGATTTTTCTAGTACCACTTATTTATTATTTTACCTGAAAAATCGATTCAAATAATGAAAGAAATTTATAGCAATCTATCATTTTCATCCGTTCTGAATATTATTTTCCTTTTCCGATAGTACAATGAGTACCGCCATATGACTTTACTATCGATATTAAAACAATGTCGAACACAATGAGGTATCTCGTATAGATAAGATTAGTTCACATTTTGAGGGTTTTAGGGTTCACATTTTGATTTTCCGAGGACAATGGTCTTATATGCCTGAAATTTGAAATTAAGAGCAAAATAGCATTCAAAAGATTAAATCTTGGTCTCAAGATTAACATGGCGCGACCAATGTCTGACACATCTACAAAGTCTGGCAGAGTTGTTATGCATTCATTGTTTTTCACTTGATGTACTGTACATTCAAACGTTTCTGTAGTTTTTATGAGATTCTTCATTATAGTTTCACGTCCCCCTCAGTTTTCTAGCCGACTAATCCTGTCTAGCTATAGACTTGCAACACAGCGGGGCTATGTAATACTTCCTCGTATATGGCGACTTTTTATATTTTGCCCATATTGCGACTCATAGCAATATTTGTCCGGACACAAACTAAAATGACCATAATCTAGCGATTTTCTCTTCTCCTAACAATTTGAACTTGCTCTACATAATGTTTTCCTTCAAAAACAAAAAAATTAAATCTCACGATGACTCTTAGTACACATACACCCTGAATACGCTCATGGCTCGTCCAATTGAATAAATTCGTGTAATCTGGAAAGAATGCTCATTACAAAAAAGTCAGCTGAATAATAAAACTTAAGGTTCAGTGGGAGGAACTGATTGACATAAAAGTTCATTCATTCTTGATGACTCATCTTTGCTACATTGGCTAGACAATCGCAAGATGCGTCTAAAAAAGATTTTTATTAATTGTGGGACGTTTTTATTTTACCTTATAATAAAAAGAACGGCGGCGGATGAATCCGCACAAAGAAAATGAAAACTACAAAATGTAAACACACACTATCAGGTTATGTATTAAAGTCTTAAGTCGTTTATATTCTCCTTAATGGCATCGTTTGATGCGCACATGTAACACTGACAGCTTTTTCTTATTGAGTTCAATTATCCAATTATCAACAGAAGTATGTTTTAGGGTTTGGCTATGATTTGGATAGGTGTAAGCCACTGGGAATGAATTTTATATTAGGAGCGGTGTAAAGGACATGAGAAGATTTTTCGGTTATTACGGTTAAATTAAGGAAAACAAGGCTTTTCCGAGTTGTTACAAACAGCCTATCGCTATGAAAACATTGATAAAAAATTGATAACGAAAGATTATGTATAAAAAGCCAAATTGAAGTTTTTTCATTTGTTTTTTTATCGTTAAAATGAGTAGGCCGCAATTTCGTGATAATTTGAAGCCGTAGAAAAAAATTCCAGAAAGAAAATTAGAGGAAGTTTTTTAAAGGAACAAAAATCTGTCGTTTAAATTTTATCAGTGAAATCTTAAAAAAGAAAATTCCAGTGATCATCACAAAAATTTAAAAAAGGAAACAAATTAAGGATCTGAAAATGAAATTAACTAAGCTGAAAAATAATTCAGTTTTATTCATTTATTGTAAAGAATATATGTTACACGAGATTATAATTTAAGATACTAAAGTTTTATGGAAAATCTGAAAAATTAGTGAAAATAAATGATAAAAAATGAGGGAATATAATCGACTTAAAAGTGAAGAGTCAGGGCACCCGATAGACTTTAATTCAAAGAAAGAATATTACAAAAAAGAAAGTGTAAAAGCAGAAATTAACCTTTTAGCTTTTGGCATTGGTAAGTAAAAACGCTTTGGTGTTTCAGAGATACTTTTTAGGAGTGTTACCCCTGATCATATATAAGTGAGAAAAGATTACCATCTATTTTAAATACAAAGATACTCAGAAATGAATAGCCAAGATTAAAACAAAGAGATTAAACTATAATCTAAACAGGCTAAATAAAAAGACTAAATTTTCTGTAATTTTAAGCAAGCGCGACCAGTCGTTCACATTTTTATAAATTATATTTTCATAATAAATTGTACCTAAGCTTCAGATCCCCCTCCCCAGAAGAAAATGAATAAGTCACTCTATTAAGTTAAGGGATACAAGAATGTTAATCGCCATCTGACTCAATATTAAGTCCAAATTTATAGATTCAAATTTTAGAAGACTAAAATTTTCAAATTACTTTTTACTCTTTGACCATTCTATCGGTTTTAGATTCGACTATTTCTTCTTAACCTTGCAACCAGCATTACTTTGAATATTAATCCTGAATTGAATCACTTATTACAGCGTCGTTCACATCAAAATGACAAATCGTTTTTAAATAAAATGTTTAACCATCTGCAATCTTCATTTCCTAGTAAACTTTACAATTTTTTTTCTCTTTTAAAACTTAAAAAATCTAAAATTAATCATTCAAAACCTGAAATGAATGAAGATTTACCGTCAACATTTAAAAAAACCGTTGAAGAAACCTGTTGATTCTCAATTATCGCAGCAGACGATATAACTCGAACTCGCATTCTCGTACCACGTTGAACAAGTCATTCGTATGACGTCACAGTATCATGGCGACCATAACAAAACATTACACACAATGAGACATACTTAACATTTTTGCTTTTTTTTTCACACTCGTGATTATTGATTTAATGCATGACAATATTCGTAAGTAAATGAAATATTTTAAGGAAATTATTGCTTATAATTTAACTATTAATATCCCAAAAACAGGCATTATTTTATTGTCTTATTACACCCGGTGACAAGACAGGTAATAAAAATGTCACAATCCTAATAATTTGACGTTTATTGTTGAATTGTTTGCTTTACTTAGTATAAAGATATAATCCAACCGGATTCACGAGAATCTTTCGTTAGAACTGATAAATCTCACCATTTGTTAATAAAAACACAAATATTTGTGACTATGACTCATCCGCATGTATCCGTGGATGTCATGAGCAATAGGCGTTTACCGGTCCGTCATCAACAAATTATCAGTAACGATTGAGACCGGCTTTCATTTAGTTCAGAATTTTGCTTAGACATTTTTTCACCTGATCAACTGAATTGTTTTTCTGGTAAGGATTGTTTATATGTTCTGGAGCTATTGCATATGAATTTGCAACTCCTATACGATTACAAAAATTTTCTATTTACAAATCGTAAGTTAAATTTGTGTACATTAATCTATTTATAAGTGGATTTTTTTCCTTGAGAAAATCACAATCCATAATCATGAAGTGTGTAATCGTAACACTGCTGCTTTATGTCTGTTAAAGATACAGTAATGATGCAAATACAGGAATGTATTGAGATGAAACAACCTTGTGCTTACTAATTAGTACTTAATATTCAGTACCGAATTAAACTAGGTTACCATTTTTTCCTGAACAGTTACCGAATGTGCCTTGAGAGCTTTAAGAGTTAAATCCCTGACTTCAGATTGTGAAGTAAACAAAAAATTATTTATGCTTAGTCGATCAATTTAAAATTGGAAAAACCTTAACTTTTAATAGCTGATAAATCAGCGATATCATAAAAATTCTCATAAATTTTTGAAATGCAGGTATTTCCTTTGTAAATAGGCCAAACATATTCAGGATTTAATGAGAATGAGTTTTCACGTTGGCAAAAATATTATTACGACACTGCCTCACGCGATTGTACCTATTATGCTCCAACACGGTTAAAATCCATCCAAGTTCGCAGTTAATTTTTTTTAAATATTATTAACAATGTCGGTCCCAGCTGGGTTTCGGCAATGTATGTGCAATCGATATGCTTTTTGTATAGGTATTGGATAAAAATCGAATTTTTCTTCTTAAATTCGTAAGTTTTAAATCAGTAAATTTTCATTCCAGGTCTGTTATTCATATCAGCGATATTAATCGTTTACTTCACAACGACCATGGCAAGTAAAACATCCGATACTTCGAACGCAGATCTGGCATTGATATCTAAGTTATCATCTGGCAACGTGGAATTTTCTAAAAATTTGTACGATATTGTACGACGAACGCCTGGTGAGTATATTTTTTTTATCATAATCGATTACTTGAGATATTCGAAGCTTATTGGTGCATTCAATGTAAACGTGTGATAAGAATCTCGAAGGTAAAGAGAGATCTAAAGGAAATTACTGTATTGATTTTATTTTTAGGTAACATTTTTATGTCTCCACTGAGCTTAGAGCTCGCACTAATACTGGCCTATAATGGAGCTAGCGGGAACACCTCGAAAGAGATTGGAAAGGCTTTAGGACTTCCCGATGCGAAAAATGAGAGTTTAGGTGGAGCCGAAGCTATTATTAAGCTTTTCCGTGACACAACCAATGTCACGTTGAATATTGCAAATGGGATTTTCCTTCATGAAAATTATCAAATTAAGCAAAGTTATATTGATTCCTCAAAGAAACATTTATCAGCTGAAACTCAGAAAGTAAATTTTGGGAAAAGTGCAGAAGCAGCTAAGACGATTAATGGATTTGTTGATCAACATACCAATCATAAAATCACAGAACTTTTTTCGCCTGGTGGGTTAGAGAAGATGTAGTCTATTTTTGAATAATTTATGAATTCATTTTAATTGTATTTTTTGTTGTAGATGCCTTCGATGATTTAACCAAAGTTGTTTTGGTGAATGCTGTGTACTTCTTTGGGAATTGGTCGAAGCAATTCAAAGCGGAGAAGACTTATGAAGGAGATTTTCATTTAAATGAAAAGGAAGTTAAAAAAGTGCAATTCATGACTCAAACCACGCATTTGGAATATGATGAAAATGAAAAATTGAATGCTACTCTTGTAAAAATTCCATACGCTGTAAGTTTAAGTGCTCTTCAAAAAATCTTCCGAATGGAAAATGTGTAAGAGAACTCGATAATCTTAATTATCTTAATCTGAAACTGAAAGTTGCTGATAAAAAAACAGCCTAGGAGATTATGTTACGGATTAAAAGTCTGATTAATTTTTTTTTAAAATGGAGTTTTCATGTTGTAAACAACATTTCTAGTTTTAATGTATGATTTCTATTCCAAATGCTCATGAAGTTTTTTTATTTTTCAGGGGAACGATGTAAGCATGGTCATTTTGATCCCGAAAGAAATAAACGGTTTGGCAGAACTTGAAAACAAGATCAAAGAAGAGGATTTGACGAAACTTGCGAGTAAAGAAAATACCAGAAGGCGCGAAATTGAAATACATTTGCCGAAATTCAAATTGGAACAGACGTTGAATTTGGAATCAATTTTAAGTGAAGTAAGTTCTTCCATTTCGAAGGGCTTCAATCAAAAATTATAAAATTTAGCAAATCTGATCGAAGAGAAGTTTTTTAAAAACTGTATTTACTAAGCAAGTAGTAGAACTAGGAATTGCGCTAAAATTCCTAGAAAATTTTAAGTTGCTAAAACAGTTTAGGAAAGTAAAGAAACAGAATTTTTTCTCTTACTTATTTCTAGGTTTAAAATAAAAAAGTTGAAGTATCTTTTAATTGCCTGCCTAGCAGAAAAAAATTAAAATTTAGGCAAATTCCTTGAAAAAAATTGGTTAAAAAAATTATGGGGGCCTTAAAATCGTTGTTAAAATCCTTTTCTCATATAAAAAAAAATTTGTAAAATACTCTGACACGAAAAAACATTTTGAAAAAATTCTCTGGCTCATTAAAAAAGGTAAAAAAAATTTTTGGGCTCCAAGAAAAATTTTTTAAAAAATTATCTTGAGTAAAAAAAAATATTTTTTTATTACTGTCCGACAGTGCCTGGATTTTTACAATATTTTTACTTATTTGAAAATGCCAGATATTAGCTTAATACCTGAATCTACTATCTTCCTACGACGTAGAGAGTATATTCTAAAGGTCGTAAAGGGCTTAACTTAAAGAGCCTGTTTATCAGTAGCCTTTTGCCAGACTAATTTTACAAATGTTAAGGGTCTGTAACTGGCCTAGCGGCAGAAACCGTGCACTCATTTTTAAGCCTGGCAGTTACTTAGCAGTGTATCCTGACAACTTAGCAGCATCATCTTTCATATGTTTTAATCTGAGCTTAATTTCTTATTATTTCTATTTCTGTCACGTTTTGACAAATGAAACATCAAATTAATATGCAAATTAAACGCTCTTTGTTTTAACTTACAGTTGGGTATGTCAGAAATGCTTACACCAGGAAAAGCCAACTTTCAAGAGTTAACAGACGATAACAACTTATACGTCCAAAAAGTTATCCAAAAAGCCTACATTGACGTTAATGAACAAGGCACTGAAGCAGCTGCTGCAACCGGTAAGTTTTTTTTTTCATTTTTTCGATGTTTTTATTTCTTTGTTAGCACCAACTAACAAGCTTTTAAGTTGGTGATTAATCTCAGCTGATTTCCCCGCATTTTTTTTTATCACCGCTACCGCTTTTCATTTTTCATTGCCGATGCAAATGAAAACTTCTTTAAAAAACGCATTAAAAAAATATTTGACTGGATGTTGTCTATATAATAGCTGGCGTAGTACGGAAAAAGCGTTCGTTGGAAGTTTTCGAATCGATGAAAGTCACTGTGGATCGTCCTTTCATGTTTAGCATCATTTGGGAAGGGTTTGTCCTGTTTATCGGATCTGTACGTAATGGCGAGTGCTTTCGGCAAGAAACGCTTTTTGAACGATCTGCAAATGCTGCGCTTCACGAGGAGCTGTGATTTTATTTATTTAATGACGAATTCTGTAAAAAGGAGGATGAGTTTTAGAATAATCACGACGGTAGTTAATTTTTTTAAAATAAATAGTTGCATGTAATGAATGTAGCTAGTGGAATTGGGAGAATGGAGAAAGTCGGGCTTGGTGGAGTTAATGCAAGGATAAAATGTAGATCTTTTTAAGAAGTAGCAATGAAACAAATTGGTGCTGGAGACTAATTAAATCTAGATGTAAAGAGCTGAACTGAAATGTTCTTATACTGATTGACTGGTCCTCATTATTTAAGGAATGCATAGGGAAGGCACCGGTTTATAGTTCTGCCGCTGGTTTGGTGGCTCCATTATCATTGAGAGTAGGATAATAGTTCCGAAAGTGAAGATGTTAGTTGCAGGAGCGTGTATAATGTATCGCATGCGTCCATTGTAAAGATTCTGAATCATTATTTTACCAAAATCAAACTAACTCTATGTTATTATTCACTCTGAACTGCGCGACACTAGCGCCATCTAATGGCCGTTACCCAGAAAGAGCTCCAGTGCTCTGAATTTAATCTGATTTAGCTAATCAAGACACTAGGGAAAGAATACATAGAGGAAAATGGAGATAAAACTTTGAAGTCATAAATTTATTTTGTTTGTGGCGTTGGCTTTCCATGTTCTCGATGTCCACGTTTCCTTTTTTAATGTCCTCCTGTCTTGCTGCTTAACTCTTAACACAAACACTTTCTTCTAATTTCATAAATCACACTGTTTTAGGACTGAGAATGGTGCTAGTCAGCTTACCTCTTCCACCTTTCGTAATAAAAGTAGACCGACCGTTTTTATTCTATATTCAACATAAATCTACCGACGTTCCTATCTTTATAGGTCGATTATCTAATCCTTAGAGGTACGAATAGACATGCTTTTTCGTAAATAAAACTTTCATGTTTCCAATCCGACCGACTTTAATTTTTTTTTAATATTTCTAATATGTTATAGCGGTGCAATTCGTGGCCTACAGCTTACCTCCACCGCCTGAGACAATAACTGCTGACAAACCATTTATCTTCTACATACTTCACGAAAAAATCGGATTGCCTCTTTTCCTAGGCCGACTCAATGCCCCTTAAAGGTAATAATATTCTCTGCTATCTTTTAACTCGGTCTTGTCTCGTGATTTCTTCGTTAACGGTGTCTTTTGTCTTTCGGGTGCATCGGGTTGTTAGTTTTGCTTATTGAGATAATTTAAGGCAAGTTCCTTTTTTTTTATTTATTAATTAAATTAAATTCGAGTTTTAGTTAGCTGAAAATTTCTTGAGCATTTTTGATTCTTAAATTTTTTTGTTTCAGGAGTGAAAATGATGTTAAGAATGATGCCAATGCCCCCTTATCAGATTATAGCTGATAAACCTTTTGTCTTTTACATTTGCCACGAATCGGGAAATATTTTGTTTGTGGGACGTGTTGCTACTTTTTAAAATGGTGCAATATTACTCCGTCAGTATTTTAGTTTTTAATGTAATATTGTTTTTTATATAAATACATTATGTTTTAGTTTGTATGATTCTTTTTTTCGTACTAAAATTAATTGTCTCTATACTAAAAAATTTCCAAAAGTCGTAAAGTTATGGTTGTATTGTTCTTCATATTTTGATTCCCATCCATACCAGATCTTCAGTATAGAAAAAATGTTCAAAAAGTATAGAAAAAATGTAATTCAAACTTTTCCTCTGTCTAAGTATGGATCCTTAGAGATTCAATTTTGAACACTCTCGAATCTTTGAAAATGTGAAGTTGGAGGGCAAAATGTTGGGGTGAATTTCATCTATGGTCCTGGAATTGTCCCTTCCGTGGATCTGATGTCCAATTACGAAGCTGCGCCACTTTTTAGACGAGATGACGACTTGCTTTAACTCCTCAACTTATTGGCTAAATCTAATTAGGCGTCAATCGTTTAACTGTTATTGAGAACCAACGGTGCACTTTCAATCTTGTTTCTTGCCTATTCTCCACATTTATCATGCTGATAGTTGTATGCTGGCTTCGGTTGCAGTTTAGCTTTTGTCAAAAAATTTTTTCAAGCAATTAAATATGACGAAATAATTCGATGCAATATTGTTTTAGTTATGTTTATGACCGATAGTCTATCTATATCTCGTTTTAATAGACTAAGAATCAAAGCAGACAGGCCGTTTATGTTTTATATTCTACATGAAAAATCCAGGGCACACATTTTCATGGGAAGAATATCTCATTTTTAAAGGTAATATTTTTCTTTCATTATTTCTGATATGGAAGAAACTTGGTAGAATGTTGTGATTGGAAGAAACTTGGTAGAATGTTGTGATTGTTATGTGATACCGTGTTGTGATTTATTATATTTTGCTTTTTTTCTTGAGCTCCTATCATGCCGAGTGCTTTTCTCGAAGCTAGCCCAAATCACTGCTTTTGAGAAAATTAAATATGTCCAATAAGAATCTTTTGGTTCCAGGAGTAAAAGTAAATTGGTTCATGAAGCCGCCTCCTCCTTTGGGGATTAAAGTAAACAAACCTTTCTTCTTTTACCTTTGCCACAGTTCAGAAATTGTGTTGTTTGTGGGACGAGTTGTTACATTTTAATAGTGCAATAAGTTAACGAGTATTTTCATTAAAAATGTAGCTTGTTTTTTATTAATACAACATGCCGTTTTTTTGGTTGACTTTTAATTAGTTTTTTTATATTTAAAGCTCATAACTTATTCTGTGACTGTTGGAATAGAGTTGAGGACTTCAGTAGCCCGAAAGAACCTTGAAAGGCTTTCCTGTTCCAGTGTCTTATTTTATGCCAAACAAAGGTCCATGTTCGAGTGGGATTTTTTACTTTTTGATATCATTAATCTCTGCACCAGCTTGAAATTCTACATATCTTCAACATACGTATTAATAAAGCACACATACTGTTTTAGGAATAATAATGATGGCCTGTTGTAGTCGGCCTTACATTCCGCCTTTCGTAATAAAAATGAACAGACCATTTTTATTCTACACTCTGTTTCCAACAGTAAATGCTCCTGCTTTTATTGGACGGCTGATAAACCCATCAGAGGTACGAATTATTTCCTACACTTTTGTTGAACGATCAGTCTGATATCAGAATATTATGTTTTTACTGTTATAGAAATACAATTAGCTTTATTCCCAACATCATAAGAGTTACTGAAGTGCTTACACATTTAATTATTTTAAAGTGATCTTATCTAAAAGCCAAGCCGCCGTTTATTTCACTTTAAAGGTAAATGAGTTGTTATTTGTTTGTCGCACCTTTTGGACTCTGACACGTTTTTTCATATCGATTGTAAAGCACCGCAATCCTTGAGATTACACTTCCTTTTCAATATTTTTCTTGTTGTAGAAGAGGGCCTTGTCCTGAACTGTTCAACCTTAGCTGAGGAAATTATCGTTGACAGACCATTTTTATTCTACATGGTTCTCGAAAAAATGGGGCTACCATTTTTCATAGGTCGACTAATTAGCCTCTAAAGGTAATTCCGGAATAGCCATCTTACAGTGCTTGCATGTTTCGAGGATTAGAAGGTCGAATCATAGATTATAACACCTAGCCATTGCTATTGTTCTTGATGGTCTTAGCTCTCGTGGTACGTTTGGTAGTATGGGCAACTGTGGCAGAGGGATCGTACCTACAGAAAGAAGTTGTACCATAAATAAATGCTAGCTTGAGGGAACAACTTAAACTTTTATCTTAAACTTAAACAACTATAGCAACTTAAACTTATCTTAAACTTAAACTTTTATCTTAACTTAAACATTCTTTTCTTTTATCTTTGCCCTGTGGGATGTGACTTTCTGGGTTCGTTTCCAGCACAAAGCACAAGTCTTTGTTTAGAGCTTTTTGCACATTTCTTATACAGTATACGAGCAAATTTATTAGGTTTGCATGTTGGGAAATTAAAAGAAAATCCGAAGAATTCAAATACTTTACAGCAAGTACCGTAAACCGGGGTGACTTTGGCTGGGTGGGGTGAATTTGTGCCACCCGTTTTTGAAATGTTTTGAGTGTTTTAGACCGAGATCCGTCGAAAAACGTGTGGCACTAGGTCACCCCACCCGGCCAAAGTCACCCCGGTTTACGGTAAATATTTTTTATGTTGCATTTTTGTCCTGTTTATTTGTTTCAGGAGTGCAGATGTTCTTGAAAATGATGCCTCTACCCCCTTTAGAAATAAAAATTGATAAGCCTTTCTTCTTTTGCCTCTGCCACAGCTCAGGGAACATCATGTTCGTAGGGCGCGTTGCTACTTTTTAAAGGTGCAGTACTTATTTACTCAATCAGTATCATAGTTTTTTTTAGATAAATCTACACTTTATTCTATTTTTTTTTTCTCGCACTATTTTCAACATTAATGTTTAGTAGATCAATCTTCAGGGCCGGGGCAAAATGTATGCGAGATAAGCGTTGCACGGGGCGTTAAAAGCAAGGAGCCCTGAAGACCCTTTGTTTGCACGAAGTCTAAATTTTTTTAGAGGGAAAAGGGCGCGCGATTGCTCCCTGTGGGGGTGGGGGAGAGGACGGCCCTGTCAATCGTCACAGTCTTTTGCTCTACTGCAAAAGTTGTGATTTGATGAACAATTTAGATATTGCAAAATCAGAACGAGAAAGTTAGGAAAAAGCAATTTACAGTTTGCTAGATTTTAATGGTCGAATTTCGTGTATGCTTTCCTTGTTTTTAGTAAATTGTATTTTTTCTGGAATTGTGGTTATGTTGTTCGCGCTAATTCACGTTTGCTTCTTTTTGCACCAATAAAGGCAAGTTCAAGCATGTTTCGAACATAAGCTGATTTACTTCAAGCAAGGTATTCTAATCTCTGCTGCTTTTTCAGGATTAATGATGGTAAAAATGAGTCTGCCTCTTCCTCCTAAAGTGATTCAAATCAAATCACCGTTTTTCTTCTACATCCATCATAATCAGGGAGGAGTATTGTTTGCAGGCCGCGTTGTTGATCCACCTGCGTAGTAATTGTAAAAAATTAAATAAGCGTCTATTGGTTACCATTCCTGCCTTCAAAAATGCCTTGATGTAAATCTTATTAGTAAATAAATGAAACTACTTTATTTGTGCAAATTGTTTTGTTTTTTTCCCCCGATGAATAAGCTAAACATTGCTGACGAATCTTTGACTTTTCTTGACCCTAATGTCGCAACACGCCATCAATAATTCCCCACTATCGAAGACGACGAGCAGTCTCGTTCTTGCTAGCAGAAGATATTCACGAATCTCTAAACAAGTCTCTTACTTCTTGTTAAAGCGTCATGGCGTCAACAGTGAATTTTTCCACAATGATTTTCTTTACATTCTTGTTTTGTTTAACATTTGTCATATCCATCGAGTTCTCGCTCGCAAATAAATTAAAAACAACCGTAAGTAGAGTGATATTTTTGTGAAAAGTATTGTGAATACGTAGATATATTAATCGGGAAGATGCCACATTATTTTACCATGCATGACCTACAGTGACAGTCAAAGTATTTATAACTGTCGAACGATCAAGTAATTGACATTATTAATTTGGGTTTTATCAATTTAACGATGTCAATCGAACAGGAAGTATAAGAATAAAGAATTAGACTTTTTCAATCTGAATTTTTCATGCGAAATATTCTGGATATATCTAGCTAGCGCAATTTTTTAGGGGATTAAAAATATTTTGTATTGTTTTTGCAATTTCAAATAGAATGCTGAAATACTAAGGATTCCCAACTTGAGGAATGTCGATAAAACTCATGAGGAACTTCGTGCAGAAAATAAAAAGCGACCCAGGGCTTACAAACCTTCTGAAGAAGACTTGGCGCTGTTATCGAAATTATCCGCTGGCAATTTGGAATTTACGAAGAATTTATATGATATCGTACGGAAAGAACCAGGTTGGTGCATATAAAGACCCTTTATAGAAAAAGACTGGCGAATGGCTACGGAAGGTCTGATTAGTCGACCAAATTTGAACGCCATGACAGGTCGTCGTATTGGAAATTAAAAGAAAAATTGGAGAAAAATCGTGTGCCAACATGCAAATAGCCAGTTTCCCTTCGAAAAGGGCCCACAAAAGTTCTGTCTTCTGCTGATAGCTGAAGCCATTGATCTCCTCTGGATACGGTAACTTGAAAAATCGAATCTAGCGACATCTGTAGTTGGTACCATTGAAACTTTTAAACAAATGCGGATCTCTCTGTACTTAGCTTATGGTGGTTAACGGTTCCAACTACAGATGTCGCTAGTTACACACTATCACAAAATTCTTCAAGTTACCGCATCCAGAGGAGATCAATGGCTGAAGCTAATTCTTCAAAAATGAGAGCAGCAGACGAATTAAAAGGGCGTTCAGTTTCTTATGGCTGCGACTTCGCCAGTCTCTTTCTATATAGGGTGTCTAGGTGCAAATAATGTTGAACAATCTGCATCCTGTCTGGATCGAGTAACGCTAAAAAGAATCGTTTTGAAATTATTAGGGAACATCATTATGTCCCCAATTAGTGTAGAACTGGCACTTCTGTTAGCTTACAACGGAGCTAGTGGGAACACTTCAAAAGAAATTGGGAAGGCTTTAGGACTCCCCGATGATAAACAAGATTCTCTAAAAGGAGCTCAAGTCATGATGAAATTTTGCAAAAGAGCACAAAACGTTGCTCTGAATATTGCAAATGGAATTTTCGTTCACAATGATTTAAATATTAAAAAAGAATTCATCAGATCTTCAAAAAAATATCTGTCGGCGAAAGCGAAAAGAGTAAATTTTAGCAAAAGCTCAGAAGCTGCTAAAGCTATCAATAAGTTTGTTGATAAGCATACTAATCATAAAATCACTGAGCTGTTTGCATCTGGTATGTATGTTGAAGATGGTAGTTGAAGTAAAATTTTTTGCGGGCCTAAAATGTTGAACTAATTTTTTTAAAGATGCTTTTGATGATATGACGAAAGTTGTTTTGGTAAATGCTGTTTATTTCTTTGGGAGTTGGGAGAAGCCTTTTAACGCTAGTGATACTTATGAAGGAGATTTTCATTTAGATGAAAGTAATGTTAAAAAAGTTAAATTTATGACACGAACCATGCGTTTGGATTACGAGGAAAATAAGGAGTTGAATGTGGGTTTTGTGAAGATTCCTTACGCAGTAAGTTTTTGACTATTAGAAGTTCGATAAGTTGCGTGGTTTCTACGCTTTGCTTCAAAATTTGTAGGGTCATGAAGTAAGTATGGTCGTCGTGCTTCCGAAAGAAATTAACGGCTTAGAAGACTTTGAAAACAAGATTAAAGACGTGGATTTGGAAAAATTTGCAAAATGGCCTCAAAGTTTCAGAAGACGTGAAATTATTTTACATATGCCAAAATTCAAGGTGGAAAAGACATTGGAACTAGAATCTGTTTTAAGAAAGGTAAGTTCTGTGGCAAAGAGGGTCTCGAAAGAAAGGGGCACGTTAGTCGATCTAAATATCTTAAATTGCAAACTTGCAGTTGGGAATGGGAGGAATGTTAACATTTGGAAAGGCCGATTTCCAAGAAATAACAAACGATGAAAGTTTGTACGTTTCTAAAGTTGTACATAAGGCATACATTGAAGTCGATGAAGAAGGCACTAAAGCAGCCGCTACTACCGGTAAGTGATATTACATTTCAATGTTTTGCAGTAATTTAAAATATTTTGTGAGGCTTATTAAATTAATTTCTGCTAATTTTTTTGTATCAGAATTGGAAATATCGTCGAGAATGATGCCTCCGCCTCCTGTAGAAGTTAAAATTAACAGACCTTTTTTCTTTTACCTTTATCATCATAAGTCAGGGAGTATTTTATTCGCGGGGCGCGTTGCTGATATTTAAAGCTACCGCATTTTTACAACACCATTTATTTTTTTTGAAAAATTAACATTTATTTTTTGTAAATATATTAAGTTTTATTCTATTTATTTCAGATGCTGTAAAAGCACCCTTTTAATTTCATTGAATTCTTTAAACATTGCGTTCAGCTTCCATTGGACACCCATTACTAACCTAACTTAATACTACCTTAAAGTTATTAACCTAAGTTGAAGAAAACGTAGAGAAAGAATACTGAAAATTATTATTACACCATATAATAATGTAATAATAATAAGGTGAAATATTATTTTTTTAAATGTTTTTAGTTAACATAAATTATTGATTTATATTTTCTCTCCTATTAATTCTCGACTCATGCAATCTCTTATCGTTAAAAATTTGTTAAGTTAAAAAGTTTTATTTTTGAAAAATAAAACTTACTTAATAATAATTTTCAAACGAAAGTTTATGATTTGAACGCTACAAGACCTGAAAAGCATCTGAAGGCGGTGGAGAACGTAGTTCTATTTATAAGAGCGATGGTGGCGCTAGTGTCGATGACGTCAGATTGTCAGAAGCGAGAAGCAGAAGGAAGGGTGAGAGGGTTTAGTGCAAAACGAGTAAGGTGAATAAAATCGTTGTGTGCGAGTGTTTTGTTTTGCTAAAACCGTTTCATTTGTATTTTGAAAACATTTTAATATTATTTTAATGGCTTACATAGTGAAACAGGTGTAAGAAAATATTGGTGCGCAATATGGCCGTCAGTTTTTGAAAATTTCAACACCGGTCAATAAATCCAATTAAGAAAAAAGGAAACTTCAAAAAGCAAAAGTAGTTGACAATAACAATAAATAAAGCTCGAGTTGATTAATTTTTTAAACAATTCCCAGAAATCCCATGGTTATTGGTTTTCCTTAAAGAGCGCCTCTCAATATAAACAAGTTTCTAGACCTGTAGCACAGTATTATTGGTCATTTCCCATCTTGCAAGCAGACGATACATTGATGAAACTCGTTACACTTGCAGTTAAAGTGTCATCATGGCGTGATCAGCAACAAATCACTATAAAATGATATTGTTTTCGTTTTTATTTTTGTTCTTTCATACGTTTTTGATATCTACTGAATGCAAGAAATCGTTTGTAAGTAAATGATAAATTAATCCATCGAAAAAATAACATGCATATTGAGGCATTGTTAACAAGGAAAAATAAGACATTTTTTTTTTATTAATTAAAACTGCTCTGGCAAAACAAGTATTTATAACCGCCAAATGACCTGTGCTTATATCATAGGCATTATATTCATCTTTTTAATTGAAAGTCTTGATTCAAGATTTGCGAGAATTTGCGTTAAAATAAAATCTTATATGTGATTTTCGACAGAGAAAAAAGAGAAATTTAGTTTTTTAAAAAAGGTGGAAGATTTTACTATAAGGGGCCTCTCCAGTGACGAGCCAAACTTTTTGATGCTAATATTTTTTTGGGGAAAGATTTTTAATGTTTTCTTTGTGTTTGACAGGTTTCTCGATACAAAGATGAAGCAGTGGGAGCTCAGGTACCTCGTAAATCACTATCAAACCAATCGGAATCACACGGACCTTCTGCAGCAGATTTGGCTCTGATATCAAGTTTGAAAACTGGCAATTTGAAACTTGCGAATGATTTATACGATATCGTCCGAAAAGAACCGGGTAAGTTTTTTGATTTTACTTTCTCGATTAAAATTAGATGGCTGGGAAACCCTCGAATTATGGTCGCAAGATGCAGTAAATTGATGCAAATGTTACATTTGGCCGGAAAAATCCGAAATGCATTGTGAACGAACCCAGTAAATATAAATTACGAGTACAGCAGTTTTTCGATTTAAGATAGTCAAGATATTTAGTTGTGTCGTATTTTTGATCGATTAAAGCGGAGGAATGTAAAAAAGTAGACGATATTCTCAGAATTTTATTGGAAACACCAAAATCTCTTGATTCTATTTTAAGTTAAATCTTTGATCTAAGATAACAAATATTTCCTAGAAATTTATTAATTATGTGCAAGTAAAATTAGGTTCGTTTCCAAATATTTTCCTCAAACCTTGAATCATTCAGCGCGGCAACTTCAATCAACTTTTCCTTAATGTGAATGAGTGATAACGGGTAGAATTCTTCATTTATTAGGCAACTTATAAAGATCAGAGGATCAAGGTTACAGGAAAATCAAAGATATTTATTTAAATTTTTTTTAGGTAACATTATTTTCTCTCCACTTAGCTTGGAACTCGCTCTCATATTGGTTTATAATGGAGCTAGTGGAAATACTTCCTCGGAGATCAAGAGAGCTTTACGACTTCCTAATTCAAAAGAAGATTCTTTAAAGGCAGCTCAAGCAATCATGGAGCTTTCCAATAAATTCAACGACAATTCGCTGAAAATTGCCAATGGGATTTTCCTCGACCACGTGTTCAGTATCAAGCCAGAATATATCGATACTTCAAAGGATTATCTATCAGCGGAAGTTAAAAAAGTCAATTTTGGGAGAAGTTCGGAAGCTGCGAAGACGATTAATAAATTTATTGATGAGCGTACCAATCACACCATCGCTAATCTTTTTTCACCTGGTAAGTTCAATCAAAAATTGTAAAATTTTTCACATAAATGTTTATTTAGGATCATTTTCTTTTTAGATTCTTTCGATGCAAGGACGAAAGTCGTGTTAGTCAACACTGTATATTTCATGGGACACTGGGCCAAGCAATTTTACGATTTTAATACTTACGAAGGAGATTTTAATTTAAACGAAAGAGAAAACAAAAAAATTCAGTTTATGACACGGAAAATTGAAGATTTAGAGATAAGCGACGATAAATACTTAGATGCGACTGTTGTGAAGCTCAAGTACCACAGTGTAAGTTTTTTATGAAACCGTTTTTAGTCGAAATTGATTTATTTAGAATTAATTTTTAATTTTTGATGTATTATTTTTAGCGATTTAACAGGTACAAATCTAGCATGGTCGTGCTGATTCCCAAACAAATTAACGGTTTGACAAAACTGGAAAAGGCGATAAAAAGTGTGGATTTGGTTCAGCTTGCAAAGGATAATCTTAGATGTCGTAAAATTGAATTTCACTTGCCAAAATTTAAAATAGACAAGACTTTAAATTTGGAATCTATTTTACCTGCGGTAAGTTGTGTTGCATAATAAATCTTGAAGTAGGCCTATAAAAAAGTTTGGTTTTGAAACGCGTGATCGAGTAAGAAATTGGGACATTCAGTGCAAAGTTTAGGAAGAGTGTTGTCGCGATTATGAAGCTAGTGTTTTATTTATTCTGACAGTTTTTATCTTTCTTTTCCTTCTTTATTTTAGTACTATTTGTCTCATAAAACTGAAACTAAATTTAACATTGTTGTCATAGCAACCCATTTTTAGTTTACATTAGGCATGTAGAAAAACACCAAATTAGTGTAAAATTCATGAAATCTTTGTTTAATTTGCAGTTGGGAATGGGAGAGATGCTTTCACAAGAAAAGGCCAACTTCCGAGGACTCAGCTACGATGGAAATGTTTACCTGCAAAAAATTTTCCAGAAAGCTTACATCGAAGTTCATGAAAAAGGAACAGTAGCAGCTGCTGCAACCAGTAAGTATAAATTTCCCAAAGAGCACATTAATTTTTGGAGCCTTCAGTGGCTTTTCAAACTCATTGCCGGAAGGTCCTCGTTATTTTTTTAAAGAAAAGTTCCATAAACTCAGCATTTTCACCAAAGTATGATTCGTTTTGTTCTCAGGACTTGTAATCCTCGAAACATTAGCAACCAATTTAGGAAAAGGTTTAAAAACGAAATGTGCTCTAATGGTTTTAAACGGTCTCATTAATTTTTTGTGCAATAATTGTTTCTCTCACTAATTCTTTTTATTTTAATTGTTACAGTTGGAGAATTTGGACCTACATCCATTGATACAGAAACTTATACCAAAGTCAGTGCTGATAGACCTTTTATTTTTTACATTCTGGACGAAGAAATCGGATTGCCAATTTTTATGGGGAGAGTGGTAAATCCATAATGGGGAAATCAACGCACAGTGATTAAAAATTTTTATTAACTATGGATGTTAAATGATGCAAAAAATGTAAATTTTGCAACTTTGAAGTTTAAGCATAGAAAAATAATCATATAAAAGTGGAACCTTTAAATGGCTAAATTTTAAAAAGATTTTTTGATGATTTCGTTCTCACACTTACTGATGCATTTTTTTGTAAAAATTAATACTAGCGATGTCATTGGGTCGCTTTTGAATGTTTTTATCTTTTTACACTTATGAAACTTTGTAAGATTGCACTTTCATATGATTATTTTTGTATGAATCAAGCGTTGGAAAGATTCCAACTCTTTATTTTTGTATCTGAACATGATAAAAAAATTCAAAAACGATTTAGGCAGATCTGATTCGTTTGACCAGACCTGACTTGGGATTTTAGGGCTAAGTGTGATAGAGGTCTGGCTGTTCCCTTTAAAAAATAATTTAACTCGAGTGAGAAAATTGATATTCTGTTAATTTTTTTTTTAATAATTTGTGAACCGAAATTTTCTCTCTTAGCAATTAAAGAGATGTTAGAAAACATTTTTAGGTAAAAAGCTCTTTTCTAATTCTAGTGTAACCTGGAAATGGGTTGCCATGACAACAATGTTAAACTTATGAAGAATTGCATTCTTGCAGATCAGTTTCGATTAGTCAAACAGTAGGGAATTTTTCATTAAGAAAAACCCACGGTACTGTTTCTGCAATTTCAAACAATGCATTTAAGTTTCTTAAAATCAGTTTTGATGTTTAAATTAAATCACATCATTTGCTTCATTTTGCGTGAATAAAAGCAAGTTCACTCATGCTTTGAATATTCGCTGACTGATTTTAAGCTAATTTAATAATATTCTAGTTATGTTTCGAATACGGGGTTAATGATGTAAAAATAATTTTACATCCTCCGTCGAAAGAGATCCAAGTTACATCAACAGGCTTTCTTTTACCTTTATCATAATCAGGCAAGCATATTAATTTCTCGTATTGTGATGTGTTTTATCTGGATGGGTTTTAATTTATCACCAAATTCGTTTCTTTTCAACTCAATTATAAATGAGATCAGAGCTCGCGCCACACATTTTCAAATTAATATGTTCGTGCAATGAAACGCGATAAGCCTACCTTTGCCATAACTTCCCCTTTTTAACGATTCCAAATTAAAATCTTCCCACTTGAATAATTATAGATATAACGCTGAAGTCAATTTAAGTATCATTTTTCTATATTTCTCTCGTAAACACGCGTGCAAATAATTTGATTTCCTATAAATAGCTTAGAGATATGAAATAACAAACTCAACCTACGTATTCTCGAAACGTGCCATGTACGGTATCATCGAAAAAAAACTTTTCTACGTAAATCTAAAAAAAAAGTTAGAGCTTTTTTTCTCCTAATATGATTTTTATTTATATCGCAAAAGCAACTCGAATTCTAGGAAGCTTTCCCCTAAAGTGTTTATGATTAAACGATTTCGATTTTAAAAATTAAAATCAAATAAATCGCGGAGGATTGAATTTTTTTTTTTAATATTTGACTTTCTTCTTTGGGCTTTTCATTCAAAAGAATAATTTTTTATGGTCAAATGAAACGATATCGATTATAAACCAACGGGGAAAAACATCCATCACTGAGCGAGAGGGGAAGAAATATTTTTCCCCTTTTCCTAGAATTATTTTCAATTTTGTCGTTGAATAATTATATGCTTGATCAGCTTTTTTTTTTATTATGAATGATGCGCTCTGCGAAATTTTTTTTTATTGATGTTTTCGGAAATTAACTGAGGGTAGGATAGGCTCGGGTTTTGTTATGAGAGCATATTAATTTTTTTACAGGCTGATTAAGTGGAAATTTTTACTTGCATTCGATGAGCAGGTCACTTTTTAATTTGCAAAAAAATTAATTCTGATCAGGTTTATTTACATTTATTGCCCGGGGATATCGCGGAAATGATCATGATTCCAACGAACAGGAAATAACGTATATGCGAAATCCTTTTCGTTACGATTAGTAAAATATGTTAATTGTAGAATTATTCATTGTATTTGTTCGCATCACCTTATGCTTATCGTAGTTTAACTTTGAGCTATTACGGCCACATTGTTAAACTCAACGAAATTCGACATAAACGGATTTCAAGAACTCGACAACTGTGCTTTTCGGAAAAGCTGTAAGGAGTTTTCATTTTCAGTTAAGTATTTATAAGAACTTTATTTGTGCATATGTTATGGCTAACGTAAAACAAAATAAAATAATTTCACAATACATAATATAATGATTCGAAATAATTGTTTTTTGATACATTTGTACCTAATTTCCTTCCTAACCTTTGAAAATTAGGCTTTTTGAGCTTTTAACAATGGGCGTTTTGAACATTTAATAATAGGGCGATCTGCCCCTCTAGAAATACAGGATTTTAAATTAGGGATCTTTTTAAGGAGCTTTTGGTCTTGATTGATAGAGCTTACTGCCCACGGGAACCTTGTCGAAACGCTATTTTTACTTCTGTGGGCGAAATTCATTTGCCCACAGCTCCAAAACTTTACGAGCGATTTTCGTAAAAACTTGGGAAAAGCTTCCTCTCAAAATTTCCTTTCGAACTTAAACAGTTTTGGGTGGGGTTGTCGAGAATGATTGTTTCCAAGTCCTCGGACTTATTTCCCAAAAAAAATTGAGATTTTAGTCTCAAATGATAGATCTCGACGTCCTCTGTCGATTGGCGTAAAAATCATCCCGAAATTCCTACGGGAACCTCGTCAAACACGCAATTTTTTACTTCATCAAATTTCATTTGCCCATTACTCGTAAACGTGACGAGCGATTTTCCTTAAAATTTGGGAAAAGCTTCCTCACAAAATTTCCTTTCGAATGATACCGGTTTTGTATGGGCTTGTCGAGAACGCTTGTTTTCAAGTACTCGGACTTAATCCCTAAAAAAAATTGAGATTATGGTCTCAACGGATAGTACTCGACCCCCTCTCTCCATTGGTGCAATCAGATTGCCGAAATTCTCCCGGGAACCTTGTCAAAAATTAATTTTACGTAGTTCCCGCAGGAATTTCGGGAATCTGATTGCACCAATGGATAGAGGGCGTCGAGTACTATCCGTTGAGACCGAAATCTCAATTTTTTCTAAGGATTAAGTCTGACAACTTGGAAACAAACATTCTCGACAACCCCCTCCAAAACCGGTATCATTCGAAAGGAAATTTTGTGAGGAAGATTTTCCCAAGTTTTTACGAAAATCGCTCGTCACGTTTAGGAGTAGTAGGGAAATGAATTTTTCGAATTTTTAATTTTCCTCTTAAATGATAGATCTCGACGTCCTCTGTCGATTGGCGCAAAGATCATCCCGAAATTCCCACGAGAACCTTGTCAAAAACAAAAAAATGCATTTTTGACGAGCATGAGCACGATTTGTTCGTGAAAACTACGAAAATTTTTCAAAAATTACGAGCAAACCTTGCCATGTTTTTAAAACTGATTTTTTTAGTTATTTCCAAAAGAATTTCCCAGATTTTTCCGACGGATACCTATAGTATTTGGCGCCCTCTATCCAGTGATGCAGTCAGATTCCCGAAATTCCCACGGAACGGCCTTAAAAACCCAGTTTTAGACGATTTGCACGATTTCCTCGTGAATACTATGAAAATTTTTCTAAAATTACGAGCAAACCTTGCCATGTTTTTAAAACTGATTTTTTTAGTTATTTCCAAAAGAATTTTCCAAACTTTTCCGACTGTTACCTATAGTACTTGGTGCCCTCTATCCAGTGATGCAGTCAGATTCCCGAAATTCCCACGTTTTAGAAACCGTTCCCGTTGGAATTTCGGGAATCTGATTGCACCACTGGATAGAGTGCGCCAAGTACTATAGGTAACAGTCGGAAAAGTTTGGAAAATTCTTTTGGAAATAACTAAAAAAATCAGTTTTAAAAACATGGCAAGGTTTGCTCGTAATTTTAGAAAAATTTTCATAGTATTCACGAGGAAATCGTGCAAATCGTCTAAAACTGGGTTTTTAAGGCCGTTCCGTGGGAATTTCGGGAATCTGACTGCATCACTGGATAGAGGGCGCCAAATACTATAGGTATCCGTCGGAAAAATCTGGGAAATTCTTTTGGAAATAACTAAAAAAATCAGTTTTAAAAACATGGCAAGGTTTGCTCGTAATTTTTGAAAAATTTTCGTAGTTTTCACGAGCAAATCGTGCTCATGCTCGTCAAAAATGCATTTTTTTGTCTTTGACAAGGTTCTCGTGGGAATTTCGGGACTCTCCAGGATGAATGTAAGAGATCTCAACGCCCTCTATCGATTGGCGCAAAAATTATCCCGAAAAAATGAGGATCAAATAGGACGTTTGCTCATTCTCATTTTGGATAAAACTTTTTTGACTCATTTCCCGGAAGATTTTCCTTACTTTTCCGACTGGTATTAATAGATCTTGACCCCCTCTACCCGGTGCAATCAGAATTTAAAAATTTCAACGGGAACTGTCCTGAATTCCGTTTTGAAAAATGTTCCAAGATTGGCTCGTAAAATTATTAAAAATTTTACTTAAATTTTTGGGTCATTTCCTGAAAAATTTTGTGGACTTTTCCGGTTATTCCGGTTTTCAAGAGATGGTGCATTATTCCATCAAAATATAAAACGAAAAAAATTAACAATAATAGAACTTTTATTTTCTTAAACATTACAATAATAATTACATCAATTTATATTTTATTTATTTATTTTTTTGTACAGTAGAATTGATTCCTTCTCTTCCTCTGCATAACCTTCATTCAGCAGCCACGTTCCACTCACTGCTTAGAAAGTTATCTGAAACAAAAAGAAAATCTATGATAATTTCACAGGAAAAAAAGTTTCGAAGAATAAGATTAACACTAACGCATTTCCCCGGAGATAATAGAGGAAGCATTGAAGTTGAAATACCGGGGTTGTTGGTACAGTCTAATAAAAGGAAAGGACAGACATCACGTAGCATTTACGATGCAATCTCTTTAGATATTGACCTAGAACCGAGGGGATGATGTTGTTCGCAACTTTGTCTATAAACGACTCCTATATTTTATAAGGAAAAACCGAGCACAACAAGGGGGAAAACCTTGCGCACATGACCCGTAACCTAATTCGTTTATTAACTAGAATCGAAAACCGCTTATGAAAAAGCTTCGTTTTTTCCCCGAAATTAAAACGAGTTAAATTAAATCTCATATACCCCATAAATGCTTTTAAAACGTTTGAAATAACCTTTTCGGTTCCGACTGATGAATTACGAGACAAATTACGTTTCTTGTGGTCCCGTTGACGGCGCCCAGGGGGACGCTTAACACTTGCATGATCCTCCCTTATTTATCCTCGTCTCGTTTTTTTCCTCCTCTTTAAATATCACGGTGTGGATTTCATCCCCCTCTCTCCGGATTTTCGATGATATAAACCGTGCGGAATTTTCGGGCGCGATTACTGTTTTATATATCGCCCGTTAAAAGATAAACGCCGTTAATGTTCTTTTAAAATTGTTTTTAACTTTGGGATAAAGTGAAAAGGAAAGGTAGTCTAAAACTTTATAAAGTTTTCAATTGCTGACTAAATGATCTGTCAAATTATGTTAAACTATGTGAGCTCTTTAATAACAACGCTTTAATAGATTCTTAATAGCTAACATGCTCCAATTGAGTTTCAAGAAAAAGCTTTGGGCCAACTATTTTCCTTTATTAGAATCATTATACGGTGTAATATAATTTTATGAAAGTTACATCGTAAGATATTAAGTCTAGGTAATCTTAAGGTGATTGGTGGAGAAAGCGAGGGGCGAAATTAGGACTTAGTGCCCTGCGCCGCGTCGCTGGCTATTTTTGAGTCTTAAGGGCCACCGCATTACTCCTGGAAATTTTAGCCAGCGCTGCTGGCTATGGCCATGATTTCGCTTTTTTGGGGATGCTTTGATGAATAAGTCGAAGATTATGCTCTTTTAATATTTTTACCTAGGCTTTGGAAAAGGAGCGAAATTCGATTCTTTTCCATTTTCGATTCTTTTCCGCTCTTGTGGAAAAGGACGGACGTTCGACTATTTTCCATTTTTGATCAAGATTTTTGTAAAAGGGTCGACATTGAAAAGAGCCGACGGGAAAAGGGTCGAAAATTTTTTTCGGCCCTTTTCATATGACTCATTCAGGGAGTTATAAAAAGGGCCGAAATTGAAAAGGGCCGAAAAAAGATTTTTCCCGTCGGCTCTTTTAACAGACGAAAAACTTTCGACCCTTTTCAATTTCGAAATTTTGAAAGAAATTTTCGATCCTTTTCCCGTCGGTTGAAAAGGGCCGACGGGAAAACTTTTCGACCCTTTTTAATTTCGGCCTTTTTCATATGACTCTTACGGTCGCTTAAACGTTCGTTGGATCCCAAACTATTCTGTCGCCTGTTTCTCCAATCTAGGCTCCCTCGACGTTTCTTTGAACCTTTAACCAGACCTCAAATAAATCTGACTAAATTTCCACTTTAACAAAATCATTGAAAAGAAAATCGCGCCTAAAAACCGCTCATGGTACAGATGAGTTAAAACGACATAATCACGAGAACTGACGCTGTTTCATGGCTAAAGTAAAGAAAAAACATAAGATGAAGACGTGACTCCGTCGATGACTTCCAACGGGAAATCTCGTCATTTTAAGAATCCCAATAATCGTCGATCTTCGTTTGTTATTTCACCGTTACATGGACACAAGTAATGAGCTTTCCCAACGATAAGAAAAACTCTTTTAAGTGTGAAGAGGCATTTGATATTTTCCCGAGATTGAACAAGGGCTCGAAACACACATACACTCTCTCCTCTAGTGGCTGATTGGTTTTCCCTCCTGTCAACTTTCCTATAAATAATGTCACGATATACGCAACATAATTGTCAATTTTTTTTCCTTCCTTTCCCCTACTTTTCTCCATCGTAAATAAATATTACATTTATCGATATCAAACAGCGAGTTTTATACCGGAAAAATAATAATAAACCTAAAAATATTTCTTATTTTTTTATAGACTCACCTTTATAAATATCTCCTAATGCTAGCAATCGTTCTCTTGTATTTTAAAACTTTCTTTGTATTGATTCCCAGGCGTCGTCGGCGTCCGCACGACGAGGAAGCTACTGCTAGTGCTAGATGGAGTGTTCAGCAATGGAGTGCTCAATTGGGCTAATGATAATGGAAGAGCAGAAACCGCCGTCGTCGACGTGTTCAAGCTGTTATTCTGATTTAAAACGTTGTTGCGATTGTCATTTACAGATCGGAACCTGAAAAAACAAAAGAAAAAATATTAAGATCAAGGACTCTTCATCAACGAGATAACGAAACTTGAGAGGGATTCATTTAAATTCCGTAAGCTTGAATGCATCTTCATTAAATTACCGCAAATTATGTTGTAAAGGTAAAAAGGAGTTTTATGAGGGAGGACCGGTATCATGGCTGCCCTTTTTGAATACAAATCAAGAATAAAAAGGATTCAGGAGAATGTTGTTTGTGAGGATAATTCGACATAAGTTGAGATCGTTATCAAAAATTTTGAAAAGGGTTTTGTTTCAGGATGTGGGGAAGTAATTTAGTTTCAAATATACGGAAGTCCTGAAGTTTCATGCATTAATATTTATTATTTTTCCGCCAAGAAAAAGGTGGCGGAAAAATATTTTAATTTTCCGCCACCTTTTTCTTGGCGGAAAAATATTTTAATTTTCCGCCACCTTTTTGTTGGCGGATAATTATTTTTCCGCCAACAAAAAAGTGATGGAAAATCCAACAAAAAGGTGGCGGATAATTATTTTCTGCCAACAAAAAGGTGGCGGAAAATAATTATCCGGCAACAAGAATGATTATCCGCCACCTTTTCGTTGGCGGATAATTATTTTTCCGCCAAGAAAAAGGTGGCGGAAAAATAATAAATATTAATGCATGAAACTTCAGGGCTTCCGTAATCATTAATATTAATAATTTTGAGACTTTAAAATTTATGCAAGTTGCCGGGGGGCCTTGAAAAAAGAGAAGTACCTCCTACATTATTCCGCGGAAAAATTCGCTTCCTCGAAAATGAGCTACCGAGCCCTGGTAAGGACCTTGCCATGACCGTTTTTCGACGCTTTTTTAATTTGACTTTCTGACGCTAAAACTAGCTATTTAGTAAAAATCTCACTTAGCTTCAGAAACGAAACTACCCACAGCTCGTTTTAAATGTAAGGAAGTTGACGTGCTATATTTTTCTACATGACCCATTAGCAGATTCCAAAGTGTTTCAGGGTAACGCATTTTCGCCAAGCAATATTCAAGCATTCTGGACTTTACCATTTCCTTTTTTTCTCAAAGAGGATTAACGGAATAAATAAAAAACATCTCAGGGCGAATAATCCTTGTTACAAGAGAAAGGCGGTGAATATGTGATGAAGCCACACGCTGAGAAAAAATCGAAACAACGTTATTGGAAAAAACGAAGGATCGGTATATTGTGAGTTTGGTTTATTCCGGTGGAATAAACCCTACAATATTAACCTCAAACTCAACGTTTGAATACAAATAATAAAGCGAACTCATTTCATGGATTTAAACTGTTTCGATTGCCAATTAAAGGTTTGAAAATAATTAAACATATGAGGATGAATAATTCGAAGTTGCATTGGGAAATGTTCGAAAGCAAACGGGAAAATATTGATATGAAGAGGGATGTTGAAGGCGCTTGACGTTATATTGAATTTTGAGTTTGGTAATTTAAAGTCAAGGACGGTCATCAACTGGCAGAAAGTCGAGGGATGAGTTGATGTTATGTCAATGTCGAAAAATCGACGCAGACTTACAGATGTCGGGTCGATCTTTAAGGATTGATAGTGATAGTCCTTAAAAATTTGCACACAGGCTTCAGCAAATAGTCGCTGAAACGGCAATTCGGAATCAGTTCGAAAATGGCTATCCACAAGTCGAACTGGCAATCAGCACTCTACCACTAGACTTGCTTCTTCAAGACTTCCACACGATCGATTGGTTTTTAATGCCAACAACTTCCTTCACTTGGATCTCATACCGACCAGTCTGTTATCTTATCTATAATCCTTAAATTGCTCATTGACGACCCAGTTTGTCGCCCAACTAAAGGCTTTAGTCTCTCTCCCCGGCCTCTAGCCTAAAACCCGTAAACTTATTCTCCAGCCGAAAACCTTCTCTCCGCTACTGATCACACAATCCAAAACCAAGAAAAAAGAATATCATTCCTCTCATCCGAAAGAAACTATCCAACTATTCTGCCTTAAGTCGAAAACTTTATGGAACTCTCATTTTTTCCAGTTATATAAACAAGCCTAAAAAAGCTGTTAAATCATCTCTTTAACTTCCCAAGTCCAGTTATATCTAAAGCAAATTGAAATAGATCTATAAATAAAGAAAGTGGATGCCCTGTAAACAAGTTGCTTCTATTTATTTAACTCAATCGAGTTGAAATGAGGTTCTCGGTGTTTAGAAATTACTTCATTACATTTCCTGGTTTTGAGTGTTCCTCCCCATCTACAGAGATAACAAGTGTTACGTTCATAACCCGTCCTCTCCCTCGCCGCCGCTTAACCGTTTAGACAATGCTTTTCAAACGGCTTAACGGGTTTTTCTTTTCCACCTGATGTTTCAGACATTTTCTTTCATTTTTTTTCTTCTTCTCCTTTTGAAATAAATTTATGATCTTGACAGATACTTTTAAATAATATTCAAACTCGGGTTTTGTAGGGTAGTTTTGTTCGTATTATTTTAGAAATTCGGTTATATAATTTCATCGGAGCATGTTTCTTGCAACGTGTCCATGGTTATTCCCCTCCCCCAGCGTGTTGAGATGGGTTTCTCAGAATAGCGAATCGGAATTCTAATTTAATCGGAGGTTCACGGAAGAGCAATAACTGTTAGAAATTTAGCCTTATAATAGATAAATATAAAATGGCTTATTGGTATCATTTCAGCTAAGATTAAATAATATCGGGAGCAAGAAAGAGAGAACGGCCAAAGAAAACTTGGAAGCAAACTGTTGAAGAGGAGCTCAACGAGATTGGAAGAACTTGGAAAGAAGCAAAGGCGTTGGCGAACGAAAGACAGAAAAAAGGAGGTCCTTCCTCTCAGCCCTATGTTTCTAAACGAACCGATGATGATAATGAAATAATATCGACTGTGGGCCATTAAGGTCGTGGTCACAGTTGGGCGGTTTTTTTGGGTGTTACTAATTTACCAAATAAGTGCATCCAAAGTGCATTCCTTACGGATCTCCTATTTCCAGCCCGAAAATCGTACGGGGGTCTACCGATTCTTGTTCCCCACTCCAAGTTTAGTGGAACCAGGCCATTTTTAATTTTCTAAACGGCCCGGTCCCCCTAAAAAATGATTCAATTAACGGGTCTCGACGAATCCCGCCGAAAATCGTGCTAGTCTCATCGGATTCTTGTTCTCTTCTTACGATTAATTAATTTAGGGCAATCTGAATGAATAATACTCCTTAACAGTCCATGAAAATTTCAATATATTTGCTTATTTTATGCGCATTTCGGGCTTACATTCCACGTAGCCGCCCATCATCAGAAATAAAAACATCTAAAAAGAAACATTACAAATCAAACTCCAAAATAAGAAAATCTTAACGTTCAAGAAAAAATAAATAATACAAAGCCGAACGTCTGCTTACACACGAGGGAAAACAAGGCTAGAAAATTAAAAATCTCGTGGTCGGACTAAACCGGACGCGACAAAGTCAAATCCGATGAGACCCGCACGATTTTCGGCGGGATTCGGCGAGACCCCGAAAATAAAGGACGAAAATGTGGAGCTAGGAATTTGAAAATCCCAAAATGTATATCGCACATTTCCGTACAAATTTTACAATTAAATTTGCATTAAATTTACATTACAATAAATTTTAATACTTTTTGAGCCTAGCGTCAAAACGTAGAGGTCTATTCTTTGAACCTTAAAATCCACGAATTAACATAACATAAATTTCGAGGAATAAATCGTTATACGATAAGACGGAAAATCGGTAAAATAATTGGAAATGAAAACCTGCCAATTAGAGCTTAAGAAAGCTGTTTTTGATTATTTTCCACGTCATTACGCAAGGCTCAACCCTTTCTCAATCCTTTTTTCCCTTCTTTTCCTAATTTTTACTTACCTGGAAGGTCTCGACATTTTATAACATCGACATTTCAACAGCCGTATGAATGCAGCCCTGAAAGTCTTGTTAAATATTGTATAAATAATAGGATTAATGGTGGAGCTAACGTAACCCAACCACAAACACGTGTCCACCACATGACTAGGAACGTCGCAGTCTCTGCACGCAGCAAAATAAACGTTCAAAATGAAGAACGGCGCCCAACAAAAGACGAACGTGAAAAAAACTAATCCCAAGACTTTGCTTGCTTTCTGTTCGGTTGCGACTGCGTTCAACGCCATCGTCTGTCTTTTATTTCTGTTCTGTAGGAACCTGAAAAAAAGAGAAAAAAAGAAAATTAGCAAACAAAGGCGATTTCGCAATGCGATCGTTCAATTCATCAAAGTATAAATAATGTTTCCAGTCAAAGATTCTTATTCGTTTGATTAGTTTTCCAGCATTTTAGTTTTCGCTCGTTTTTTAGTAAACCGGGTTTCGATTGATTCAAGCGCCCCGGTTACAATTTTATATTTATTCAATTCGAAAAGTGGAAAATGGTCAACCGTAAATGGAAAATCGGTTTGTTTGTAGTTTTGTTTGACATGATTGGCTGGTCAATAAAAATAGGACGCGATTGCTTAGTGAAAAGTTATTAGCTTATTTTCGGATCAACTTTAGGTGATGCTTAGACGATTTTAGATGATAAAGTTTTTAAAAAAATGTTTTTTAAAGAAAAGTTTGTTGTAACTTTGTGGTTTCACACGGAGTCGACCTTTTATTCGAATCACTTAAAACCATAAAGTTTTTCAGAAACTAAAATTCTTTTTTTGTGTCTCGAAATTTTTTTTTCTTGTAAATTAAAAAATAATAAGTTTATTTTCCCTTTTAGGTTTTTATGGAAAGGTTAGGAAAGACAGAAAACGAGGGAAGAAAGTTTGGAGCTCTAGTTGAGGACTGACATTAAGGTCGATTCCAAGAAAATTAGCCAGAAAAATTTGAAAATTGAAAGAAATAAGCCGTAATTAGCCATTGAAAATTCAAAATTTAACTAAAATTAATTGAAATGAGCCAGAAAAACTTGAAAATTTGCAAAAATTAAGTAGAAATTAGCGAGAAAAGGTCGAAATTTGTAAAAGTCGTAGAAATAAGCCAGAAAAAGTCCTAAATTATCGAGATAAAGTCAAAACTCGGAAGGAAAAGCCGAAAATTGACAAAAAAATGTAGGAAATGAGCGAAAAATGTCAAGAATCGACTAAAAAATTCAAATATTGTCCAAAAATGACAAAAATTCACAGCAACGGTGAAATAAAATTAACGAACACTGGCGAAAATTGGCAGGAAATGTCGAAAATTGTCAGAAAAAGTAAAAAATTGGTCAAAAAAAGTCGATAATTACAAGAAAGAGTAAAAAATTGACAAAAATGTTTTTTTCATTCACAATTTATTTAGAAGTTTCACTTCACACCGATCGCCAGCAACTTTATTTTTTAATTTTCCAAAATTTTATTAAATTTATAAAATATTTCAAAGATTTACTATGAAGTTTCAAGATTATTTATCGGAAACATCTCACAAATATTTTGCTTTGTTTTATTAAATATTTCTAAAATATTTCAACAACATTGTCAAACTTTCCTCCATAATTTTTCTCATTGAAATGTTTACTTTACAAAGACTGCCTTCTACCACTAGAACTTAGTTAAAATCGGCTTCCTGCTTGCCAAATTGAAAAAACCTAGCGCAGATTTCAAAAACTTCGAGGCATGAATAACGGCGAGAACAAAAATAAAACTTGACTTGAAAAAATCTTTTCGCCTCAGTTTTTTTTTTAAACCAGGGAAAAAAAGAAAAATATTCTGAAAGAATTATAACCACTTGTTGAAACACTAAACCCCGAGACTAAAAATGGAGAAAAACGGATTACATTTCCCCCTCTAATAGCCGTGTAAACTTTTTTAAAAGAGAAAGCTCAACCCCGAGATATCTTCTAATATCTCATCATAATACATCCGTTATTAACGCTGTCAAACTTCGAGAGAAGAACGTCTTTTAACACTTAATAATTACTTCCGTAGTGTTCTTTGAAGAGTTTCAAGACTCTCGGGAGGAAGTTGGTCATATTTCCAAACAATTAAACTACCTTCAACTCCGCTGCATTTTCTCATCTACTTTCCTCCGAAAAAAAAAATCTCGAAAACTTTTCAAAACTTTTCATCATCCTCCCTCCCTGATTTCCCCGTTGCAAATTGGAAATAAACTTCCTCATCATCATGATCAACGCCTTTGCCTAAATTGTTATATCATCCTAAACCATATCCCATTATCCCTCTGTTTTCAATCGAAATCTTGATTGCTTTTCAATTAAGAAATTATAAGGAAAAACGGAAATGGAAAATTATTCATGGGTAGGAGGAGAAAGAGATGGACGAGGCCCTGAAAATAAACCGGGTCAAAATCGTCAAAAGAAGACATCGCGATTTTTGAAGGACGATCACGGAAAGTTCAGGATAAAAAAAGGAGGGAACTGACGTTTAATGGATTCTTTTGAAGCGTTTCCTTACACTAGCTACACTAATCTTCCTATCTTTCTGACAGCTTTATTATATATAACCTGGGCGAAGAAGCATTTTGCGTCTATTCAAAAAAAATTTTTTTTCTGCTTTAAGAAAGTGATGCGGTCTATCGATACTACCGAAATAATTTTTTTTGCTCCACCTATTCTCGTCTTGGACAAAGCAATAGGGATCTTTCCTAAGTGCCTAGCAAGCAGTGGCGTCCCAGTGCAGTGGGCTTTACAGCATTAAAAGCTTCAAACTGGGTTCGGAAAATTAGTAGAGCAGGAAGGTTCGTCGATTCGACCTTATTTCGACATCGAAATGAGGTCGAAGGAATGAAGTGAATTCGACGTCGATTTTAAGATTTTTCGCGTCGAATTTCGACCGTTGATTTTGACAGATTTCGGAGATTCTTGCTGAATTTTGTTAAAAATGATGCCAAACGAAGAAGAAACTAATGATGCTTTTTTTATATTGTTAAGCCTTCCAACAAAAGATGAGCTACTGTATTTTTGACCATTTTTAGCCATATTAGTACCATTCCTTTCGAACGTGAATTTTTTTCATAAAACTGTGTAGGTTTACGTTTTTAAGGCCATAGAACTGAAATATAAACTCCGTTTTTTTCAAAACCTACGTTTGATTTTTTAATCTCGAGTTTTTTAGCTTACAGAAGCATATTTTTTTGTCAAAATCATATTCTTGAGCAGTTAGAAGATCCCCGATTTTTTTTAAAAAACAGTTTCTAGCATTTTCAAGGTCGTAGAGTCCGAATCTGACGGAGAAAGTTCGACAAACTAAGAGCAAGGCGGCAAAATTAAGTTTGGCTACAAAAAATAGCGATTTTTTTAAAATTTTTGTCATTTTTATTGATTTATTTTTTCGGATTTCTTTAATTAGGTTCCAGAATGCTTTTTCCGTATGTTTTAAAGGTTGCCAAGTCCGAATATTGCTGAATTGAAGATGGAAAAAAAAGTTTTGATAAAATCTCAATATTCAAATATAATTTTTCTTCGAAATTGGGATTTTTCTTTTTTTAATGTTATTCTAATTCCTTCATATTCGGACTCTACAGACTCTACAGACTCGACAGAAGCTCCCTGAACGAACAAAGAGTGGTGGTCAAAATTCGACGCGAAAAATCTTAAAATCGACGTAATTCTCCGGTTTCATTCATAATGTTCCTCCTACAAGTGTTCTTTCCAAGAACTTTTAAACAGATCCCACACGCTTTTCCCGGAAAATAAATATATATATCACGTGCTATTTCCCAGACAGATTTCGCACAGAAATCGCAGACTTGAAACGAGCACCTTTAAGTTCTTGATTGGAAAGAAAACTTTTTGCGCCAACGGACAAAATGAAAGCTCAAGCGACAATATCGGCTAGCCGTTTCCTACCTTGGACAATGCTTTATTCTTACATTTGATGCAGTTGAAAATCACAGGCAAAAGCTTTAAAACTTATAATTAGTTTCCGAGTTTACTGGTTTAAAATGCATCAGGTCAAGATCCAACTTTTACTTAACTTTCTTACCAGCAATCAAGAATCTCTATTACTAATTCAAACATCGTTCAACGAAATCCTATTTCCGTTAAGGTTTCCCCCTTTTAAAAAAAACTTCCATTTCCGAAAATAACTGACCTTAAATTAAGCGCTGACGGTGCGACGTTTAGCTGCAATTTGAGCGACTTCAATCTAAAATTTCTAGTTTCTTTGGTGATATTATCAGGAGTTTGAGTCCCCTGATCGCATCTACTTCTTCCTTCTACATGATGAAGTTGTGGATGAGACGAACTGATAGTCCTTAAACTGGAATGCCTGGAAAAAAATAAAAATATTTAAATAAAGTGGCTGTTTTATTCTCGACTTAAACGTTTTTCGGGTATAAAAAAAATCCATTTATCATATGGATATGATAGGTTGTTATCGAAAGCGAGAAGGCCATATTGATTCCGAAAGACGTAATGTCATCAGCAGTCAATTTGTCTGACATTAAATTTTCATAATATCTGAGTGCTGTAGCGAGGCTCCTCTTCCATTACGTGATGTATTGAAGGAAGGATTCAGCCAGGTTACTATCTCTTCTTTTATGTTCGCTTCATTATCGCCTTTTCTTTGCTTTTTCTTTTGATATAGGTGTAAAGGGACATTTTAAATGGATATTTTCATATTTATCACCTAGCGAGAAGAAAGCAGTTAAAATAAAGCAGATTTGGGAGCTTTGGAACGTTTGTCTAAATATTCTCAAATCTATAAACTTTACTAACAAACCGGAGAGACACTTGGAACGCTTTCTGATGGGCCAACAGTCGTATGGATTCCAGCTCATATGGCGCGACCCATAATTATAAGGTTCCATCTCCAAACATATGGATTTGGCTTCAACCTCCACATTGGAGGCGATTATAACCTTATATGAAAAGGGCCGAAATTGAAAATGGCCGAAAGTAATTTTCGGCCCTTTTCGTTTTCGGCCCTTTTTATTTTAGGCCCTTTTCGTTTTCGGCCCTTTCCAATTTTTTTCTTTTTCGGCCCTTTTCGTTTTCGACCCTTTTTATTTTCGGCCCTTTTTGGCCTTATAATATTCAGGTCGCGACTAGTGTGCGATGGTGATGTTAATGACGATTCCAACAACTGGCAAAGGTTCACACTTTGCTAGCTCGCCAGAACTTTGAAAAACAGCAAGAGGGCTTCACTATCCACAAAACAGGCTTTTTTCTTTAGCTGGACTAAAAACTCGTCTTTTTTGGCTCTCAAATTAAAAATATTCCAACAATTTAAAAAGAAAATTATACATTAAACTGATTAAACTAATGCTACATCACGTAGCAAGCAAAAAAAAAAACATCAAAGGATATTTTATATACTCTCCTAGTATCCTTTCGCAGGGAAGATTCTTTTTTTTTCATAAAACATTAGGAAATAAAAGCGCAATGGAGCTTTTAAAATAATCACGAAGATTATGACAAATGGAGTTTCGAAACAATGTTTTTTTTTCTTCTCCGGCCGTTTTTTTTTTTTTTTTTTTTTTCATTTTCCCCTCTTCTCGTATTATCAGATTTTGTATTTTTTAAATAACTCATTTTCCACGAAGAGAAACCAAAATATTTGTCATGAATAAATTAAAAAAACAGAAGCTCTTTTTTTCCCTCAGTTCTTTTCTTTTTTTTTTTTTTGTCCTCCTCCTTTTCCTTTCTCTTGAAAAATGGTAATGATATCCGTGTTAGCATTTTACTCTCGTGTGATTTTAATTACTTTTTTCTCTATCGATTTTTCAATATGACTCCACAACTCCTCTCGTGTATTTTTTTTTTCTGTTTACTTCATTAGCCCGTAAGGGATTCCAATATCGAAGGAAAAATCCAAGACTTATTTTTGATCTCTGATTTTAAATTGGATTACATTGCATCCTCTTTTTTCAAAATTAAAAAATTTGAATTTCTTCATCTTACTTGTACTTCTTGTTCTGAACTTGCAATCATTCCTTAAAACAAAATTTAAATAAACTATGATATTCTGAAATTTCTACCGAATATACCTTTGTTATTTCATATGCGAGTTTTCCCAGGCCTTCTCGGATATTCTCAAGTTCACGTTACACGGTTATCTTAGAACAAACGTTTTCCATCCTCTTTTCCTAGGAAAATATTTCAAATAATCTTCAACTTATTCTTTTCAAAAAAAAAAAAAATCTATCAGTTTCTTTTATGAAAAGGTAAGAGAGGATCTTTTATAAAAACAGAGAGCGTAACCTTATTTTCATGTTACAAAGTATTGTAAGTCTCGTTGGCGAGTATACATTTTTCAGAATTAAGTATTGTGACCATAAACTATCACTCTAAGAATCTAAGCGAAAAAAATACGGAAATGATTGAAAAAGGTCTCAAGTAACTAGAACAGAGAGCGGGAGAAAATAAAAGAAAAATTTTTTATATATTTTTCTATTAAATTTATTTTAGTTATGAGTGGAAAAAACTTCTTCCGTTGATATCCTATTCTTCATCATTTGAAGGTGCGAAAGTAATTTATCGGTATTTGCACCGTCCATTCAAAAGGGAAAGATATTTCTTTTTAGTATTTCTAACCTTTCAGGAAAGGTACGCAAAGTTCTAGCTGATAATTTTTTCGTTGATTTTTTAGCATAAAACTAGAGCCTGACAGTGTCTTTTAGTTAATTTTAATATTAAGTTTTTCAAAAAAAATTATCTTAAAGAAAGAAGTAAAGCCACGTCTATTAAACATCCGGATGTGAAAGCAACGACAATTTTATATTTCATTTTAATTATTACTTAAAAGTTTCCCGGGCTTTTTTCAAAATCTTCCAAAAGTTCATTTAATACACCCTGAGGGGTGTTTTTATTCTTTCCTTTTCTCTAATAAATGCTTTTAATTCTGAAAGAAAATTACTTTCTCAATCCACAACCGGTGGCTACAATTTTTTTTTTTTGGAGCTCGTAGCAACTCCTCTACCTCGAAATTTACATCTAGGCAAAATGCTATCCTAAAGATTTTATTTCCAAAATACAAGATTAATCTTCCTAAGGAAAAGCCATAAAATTAAAAAAACAAACCACTTTTTATCGAAGCTTACGATGTTAATAAAAAAAAATTTAACGCTTGAAGCTCGATACCGGGAAGAACCTTTAAAATGTAAAGAGGCTGACCGTATGAACTCACTAGACCTTTTGAAACTTGTCGATCTTCAAACCATCCCCTGGCGGTGTTTTCCAACCTTTCCTGGTTCCTTTGACATGGTTTTGGCTTAGTTCCAGTCGGGACCTCTATCAACAATTTCTCTCTCGTGCACGCACATTTCACAAAACCGATCTCATTCTCTCCTCTTGTTTCCTGACAATAAACATCTTTAATGTTTCATTTTGATATTTTTATAAAAGTTTTTTCACTCGAATTCATCATTTTGAAGAAATAAAAAAGGGTTTTCAAAAATTCCGCAAAAAAAAAAAAAAACATTTAAATATTTTAAACTCGGGACACTCGATGGACTTAATACAGCCTCTCCTCCTTTTCCTCTTGTAATTAAAAGTAATTCTAGTAATCTTAATTATACATTTTACTCTACTCCTTTTTCGGTTTGCTTTCATCTGCTATTTCTCGTGGAAAATGACGTTTTTGTACTCGGCACTTCCTTTTCTCTTACCGCGAGACGTTTACCTGTGGGAGATTTCGATAATAAATCTCCGGGAGAGAATTTATCCCGCGAATTTTAGCACTTTTAACAATCTTCTTGAACTTTTTTTTTCCTTCGTACTTTTATTTTCTTTGATAAAATTTATTTGATTTTCTTCATTTAAATACTTGTTTTAATATTGATGGAGAAAAGAATATGAATAAATGAAAGTTGCGGCTGTAAAGATTTTAAGCGTGAATATAAATTTTAATAATATTTCAAACTTAGGCCTGAGCACGTTTGATGAAAAGTTTTTTTAATGGGAAGAAGTGTTAAAATTTAATTTCGCCTAAACAAGCCGCATTAGCTCCGCCCTGCTCATATTTATGAAAATTGGATGTTCCAAGTTTTTCTGATAAACCACTTGGAATTGTTCCAGATGCGGTGGTTTTTGATAAATCCTTGACGCGAGTTGGGCGGAGTTGGTGATTAACGAAAAAGTAGCACAGAAGTTGGAAAGTTATTAAAACCCATAAAAAGTAGGAAAATTAAAAAGATTATACCTAGAGAGGGAGGAAGCATTCACCAAATGCAATGCACCAAAAAGTATCTGCTGCGCCTTATTTAAATTCAGCCAGTTGAGTATTTGTTTATCGTTCGGACTAGAGAAGCAAGATAAAAAGAGGCATGACAACTTGGAACGCCCCCTGATTGGCTGTCAGAGCTAGACAGATTGTGTCGATGTATATAAGTTAGTGGATCCTACACGGTACTGCTTTTCATTTGTTTTCTAAGGCCCGGCTCAGAAATGGGCTAAAGAAAGAACAAGAAAGAAAAATGCCCAGTTACTTCTCGATCTGTGGAGCCCATCCAAGTCAAAAGCCAGATGCTCTTTCTTCCTTTCTAAATAAGATGAAATATTCTTATTTTTTCTCTAGCCTTCTTGCATCCACTCCAGAGCAAAGGTTTCTTCCAATCTTTTCAAAGTCGTACGGCCCTTTTCGGCTGTTTGAATTTGAGTTGGCGTCGAGCCCAATAGTGTTAATGTCATCTCCCACAACTCTTGGTCTTGTTATTTTAGCTCTGCAGCTCTCCTAACTACGTCCATCACTCACGTATGCTTGGTGTTCATTTAAGGTAAAACACCCAGTGATTGACCAAGCACCAGTGACTGACCGGCCACAAGCTAAACATGTTATCCATATAAGGTAAACATGTTTAGCTTATGGCCTGATCAGTGACTGGTGCTTGGTCAATAACTGGGGGTTTTACCTTAATTTCTGATCCGATCTTGCAAGATTAATTCCAAGATGAATCTCTCCGATGAGCAATATGCTGCTTTTACCAGCTACTATTTCCCAACATAGAGATCTTCGAAATCTTCCTCTTTCTCATAACGATTAACGATGATAACAATCTCGGATCGAAATAATAGAGCGTTGACGAAATCGTAAACAACAATCTTAATACACTTTCGCCCGTTCACGCTTCTAACCTCCCCTTCCCCAAATCAGGGTGAGTAAACCGATGGAAAGTAAATAAATATCCATAATTGATCCCGTTGATTAATATATGACTGAAAATTGTTTGGATACAAAGGCGTCGCTGGAACGGGAACTATGCAATCTCCCTGGATATTTGACTATAGATCGGAATGTCAACCGTATATGAGCCACCTATTTAAATGAAATATCGATTCGTTTATTAAACAAGCCGATCCAGGAAGGGGTATAAAATCTTCTCAGACAAATAACCCTTTTCCTGAAAATGGTAATAATCCAAGCGCACCCATACGTGCTTCATAAACCGAAACGAAATCATAATAATAATAAAAAAAAACACATCTTCATAACCATCCGCAAGACAAACTTCGAGATGCGCAAAAAACGTTTTCCTCTCAAGGAAATTAAGTTAAACCGTTTTTCCTGGACCTAAAAAAAAGAGAGAGATGTTGTAAAAAATTTACGAGTAGTTTAAGACTTATTTTTAGAAAACGTGGCACTAGAAATAATAAATCCGTGACATGTTAAGGGGTCGGGCCATCGTGTTATATTTCCCCTCGACAAAAAAATATAACCTTTCCTCGGTACTAATAGACTCTTTATATTACGGTTAAATGAGCAATAATTTCGTTTGGCGCCCTCCCATCTGGGATCCCAGGTTGAAAATAATACACGCCGCGGAGGTAAACAATGGCGTCTCGCTGCGTCTCCGAGAGTTTTACATAAGCCCCTGTTTATGACGCTTTATTATGAATAAAACAGAAAATAAAAAAAAAGAAGTTATCTACCATGACACGGTTCAACGACAAGTTGATAAGGATTCCTGTTAGCAACGCTCCCAGACTCGTATAAAATATTGTTTGCTCCCTTGTGCAGGGATATATATATTGCTTACTCTCGAAAAGAATAAGCGGAGGGAAACCGGAAATCGCAAAATTAAATTTAACAAAAGATTTTCTCCCCGGATGCTCTTTTTTTTTTTGAAACTAATCCAGAAAAGACATCGCCCAATAAAGTGCTTCGTAAATTTGAACTAATATGTAACTCCAGAGATTTAATCTGTCGTTTTACAAGGATGGTCGGGGGTGAGTTGTCGTTCTTTTAATCTAGAGTTATTTAGACTCTCTTAAGTAAGGAAATCAATTTGAAAAATAAAATTAAAGGTTTTTGAGTTTTCTATTTTATTAGCAGGAGAATTATTTTTCTTTGAGTTCTTTTTTTAACGTTTGAGATTCATCAAGCGATCCTTTTTCATACTGTCATATTTTTTATAAGGGAAAAAGATGGTTTAATAAGATTCGAGAGTTTAAAACTGTAACGAGGCTATTATTGTTGATCTATTGCTTCATACTTTTTTTTTGAGTATTTTGGAAATGGTGAAACGACGTTGATGACAGTTTCATTTATCGACTGAGTTTCGGAAAGATTACGGGTTGGTAAAATAAAATAAAAATAGATTTTTTGAGTACGGTGAAAATGGAGGTTGATAGTTTTCAGAGTAGAAAGCAACTTGGTGAGGTAGAAGACACTTTTAAGGTTTACTTTCATCTAACTCCGGATTCGGCCCGAGTCAGGTATAATGCTTACCCAGCGACCGGCACATGCGCGGATTCGCGATGCGCTCTCGGATTTATGGATGCATCTCAAAAGAGATGCATTCATAAATCCTGGTTTTGCTGGGTAATCATTTCGGGGCCGAACCGGCGACTTTTAGGAGGTCACTCACATACCAGCGGAGCTAAAGCCTACGAATGGATCAAAAAATCTACTGACCTCGAATTATAAAAAAATTTAATTGCTGATTTTGGTGGCCTAGAATTTTGTCAGGATTGAGGGAAATAAAAGACACTTTGACGGTCCCTTGATCATCTGTCAGAGTTTTTGTCAGACTAGATTTACAGTTTAAATAAAAAAAGTTCAAGATATTTAATAAAGGAACGCTTTCCTATTCACATATACCCTTTTCCCACTAAACTATCATTTCCGATTTGTCCGTATAACTTCAACTTTGTGAAACCGGGGCATTCCTATGGCCAACAAAATTTCCCCATAAAAAAACTCTCCAAACCAAATTTACTTCTAAACTAAAATCTCAAAGCTATTAATTCTTCATTACATTCTTTAACTTTCCCTCACAAGGAAACAAACACCTTTCCGAAAAAAAGTTTTAAAACCGGTAGAGTTTTGCAAACTGAAACAGATCTTTCTTAAAAAAAAAAAGTCCAATCAGTCATTTTGACAGACAAGTGCGAGAAAAAAGTACGAAACCCTCCATGATTTATACATAGGGAAATGAAGAACATGTCAGTTTACTTATGTGCAAAACAAAAAAAATAGACAAAAGTCTTTCAGGGAAAAAAGTCAGTTTGGCAGGTTTCCTTTTCGCGCTAAAAAAAAATCCAACTTAAAAAGGGATTATTTTCTTCTTCTTCCTTTTCGCTGTAAATTCATTTTTAAACATCTTACCTTTCTCCGGAACCGGTCCTCCTGTACAGCCCCATTTTATGTGGAGTACCCTGTGTCCTTGGATATTCGTTCCTAGACGAGGCTTGCTTACTGGCAGCGAACCTTCCTCCGAGCCTTCGAAATTGACAATCCGAATCCGGATTCGCCGCCACGAATCTCGCCTTTTTCCTGCGAAGAAAAAAAAATTTTTAATGAATAAACGGGAGAAAAACGAAAGATGAAAAAGAAGGTGTTAAAAAGAAAATAAAAAGAGTTCGAGGTTTTTAAGAAAACTTAACATTTTTTTAAAACTTATTGGACGTGTTCCAAAAAAAAAAAAAAAAAAAAAAAAAAAAATTATAAAAAACTTTTTTTACTCCCCTTCTTTTTTTTTATTATTTTCATAAGAATGAAAAATTTTACTTAACGTTTCAGATTGAACAAGAGGTGTACATCAATGAGAAAAGTTTTTTCTTTCTTCCTCGACAGGGTTTTGGCGCTCAACACCATAGCCAGTAATTATCCGCTCCGGCAAAAAAAAAATCACGAAAATGAAAAATATGGATAAAAAATCGAATTTTTCCATTAACTTATTATTTTTGCTTTTCTGGGAAGTCGTTTCTAAGGTCTTTTTAATATGAAATAAGATTGATGATAAATTATATAGTACCGTTTGAAAAGCACGACCTCACCTTATTCAACAAAATCAGATTGCATATTTTTTTTGTAAGTTACTGCATCACCATTTTCCAGAGTTTTAACTGTATCATGCAGCTCATAAGCTAAACATGAATCACGCGGTTTATTCCGAACTGCACCTCGATTTTAGAGAACAAAAAATTCGTTTGAAAATTCAAAATCGTGCTTTTGAAGGAAGGAAAGGAAAGGAGGTTAATATGGTGGTTATAATCTGAACACTAGGCTGCTTTTCAAGAAGCCAATTTAATATTTGCAATTAGTAAGAATGGTAAAAGACCTTGCGATATTTAACTTTTAATTATTCGGATTTAATTACTTGGAAATCTTTTGACTTTAAAAGTAAAAAAAGGAATCGCATTGACATTTTTATTCGGGAAAATAATCGGAAACATGAAAGGAAATGTTGAAGGGAAGGAAAAAAAAGAGATCTTTGAATGTATGATTTTTGATTCTCGGAAAATTCGTCTATGATCCTGTAGATATTTTTTTTTCGAAGGCAGCAAAGAAATCCTTTTGACCTTTTTTTTTTCTTTCTTAAAAAAACAAGGAAATACGGCCAGAAGAATTATGGCGTTTTAGATTCGCTTGTTGAGTTTTTATGGAAAACAAAGTCGAAAAGCGTTGGGTAATGTTTCTTTTCTTGTTTTGGCACAATATCTGTGGAACGACTTTCACTTTAAAAAATTTTTTTGATCATGGTTCGAATTCATTATTAAGGGACTGGTCGAAATCAGCGTATTAAGCCGGATAGCGTAATATCCGTTATAACGCTCTTCAGCGTCTTAAAACCACAACTGGCAATTTGAAAAAAAAAATTGAGTGAAAAATAGTAAAATAGGAACATTCATATATCGTTTTCTATTCACTTATTCCCTTTATGCAAAAAGTTCTCCCTCCTTGTTTTCACTGACGTCATGACTAGTACTAACATGCGCCACCGCGCCACCATCGTCTTCTATATAAACAACGATACTACCCCTCCACCTCCATTTGCAAATTAGACTCGTAGCATTAACATTAAAAATAAAATAATGCAGATTTTAATTTTTAAGTTTTTTTTTAAAATTTGTATTTTACTTGCAAATGAAATTCGATCAAAGATCTATCAAGAGATTACACTTGAAAATATTGCGACTGTTCAGATATATTCACTAAAAAATTCAATAATTTCGAGTGAAATATTTAAGATAAAATATTACAAATGAATAATTACCCTTAAGTTTAAAAAAATCTGCACGAAATCCAGTACGATATGATTTCAACCTCACACTGAAAAACCATAAATATCTAGGTGCGGTCAAGGTCTTAAGAATAAGGGTTGCGCGCGATCCTTTTTGTCACTACAATCACTAATCTGCTTCAGAGAAAAATCGAAACGTCACGTTCGTTGCAATTGTTCATCTGTAAATCCTGTCTCAACCAATTTTTTTTGTTTTGCCTTTTTCTTTTTAAAAAGCAGGTGTAATTTAATTATTAAGCTGCACAGGTGTTTTCATCGGCATTTATTTAAATGTTGTTTTATAAAATAATAGTGATTTTGAAAGAAGTTAAAACAACTGCAGAAGGCCATGGGCATGATAAAAAGCAAAACCTCATTTACTCTTACTCTGATGGCTCTACAGGACTTGGAGTCCTACTGCCGCAGTTACCGCCGCCTTCCATTCGACTCGATTGAGAGCCACCCTCTGCCAATCTCCTACCCCCAGGCGTTGGGCATCCTCCCTTACGTTGTCCGACCACCGTTTCCTAGGCCGCCCCATCGGTCGCACAGCATTCACCCTCCCATTCATCGCTGTGACAATAGCCCGCTCTGCCGGCGCTCTCACCACATGACCAAACCTCATTTAGAAGCCAAAAAAAATAAAAAAAATCTCCCTCGAACTTTTATTCCAGTTGCAAAAACGAACAAAACCTCAATTTATTTGTGCACAAAAGTTCGGAATCAATTTCGAAACCCTTCGTAAATAAAGACATATTTGACAAACAAAAAAAAAAAAAACGGGACAGATTATCCTTTTTCTTTTTTTTTTTATCTCCCCGAGGCAAGAAGACCAGTCTCCCAAACTTTTTATAAAACATCCTCTTAAAATACTAACATGAGAGGCAAAAAAGGGCTCTTTTGTAAAGCTTCTTCAGGTGTTTAAAATATCTCGAGGCTTGTTGATTTAAAACGTTCGACCTTCTAAAATCAATATGTTTGTATCGGGTATACGATCGCATCGAAAAAAAAAACTAACGATATTTTTTTATATATAAAAAAAATATGCAAGAGAGAAAAATAAAGAGGCTAAAAGGATAAGAAAAGAAAAGTAATCATTTTTATAGATGAATCCTTACCACTCTCAGATAAAACGGTTAAACGGGGAGGTTGAGAGTCATATAGCTCGTATGGAGTGGGTGGCCCTCGTGGTTGAACAGTCATCGAACCTTACTTTATCTCTTAACATTCTTTCTAGGGTCGGGGAGGTTATTTTCCGCTTTCTCCCTCTTGATTACATCTCTTTCTTTGCAACACCCATTTTATAATTAAGCATTTCAGAGTTTTCGAACTCTCGTTTTATCTCGATCGTGATTGCGCCAAGAAGAAAAAAAAATATAAATGAAACAAAAATCAGAATCCTTTCATACTTTACAAAAACGAAACCTTATATATTTTTGTTTTCAGCTAAATTTTCACGGTCTCCGTTAAATGTGATTATACTATTTTTCCTTTTTCACAATCAAAAAATTACTAAAAGATAAAATCAGGGGAAAAAAATCGCGTTCGAAAAAAAAAAAGAATGTGAAATGAAGTATTGGACCCAGCGCGGCTATAGATTTAAAAAAAAAAATCCTCTTTCGGGAATTTATCCCCGGCCCCGTTATAAAGTTGCATGGATAATGAACATTACTACGATATTTACGTCATGTTCTTGAGATTTTTTTTCCTTTACCTTCATGTTGAAATCCCCGTCTTCGTTATCATCGTCTTACTTCGTCGTTTTGCTTGAAAGTGAATTTTCTCGTTTGTTAATTTGACATAACTTTTCAATCTGAATGAGCTGCTAAAATTCTCATCTTTGCTATCATTTAATCGGATTGACGATGCGTAATTCTCGATTAATTACATAGACTTTAATCGAGTAAATTTAAGGGTTCGGTTTTATGAGGAAAGATCTCTCTCTTCGTTCGTATGACGTTTGGAAAATTAGATTTCAGTTTTGTTTCGGGGGGTTTCGTCTTATATAAGATGCGTAGATACAAATAACAGTTTTTGATTTTTAGGTATAAAAAAAATGAGTGGAAGATTTTATTCAGGATGAAGCAAGCTATAACTTTTGGCCCTTCGAGGGTTATACCGTATAAACAAGGTGAATGTTCTGTCGGTCAATCGACCTGATCCTTGTAATAGAGAACAAAAGAAAAGAGCAATGGACTGAGACCGAAAAAAGAGAAGAGGCTATAAAATTTTATTGTATAGAAAATAAAGAGCAAAGAATAGCTGGAACAACCGAAAAAGTACAAACCCAAAAGATCAACTTCGAAGTTGTTTTTAATAGTGAAAAGTTTAATCCTTAATCGCAGGATTAAAAGAGTGATTAATATGTAATAAATGATAAATTATGTTCGAGTTCAATCTTTTGGATTTTAACTTTGCGATTCTTAAAAGGGTTAAATTGGTTTGGGCATGAGTGGGATTTATTTTCCTATCAAAAAAATTTGAATCGTAAGAAGAGTCATTGTGATTCCGTTCAAAAAAGGAAGGAATATAAATAATTATAAAACGAATAAGCTTACCCAAAAGTGATTTTCCCACTTAGCTGTTCTCACCACACAATTAGATACGCGAATGTGAAGTCGGAGCGACAGTAGACACCTCGTTCGATGTATTTGGCCTAGTCAGCACTCGCTACTTATAGGCCAACCGAACGAGCTACCTTAATAAAGGTAGAATTTAACGCATCAATTGTACCTAAAGGGTGGCCGGGTGGCGGCAGTTGATCTTTCCCAATGCATTTAACAAAACAAAATATTTTATTATAACTATTCATAAACCGTACAAGGCCTTCTCAAAAATAAATGCAGCCATCACGAGAAAAAGCAGATATGCATGTGGTTCCCTATTCACTTATGCCCTTTTTGTATAAAAGTAGTGATCATGATCACGGCTATCCTAGCAGCTCACACCTTCCTTAAAAATAGAACGAGATTTCCCCATTACCTCCGCTGATTCCCCTAAAAAAAACCAACGATGGACAACGTTCACGCCTTTCGGGTGTTCAGACGAAAACTTTTAGCAACATTTTTATTTCTCATTGTATTTGATTCTTAAAGAATCCAGATATAAATTTTTCAAAGGATCTTTCAACTTTTTAGAAGAACTCCCTTTCCTTTAAAAAAAATCCGACCTCCAACAAAGCGGCATTGCTCTAGAAAAACGGCTCAATATAAAAGACATTGATGTAAAGAATCTCGAAAGGATTAACCGAAACTAGGTTATACACAACAGAAATAAACCTTTTCTAGCGAAACTTCTCCCATTTCCTGCATGCTCTTTTTTCCTCCTTGCCCAGGAAACAAACCCCGTCGGTTAGGTCTCTGTGTCACAGAGCCAGTCACGACGCAGTAACAAAATAAAGGAAGCGTGCTTTCGAATCACGGACTCCCCTGTTTGAACTCCCGTTTAATTAACCATGCTCTTTCGTGCGGAATCTAGTTAAAGACCCGTTGATGACTTAACATATGATTTAATCCGTGATTTGTTTATTTATAAAAAATTATTGCGGGAGGAGTGAGCCGACAGGAAAAATAAGGATTTCCACTGGGTGAGCCGATCGATTCGCGGCCAAGTGTAAGAACTAGAAAAATTCTCTCTAATAAAGACCCGATATCGGTTGGCTGTGTGGCGTGTGGTGTACGGTGTACGGTGTATTAGAGAGACTAGATAGAGAGGGAGACCTTATGAATTCATTAAGATTCTGCCGCCTTGTTGCATGTTTAAAAATCAATCTAGCTGTGGGCTCCAATACTTTGCTCTTAATTAACATGTAACATGGCGAATTTTCATTATGGCGCAGCCCATGACCGTCTGCTGCAACCGGAGTGCTCACTCCATCTCTATCTAGTCTCTCTACTGTGTGCTAGCACCATGGGCCTAGCTGCAGACTTATTGACCAGCTGTTACTGATCAGGCCCAAGAGGCGGCAGTGGGCGGTGCAGCACGTGCATGAAAGGACAGACATTAGATAAAGCATTTACGTTTTCTAGGTCGCCCTCGGCTGCGACGCTGCCATTAGACTTGCGGAGGTTTGGGGCTCATTCTCAGAGCATACCGAAATCGAGCAAGACGAAGGACCATCTACTATGCAGCGGTAGGTATCCAGGCCCTGGAAGTGCCGAACGTGAAAGAGTGTAAGCTAGTATACCAAGTACCCCATCGAGGCTGCAGCACCGTTGCACAAATTTGTTTTTAAGAAGCAAAGCCTCCTTCAAAGAGAAGTGCCTCCGAGATACGTCACGTGGTCACGAGCACATTGCCTATTTAGAATTCGGAGTTGGAATTCAATGCAAAAAATGAAAACGAAATTTAAACAGGAAAAAACCTGTCCCAAGATTCTAGTTTTTACGAGAAGAATGGCGAACTTTCATCACAAAGTCTTGATTCAAATCCGTTGTTTATTTAAATTAATTAAAGAGTTGGAAACAATGCTACCAAATGAAGTGACACTAAGTTTGGAAGTATTCAACAGCATTGAAGAGCATGTTAATCTACCACCTAACAACTCCTACTCCATGCCTCAAGAATCGACACTACCCGTACCTGACATTGATGAAAGAAAGGCAGCGATTTTTTATTTGGCAGGAGATATAATGGAGACGATCAAAAACCAAAATTTAAATCACTTAAGTGGTAACGGAATAAATATTGATGCACGTATATTGTGTGAGGTTTTATATGAAATAACTCATATTTTTGATTCATTCGGGAGAATCTCAAGCGGGACACCAAGTCCAACAGAACCTGATTCAGCCTTAGAAGGGGAGGAAAGAAGCGAGTTGAGTTATAATTGAGGAGGTAGCTGCAACAAGGGCAATTTTTCTATGTTTAGCTTATGGAACAATTGCCCTTGTTGCAGCTACCTCCTCAATTAAATTAAGACATCAATCGAAATATTCTTGATGCTCTTACAGGGGAGTGTAAAAAGTTAAAAGTTATTTTTCTTATGGAAAGTTTATTTTTTCTCGATTTTACCTAAATTTGAAACGAAGTCAAGAACTGATTTCAAAGAAGATAAATCCAACCTCTTTACAATACATATGGCATCCTTGGTTATTGGGGTCGATAATGAATGAATGAACAATTTTGCAAACAAAACAAGCTTCTCAGTCCGGCCCTGTTTAATAGACACTATTCATCAACATATCGGCTCGAATCAGTCTATTGTTATTAGCCAACATATCCATTAGTAAATTATATAAATCAAAATAATAAACCAACAACATAAATCTCTGGTTAATTCTGACCTTTTCCCGGCAGAGATGTTAAAATGTTAAATGTTAAGAAGTCTGTATATTCCCTCGCGTCTGTAAAAACCTTTCTAGTTGAAACTTCTATCTAATCCCGAAAGTTTTCACGCTGACAGGAACCGGACGTATCTCATAGTTTTGCAAAGTTAAACAAAGTATTTGATTTTTAGTAATAAGGAACATAAGGGCGTGTTGAATTAATGAACACGGCGAGACTGACACCACAAAAGTGAGTCATTGAAAAGGACGTTTTCATTCAAAACGTTAATTAAAATGGTTAATGTTATAGTCAATCAATTTATATTTCCTTTATGAAGATTCAAACAGTCATTTCCCTTTATTCTCCTCTCTTGCTCGATTTATCTTAGGTGAAGGATGGAATGTCCTCCACTTCACATTAAATGTGAATATCTTTCATATTCATGGTTGAGTTGTTTTGCATTTTATTCTAATCTCTGTTCTTCGTCTTAGGAGCGGGATTCTTGCGAGTTAATAAGATTGTTGAAATAATTATGGAGGGGGAAGATTTGTTTTTTAAATGGGATTTCCGTGGGGATTGTTTGTCGGGTTTAATGGCTGAAATTTTAGAGAGTGACTTACCGCAATAGTTGAACTGTGAGAACGTATGTAACAACCATTATCACCATTGGGATGTAAAATGCTACGAGACTTCCGAAAACGAAGAATGCTCTGTTGTTTATAACGCACATAGGTTTAGAAGGGTTCGAAGGTTTCATGATGCTGATGTTTTCATAATCTAGTAAACCTGAAAAATAAAATTGATTATGTTAGAAGTAAATTTGACTTTGGCTTGGTCAGTGTCAAACACATTGAAATTTAATTAGGCTCGATTGACCCGGGCTGCTACCCGGGTAAGTTTTAAGCAGAGTGTACAGTTGTCATATATGTCCTATAAATCATATATTTTGGTAACGTCCTATAAATCGTGGCACCAGTATTATATTGTTTTATTTGCATTTTTTGAAATTTTACAGTAGAGGGATGGCAATTTTTAACCTCTAATATTTCACTACTCGCACATTACACAGCCTCAAACCAAGTTGTTATGTATTGCCCAGATGATAAATAACCCCAATAACCTGATACGTATTATTATTTATTATTTTTAACAACGAAAAACGTAATTATCGAAAAAATTATCGCTCAAACAGAACAATATAACAATAAGAAATTTCAGTTTCTTTCAGTGTTATATTGTCGTATCAGAATAGCGTTTAATTCTTCTAATTCAGCTGAAAAATCAACGAAAAAATTACTGGCGATTCATTGCAAAGACTATTATAAATATTTTTAAGATTTTATTTATTTTCTGAAATACTCTAAAATCAGTTTATTAGAATTTTTAAGTAAAAATGTTTCAAATGAAAGACGCTGCATTGACTCGCAAGTTAGATGAACGCCCGCCATCTTTGTTGTTGACAATCAAAATAGCAAATTAAAACGGTTATTACAAATGACGGTTTTTTCTATTTTTTGACTGGTAGGTAAAAAAATACGGCCATATTTAGGATTTTAATCCATGTTTTCAATTAACAATTGCGTAAAAAAGCAAAAAAAGTAAAAATTAACGGGGAATAGAAGGGGGAAAAATTGTCTTATGCAAATAGAACAATCTAATCCTGAAATTTTGAAAGGAAATGCAAATAGGACTATTTTATTTTGCTAATAAAACAGTTCATTTTTTAATTTTGGATATTTTTTTTTCACGAAATGATCAAGGGTGGCAAATAAAATATGACTATGCAAAAAAGTCGATTTTCGATTTTTTTGCAAATAGAACATTATAATACTGGCGCCACGAAATGTTCTATATTTGTCCTATATTTCGGGTGAAAAAAATTTTGTCCTATATTTTTGGATTTATTGACCTTTTTGAGCTTAAAACGCTGAAAAAGCTGATAATTGAGAACGGAAAATATATTTTTTTTTTAGTTGCAGTAGTTTTATACTGAATTTTAATTGAAATTACTGATACTAAATTGTATTCGTTCATATCTATGAAAAGGTGAGTAAACTTTTTTTAACGTCTTTTTCATCTATTTTTAAAACAACTGACCTGAGAATTTCAAAACCGAAATTCATGTTGAACTGATTATTTATTTATTAATTTATTCTATAAATTTTAAACAATCATCGTCGAGTCTCGTCGAAGCCTTTTTTTTTGTGGCGTAGGGAAGTGGCGTCCCCATCGCCCAGTGGTTATACACTGCAGACAGCCAAACAGGGGTGAGGAAAGGAGGTAAATTTTCCCTGTCCACTGCCACTAGTGACTGCTGCACTAGTCCTCACTTTCCTTTCCCCTACTTGAAACTTTTTTTTAGCAAAGGTGATAAAATTAGCCAGTCCTTTTTTCGCTCTTTTTTCAGAGAACAAACCGTCTATTAGTAGAAATAAATTAAAATAAGTAGATAATGAATAAATGATATGATATGGCTCAACATAGAAATACGAGTTTTTGCGAAGAATGGTTAGTTAAAAAAGATAATAACGGAGATTTTATGAAAGATTGGGGCAAAAAACATTCGGAATACAAAGTGTACTGCTCCTGGTGCAACAGCACATTCGATGTTAGCAATTCCGGCTTCGCCCAAGTAAAGAAACATTCTCAAACGAAGAAGCATGAAAGCATCAGTGTTTCTAGAAAGAAGCAAGGGCAATTTCAAGTAACGATAAAAGATGATGGCACCAAAGCAATTTCTTTTTCAACAGCGACAAAAAATAATGGAGTACACAAGTGGGATCCTACTCATATTGAAAAAGTAGGCAAGTTATAAGGAGACGAGGATTGCGGCAAAGGCTTTGGCAGAAGAGTTTTTCTCCGTTCTGGCCTTTGCGAGGAGATTGCCATGGACCAAGGTGCGGGGTTTTTTAATGAAACCTTGGCTGGGGTGTGCCAGCTGCTGAGAGTGAACCATGTAACTTCTACAACGTATCACCATGAGTCAATCGGTTTAGGATATTTAACGCCCTCCCAGTCTTAGCTGCTTGCAGTGGCATATCCACTGGGCGGTGGGGTCGCCACTTCCCTAAACTCTCAATCTCTCGATACTCTTTATCGGGTGTGCTAAGGAAAAGAAAATAAAAAAGGCGAATTATGATTCACGCCACAATGAAGATTATTCAAAACTTCTCACAATACCCTTAATCCGTCTCCGAGGCTCAAACAAGAGGAAACCGAAAATCCGTTTATCATAAACCACTTTTTCCTGAATTATTTTTCGTCCACTCAAAAAACCGAACAGGCTGACATATTTTAATCTACGACTTCCCCATTCTAATCCATGTGTAACACGAAGCAGCAACAGCAGCAGCATCAGCACCCGCTTCAGCTCAGCCTCCACATAATATTATTTCACTTCCGTCATTTAAATCTTTAAGGCGATATACGATCAAGCTGCGGAGGCGGGCTTTGCTTTCATATTCCTTTCTCCTCTTCGCAAAAACGTAAATCATTCTTTGAAATAAGATTAGCCCGGAGAGCATCCCAGATTGAAAAATTCAACGTTTTTTCTTTTTCCTCTTCTTTTTCGGGGATGGGATTTCCCTCTCCCCCAGAAAATGAGGTTCAATTATTCAAGAATCAAGGAGCGGAAATCAACCGGCACGAGGAACAATCCCGAGTTGAATTGGACTTAAAATTGATTCGGAAAGTTATCCGGAAACGGTTATGTGTTGAGAAATCCTTCGGGGAAATGTTTCAACTTATACAAAACGGGCGCGTGCGATGTGGGAGGGGGAAGAAACAAAACAAAACTTAACTGACTGACATAAAATTATTAGCATATTCTAGAAAGGTTTAAAATGTAGCGCAAGCCTGTCGCCAACATTGACTCACTATAAAATACCGTTTGAAACTTCAAGTTTTAAATATAATCGATAAATAATTTATTTCGGAGGGGGAGCAAGAAAAGAGAAAGAGAGAAAACTTAATAAACTCATTTTACTTAATGGGTAAAATAATTTTAATTGCCTAAGCAGATTCAAAAAGTAAGAGAGTGGAACGAAAAAAGGATAAGTGCAGTTATTGCTTCAGGTGGTGAGAATAGCATGTAAAACCAACAAAAGCATGAAACTCAAGCGGAGGAATTTTCTTATTTTATTCAAAGTTCTCGAGTAGAATTTTCACTAAAATCTCAGATATCTTCATCAACCTACTTCCCCTTTTACGTTCAGGTAGTTTTCCTTTTTAAACAGATTTCATAATAATCGTTTTTAATGCTGCCAAGCACTTTATCAATTCATTTTGAAGGATATTTTAGCGAATGTAATATTTTTCCAACGACTGACGGGAAGTCTAGAGGGAAGACATGATTGCCTAATCGTTATTTGGAAGGCGTTCGTAAGATTAGTCATTAGTCGTTAGTCGCTGTGCGCTCAACTAAAACAGGCAATTTTGATTTTTTGGTTAGAAACCGCCACCTTTGCTTTTAGGTCGAATATTTATGAAAGCCAGTTCTCCATTACTGAAGGGGTCAAAGGCAAAAAATCAACCCTTGATATTTTAAGCTAATCGCATAAAATATCAAAATGTATAAAACAAAATAAAAAAAATCCTCTCTCAATGTTGATAATACAAATTAGACCTACAGAAGTCAAAATTAAAAAAAATCTCTTAATCCCAGCTTTTAAAAAAAAATTCCCTGCTAACAAAAGAAACTCTGATCATAAAACTCGATAAAGATGAAAGTGCGATTTTAAGGATAATTCAATGATTTCAATTATGAATATTCATAACTTGTTAGATCAGTGGTTCTTAAAATCCAGAGACCCCCTCCCTCCCTCTTTTCTTCCCCACTTAGCTCTTCCTTCTTTTCCATAACCCAATGAATGAATGAATAAATCATTTCATTATGATCCAGCTTACCTAAGACGGTTATACTGCTCGATATGACCATTGAAAGAAGCCAGACGGCAGCTATTTTGAACACAACTAATTTTTTGGTGGTTGTATGACGAGTTTTTAACGGATTCCTGATTCCTAAATATCTTCCTAAACTGATGAATGTCATGTGCATTATGCTAGCTGAACAGGCAAGAACGTCGCATGTCACGTAGACGTTACACCAAACCATACCGAACGGCCAGTATCCTGCAAACAATCAAAAAAAAGGGAAAAACAATTAATATATGGAAGAAACCGGCGGGGAAACGGCTCGGAAAATCAATACTCTTCCAATCAATTAAAATATGTAAATAAAAAAAATTTTTTTTAGCTATATACGTTCATTATAATTCTGACAGGAATGACCTCGTCTTGTCGGTTGTGTAATAACGAGGAAATATCGGTGGAATAATGTAAGATGGGCGTATTATATCGCAGGGGTTTTTATTCATATTCATTCCCGAGAGTTTTATTCAAGATTTCAGCAATCTCAGGAAGAAAACCGGATGTTAAGTAAGTGATCTTGAGACAATCCGTTTCCGGGAACAACAAGGCAATATTTAGTTGCGCTATATATTTCGCTCAGCAACTGAAACATTGAGTATGGCTAGAGACCCTAAATTAAAAGAGACTGGGAAACTGTCAGCCATTTAAAAATTTGAACGCCATTTTAAGCGACATGGCAAACTACACAGGAGAAAATTAGGCAGCCATGACAGTGTACGTGACAATCCGGATTCAGGGAAAAGTGATGAAGTCGCCTTATTTACGGAGGCTTTGTTCTGAAATGTCTTCTGCTTGTTCTGCTTCCTTTAGAAAAATGCGAAGGTAAAAGAAGAAGAAGATATTCTAGAACAAGGCCTCCGTAAATAAGGTGACTTTCTGAATCCGAATGGTTGCGTACACTGTCATGGCTGCCAAAATTTCTCCTGTGTAGTTCGCCATGTTGCTTCAAAATTTTTAATGGCAGACAGTTTGCCGTCTTGATGGAACACTGAGCGAGAGTTTGCAAAAAGAACAGTCAAAGAAGTATTATAATACTAAATAAGGATTTTTTTTCAGGGAAGAAGCAAACCATTGGGTAATGGCAAAATAAACAAAACCATACGGACGCGGCGGAAACCAATTTTGCAAGGTAAGCGATGGTGAGCGAGGAGCGATTGCGATCGTTTCCTCGCTCTCTCGCTTACCGATCGGCCTCAATAAACAATGCACTTCTTGTAAGTTCTCGGTATTTTTCTTATTTCATCTTGAGTTCCACGCTACAACCCTTGACACATGTCAATTGCACGGAAATTTTCTATAATATTAGAAATGAGATATCTTTGCCTCCAGGCACTGCCTACGTTGTGGCTATCGGAGCATTATTGTCTTTAGAAATCCAGAAAGAATGGAATATCTTATATCACAGAGGAAATCATGAATTATTTACTTTCCAGCAAAAAAGATTTGCAGCGTTTGTAAGTATTTCCTAATTTATTCAAGATTAAAAACAAGATAAGTTAAATATGTACGATAATAAAGAAAATAATCAAAGGAAACTTTAAGTAATTGAATTTCAGCGGCCATCGTGTTTGTATGATTGATGATCTGTGCTTTGATGCAGTTTACAGCAAGGTGAAATAAAGATTAGAATCTTGTTCCGGGTCCGATAACGTAAAAAGGTAACATCAGAACGATATTGAGGATATCTCCGTACTTGCAAACGTTTTCCAATAATAACATTAAGATTAATAAACGGAATACACTGGTAACTCAGTCTGATTAATATACTAATGCCTACCCGCCCCTGCCATACTATCACACTAAACCTTCAAGCTCATACAAGACATCTAGTCGGTCTCATGCTACAGCGCTGCAGTCGTAACCTTTGAAAAATTAAAATTTTTTGTTTTGATTTCCGAAGGAATTTCTCAAGTTTTCTGGATCGCTTGTGAAAATTGACGCTATACAAAAAATAATTTTGACCTCGTACTTTTCAACTTTCAATGACTTCCATTTCCAATCTGCGTAAATTCAATACTCTTGACGTATCGTTTAATACAGGTTTCCGAAGGTTTTCGCGAAATCCTTATGGACCGACTCCAAAACAATAACTTTTCAAATGCTACTCCAGCTCTGACTTTTGTTAATTTCCAAATCTTTTGTCGTTTACAAACTTTATATTAAATTGTCAGAAACTTCTGGCAAGAGTTTCCACCTCAGTAATTTAATTCATTCGGCATACACAACTGTTTGTGCCTATTTATGTTATGGACTCGAACGAGATTTACCTTACGTAAGGACAATAAGAAAAAAAAAACGAAAGTCGCGACACGAATCAGAATATCAAAAGAAGCTTGATAAGTTCTCCGATCCGGAAATGGATTCAAAAGCGGAAACCAACCGATAAAAGTGACTCGAATATTAATACCCTGTATCTTCCTGAAATAATCGGACTTTTCCTTTTTTCCTCCCTCGATAAAAATCGATCACGATTTATAATGCTTTTTTTATTAATACATCTAATTTTCTACGAGATTTTGTAATATTCATAAGTCAGAACGGTGGCCCCGTTTTCTCTTCCTAACCGACGCAAAGTCCATTCTCTTATTTACGATCCTTCCTTTGAAGTGGCGTTCCCCATACAGAATGTGCTCTACCTCTTTAGCATATCCAGCCGCACTCATATCCTTTGCTATTTCGCTTGCGGGCGTGCGGAGAAGACGGGGAGCAACGGGCGGGAGAGGGGGGGACCCTTTTTGATTTTCCCTAAAGCATTTTCACAAAAACAACTGTTGTACAATCGAAGCTTTCAAAAATGATGAAAATGTAGGAAAAAGTTTTGAGCCGTAGGTAATTAAAGCCCCCAACGCTTTTGAAAATTGCATCTCCATAAACATTTGCATACGAAAGAACCGTTTTCAATGTTATATATGCAGATACCTTTTTCTTCTTAACGGTTTATAATACTCCCCGACATCCTGTTTTACATTAACAATGGTCAAGAACGCAGAGAGAGAGAGAGATGAAAAAAAGAAAACTCTCTCTCCTCGAACACGTTCATTTTGTATCCAATATAATTATTCAACTTCCGGTTGGAAAATCGAGTTGACGTTTCTCTATTTCCTCCACAGATGATCTACTTTGAAATGATTTGTTTTATATGAAATACACGGTATAATCCTAAAATGAAAAACTCTTTTGACAAACTTTTTCTTTTATTTTTTTATTTTTCTTCCTAGCTCTTACGTCTCCTTTTTTCTTGGTTATGAAATTCAAGTTTTGAGATTGCCTTAATTTTAAATTCTCCTTTTCACCGTCCAAATATTTATTTATTACATTCAACTATGGCGAACGGTTCTTGAAATACATCTCGAAAGTTATAATCTTTATTACTTTCTTTGAGTTTGTATTCCGTTTTTTTTCTCCGTTAAAATAGCCTTTTTTTTTGGAAAAGAAGGAATTATCAGTTTTGTCAAACTAAACAGGATTCAAGGTAAAGATAAGACTAGACTAGGTAAAGGGAACGCTGACAATTCATTGTGGCGCGGCAGAAACTAAGTACACAAGCTAAGTTTAGTGAAACAGGGAAGGCGTTCGCTAACACAGTTCATCGAAGATTTGGACGCAATCTGTGAAAAGATTGTAGCTTTGGAAATATATCAAAATACAGTGAAGGCGCAAGCCTTACAGGTTTAATACTAACTACGCCACACAATGCCCTTCCAATATCATTTTAAACTCCGAATGATTTGTGCTCAGTCAGTTTCTCTCATCATTAAAACGAATTCCACGATTTCCGTCTTCCTCGATTAGCGATTCCAGGAAAACGTTTTCGTTTTCAAAGAAAATATGTATAATATTCTAATTAGGTTTTTTTCCACTGGATATAGATCACACACGCTGGAGAGAGTTGGCAAAGGGATGCTCCCGGTTTCAACTACGTTGATTTCAAAATTATTGCGGGTTCAGTTTCTTCGTTTAAAAGCAAAAAGGCAACACCCGATTTCCAGAAATCTTTTAACTCTTCCTTTCGCGCGGTTCCGTTTTCCTCTTAAAAGTTTTTTCAAATTTATTGTATATTGGCCGGTTGCCTTGGAGATAAAGACCGTATCTTTAAAACCGTCCGGTCGCAGTAGAAGTCAAAAAGTTACAAATCAGTCAATCGTTAAAACATGTTATCGCATTAAAAGTTAGCAAGCAGCATCCTAAGTGGAGGAAACTCGAGAAAAGGAGGAAGAATAAAATACATTTATTAAACTTTTTCCCTTATTTTTTTTTTTTCTGAAAAGTTTTTTGACACAAAGGAAAGGTGATGCCTTCGAAAGTTGTAAATAATAATAATCTTGTTTAGTCGAGAAGATAAAAACCGAGATTAAAAACTTATCTAATTTGAAAAGCGTAATATTTAGCGGATAAAAAAAATGAGTTTTGAAGTTATAATAAGCAAAATTAATTTTTGAATGGTTTTGTAAATTTTCGAAATCGACATATTGAACTACCAGCAATTTATACAGATACAAGATTTCTCCATACAGAATTGTAAGGGAGGTTACGACGGATCCAGCCGGGGAGAAATTTAGTATTGTTTAGGAGAGTAAAATAAAAAATTAAAAAATCTCCGAGAAACCGATTCCCACGCCTTGGGGCTTTAGCTCAAAAGGGCTGGATCCCGCGGGACTCCCTGAAAGCGCAGCTGCATCTCGCGCATGCGCCGTTGCTGACTTATGCTGAGCCTTGGGAGTCGAGGCGCAAATCGTTCAGTTAGTGTTTTACTTTCTCGTACAATCGGTTTTCAGAAAACTAAAGTAAACAAAATTTATTTTCTGTGATCATTTTTAAAATACATAAATTTCCTCGCCCAAAACAGTATGACAAACAACAATAATCGATCTGTCGTCGGATCCGATTTTAAAAGATTCCAATTTTTTAACATGACTTTTATCGAAACAGTCGAAAGGAATTTGAACATCTTCCAACTTTGGTTCAACCCATCGAACTATAACGATTTTCAATCCTTCATATTTCCATCATTAAAAACCCATGCCTGTCACCACGTTCCTTCCTCAAGATCCTCTTCGACAAAGAACGAAACTTTAAAATAAACTTGCAACAATCTCCTCGATAACAGAAAAGTAGAAGAACCCGGTTTTAACTTTTACACACTTAATATTCTGCGATCATTCCATAACTTCGGGTCTCTTTTCACTTTTCCTGAAATATTGCGTCATCCGATGAAATCCTACATAAGAAATTAAAACTTCAAATAAAAGAAATTGAAAAATAAAGGGAAAAACAAACGACTTTTGATTGTTCCCTAGCGTTCCTTAAAATGTCATTAAGAAAAGGGATGAAACCCGACAAAGTTTAAACAAGTCTTAAGGAACTTTGTCAAATATTCTAAATCGTTTTCCAGAGCGTTTCAACCGGAAAAAGTTAAAAGGTCACCGATTTACAAGGTTTCAGCATGGCAAGTTTTCTCTTAGCCGCTAATCCCTTTTAAAATTTATCGCATCGTAATAAAAATGATAATCTTGTGGCACTTTTCCAGTTTTTCAACGATTTTGTCGAAACAACCGTTTTAAACGCGTCTGGAATGTTTTTCAATTGAAAATTAGCACGATCCATGTTTTGTATCGAAAATTTCCAGGGGAAAAAAAAACCAGATTAACCCTGTAAGTCGTCACCTAACTCTCTTTTCTTATTTTTTTTTCCTCTCTCCCTTTCTTATCTTGATATTTTTTTCCTTCGCGAAAAAAGGAACTCTTGAATTATTGTGACTCGCACAGAATCTCTTTTCGAATAAAAAGAAGGAAAAAAAAAGGTAAAGAATAAAAATTCTTGGAACTTGAAAATCTAAACAGTCAATTTTTACTCGTTTTATCCGAGAATATTCTAAACTTTTCTCAAGTTACCTGATTTGTATCGATTCCTGTTGTCAATCACTTATTGACAATCAACGCTGAAATTTTTTTTCCCCTTCTTCCTTTCCTGACTACGTTTTTTGAATAAAGGCGGGGTAGGAAAAAAAAAATTTACGCATTGTCGGATTCGCTTTGACATGTAGAATATTTTTTACCGAGAAAAACCGTTTGAAAAATATTATACATTCGTATCGAATCGTGGGATTAAGGTGTTATTACACTGGGAAATTGGATCGGGGGAGAGAAATGATCAGCGTTAAGTCGCGAACGTTACACAGTAAATTAAATGTTATATTATTGTATCCATTCTTATTAACATTGGGAAACAAATAACTGCTGACTGGTCATTTCCGTATAAGCTGGTGAAACCACCTTGCAAGATTGACCTTTAGGTCGCAAAAACAAAATGAACCAGCTTATCGGTAGTCTTAATTCATTGAAGGATTTTATCTAAAGAACCTCGATAAAGGTCTAGCCTGCAAAAATAAGCACATTTGCCCCTCAGTCTTAATTTGAATTTTAAACACGGAAGACGGGTGAAATTTAAGTAAAACAAAGACGACGTAAAAAGTGAATAATTTCAAAGGAAAAAAAAAAATGACAAATTTTTGTAATCAATGTCAGTTAAAAGAGGCATACCGCCAGGGTTTCTTATCGGGATATAATAATGCCATGACAAATTTGAGACTGCTAATTCCAGTAAGTATTAATTTTTCTTTATTTCCTTTTATTTTATCGAAAAAAGTATTTTTTTAAATTATATAATGGAAATCTAAAAAGAGAATTTTATTGAGTGAAATTGTTGAAATCGTCTAACTGATTTGTTCTTACGGTTAAGACATTATTATCGAACTTAAAAAACCTTAGTTAAATCTCATAGAAAAATTTTTGCGACCTAAAGGTCAATCTTGCAAGGTGGTTTCACCAGCTTATACGGAAATGACCAGTCAGCAGTTATTTGTTTCCCACCCGTGAAAAAAAGGAAATACATAATTATGATATAATCGTGATTCCAAAAGCGCAAATGCTGCAAATAAAGGCAGATACAGTATGGTATGAAATTATTGACGCTTTTTTCATTCCACTGTTGCCATAAAAAGTTGATCTTGGAGACAACTTTCCAAGTCAGCTAAAAATGGCCGAAAAAACTATTGAGTAAAAACTGTAGAAAAAACTAGTGGGCTACAGAAATCCATTCCTGTAGCCCACTAGTTTTTTCGCCGACGAAACAACTAACGAAAAAACTAGTGGGCTACAGAAATCAATTCCTGTAGCCTACTAGTTTTTTCGTCTGAGAAAAGGAGAAAAACAAATAATACACCGCTCGAATTCCTTATTCCCCCCTCAACCGTGACCAGCCCCATTCTCTACAGAGACCCATCTCAAATTGATGCATTAAAAAGACGTCCGCCATTACAGCGACATTCATCTTCGACATCTCTACGTTCGTCTCACACCGCCGCCACCGACAAGTCCACAAAGTTCAGAGGGATCATTGTATTATTCACCGCCATTATTACGGCGTTCGCCGCCGCCAGACCCAGCCTTCCCCAGCCCCAGTTTTACCAGCAGAAACTCCTCCAGATCCAGGAGCAAGAGCTCCCCCAGGTCAAGTGGAAGAACCGCCAGCAGCAGTTCATCTGTTGGAATTCGTTGGATTAGGACGGTAACTACGTCCAGATAAAGTAAAACTATCTATGCCTCTTTTTTTTTAAACTTCTGGCATTCTTGTTTAGGCACTTATGGGGCACCTACTGACCTTTAGATTATTAAATAATAAACACCACCTTTCAGGTCAGTAAAATCTATTTTTATTGCTCAATTTTTTGGGATGTTAAAGAAAAATTGAGCAATAAAAATAGATTTTACTGACCTGAAAGGTGGTGTTTATTATTTAATAATTCTGGTATTCGTTTCGTAGCCATTTCAGCGGGGCTCAGTTTTTCTATAAAAGTGGAATCGGCATCTAAAGTTTCGGCTATGTTTAGCTTATGTATTAAATTTCCTTTGGCGTCGGAATCGGAACTTTCACGTCCGTGAAATTCCGCCCTTCACCTAAGTCACCAAAAACGAAAACATTTTCCCTTAACATTGAAGATATTGAACTTCCTTCTTGAAGCTTAACGTCGTTAAGAAACGTTACGCTGTAAAACATTAGACTAAAAACACATGAGACGTTAACAATACAGACATAAGCTCCCCTTATTTAATTATCATAAATTTTTTCACCAGAAATAAATCAGATCCTTTTTCGAAACCTCAATTAACCTTTACCCGCACGCAGTTTTAAAAGATTAAAACGTCATCCTCCTTCCTCAACATACGGATTACTCGGGGAAAAAAGAATAAAGAGAAATTGATAACATTTACAAATTTACATGAAATTGTTTCTTATCATAACAGAAATTTCAATTTTAAAATTTTCCTCGAGCGAGTTTTCAAACCGATCTTTTTTCCCTTTTCTCGGGAATAAGTCGATGCTACAAAATCTTTAAGCTTTCTTTCTGTGACAAGTGTTCCGGAGAATAAATTCGAGCTATCCGTCTGCATGACTTGCATATATTCCTCAAACAGCTTTTGACTCTTCAATTACGCTCTTTTAATTTTTTCCATCTTATTTAATCCGCAGCGGGTGGAAAAATATTTCGAAGAAATATTTTAACTTTTGAACCCTTTTGTAAAGTTATTTTTTAAAAAGGGGTTCGTCGGGTTAAGGTTAAGAAGGAGGCTTCGTGGTGGCCATTAATCACAATATAGAAAATACACAAGAGGGAATAAGGAAAATACTCAAGTTGAAACCAGTCGTTATTATTTCTATTTCTCGGTGAACTGATTTTTTTTAAATGAAGCGAGAATTTTTTGTCAAGCTTGTAATAAAAAGGGTGTTAGGCTTAAAAAAATTGAGAATCATGAGAAACAGACTCTGTTAATACGTTAAGCCAAGTTGTAAATTAAATAAACCAATAACAAAAAAATTCTCCAGAAAGTAAAATTCAGATTTTGGCTTTCGCGAAATTGGCTACTCAAATTTTTCCCTTTCCCAAAAAAAAAAAATGGATTTGAAAAAGTGTCCAGGGACCGAATTATTTTCCCTAAGAAGAAACAATTTAATCTTGAATTTCAAATATAATAAAAATATTTCTTTTTCATTCGATTGTCAAGTTGCAATTTTTTATCAGGGCTCAATCCCACGTAAAAACAACAGCGCGAAATAATTTTCCATGGAAAAAAAAGCGATACATCAACCCCCGTGAAATTAAAATCGCAGAAACGTTTTATACTCGGACTCTTAGCCTTTTACATCGTTATATTTATTTTTTGGACGACCCGAGCAAAACTAAACAATTTAGCGTTTCGCTAGAATCTTGCCTTCGGCTATAAAAAGCATAGCGTAGCTCGACGGGGATGGAGAAAAAAAAAATTGAAATGACAGAAAATCTCCGTTAACATTTTTTAATGAATTCGATCCTCCCTGCTCCGCTGAATTATAAAACTTCGTTTTAAAATCGAAAAGTTTTTTTCCCTTCTTTTCTTCGGAATTTTTTTTTTTTTTTCGCTTAAGAGGGTAATGCAAAAATAACCGTCGGGGGGAAAAGGAGTACAAAAAAAAGCTTTATCTCTGCATTTCCTCAATAAGAATATTAATGTTAAAGGGTTTGGAGCTACTTCCAACTTTTTTAATCTGAAACATCCTTTTTCTTTTTCCTCCTTTTTTTTCCCTGTGACACAAGAGTCCAATCTTTTCTTGCAGAGCTAATTCAGAAAGAGAGAGAGAAAGGATGTCTAAAAAGTGAGGATAAAATCTTTTTTCTCGGGATGCCGAGCCTGAGGCTTTTTTATTTCCACTTGTTCCTGTGAAATGTAAGTGCAGCTGGGCGTCTAATCTTTAGTTCAGCTTGGAAAATTAAGGTGGCAGAAATCTCGCTTGGAAAAGCAGAATTCCAGGAAATGGGATATATCAGTTACAAGACAGAAAAGATGCTTTAAATAAAAAAAAGCCGGATGGTGCAACCGCACCTTAAATGTATAAATTCGCGGTATTGCTAAATAAGCAAGCAACTTTTTTTTCATGATTTTCGCCATTTTTTTATTTTTTTCCCGACTATAATTATTCTTATTTTCGTCATCGGAAAAAATTCGAACAAAATGGTTTCTGACTCAGAATTTTACGTGGTTTTTACGAATTTTACTAAAAAATATTCAGTCAATAAGTCCGAGATAAATTCGGAATAAAAAAGTAATTTGTATAAAATAAAGTTTCAATTTCAATTTATTAACATTGCAATATTTCGGGATTAAAATTACGAAAACCGGGCTGAGTATAAATACGGATATCCATCTCGGTACAAAGCAGTTCAGTTCTGCATTCCGAATCCTCGCTGTGCGGTCATAGTTAAAGGTTAAAAGTTAGAAAAACTGATAAAGTAAAAGGTTAAAGTTAAAAAGTTACAGCTAAAAATATAGTTGTAATCAAAAAGTTAGTGATAAGCTATTGGATATCGTAATCATCAGTACAGTTAAATATGGCCGATTGTAAGTGAAATATCAAAATTATAAAAAGTTCACAATCGAAAGCTTGTAGAAATTATTCGAGTTCTTTCCCAAAAAGAACTCGACCCCTCCTCGTTTTGGTACGATCCTAGGGTATCGCACCCTAAATAATATCATGAATCCCTCGGGTCGCGGTAGGTTCGATTAGCGAACCTCACCTTAATATTGGACCCAACCGCTTATTCAGCATTTATGCTAAATAAGCGATTGTGGCCTAATATCGGTATCATTCGTTATTCGGATTCCGTATCGATTTAATAATCGATTTCAATTAATCATTGTTTTTATATATGTATATGTGATTTGTAATGTTTAGTTAATAAAGTGGAATACTTATTTTATTGGGTAAGTCCGTATTAATAATTTATTAAATACTACCTTGCCCATAGGCCGCTCCCGCGTATCAGTTTCCTTTACAATAATAAAGCAGCCCCAGCCCCAAAGCAGCCAACTTTTTTTCTCATGTACGATTGAGTCTTTTTTTTTTCTCTTCAGGCACAGTGCAAAAGATGACAATAACAATAAAAAAAATAATTATACAGAGAAAGTAACTTCACAAAGAAACTCGAAACCCAAATCCCATTGTGTTTTTTCTGAGGATGCCCCTCAAAAGTTGAAACCTTAAAAACCAAGGCCACGGGAAAAATCTCTTCCCATTAATCCATTTACCGTGATCAAAAAAAAGAATCTATGAATAAAAATTAATTTTCTACCTTGACTTGAATCTTTTTAACAAAAGCGATTTCTCTATCTCTTGATTGATATAGAAGCTTATGGATTTATCACAAAAAAAAAAAGAAGCGAAAACTATATAATCCCACTTTTTCAAGAAAAAAAAAAAGAAACCTTTTTTTCGCTTCCTTGAATTCTTCTTTTCCTCTTTCTTTCTCTCTCTTCGATATACATTTTCTGATCGATTTAAAAAAGCCCCCCGATTTGATGAAGTTCCGATTGCAGCAGTTTATTCTTAACGACTGGAAACTTCTCAGTCCGAGACAAAGATGTATAACAATGCCTATTGTTTCCCCTTAGCCCGCTTTATGGAAATCCATTTTCGTGATGGGATATTGTGCACTGATAAGACTCCGTTTCTTTTGCATTGTTTACCAGGAGGAAAAGCACTTCCAAATGTTATCATATGAAAATTTTCAAGAAACTTCATTACCCAAAACTTTCGCTACAAAAAAAAATAAAAAGATTAATTCCTCAAACCAAAAAATTGCTGAAATTTCGCACCTTGCCCGCTTTATTAGAAAATCCGGAAAACCATCCTTTATATTATTCATTTTCTTTTATTTCATTCTCTTTTTTCCCTCTTTTCTCGATGTTCTTCAGTCATTTTGTCTGATTTTATTAGCTGGGACGAAGTCGACCGGAAAGTTCAATTTCACAATCGGAACTATAAGAGAATCCGTCAAAAAGAAGACAGAAAATATTTTTTTCTCCCCTTTTTGTGCATCCGACCAAAACCTTTTTTTTTCCAGTTTTGCTGTTTTCTTTTCTTCTTTTTATTGGAAATTCAAATCTAAGTATCCTTTATGTGATTAAAGTATCAAGTTCGACTCCTTGAGAGGAATTTAGTCGTTTTTTTTTCCTTTTCTCTTTGACAGATTTTATAACGACTAAAGGCTCGCGGCTACGACAGCAACGGGAAGTATCACTTTCTTTCGAGTTGTATTATTTTGAAGATGGTGGATGGGGAGGAAAGGGAAGATTTTTTTTCCTTTCTTGGATTTCGAAAAAAAGAAATTAAAAAAATGGAATCTATACAAAGAGGATGTAAAATCTCCAGAAGTGGTGCAGCCGGAGGCTCTACCTCGACAGCCAGCCAATCCAAGAAGAGGTGTAGTATGTAGGATAAGCATTCACTATTTGCAGACATTGAATCATGGTGCTGACTAAGGTATATACTTTGGTCGGACGCTATAACGTCAATTAAATGCCAGGAGAATTTGCAAGTCACAATTTGCAATACAGGACTGACATTCGTAGTTGTGTTTAACTCATCACTGACGAGACGTCAGTATGGTTAACTAAATATTAGCCACAAAAAAAAAACGTTAAACGAATCCTTTAGTTTATAGCTCAGGGTAAACTTTGTCTGAACCGTCATTGGTGAGATGTCAATACGAATCACTAGGGTTATTACATTTATTGAATATAGTTTTTTTTTTCCGGCTATTCTAAATAGAAAAGCCGAAATTGTAATGCGCATGGACTCCATTGGACTGTATGGGCCGGCTGGTTTGGTTGCCAGTAACTTGGACTTCAACAACGAAGATGTTACGGCCCGGAATGGCGTAACATAAGTTTGAGTCACCCGGTCGTTAAGGTCGGATTCGATGAGTAATGTTTGGGAATCGCGACGAATAATAAAGGAATGTATAAACAGCGATTCCCAAACTAGGGCAAGGCGAAGTGCCTGATTTTAAGGCAGCCTGATACAAGCCCGAAGTTACTCAGTTCGGTTCTAAATATTTTAAAGTGAACACCTCGAAAAGACAAGACGTCCACGGTCCGAAGGGTCGGTAAGTTAACTTTACTTTATATTGTTCTGAGGGTTCTGACATCAATATATTCATGCACTTGTAAGAAATAATATCGGTCTTCTCATTAAACAAACTTTATCTTCACCGCCGCTTTGGTACGCTTCCGAGGGGAAGCTTTGACCCTCGTTGCCTTAGCTAGGAATTGGGCATCCAGTTCCCAAGGCCGAAATATACCTCATCAAAGAAAAAGTCGCTCTACGATTACTAGAGTTAACTCGCCATTATCAGTCTCGACACCCCAAACCCTAAAAAAATAAAATCCGTACAAAGAGGATGTAAAACAAACAGCGCCGCCGACTGCTCCAGAAGTAAAGCAGCCGGAGGCTCGACCTCAACAGCCAGCCAATCCAAGAAGAGGTAGAGGCCAGCCCAGTGGAGCCTGATGAAACTTCGGAACCACCAAATTATAGAAGAGTTTTGTAGCTTTGAGGAAGATTCATTCCTTTCACTCATCAGCCAAAATCTTTTTTTTGATGATCAGATGATAAGTTTCCGTTACCAAATATTACAGATATTTTAGACAGGCTTGGAAAGGCTGTCGTTTTCAGCTCGCTAGATCTGAGTCAAGGTCAAGTTATCAAAGGAAAGTCGACCGCTAACCGCTTTTAGTACTGATGACAGACATTTTCAGATGACGAGGCTACCGATGGGGTTAAAAACTTCTCCGAGCCATTTTTCTAGAATCATGTCGCTAGCAATGGCAGGTCTGACAGGAGCATTGTTTGGTGTACCTCGACAATCTCATAATATTCGGAGAAAGTGTGGATGACCACAATGAAAACTTGATTAAGGTATTTGATAGGCTGCGAATGGTTGAAGTCGCACCCTAAAAAGTGCCACTTCTTAAAAACCGAGTTACTTTATTTAGGGCATCTCATAACTGAAAATGGCATTTTGCCGGACCCGAATAAAGTCTCAGCTGTAAAAAACTATCCAGTGCCCACTTCGGCCGAGGAAGTGCTGCGGTTTGTGGCCTTCGCCAACTATTATAGGAGGTTCATCCCGAAGTTTGCGGAGCTCGCAGCGCCATTAAATGCTCTTCTTAAGAAGGATGCCGAATTTGGACACCGGATTGTCAGCGAGGGTTCGACCTTTTGAGGGAGAAGCTGATCTCGACTGATGTCCTCCAGTATCCGGATTTTACTAATAAATTTATTTTGCAGACGGACGCCTCCAATGTTGCCCTTGGAGCCGTCCTGATGAACAGCGATGGCCGGCCGGTGGCATATGCCAGCCGTGCTCTTAAGAAGGCAGAGAAGAATTATATGCTCGATTCATCATTTATCATTTATCATCTTCCACAATTTTAATATTTCAATTTGCTCCTACTTTCCTTTGAAAATTTATTTATTTCCGCACTTTCAAAAAAAAAAAAGGAAGGAGCAAAAAACCTCAAAATAGCAAACCTTTCTTTTTTTTTCAAACATTTTTAATGTAAAAAAAATTCGTTTACGTACGATACAGTCAAGATTTTAAAGAGCTTATTCTCCTTCTCGTTTCCTTCCTTCCCCTTTTCTCTTTTGATAACCGAACACGTTAGAACAAAAACCTCGGTCGTTTTTTTTTCCTTTCTTTTCAAACGTCGAGGATAATTCGCTGATTTAACTCCACACCGAACACGTTGACTGCATCACTTAAGGGGGAAAAAAAACCTCCACGCTTCTTATTTTTAACTACGACACGATCAGCAACCGGAAAACCGCCGTTCCTTCAAAAAAAAAAAAAAGTAATATAAAGAGCTAAAAAGCAACAAAAGAATCAACAAGCTATAAAAGAAACAGATTGTTAGCACTAAAAGGAGAGAAAAAAAAAGATTGGCTAACGGCCATCACCCTTGTTTCCACCACTTTCCTCGAGAAAAAAAGAATTCCTTGAAAGCTGCATCAGTAAGAGATGATAGATTATTACGGTCGTTGTGCTTTGAGTATTATTATCTCCTTAATCCCTTCCACGCGACAAATGGGATGTATTCCTTAGAAAGATAACAAAGGTAGTTCGCCGCAGACAAAAAAAAAACGAGGAAAAAATAAATTAGTGGAAAAAAAACCTCCGAAAGATAAAAAGCCGGGGAAAAGATAAATAAATAAAAAACTAAGTATTGTCCGCTGAGGAGGATACGACATATTGGACGGTTTAAAAAAATGTATTAATTTAAAAAGCGTAATAAATCTCTTTTCCTTTCTACGATTGAAAACATGATTTGATTTGTAAAGCTCCAGCTTAAATATTGCAAACCGCATAAAAGCAAAAAAAAAACACAATTTTCGACCCGGGAAAAAATATTATATTGGGTTTGATATTTACGTTCAACGTCTTGGGGTCAACTGCCCGTTTCTGGTTGTTAAATCGTACACGAAATCATATTCAATGCAACTCGGTGGTGGAAGCACGCACTGCTCTTCAACTCTCGGTTGTTCTGGCACTAACATCATAACAAACGGATCCGTGTAAATCTTCTCTCCTGGATCATAATAACGTTTCTTTTCCTTCTTCAATAATTCCTGTTTGTACTGAATGTTTGCCGTAGCCGCATCTTGAATATAATTCGAGCATTTCCAGCAAAGAGACATTATTTTTTTGTGTTTTTTGTAAATATTTTTTGCTTGACTGAAAATTTTGAATATGGAGTCCGAATGTTGTTGTTTTTCTTTTTTTTGTTTTCAATTTCCCTTCTCGAATTCTCGAATTTGTATAAACTGGAGCACAAAAAAGGGATAAGAATCCGGGAATGCTAATTTAATTTTCCCCCGACGAGGCTCTTTTCTCCATAACTCGCATCCCACATATTATTTCATTCATCACGTCCTGTCCGAAGCTATTTCACACATTTTGTTTCTTCATTTTAATAAAATCGGATCTTTTTTTTTTACGATATGGCTTTTCTTCATCTTGGAATCTTAAATCTTTACTGCAATTTTTTTATTATCGGTGCATAACTTCAATAATACGGGTCAATATGCAAGCGATGAAGCTTTTAAGTTTTCCGAGGGAAAATCTTGTTCGACTCATGATTTTTTAAGCTTCTCATTAGGAGAGTTTTTAGCAATACAAACGCGGATCCAGGTCATCGGGTTTTCGGCTGATTCAACGGATTTATAATTAATTCATGGGTGCAAGGCAAATCCAGAAACCCGGAAAACATTTTTCATTTTTTATTGCGGTTTTCCTGATTATTCTTGAACACAAGCTCAAAAGAAATGCTAAATAATAGAGTTGTAATTTTTTAAAAAAAGATTTATGAATTTTTTTGTATAATTTTTTTTTGGGCGTTTTCATTAAAGAAAACATCTCAAGATGTGAGATTTGAGATTTTTAATGGGATTTTCTCTGTAACCTCTCAGACAATGAAGCTGCAAGAGATTATTTACAGTGACTGAACGAAATCAACGAAGACCGGGTACCAGTTTACCATGAAATGCAGTTATCAAGGGAACAATCGTATTCTGATTTTTATCAAGATTAATAAAAATGATACTGTTGGAGAAAAAAAATTATCGAACTTTTGGAGATAAAATTATTGGAGTTACAATAATAGGCTACTTCCATGAATTTTTAAAACGTCACTAACCGGTCCTTAAATTCTTATTTAAAGTTTCCCAAGAACAAATTGGTCAAAAAAATTTAATTTAACCGGTAAAAATTCAATGTGAATTTCAAATTCTAGAAAGCCCGCCAAAAGTCATCATACGCCATTTTTGAGCTAATGACGTCACAACTGAGTCGAATTCTTCATTTCATTGGCTGGTTTTTTTTCCGCGCGAAAATTCTACCAATAGAAACAAAGGATCTGGCTCAGTTGAGACGTCATAAATTTATGATTGGTTTTTGGCGGGCTTTCTAGAACTTGAATTTCAAAGCAAATTTTTCGGTATTTAAATTTTTTTTTTGATGAATTGTTTTTTTCGAAGTCTTTATTACTAATCGAAGAATTAATATTAATAATAAATGCGATTTTAAAATTTATGCAAGTTGCCTATTAGAAATTAATTAAAGTTTTTTGAAATCGGACCAACCGTTCTCTGGCGAAAAAATTTTCAACGTGATTTATTTAAAAATTGGCTGCGATTTGGACTCTGATATGTGGCCCAGTTTATCGTCCCACTAAGACCTATCGATGGTCAAAAAATAAAGGAAACTTATTTTTGGGGGAGGAACCCGGTAGCAGCCTTAAACCAAATATATATTCGATTTTTTATCAAATTTGGACAAAATAATTTACTGGACAAAAAAATTAATAAACCATTATTGAATAAGAAATGGAGGAAGCTTTAGATCTTAAAATCGTTATCTGAGTTTAATGTCGGGGAATATATTAGCTCTTTGTGTTTTTCCACGCAAATGCCCGTCAAACCAATAAAAAAAAAAGAGAAGAGAATACCTGACAAAAAAAATTCAAAGGGGAGACCCGTGCACGCAAAACCTCCTGAGGTCACCGACTTCTTTCGTCTCTTCGTTTGCTTTATTTAATAACTTTTATTTGGTCTTTCCTTCTTTTCCTTTGCCGTCTTCGTCGTTCCTGGAAATCATAAAACAAGTTCCTTTTTCGATCAAACTGAAATTTTCCTTCAATATAAAAAAAAATTTAAATTAAATGCTAATGTCGCTCTTTTTTTCTAGCTTAAACTGTCTCCATTAATATGATCAGAAAACAACGTACGGTAACTTTTATATTAAAAACTAACTCTCAATTTAAAAAAAAAAAAAATAACAAAAGTAACAGTTGGCAAAGATATAAAAATAGTGAAATAAAAGTACCGGAGTTTGAAATAAAGAAAAATGAAAAACTTACACTACTTTAAAAGCATTTGGGCCGAGTCTTATAATGGAAATATGTTTCTGAGCTTTACAACTGGCGCATATCGGAACCTCGTATGGAAGCGAGCCTAAACACTCTTCGATTTCCTCTAAGGAAGCTTTTTCCCCGATGTGACCGAAAAAGGGATTCCAGGTGGTTTTCGATACTTTTTCCTCTTTTTTCTCTTCATTCTTCTTTTCCAACATGTCTCCGCTTGTTTTCGCATCCCTCGTAACTTTCATTATTTTTTCAAGGCAATGAGGGCAGACGGACACGACGTTTGCAAACATACTTGAGTAATTTTGATTTCCAAATAAAAAAAAATATAAATATATCGTGTTTACAAAAAATTTTTTTCCCGAACAAGAAAACAATTGAATTGATCCGATTATTTAAAATTAGCAAAGCGGGAAAGTGTCTGCTTTTAAGTTAAGCTCATTACAAAAGGTAATCTCTCGAATAATTAAAAAAAAAAAAAGAAAAGAAGATTCTTGTTTACTGCTATCATGGAAAATGGTGTTTTAAAGTGTAATTATGAGAAATAAATCCTGCCCATGACGTGGAAAATCATTTTCATTGTATTTTTTCTACCGAGAAAGCAATTTCCGAATCGAATCAAATAAATGCTTTTTGATTCTTTTCAAAGAAAAATTTTTCAAAGATTTAACTTTGCCATTCAAAAACGTTCGCTATTATTATAAGTTAATGCTGATTCACGATGTTTAGAAAAATTAATGGGGAAGATTGTTAAGATGCCCGTTTATGTTTTCGGGGAGAGGGAAAACTCGAAACGGTTGTTTTTAGTGCGGGCGAATTTTCGACGTTGCGGTTAGTTAGCCTTTGTTAGGATTGAATCGAAACAATGAAAATATTTCATTAATTTTACAAGGAAGTCAAATCAGCTGTTTAGAATGTTTATACTTCAAAAAGGGGAAAGGTAGAAAGCTTCCTGTTAGTTTAATTGATAAGGCCTTGGGCCGTAACTTCGGAAAATAATTTTGAGTTTGAGACGTCTTATCTCAGGTAATGATGGGTTTTTCTTCCCTAAACAGTCCTAATTAGACAAATGTATTTTCTTTTTAAAAAAATAAAAAATACAAGGAAATGAAGGAATTTTGAGAATTAGTAGGCAGTAATCATACGGATGGCGGTCTCGTTTACAGACCCTTTCACCTTTTCACAGATCACCGAGTTTTAAGAATTGAGATAACGAATTTCAAACCTTTCGGTTGTACTCTAGTAATTAAAATTTGAAATTTTCCAGCTGCGACAATGATATCGTAACAAATTTTTCCAAAAATAATTTTTTTTTGGGATGGAAAAATTAGAAAAATCTTTCAAAGAAGGAATCGACTGAACATTGGTAAATACAGTGCCAACAAGTTTTCACTTGCGAGTGAATATAGAATAGAGCTGACAGCAATTTACTGCTGGTTCCCAAACCTTAACGGTGTTTCATTTTATAAAAAGCTGATTAAAAGGAAAACCAAGTTTGAGGAACTTCAGGAACAATTCAAGGAAGCACGAGAAGAATTCAACGCTTCCTTAAACAAAGGAGGCCTAAGTGAGGTTTCGCCTAAGCGAATCCGTCAGAACTAGCCAGTAGTGTAGAACGTCCTGGTACGATCCTAGGGTATCGAACCCTAATAAATATCATGAATCCCTCGGGTCGCGGTAGGTTCGATTAGCGAACCTCACCTCAATATTAAACCCAACTGCTTATTCAGCGTTAATGCTAATTAAGCGATTGTGGCCTAATATTGTGCATTCGTTATTCGGATTCGTATCGATAATAATCGAGTTCTATTAATCGTTGTTTTTATATGTGATTTGTAATGTTGAGTTAATAAAGTGGAATACTATTTATATTGGGTAAGTCCGTATTAATCATTTATTAAATACTACCTTGCCCTTAGGCCGCTCCCGCGTACCAGTCCAAATGAGTGCAGATCTCAGGAAGAAAGGAGTCGGGGACGGTAAGTTAGTTTTAATAAAGCTCATTATAAAGTAACCGAAGCCCTGTTTAATAACCTGAGTACGCTACCAGAAGGACTTCCAACAAAGCTCAATCGTATGTCAACGCAATCAAGGAACTGATGGTATGTGGGAACCCTTTAAAATCACTGGCCTAAACCGAGATAAAAACTGCGCAACGCGAATGCAGCCATTAGGCTACATTCGCGCATGCGTCAGTGCTGAATAAGCTACGATACCTGAATCGGACCATGACTCGAGGCAGTTGTCGACCACCATCACGCGTTTTAAGTCGCCCCTCACCAAAATCTCCGGCCCGACCCCGGTAAAAGGTGGCCCGCATTAGTCAGCAAAGCCAGGTTTGTGATGTATCCCGCAAAAGGGCTACATTCACAAACCGAGAGCGCATCACGAATACAGCCTAACAACCGTATTCGCGCATGCGCCGGCTGCTGACTAAGCGAGGACCTAGCGCCGGGTTGAACCTAGATTCATTCGGGTTTAAACAATACAGCAGTACAGTTAATACTTTCCCTCACCAGCTGCTTCTCTTTTGAATCCGCTAGGAGACTCTCCTAGCGATATATGGTCTCCTAAAGAGAACGTAGCTCAAGGGGAAACGCTTGTAGCGCCTCATTGCGTGCCACAATATCTCAATCGACCCGTTTCAATTTCAAATTTTATTGTTATTTGCAATTCATAGCAATCGTCTTTCACAACCGGGGAGATATTTACAAATAATTCTCCGAAACGTTTGAATTAATTAATTAATTTACCATTATGTATCTCTTCAATGGAATGATTCATCTCATTCATTTAAACTTTGAATGAAACAATTAAAAAGGTAAAGCTGCAATTGTATTAGAAAAATTTTTCGAAACGGAAAATTCGAAATTGTAAATATAATAGCGAATTCCTATTTACAGAATTCTTCGAAAACCTTCTTCATCATAATGTTAATTTCAACAACAACATCCTATTTAAACATCGTTAAAAATTTTTTTTGTAAATGTTTGCAAAAGAATCGATCTCCATTTAATTGTCAGTATTATTGTAGAATGTTTGTGAATTTATCTTTTGAAACTGGCATTATCTTTTTTTTAACTTTTAACAACAAAAAAACGTCTCATTAGGTGTTTCGATAAAAGAAAATTTTTTAAAAATACAAAAGAGGATGAAGTCAAAAAAATTATGCGTTGCTAGTTGGCAGGGCAGAAGAATAAATAGTGTAGAGGTGACTGCTTAAGCCTGTAGTGGGACTTTAATTAAAATAAAAGCAGGTTATTTTGTTAAACTCTTCTTTTTCCCAAAGTTTCCTTAAACGCTTCCTCCACAATTGGAAAAAAAAAAATACAAAATGAACATTTATATTTAGAAATTTCACTGAAGAAAATTCTAAATCAATTGGCTGGATAAAGATGGAGAGAAAAAGGGGGGGGAAGGGCAAGGGCAAAAAAAATGAAGAGTGTGAGAGAAACTCGAAAATAATTAAGTTAGTATTCAACTAGTTGTCGGAACCTGTTGAGAAAATGCCGTTCGACATTCAATAACGATATTTCTTTATATTTATTTTTATTCTATTGACTTTTTTTTTCCTTCTTTTTCTTCGAACGATAAGTAAATTCCTTCATTTTATTTTTCGTGAAATTTTCGCCCCGGAGCACTCTTTATTGCTTATCTACGCAAACCTCCATCTCTCTTTCCCTCCCCCTCTTGCCGTTTCCCAAAGCATTGTTGACGGTTCAAGAGTTATCGTAAAAACGAACAAACAAACTCGAAAATTTAGTGGTCGAGTGGGGATGCTGGATGATCATAGATGAGAGAGATAACCGAGTGCATTAGACACCCTCTCAATAAATCCAACATAACGCAGTTCTTGTCCCTGCGTTTTCAACAGCACTACAAGACCTCGATAACTTTTATATACGGTCATTATACCTTGCTTATAATGACACGTTTTTGATTCGGCTGTGTTTCCTCCTGCCTCTCGGGATTTCAAATCACTATAAAACGAGGGAATAAAAATGTTTTTATACGTGCTTGAGCTTTGGTTTTTACGCAACGAAATCAACATGCAGGATTTATAAGTCGTGAAATGGGCCTTATGCATAGAAACAAGAGATTTTAGGCGCCGACTGCAGATTCGATTGAGGGCGCCAGTGACTGGAGATTTTTTTCACCGAAGGAAATTTATCAACAAACAAATAGCGTGGACTGCAGACCCTTCTTCTTTGGGTGTCCTGCTCGCACACGAGCTTATGCGATCGATCCGACGAGCTCCTCGAATCTTTTACAAACGGCGGCCATGCGGAATAACTCCTCTACGGTTAACCCGGTCCAATTTCGGATATTAAGCAACCAGGAGAGATTCTTACAACCAAGTCTTCTTTTACCCTCGACCTTGCCCTGCATGATGGTCCCCAGGCAATCCAACTTCCTGCATTTTACGGTCGCAAGTAGTTCACGACCCTTGTGCAACCGACGCAAGACCTCCTCGTTGGTCATATGTTGGGTCCACGATATTCGAAGGATTTTCCTGTATAGGCGTTAAGGGAGTGGTACTCCCACCGCGGTGTGATTGCAGTTGATTGCAATTACCGAAGGTAAATTATAAAAACAAAAACTAAATACATAGATCGCCTAAGCTCGTGTGCAAGCAGGGCACCCAAAGAATAAGAAATTTATAAAACTAATGCCTTAAACTTTTTTCAGGTCAAGAACAATTATTAAAATTGAATGAATTATTGGCTACCATAAACACAACAAACAAACCGAATCAAGAGTATTCCGTAATTGAAAAAAAAATTTTATTAAGAATTCTTCTGGACTCGAATCCAAGATTCGATCGATTGCGATTGCGATTGCGCGGCGCGCCCAGTGGTTTTCCACTGCAATCAGCCAAGTGAAGTGCTGCAGCTGGCACTTTACTACCGGTTGTAGTTTTTTAAAATTAAAAGACATGAAGTGTTATAAAACTGTTACATCATGTTTTAGAATACTAACGGCCAGAGATTACCAGTATACACTGTTTCAAGAAATCCAGGTGCAGAAGATGATCTCGTACAAGGAAATGGACGTGCAAAAGAAAATGGAAATTCAGAAGAAAGATCAGAGATCAGTAAGATCAAAGCGGCTAAAATCTGAGTATCTGGCGGCGGGATGGCAACCATCAGAACGGCGTCAGTACAGCGATGCAGAAGGCAAGATGGACAACACTGAACTATTTATTGTCCATAGAACAATAATCATGACTCCAGATCCACCACTTGTTAATTGGCTGAGATTGTAATGCCCAGACAAAATTGGATGGTTGGGTGACCGCCACAAAATGTCAAATCGACGTCGTGCGAAGGTGATTCGAAAACCATTGTTGTCTGGGCAAGAAGCCATAGACTGAGGCCGTTCGATTTCGGATCAAATCGATAATAGGGTTAAGAAAATTACTGAAAAATATTGCGCTCCACGAATAGCGAGCTCCATGGCGACGTCAGTCAATGGAAATGCTATGACGATGTTGCAATTATTAAAAGCATTTGATTGCCTGAATCATGACGTTCTTCTTGCCAAGCTTGATCTGCTCGGGTTTTCTGCCTCACCACTAATTCTATATCTGTACCTCAGAGCTAGAACGTCGAATTTGAAAATCTCAAAATGGCGATTTTTCTTGTTTATCGTATGAAAATCGGCCATCTTGGGGTTTTCAAATTCGACGTTCTAGCTCTGAGGTACAGATTTTAAGTTTCCGGTCAGTAATCATTGTAAGAGGTATAGTTATACTGTAATGTCACTGTAATTAAATAAATATAATCTGAGTATCTCGGGGCACGCCTGAAAGTGAAAATAAATCCTCAATCCCAAACTCAGTAAAAACCCCCAAAATTTTCACATGCCCGTCACACATCTCCATCACAAAATCGAACATTTTCCGTGTCATGTCTCACCTAGAACGACCATATCGATTAACCGTGAATTTTTTCCCAGTCTCAAGGTATCTCTCCGAATTAGACTTTTTCCCTGTCGATTATAAATTGATGTCAAAGACGAATTTGACGCTGCATAAGACCTACATATAAAATCTGCAAAAAAAAGACGTTGATCTCGCGATTCATCAAGAGAAAAAAAATGCGTTTGCTGCCAACGTAATCCGATCATTATTCAAGAAACAAAAAAAAAGCAGCTTTCAACGTTTTTTCACTGCTTTTTCTTGTTGAAAATTTGTTGTTAACTTAAGCACCGAACGTGATCAAAGGAACGATTGCAGTTAATCATTGTAAACGAATCGAGTTTTTTTTAAAAAGCTCCTTTCCGGTCCTGTCTCATAAAAACTTTGCACGAGGGGAAAAAAACGCGGAAATTTTTTGAACGGATAAAATTTTCATGAACGGTAATTAAATTAACCGGATTATGTCGGTAATGGATAGCGTTATGATAGGTTTACATGTGTTTAATGAACGTAAACAGTTTTTCACTGATAATTGTTTTTGAAAATCATTTTAAATTGCTTTTATTTTGTTTATATTGATGTGAAACGATATCGAATCGATGAATTGATATTATTTTTAACGGCACAATCGGGTTTGAGTGAGGGTAATATAATAAAAAGAGACACATGTAACGAGTTCAACAGCGCTGATAAATAAAATGCATAAAAAAGTGAATGAATGAAATGTACTAAGTTTGAAGTAGGTCAAGGGGGCTTGTTTTTCCTTGTAAAAAAAAACGCCTTCTCTTCTGGAATTAATTTTTTTATTATTCTCTGTGCATTGAGAAAAACTTAGCAGTATCTTTAAAATTACAATATTTACAGCGGACCTAGATTAAATTCCGCACCAGCCGCCACTGCACAAAGCTTGCCCTTAGTTACAATCCACAGCCCATGCCCATTTAAACCAAATGTTTCAATTCCTAAATTTTCAGGCCACCTCGCCGATTGGCATCCATGTGGTATACAGGTTTTGGAAGAGCGATTGAAACGCTCATGGCGAACTTAATAATTGCACAGTCACAAGCTCCGAAATTAGTAACAATTCTTCGACCAGTAACGTTCCCATTAATCACACTCAGCTCGGAGAGATTTGATTTGGTGATTTGTTCGGTGTCAAAAATTTTCGGTATTGATTATTTAAAAAATAAAAAATAAAGTTTCCTCCCCAAAACACTCAAATATCCTGCTAGGTACAGCTGTTGGCTGGATTTTTAACGGTCACACGAGTTTGCAACCTATGAGAATTCTCCTCGACAGCAGCTCGCAAATTAACTTAATTACTACTGAAGAATCAGCGAAACTGAGCGGTCTGTGGAAAGCGTAATGAACTTGATAGCTCTAGTGGCAAATCTTACTTCCAATCATTTATTTACCCTTCTATCCAATCAATATTCGATTGTACCCATGCAACTCCATACAAAAAGATTTTGATAACCGGGAAAATCATGTGAGCTACGAAGGGGAAACACACACGCGTGTTAAGTAATAATCCAGCTACTATTGAAATTAGAATTAAATTGATAAGTATATGCAAACAAAATCTAGAGAGATATTAATTAATATTGAAGCCATCGATTACTAATCGAGACGAAAAGGTCGATATGATAGATAAGAGAAGTGGTTTTCAGTGAAATGTGAGCTATTTTGTTAATTATCAAACTTTCTTTGTCTCAATTTCGGATTATTAATTTCCTTCTGAGAATAGTTCCCTATTTTGGCAAAGGTTGATCTTTTCCGTCAAGGTTTGGGGAAATTTTCCTTCTCGTGTGAGGAAAAGGAAACGGTGTACGTGGGAAATAGCCTCACGGGAGGGGGCTTACCAGACGGCGATCGGGATTCTTTAGCTTCCGGTTTTCTATTGTTTCGCTTCATACATTTTAAAGCGGAAATAGTTGGAAAGATAAAACGGCGTAAATGTGGGAAGGGAGGAGGATTAACATTTCAGCGGTGAATGAGATGATCGGCGTGAATAGAAAACAGTTTATTGTGTTTATGAAAGTTATCAGGGGTCAGACATTGTAATTTGATTTTTAAAAAGTGGTTCAAGTGGCAAAGGAGCTTTTAGGGCGGAAATTCGTGAGAAATATGTTTGTAACGATCGGGTAGAAACCGCAGGAATGTGCGACGTAACGCAATCAAAATGGCGGCCTGGTAGAACAAATACTACCGATTAAATCAGGATATTTGAGTGTGTTTTTCACAGTGTCTTAATTAAACTAAATAAAAATTAATAAATTAGTTCCAGTGATTGTTGATCTTTAATGTGTAAGTGCAAATAATGTTAAATAAAGTAACGTATTAAACACGTGCGCTTAATCGAACCCGAACGTTCTGCGTTTTGCGGAATGTTCCGATCCTAATTAATAAAACAAAATTCGGTACAGGACCTCATACTCGGGACGACGGCTGCCAAAAAAGCCAGACGTACGATGGAGCAACTTAAGCCAAATAAAATCATGTCAAAAAATTTGAAAAAGGTGTTTCGAGTGATTTTGGGCTTGAAGCCCAAAGCAGCAAAGCAAATTTGAGCTTGAAGCAGGACCTCCTCCGCAACAACCGCAGCCGCCTGCCATAATCCCTATCACGCCCGCAGACTTGATTCCTCTTCTAGACTTCCCTCCGCCGGCTCCTAGACCGGCTCCTAGACCTGCTCCTAGACTGCCTATTTTTTCTGGACCTGCGCCTGCTATTAGGCCCCAACCTGCTCTTGCACCTGTGGTTCCTGCACCAGTAGCTCCTGCACCTGCACCTGTGCCTTTTGCTCCTGCATCCGTGGTTGCGCAAAATCCACGAAGGCCAAGGCGACTTCGGAGAAATAACCAAGCAAAATTTTTAAAAGGAGAAAACGAAGTACTATCTATCAAGAAAGTAAATGACCAAGGCTCCATAGTTAGCTTATGGATTATTGGTCATTCACTTTCTTGATAGATAGTACATATTTTAATAATGCCGGACTGATAGAATCTATTATCGCCCAAGATATAAATAAAGGTGCGAAGATGTGCTTTAAGTTATCTGCACTTAACCGAGAAGCCCTATTAAAACCATTTTCACATCGTTTCCATCACGTCAGTAACCTGGAGTATGATTTGATAAAGGAACGTATTAATTGAAGGTAAATGTGTGTCTGGGCGCAGGTTAAATGCAGTGAAATGGTTTCTATCTTATAATAGGATTTCCTCGAGAACAAGATAAATTATAGAGATTGCTCGGCAGAGACGAATCAATTTAAACGGAATTTTTACCGCGATCACTGACGATATTCAAACCAAAATAAATGAACAAGATTGCTCAGCCAATCACCCATTTTCCTAAAAAAAAACTCATCCTCTATGCAAAAAAGTTTCAACACAACGTACCGAAAAAGGTTCTCGCCATTTATAAAAAAAATTTCTCCCTTTCGGAATGAATTATCGAAATTAACCGAATGAACGCAAACATCCGTAAGACAAACATAATCTACGTACGTACGGAATCCCCCCCAGATAAAGAATGACCAATCCAATTGTTAAAATTAATCCCATCGTCGCTTCATGGATATTTCATTTTTGAAAATCGCTAGCAATCACTTTCTCCGAATCCCTCGAATAAATCAATCCCTCACAAAAAAAGTGACTAATGCAAAAAAACCGCCATCTTAAAAAAATCCCCGCATCGAATTCAATAACGGAATTTTCTTTTTAATCGATTTACGTGTTGTATTTTTGAATCAATTTCGGGTTCCCCATGCTCTAAGGCACTATTAAATTTTGCGTTAACTGAACCGATCAGTGAATCCAACAAACAATGATCGCATTCGGGGGGGGGACCTTTGATTTTACAATTTGCGTTCAATTAATTATTCATTCTAAATTAATAATGTTTGGTATCAAAAGGATTTTTTTTTCAAAGCTGCAATCGGTAATAAAAATTATGAGAACAAGGGGGAACGATGAAGGATCAGCGGCGACGTCAGTAACTAGGTCAGACATAGACTCAGACAAAGCAGAAACTACTTGGACAGTGACCCCCTGCCCGAGTAGTCGTCTCCGTTTGTGAAAAAATCGCCTTTGATAACACTGACTGTGGCAATTTCAGCGACAGACGCGGCAGCCGCATGTCTCTTCAGATCAGACTTTGATTCTGATCCTGGCTCCCACTTAGACTTCAATCCTAACTGCTGATTCCAACTCCGTCACTGACCCACGTTTCACGTCCTTGCTATTTCCTCTCATTTTAAGAAACTGCTAATTTCCAATTTTTAACAGGACCATCATAATTTTACACATCCTTTTTTTATTTTTTCGAAGCTTTGTTTTTATATGGTAAAGAAATCCGTATTTCCGGGACGTTGACATAAAAGCATCGCTCGAGGAGTGTAATGAAGTATGCGGTGATTCATGAAATCTATGCAAAATCCGTTGAAAATTTAAATCGAAAACGGAATTAGAATTTGATTCGTGCGGGAGAAAGGAAAATCCTAAAATGTAAAAACTGAAGGGGGGTGCGTATACCTTCCTCTCGTAAATTCACCATTAGGGAAAACTGAGTTTTTATTGTTCAGAGCCTCGGGATGCCTCGTTAAAACTGACTCGGATCAAAAGCATTTTTGTTTGTCTGCATTACAAAAAAAAAAGACAAGAAAATAAATAGCAAGCTGTTTAGGATGATGTTAACAGGAAGAAAAATATTACACATTGTTAAGGTTTTAGAGGGAATTTTCTTTTTATCGTAATGTAACAAACGGGCCGGTAGCAAAGAGGCTTTCTCTGTTATAATTAATGCCCGGAGGCGGTAATTCAGTGGTAGAGGCACCCAACCCCATGTCGAAAAATTGACAGAAGTTTTCCAAACACTAAAAGATGCTAATTTAAAAATCAGGCTAGACTAATGCGAATTCTTCAAATCATCCGTTAAATTTTTAGGCTTCGAACTATCAAATAAAGGAATAAAACCAGCATCAGAGAAATGCGACATTATAGAAAAATTTCCAAGACCAGAAAACGCCAAGCAAATAAAAGTATTTTTAGGCCTCATGCAATCTTTCTCAAGGCATTGGTACATACAGGCCTCCTCAATGAGTTAATTTTTGTTTCTAGGAACTTTTGAATTTTATTATGGACGGGTTAGCCGAGAAGAAAAAGAAGATTGTTGTTGGGATGCTTTGTAAGTGCGAAGAGAAGTCACTTGCATTGGAACAAAAATTGAGTGAATTGAAAGAGGAAAATGTGCAATTACAAAGCAATGTGCAATTACCTCGCTGAGTAAGCAGGCTCGGGAAGCCCAAGTACATTCAGACGCATAATAGATCTCAATCCGGAACGTTCTTTAAACCTTAACTTGGAACCTACCAACATATTTTCAACTACTCCGAATTAGCATGAACCAATTACGATGAAGCAATGTTTGTTTACACCGATGCCAGCGACTACAGCGTTTCAGCCGCATTATGCCAAAGAGAAAACGGAGATAATGTACCAATAGCAATTAGCTCTCGTAAATTATCAGAAAGAGAACGCAAGTTTCCAACCTTCACAAGAGAAGTAGAAAGTCTTTTTAAGGGAGAGAAAAAAAATTAGGGCGTCGTTCGGAAAAGGTTAAGCAGCGCAGTACTTACGGAATGAGCTGACCGCGCATTTGTAACTGAATGTTACTTATGCACTGTGTCTATTCCTCATGAATTTCATCTTCTTTTCTTCTTCTTTTTTTTTGTTTTTTTGTTGTTGTTCCATTGTTAGTTTTCTGGCTAGTTGGTCCTTTTCACTTCTCTATCGCTGACGTCTGGCGATTCCTAGCGAACAATGAGCGAATCCTATATACGCCTATTGTTTTCTGGTGAGGAGTTTGGAGGATTTATTAGCTGGATTCTTAGGCCTTGGAGGAATAGGCGGTGGGATGGGTTTTTATTTCAATGGTGCAGGGATTGTCTTTTCCTGTTGGTGATTTTTGGAATTCTTGACCTTGGGTTTTTTTGAGTAAACAATTTGTAAAACTGTTTAATGCAGCAGCGGCTAATTTCCAGCTGCGACCGAAAATTGCATAAAGTTGATAGAAGTTAACAATAGCTTCTAGAGAACTTATGATGAGGTAGATGCCTCCTAAGGCTGAACAAAAGAGGCCAAAGTCAGTGAGTTTGCTCCAGATTAATTTCCAGTAATACTTCATAGAGTTCTTTAGTAGATCGGGATCTATTAAGTTTTGAAATTGGAGACCTTGGCGATCGATATAGTTGGGTTAATCACTTGGTTGGCTATAGTATTTGAAATAGCCTGCCTGTCGTGAGAAAATAATAATCTCTTATTTAGGGCTTCCAATTGTTTAGTTGAGTATATTCCTCTTGCGCCAATATTTAAAAGTCTATTTGGTCTCCAATTGGTGCTATTATTTTCACTTGGATTTAGCATTGGGGGTGAATTCATGTGGGGCATTCCATTTCAATTTACTTGCCATTCTCCCGTGTAATTATAGGCTGAAGGATGTTACGGCCCGGAATGGCGTAACATAAGTTTTGAGTCACCCGGTAGTTAGGGCCGAGTTCAATGAGTAATGATTGGGAATCGCGTTGAATAATAAAGGTATGTGTAAACAGCGATTCCCAAACTAGGGCAAGGCGAAGTGCCTGATTTTAAGGCAGCCTGATTCAAGCCCGAAGATACTCAGTTCGGTTAGAGAAATTCCAAAGTGAACAACTCGTAAAAGAGAAAAAGCGACCACGGTCCGAAGGGTCGGTAAGTTAAAACTCTTTCGTTATAATCTTGTACTGGTTATCAATATATTCGTGCTATAGTAAGGAATTAATGCGGTCTACTCTTTTATTCAATATCTTCTTCACCGCCGCTTAGGTACGCTTCCGAGGGGTAGCTTTGGCCCTCGTAGTCTTAGCCAGGAATTGGGCATCCAGTTCCCGGGACAGAAATATACCTTGCAGTATGTAGTGAGTAATGTGTATATTGTTATGGTTTGAGGTAGGCTCGAGTTTAGGCCGGGCCTACCGAAAGTAGGTTAATTTATGTAATATAAAAGAAATAAGATTAATATAGAGGAGGCGATTAGTAATACGAACACACAACAGTTTACTTTACTTATTAACCCTTCTCATTGAAGACCCATCATTACAACCTCAACAAGGATAAATTTGGCTACATGGAGTTTCTGTTGCATGATATGTTATTAAGCGGTTTCTCCGCTTCGTTACAATTTTTTTCATTACTCATAGTTAGAAAGCGCCATTTTCTCGACATATAAACACCACGGAAAACTGGTTTTTCCTTGTCTCGTTAGTATTTCCGGTATTGCGGCAAATTTTCCACCCGTTCGAATACTTTCCTACCGTTTAAATACTTTCCTCCCGTTCGAATAAAGTAAGGTTGCCAACAAAAATTAAGAAATTCAAAGTTTGCCGCAGAAAACCGGAAAGAGTTGTGATACCGAACAAGTAAACAACTTTTGTTTACAATTTAAAAATTAATCATTTTTCTAAAAAATAGTTTTAAATCGCATTTTGATTCGTAATAAAAAGTACCTTGCAATACTAGGGAGTCTCGTGAATTTTTCCGTCTCGGTTTTGAATCAACCCTCGCTTCGCTCGGGCCGATTCAAAACCTCAACGGAAAAATTCACTTTCCTCCCTAGTATTACAATATACTATTTAGTGAAGGTCAGTGTCTGGACTCCGTACGTTAATACTGGGAGGACACACTAGTCGAAAACCCTGGCTCTTAAATGTAAGGGTATTCTTCTGTTTTTCCTAGATCTTCGCGAGCCTCCCAAATGCGGCCCAAGCTAATCTTCTTCGCCGCTCTATTTCCAAAAATTAGGAATGATTTATTGTTATTCAGACATACTCGTAATACAAAACTTATCACGGCTGTAGAACTAATGGCGGACTACTTCAACAAAGTGTCTTCGGCTCGCGACAGTTCAAACAAATTAACTTTTGCGAACCCGCATGATTTCAACATCCAATTAAATAAAAGAAATCCAATAACTCAGTAATTAACACTCTTAAACACATAGTTTCATTGTTTATTCAACGGCAATAAATTGCCATTATTCGTTTTTATTAATTTGGCACTTTCCTCTTCCTCAATGTTTACCTGATCGCTTTTCAAATTGGCAACCCCGAACAAAGCAACGAAGGGAAAAAAACCAATAGAAATCAAATCCCCCCGTTTCGTATTTCACACAATGCATAAAATTTTCAATTATAATTAATTCAGGAATATAGCTTTATTCAACAAACCCGCTCAAAAAAAAAAAAAAAAAATGAAAGATCGATTCATATTAAAAATGTAAAAATTCACACAGGTCTCGCATAGCAAAAAAACTTACGGACCTGCTGTCATCTCCGTACAAAAAAAAAAGGGTCAAACCCGAATGACGGACTCTCGACGGATGCATCAAAGGTTCCCAAATGACAACGTGTTAAATTGCTTTTCCTGTCTGCTAGACTGATTCCCGTTAATTAAAATGAGATTTCCCGAAATGTTTATTCACAGCTTACAATCAGAACGAAGGGGGAGGGGGAGGAATCGGATCAACTTTTCAATTAAAAAGCAATCTGACAATTTAACAAAAAAGAAAACTTACCTAGAAATCCAGGTATCGCTCCCAGAGGCATCACAAACAAACTGACCAATAAATCGGCGATGGCCAACGACAATAGAAAATAATTTGTAACGTTTTGAAGTCTCGTGTCTAAACAGACAGCAAGGCAAACTAAAATGTTACCCAATCCACCTGCTAATATAAACACTAACACGAAAACAAAGCTCCATTCATAATGGGAAAACGTATCGGGGTCCACTTCCGGTTCATTGAACAAATTGTTTTGCAACGTACATTTAAGGGTTTCGCCCCACGCGAACGGGTTCATGTAACTCGCGTTAAACCCGAAAAAAGTCGAATTCGATGGGAACGAACTAAAAAAATCATCCGATTCCGGTTCGGAAACGCTTTTGCAATCCATTATCACTTCTAACATTTCACCGACCTGACCCTGGCAAATGGTCGAGGTCACGTATCTAGGAAATTTGGCCCAAAATGCATTTTCTTTCATCAGCATCTTCTGCTTCGTTTTAAACTGATCGTAAACGTATTTACCCGTTTGCCTCGCGTATTCTGTGCCCTGATCGAAAACGGAAGTGCTCGTCTTCGTTAAAAAATTAATAGCCATTTTAATTTGAATATTATCACAAACACTATTGCACTTAAAATAACATTTAAACGAGGGTGGCGTCTTTAATCTTGTCCTCGGATTTTTAATTCGTTCTCTATCGCTCACGCATTTTAAATAATCGTACTTGTCGTGGTTGAAATTAAACGGATTGCACGTTATTACATTTTGAACCAGCTCCGGGCCCGGAGATAGCCGATCAGCTAAAAAACATGAGGAATTTAAATAATCCATCGCTTTCGAGTAAGAATGAAAAGCCGTTTCCCCCGTCAATTGGAAAAAATGGCACGAAAGCTCTTGAGCCCAATGAAAAGTTGAATTAAGCAAATCAGAATGATCGAAAGGTGATAAAGAATAGTTGGCAGACGTGTTGGCGAATAAAAAAGTAGAATTTTCCGAAGGAAGGAATGATGAATGAAACAGTTTGTCTGAAGTTGATGAATTTTCGAACAACCTTGTTGAATTCGTTAATGAGAATCCGTTCAGAAATAATCCACCTTCCATCAGGATGTAAAATCCGTTTTAGTCTCCGTTTTTGCTGGATTTTTTTTTTCAGTCGATCTTTAAAGCATTAAATTCGTTAGCGAAAGTTTTTTTTTTTTTTTTAATTATTTTTAAAAGTCACATGATTGAAAAAATTTTTTTTTTTTGAAAAGCACCGCACAGCTGAAAGTGAAACAAAAAAAAATGAGGGTTGATGTCTCGTTTTAATCTTTTTCTTTTTTTATCTCTCGAGATAAGTGGTTTCTTGCTTTATTATCTATTCATAGAACTTGTTACATTTCCATCTGAGTCGGGAAAACGAAGAGATAAAGATGAGATGAAGCATAAAAAATATTTTATTAGCTAGACACGTGGAAGAGTGACGAATCATTAACGTCCGTTTTTATGTCAGGTTAGAGTGTTATAGAATACAGTTATAACTATTTCGCTGATTATTTTTTTTTTAAAAAAAGTTTTGAATTATGGGAAAAGTTTATCGTTTTAAATTAGACGAATCGCTCGATCCGATGTTTCATAAGAAAAATATTATAATAATTAAATTACGGCATGAAGAGGTGAAAAATATAGTATTATTTTTTCAAATTTTTGGAAGATTCAAAAAAAAAAAAAAAAAAAAAATTAAATTGAATGAAAAAACCTTAAAACTTAATTCCAGAATCGTGTATATCCAATATATCTTTTTTAAATTTGGCAGTTGAAGCTGGTGTGTGGGAACCCCAAATAAGTTAAATCGCCGGCCCGACCCCGGTATAGGGTGGCCCGCGTTAGTCAGCAAAAGCCAGGTCTATGATGTATCCCGCAAAAGGGATACATCCACAAAACCGAGAGCGCATCACGAATACGGCCTAACAACCGTATTCGCGCATGCGCCGGCTGCTGACTAAGCAAGGACCTAGCGCCGGGTTGAACCTAGATTCATTCGGGTTTAAACAATACAGCAGTACAGTTAATACTTTCCCTCACCAAGTGGTTGCAGCGACGGGATTAAATTTTTTTTTCCCTTTACAAAAATTTCTTTAATCAAAAGTAAAAATTTAAAAAAAAAAAAAAAAAAAAAAAAAAAAAATTGATCTTTTTGTTTTATTGATTTAGCGAATTATTATAAATTTTACTTAAAATTATAAAATTTTACAAATTTCAGTTTGATTTATTTAATGGGTGACTGCATTATTTAAATGAAATTTTACAAAGCAATTTTAGCCACGGGGTTCTATATTATCTTAGCGTTACGTTCAATTAGTTTAAGTTGACAATTTTTATCGTATTCGACGTTTTTTTATATACTATTCATTTTATCGTAATGTTCAATCATTTTGTAAATTTTAACAATTGTTTTATTTTTTATTGCATATTGTCTATAGTCAATAAAAGTAAAGATGACAGATTCAACCCGACTTCGGCGCACCACACCCGGGCTCGAGTCCGGTGATTTGGCGGGGGTATGGTGTGTGGGAACCCCAAATAAGTTAAATCGTCGGCCCGACCCCGGTATAGGGTGGCCCGCGTTAGTCAGCAAAAGCCAGGTTTATGATGTATCCCGCAAAAGGGATACATTCACAAAACCGAGAGCGCATCACGAATACGGCCTAAGAACCGTATTCGCGCATTATTCATTAATTTCATTAATTCAGTCATTTCGTCCATTATTACATGGCGACCGTGACAAAAAGTTTTATTCTCGGAAGTTGACTTTAAAAAGTTTATTCTCGGATGTTGATTTAAATATTGTCATCGGATTCTATTAACTAAATTTTAACCAGGCCTACTCGGGAAATTTCGGACTAGATAAAATGGGTGACGGCAGCTCCAAGCAAGGTTTAGTAGCTGAGCAGAACGGTGCTACAAATAATTTAACTTTCAATCTTTCTAACGTCGAGTTGGCAGGAATTTCGACAGCGTTTGGATTTTGTTAAATTTTAGTAATTGTCATTGTAGGCTATTCAGTCTATAAATGCAGACGAGGTCTTTCAAAACGAATGGAAAAGAAAATAATGGCAAATAACGCTACGTTGATTTCGCAGTTGGAAAGTCAGAAACATTAAATGATAGTGATTTATTACAGCGAGCAGTGTTATTATTTTTTTTTATAAATTTTAAAATCAGAATAGTGATTGGAAAAAGGAAACAGAGAAAATTGACGAGGAAAACGACAGTAGGGATCTACGAATGGGAATCTGGAGGGAAGAATTCAAACCAATGAAGATCTACGGAATCAATATATTGGAAAAGAAGTGGTTCAGGAACCATAACTGTGCGCTGATTTAGCTAAAATGTACCGCCAGATATTAGTAAGAGAAGAAGATAGAGTTTTTCAACAAATCCTGTGGCGGGAAGAACCTCATCAATGTTTTGTTTGATAGGTTTAGGTGTAAGAAGTAGTAGGTTTAAGGTTTGACAATGCAATGATATATTGACCTGTGAATACCGATACCGAGGCCCCGCTGACTAAGCAGCGGTGCCTACCAGTTTTACATGAGGTGCAGTTGCACCAATAACCTTCAGGAGTCTTCATGTCCACGAAATATTTAAGTACAGAAATTAGAATTAAAGTTACCCTTCTCATTCAAGTCCACAGGCCTCTCCTGCGAATCCTCTCATACTGTTATTTCGTGCTACAGCGCCTCAGCGCAACTTGGTTGATGTCCACATTGATCCCATACTTTGTAATGGCAAAATGTTAAGCAAAAACCCTACTTGAATCGCGCGGGTGTTTATCACTTGCGTCAGCGATTTAGATCGATGAGCCGACTGTCGTCGACTCATCGCTCTCTCTCGCTTTCCAACCGTCTACAATATAACATGAGATATCTGTAAGTTCTCGGTATATTTTATCTTTTTGAGTTCCACGCTAATATACCCTTGACACATGTCATTGGTGGCAGCGTATTGGAACCCTAGAAAAATTGTTATTTTGTTTGTGATGTTTTGTGATTTTTTTAAAAAAAAAAAATTTACAACACAGGCCTTGAGCACCACAGAAATTTTTCCTTCGTGGTCGAACAAAACCATCATTTTTCTATCTCAACTATCTTGTCCAAAGATCTCACTATCTATTTGGAATTCTTGAGCTCCCGGGGGAAAATCTTTTTATAAAGTCTTATAAGGGATTTCGCCCTGATAAGATTTTATAAGACATTATAAGATTCAAATGAAATTTTTTTAGATATTATATGATTTTATAAAATTTTTAGTCGATTTTAGGCCGAAAAATCGCCATCAGACTTTATCGGGGCGAAATGCGCTATAAGACTTTATAAGATTTTCTTAAATTTTGCTGGAAGTATTTACAAATAATTTTATTTAACATGATCTTATTGGAACATTTTCCCCCGGGCTGCCGGTCCTAATCTTCGCAAGCTCAAAACTTGTTTCGCAAACTTTCGCAGGCTTTCGCAACACGTCGCAACAAAAAAAGTTTCAAAATTCGAAACTTTCCGGCTGAGCATTTTTTAAAAACTCCGCAACTTCCTTGTTCGAAGCTCTGAAAGCTCCAAACTTGTTTTGCAAACTTTCGCAGGCTTTCGCAACACGTCGCAACAAAAAAAGTTCCGAAATTCGAAACTTTCCGGCTGAGCTTTTTGAAAGCTCAATAACTTCGTTGTTTCGAATTTCGCAAACTTGAGCTTTTGGACGTAAAGTTTCGCAACACGTCTATGAAAAAAAAAGTTGATCTTTCGAACTCTTCCGGCTAATGTTATTGACCCAAAATTTTTACATTTCCCGACCTCTGCCTTTCTGTTTAGACTAGTAAACAATAGGTGTCGTGGATTCGATACTAATCCATACTAATAAATTTTATACTATAAATTTATACAAATTTTATCAACTGATACAAATTTTATCAGTAAATTTGAATTGGAATGAACTTTACATAAACAACAGTCTCAACAGGTCATATCGAATTCGAATTACAAACAATTAAGCATGTAGAAAGCTAAATAAAAATAAAACCATCTTCGAATATCTCATGCCTCAGACGCCAGTTGTCGCAATATTTTAATTACTAATCCCGCTCTAAGCACCATAATTTAATGTTAATGAATTGATTTTATCAAAGCACAACTGCCCCTCTCGAACATAAGAGAAAGTTGAAATAAAATAAAAAAGGAGAAGAATAAAAAAAACTGACGGTAAATGACGATCAGCAGTTTATCTGGGAATTGTGCCAATTACTGAGTTTTCTGTCACCAAATGTGACATCATTTAGGGGTTGACAAAAAAACATTTCAGTGGTATTCAAAATTAATGAATCACGGTCTAGCTCTTCTCGCAATCTTCAAAGGGAAGGGAAGGGAAGGGGTGGGAAAGGTCGATCGGGCGGAACGGCAGGAGTCATATATTTGTAAACGTCCCCCGTTGGATACGGAGACATTAATATTCTGCTAATCGGTCATTTGAAATCGAAATATTGTCCGATCTCCTGCGGTGGAAAAAGCGAGTAAATTATGAAAATCAGCTATGTTCGTTGAGGAAAGGGGTGAAAGCTGAATGATTAATGGTTTCTCGTTTTCTGACTTGATTTGAATTCATACCTGGTGCATAAACATCATTTTGGAAGGATTCATCTTTCGTAATGGTTCGTTTGGGGATTAATTAACCGAGCGAATCAAAGTTTAAAAAATAAACGGGTTAATGGGTTGAATTTCTTTTAAAGCTGAAGTTAAAACTTAATTAAAAGCCGCGTGAAAGTTCAATTTTATTAAAATTTGTTTGTCAGGAGCGCTTGCTCCCGACCACCCGACCATTTTTTAGTAGAAGTCTAAACGCAATTGAAGAATACTAAATGCACTTGTTCCCTTTCCAGGTAGATATGACCTCCGACCCCGACCTAATAAAAAAGGAGCGTTCGTCACAAAGCTATTAGCGAGGAACAAGTCACCTAAGGTGAAGGCACCAAAAGTTAAACCCACGAAGGGGTTTCATACCGCCTTCTCTATGGAGGAGTGTTCCTTTGAAATCTCTTCCGAGGAACTAGAAAGAATCTGTCTGCGGAACGGCGAAGAGTTGCGACGACATCTGGTAGAGGGTTGGTTCTCCAACAGGGTAGATCTTATTACCTTAAGAGACGAGGACCCCGACACCAATGATTGCATTTGCGGCCGGGGGTGCGAATGCGTGCCCAAAACGGAGGATACAGAAGGATGAAGAAGTGATTTTTTTTTGTTTGTTTGGATTAAAAATAGACGTTGCCTTTTGTAAATTTTCAGTAGTAAACCATTACACATTACTACCACAGTAGTAAACAATCTCCAGTAGTAGGAATTTTTCAAGCAGACTATTGTCCAGATGCACACCTTCTTCCAGACATAATAAAATAATCATGAGACATTAGAAACCGGACGAGGAACCGAATCCACGAAGAAACCGCAGCTCAACTGCGAAGCAAAGTAAAATCAGAACCCGGAATATTAAATAATGAGTAACAAGCATCGAAACCAGAGAGATAAAACGGATCTAAATCAATTTCACGGGCCATAATATTCATGAAACTAAATCCGTCCCCCCCAAAACGAACACAAAACGTATCAATTATAAAGCCATAAAACTTTATCCCGTTAGCGAAAAAAAAACAGATTTAAAGAAAAGACAAAGTGACATAATCAGCTTTCTTATAATCCTAAAAATTTTAACTCTTCTCAGCACAAAAAAAAAATAAATAAATTGAAAGATAAAAAGCAAGCGGCTTGGGAAAAAATTCAATTGTCTTTCTTTTCCTCTGTGTTCCCTCCCCTCTCCTTTCATAAAAGAATAGATTAAACGACTGACAGACATAACATACCCGAGCCGCTTTTATTTATTTTCTCCCTCTCCGTTTTTTCCTTTTTTTTCTCTGAAGCACTCAAAAAGCCAAGGACGAAAAAACGCTTATTACGTCAATTTTCCCTTCACTCGGAAGAAGGAACTTGACCTAAGGCGAAAAAGGAAAAGGAGGAAGAGAAGGAACCCCGAGAAAGTTTAAGAAAAGGCGTCAGAGGATAAACGAGCAAAACGAAAATTATTTCTTAAGACGGGGTGGTTAAAGAAACCTCGACAGTTTTAGTTTAAGAACAATCTCTTAGCATGCAACATTCCAAAATCGGTTTCCACCGTATGAACTTTTCAGGGAGAATTTCCCTTGCCGTCTTCTTCTCTTTTCCACGCTCCGACAACAAAGCGGAAATTCTCAACTTTTCCTTTCCTTTATTTTTTTTTTTTTCCGAAATCACAATCGAAAAAAAAATTTGGCATCAACAATTGTAAACGATTGTTGTCGTTGAAACAGTGCCAGATCTCGGTTTTAATAGGAATTTGTCATTCTCTCAGATTTTCGGTTGACATTCTGCCTTGTGTAGTGACATGATCCTTGACCAATGTTAATATCCAGAGCGTTGGTCTTTTTTGAAAGTTGGCAACCCTGCGAATTCAATTTTAAAAGTTTTCAAATGAATTGTTAATATCATTTTAAACGTTTTGTTTTCGTTGGTTTTCATCAATCTCAAGCGGATAATAAAATTTTCTTCATTTACACTTTTACTTTTTTAATTAAAGCTCAAAACTAATCTTTATTTTCTAAGAGGTTGTACAGCGTCAGAGATTGCCTTATACGAGACTGAAACCGTAGCAAAAGAGCGCTGGCTCGAAAACCCTTCTTTTATATAATTTTTTTTACAGGATCTTGAAAATGGAGATGGTGATGTTGAGTCGGAAAAAAGTTAGAACAGTTCAGAAATTATCGGAAGGAAAAATTTTTCAATGTGAAAAATATTGCAAATCAATAAAATGATCGGAGTTAATTTAACTTGAATGCTATTAAAACCAAATTTCCAAACTCAGTGGTATGCAACATGTCGAACATGGCTGCATATACATTGCCAGTAATTAAATAAAATTATTGGAATTGGATTTTTCTTCGTTCCACAGGGTTACGGGTGTAGCTAATTTCAAATTTGAGCGTAGAATTTCAAAATCTTGAAAAACAAGCCCAGCAGGGCGGCCTATTTCTAGTGTGGTATGCAGGTGCCTGATATATTTATTAAATATTAGTAAGTAGGTCATTAGCATGTTTATGTTTATTGTAATACTTTTGTAATATATAAGTAAGCCTATATTATTCAATAGAGGCGGAGTTCTTACTAGAACGTCTGACTGTTCATTTTAACCTTTCCTTTAATCGCCGACATCGCATGGCGACCCTGCCAGGATAGAGCAGTGCGCGAAAGTTTTTTTTTTCAAGTAAAATTTAATTACGTGCGTTCGCGATGGGTTCATCACAGTCGGTCGTTCAAGAGCAAGATTCGACAAGTTTAATGTTCGATATTTTTGGAGCAATCGCGTTCGCGGCAGCGATTTTATATCTTGCGTATTTTATAGTTAAAAAATGCAGGCACACGATGAACAAGCAAATTGACCGGGCCGTGGATAAAAGACAGCAACAGCTAGTCTAAGTGGGAAAAAAAAGTAGTGAATAAGCGAAGAAATTGTGGAAAAAAAATAGTGAATGGAAAAAATATATAAATAAGTAATAAATATAAGTATATATATATAAAAGTAATATGTATAAGTCAATCAGTGAATCTAGGAAATAAGTGAATGGAAAAATTAAAGAATTTATGTAGTGAGCTTCAAGCATATTCAGAAAATATTCAAAAATCAATAAACCGTCCATATACGCTAAAAACAATAAAAGAAAAAGAGCAAGAAATTCAAAATTTGGTAAAAAATATTAACGAACACAGCGGGACCATAAAGGAGAAATACCTGTCATCAGATGAAGTTGAGGAAAAGAACAAACTCATAGAAGCGGCAAAGGAGAGCAAAACACTCGCGCTGAAGATTCTACGCGACCACGAAGGATCAAGGAAACGAGAAGAGGAACAAAACAAGGAAGGATCAAAGGAAGACAAACCAAACGAAGAGGAACCCAAAAAGGAGGCAGCCCAGGAAGAAGAAACGCCTACAACGGATAATTTAAGGTTAGATTCTCATTCTAGTTTAAGTTCTAGTAATATAAAAATGGCCGATTTTGATTTCAAAACCGCGGCGAGTCTTTTGCCCGATCTTGGCAATAATGAAGCCACTGTAGAAAAATTAATCCAGGGTATCGAGCTCTATGAGCCGACGCTAAACGATGCGGGGAAGAAGTTATTAATTAACTATGTTTTAAAAGTCAAAATCCCACCCAGCATCGCGAAGCTAAAGCTCAAAGACTCATACGGATCTCATGCAGATTTGATACAGGACCTTAAGAAATTTTTGTTAACACCTAAAAGCGCCGGAGCCCTGTCAGTACAATTAAATGTTGCCCGTCAAGGTGGTAGAAGTATTGAAGAATTTGGAAAATCCATCGAATCCCTAATGGCTGACCTTACCATTGCTCAAGCCCAAGGCAATGCTAGTTCTGAAAAACTTTTAGCCAATGTAAATGAGAAAATCGCGATTAATGCTTTTGCTAACGGATTGAGACAAACGGAACTTAAAACTATAATCAAAGCAAGGAATTTTTCCACGCTTCGTGAAGCAATTTTAGCCGCGACAGAAGAAAGTCCGTCTGTTCGCGAAAATCAATCTAATTTGTTGAAATCAAAACAATCGCGGAAAGCAGGCTACGATATTGGGTCTCGATCTGTCTCTTACAAGGTCGGCGACGCAGTCCTCGTTAGAAACGAGGCAGGGTTGAAAATGGACCCTCTTTTTAAAGGACCTTTTACAGTTTTGGAAGATCGAGATCCGAATATCGTCGTTAATTGTAATGGAAAATCTCTAATAGTCCATAAGGATAGAGTTAAGTCTTATTTTTAGTTTTAGTTTAGTTAGGTTTCTGCATCCAGAATTCTCCGCTATCCCGTAGAATTCTTTTGTTTTTCCCCGGGAGGTGTGGTATGCAGGTGCCTGATATATTTATTAAATATTAGTAAGTAGGTCATTAGCATGTTTATGTTTATTGTAATACTTTTGTAATATATAAGTAAGCCTATATTATTCAATAGAGGCGGAGTTCTTACTAGAACGTCTGACTGTTCATTTTAACCTTTCCTTTAATCGCCGACATCGCACTAGAAAACTTATACGACTATGCAATATATAAACTCTTATGTATACCTGGTGGCATAAGTATATTTCGAGGGGCCAGTTTTTAGAAAAGCTTAACAAAAGTAATGTGGTTTGTGAATGATCATTAATTTATTATAATTTGATTGAAGAGAGGCATAGAAATTAGCTTACAGACAAAAAATTAAGATGAGTTGGGGAAATTGCCCTCCGCCATATCTGATTTCATTTTTTGAAAATTTTGACTTCATATTAAAAATCTACGCTCAAAAATACGTCAGCACCGTAATTTTCATGAAAATTGGATGAAAAATAAAGCGGGAATAAATTGGTTACGAAGGGGTTAAAGGAACAGGAATTTGGCTTATGTGCCACGGGGACAGAAACATGATTGCGATAGAACTCTCGAAAGAGGATCCAAAATTCTTAAGAATAAAAGCTGCGGTACTGATTCTTTCTCAAAAACGATCGTTGCCATTAACCAAACATCAATCCACCTTTTTAATGAAAAAATTCGACAAAAAACAAGGAAATCATTTTTCTTTCCTAAACCGCCTCGAACGAAAAACAAAAAGGGGGGGAAAAAAGGAACAAGATAAGCCGCGAGGGGTAAATCTTAAATTAGAAAAATAAAAATCAAAAAGTTGAAACGTACAAAGGAAGAAATAAACAAACGAACAAACAAACACGTCATAAATCAACCTAATCTGCCAGAAAAATGAAGAACATATTATAAAAATTTTGACATCATTAGAAAAGATAAAAGAAAAAGAAGGCGGGGGGAAAAACGAGGAGAGAGAGAGAAAAGGTGTTTCCGAAAGCACGCGTCAAACCCGGAAAACGTAAAAATAATATTAAACGATTTCGCGTGCCTCCATACGAGATTTTTAGCACAATACCTGATAATAAATTCAACCAAATAAATTTCCGGGTGGGAAACGTCAGAAATAGTAATCTTTGACGGAAGGGTGCGGGGAGGAACGAGGATTTTTTATTTTTTCGCATTTTTCATCCCCCTCGGATTTTTTATAACAAGCACCCCGAAATCCCGATTGAAAAATCGCACTTGGGAATTTAACCGATGGGTAAACATTTGACGGGTTGCCCTTTTTCGCGGGTTCGCAACATGCATAAAAAACCTATCGGGAAACCGCAGAGTCAGAAAATAATATAAACAAAATGGATGCATCAGAAGCGAATAAACAGCGATTCACGCTGCAGAATTTTGCGGTCGACGTCGGCTCCCTTGGAAAACAGTGTAGGCCGCGGGTCAACGACGGCTTGTGGCTTTTTCAGTTCCTGCGGCTCGAGCTTTAAGCTTTCGGGTTGATGTATTACAATTTATGCTCTCGGTCCTTCTCGTTAAATACAAGCAAAAACATCTTTCGAATTTTCGGCAAAGGGTCAGAAGGAGAAATTAATAATTTAAAAGGATTTGGTCACCAATGAGACGTGTGTGTGTGTTTTAAAGGATTACTGCTGTTGTCGTTTGAATGATTTAAGGATGTCCGCAATAAATCGAGCTTATATTTATAAATAATTTCAGGTGTTTCCTGTTGAAAAGTTGTTTTGAACGGGGAGATTATTTTTAATTCGCTTATTATTTTACAATAATATATGTTTTAGCTTTTAATTAGTCGATTTAAATTTTATGAGTGTTTTTGTTTGCAAAGTTATTCATTTTGGTTAAAATTAATCGTCAGTCCTTCCGTTTTTCGTCGATGAGAACATCGAAAAGTATTTAGCATTTAATCAAAATTAGATTCTCAAGATTACATGTTGATGCAATTTCAGTGACAGTAAATTCAAGACTCTGATTTTTACAACAATGTTTGGCTTGAATCTCATCTTCAATCATTCCAACCCGACGATTTCCATTCTCATAACCCGAAAACAAACACCCTCAATATTTATAATATTTTACATTCACAAAAATCTTGATTACTTTTCCTTCTAGTCCCATGTGCTCGAAATTCCATCATCGATATTACACAACGACTAAAAATCTACTCGCGATTTATTTCCCAAAAGACTTGATACCGAAAAAAGGAACCGATTTTTAATCCCAAATGCACGCGATATCATTTTACTAAAATTCCCAAAACCGAAAGGGGGTAAAACAAACGCAGCCGCAAAAACCGCTTGTATCCCCGTATATTTACCAACCCTTTTTCCAGATAAAGATCTTGTGCAATTATTTAACTGCAATTAAAACTCGCCACTGTCAATAGCGAACAACTTTTTGAAAAACCTCTCGGATTATACACACAATGAGTTTTAAAATCTCGGTTATATTTACATGCCCCATGGTTAAAAAGATCCATCATGAAGATAATGAAGATTCTTGCGGGTTATTCAAAAAGGAGAAAACCGCTGTGTTTTCACGGTGGAAACCCCTTTTAAGTATATACCGGGTGTGTGCTTCCCCTTCCACCGCGACTCACGGATGTCTCACGCGGTTTCCACCCGTAATCTTCATCCTTTTCTAAGAATATTTCTCGGGGGTTTTCCTTTTTAAAACTAAAAGTCGTGTATGCATTTGTAAAATCTCTTCCACGCCACTCGTGACGTTTGTCAACTTTATTAATTCGTTCGCACGATGTTGTCGCGACATATGCAAACCTTTGACGGTTGACATCTGGAACGGAACATAAAGCGGGAAGGAAATGTAAAATTTACGGCATACAAACGAAACCGGGGGTTGTGCTAAACTGTCGACTGTGCTTTTGATATTCTCTATATTCAAATCGAAGGCCAAGCTTATGATAATCTTAAAAATGCCGAAATTGGTTGTTGTACAAAATGTCGTCTTTGAACACATTGATGTGTGGATATCCTAAATCGCTGGCCGAAGCCGCAAATTGGGGGCTATGCTATATTCAGTGGCCACGACTTATGGTTGTATCCAATTAAAGGGATACATCCATAGAGCGCAACGGTGAGGAGCAGTTTCCAGAAAATTGATCTCGATATCGTCGGGCCTTTGACGCAGACGGTATCTGGAAACAAATATGTCTTAACTATACAGGACGATCAACACGGATCTCCTCACGGGCTCCCCCACAATCAGATTTTTTAAAACATAGTTTTTTACTACTTCCCATAATTCCATCGCCTTAAAGCACTCGCAAAACCTCCATTACTCCGATCCATAAACCTTTAAATAAAGCGAAATCCTATTCTATATACAATACCGTAACAGCAATTATCGGTAAGCCCTAGGAAACGTATCCCAAGTCTAATCTGGTTGTTTGAGGTCGCGGGTTAATGAGAGTTGGTTAACTTTGACCGGAAAGGGAAGGGAAAACCTCTTACACGTGTCCCGACGGTAAAACTGATGACATCTCAGCTGGGACATTAATAATCCCCTAATAAAAAATCAATAACGATAAATTAATTTTTTAAATTTTTCAGCTTCACACTCTCCCCCTCAAAAAAAAAAAGAGAAATTGTCGTCACTAAATTAATCAAAACGTCTTTGGGCTAATATAAAACATAAGGTCTCGCACGGTTTATTTTAATCGATATTTGATATTATAAAATGAATGTGATGGATATGTCAACGTCATTTTGTCCGTTTGTTAGATTTCTCTTAAGCAGAAGGGGAAACACGTGACGATTGGATTTGTATGTTAAGGAAATATTTCTTTGTGAACATTGACGGATCGGTTAAGTAAGGATAAAATATATTTTATTAAAAAAATTATGGAACTTGTCCCGTATTCGGGTATACCCGCCTAGTAGGACGCAAGTGAGCTAAATAAAAAAAGTTATTCACGTCATTCCCACTAGGAGAAAATCAATTGTCATTATTTAATAGATGATATTCTGTTAAGTAAATAAACATTATGTTATTGCCATAAAACAAGAGATTTGACTTCATTAAATTAATGGCTGATGAGTAGACGAAGAAGTACAATGTATAAGAAACATCTGTGGGCGTATTGCGCTTTATTTTTCTTTTTGTTTCATTGTTAATTTAACGTTCTAGCACAAAAGCTTGTTGAATAAAGGGAAATGTGTATGTAGTTTGTGCACATTCCAAAAAAATAAGCAATTTGATAATGTCTGTATTGGACATTTCTAGGCATCGGCACCCGCTAAGCAGGATCTACATCGCAGTGACATGGATGATCGTCCAACGAGCTCTAGGCCATTGGAAGGCCGCGGCTGAGGTGGGAGGATACAGTCGCACGGGATGCAGGTCGTGTGGGGGCGGCGGCCCAGGATAAGATCTTAGTTTAGGTCGGGCCTACCGAAAGTAGGTTAAGTTATGTAATATACATATATAAGAAAATTAATACCGCTAAACAAAGTGGGCCTCAAAACGATCGCAGATGAAGAAATTCAGATCAACAACTACGAAGTGAGAACAGGAGACATATTAGAAGAAGATGAAGTTCAGAAAATACTTTGGCACCAAAGAAATCCGCTGTCTTCAATATGTACCAACATCAGGGAAGCAAAATTTTTTTTCAGAGCTTTTCTTTTCAAATCCTGAATTAAAGCGCGGCCGAGCAACCAGAACGCAAGCGACCAACTTTTTTTCCTCAATCTATTTCCAAATCGGTTTTGCAAGTTATTCAACTTCCACTTAATTTTCCTCTAAAGTTATCCAGTCGGCAGCGGAAAAAAGTTAAAATTGAATTACAATTCTAAGAAAAAGAAAATCGATGCCGGGTTCCAACTATAAGTATAGAAACTAACTTAGTTTTTCCTTTAAAAAAAAAATTATTCGGTTAAAAATTTCCTCAGAACACGATTCAATATACAAACTTCTTTTTTCATCAAACTGAAACTATCGCTGAAACAAGGGGAAAAAAACGATTCGCTTTGACTAATTTAAAATAAACTTCGAATTCAATTATTTTATAAAAAAATACAACCCTCACACCTGCTTCAAAAAAAATTCTTATCCTCGTATTGACTTCCCTGATACTGTAATATCTGAAAATCGAAGAGATGGCATTAACAGGCATGTCACATAACGCCCTCCGACGCCGCAAACGGAATAATGAAATCAGATAACAAAGCAATAGCCAAGATGTTAGATTGACAGACCCGTAACCAGCTCCAAGGCATTTCTCATTTGTAAAATCCTTTCCCTTAAATGGATTAATATAATCAGTTCCAGTGGGTGCTTCTTAATTAGAAGCAATTTAATCATATGCATTTGAATGGGAGAAGGATTCAAGAAAAAAATCGTTGCAGCAGTCGGCAAATAGTTTTCCAGGAAGTTTATTCAAGTTTTCAGCTTTTCTCTAATGAATGAATGAATGAATGAATGAATTTATATTTTCAAAAATATTTTTACATTAATTTCTTCTGCCATGTGGCAAATAGGCCATTTTCTGGCCAGCTAGCCACAAGGATTATTATTATTATTATACAAGGATTAATTATTAATTATTAAGAAAAACCAACCGAATAATAATAATAATAATAACCCGGAAACTAAGGACCCGTCCACCTGGTCCGGGGGACAAGTGTAAGCTCAATTGTTTTGAGCTCACTTCTCCCTTTCCTCCTCCCAAAAATATTGTAGAAATTTTTTGGAGATAATAAACGAAATAATAATAAAAAATACAAAATTTACGTTCATATCAATAAAATTAATTAGTGAAAAAAATCATAAGCAAGCCTCACGGCAATAAAACAATACGCATTGTATTATTGCATAATAACCATTAACTTAATTCATTATCAATCATATTTTCGTCTGGGACTTAATGATGCATACCGCTGTCAAGATACCATCCTATCACTCTTAAGAACAATATTCAGATTAATGTGCTCTGAAAATTTAAGAGAAATAAAAGAGAAGAAAAATGAAATTTTAAAGACAGCGTTTTCCAAATAAATGGAACAACTCATTTCTGAGTTTAACAGCTCCAAGTAGATCTGAGCGACGATCATGGATTGTCATTATAGCATGTTACGGCCCGAAACGGCGTAACATAAGTTTTGAGTCACCCGGTCGTTAAGGCCGAATTCGATGAGTAATGTTTGGGAATCGCGATGAATAATAAAGGAATGTGTAAACAGCGATTCCCAAACTAGGGCAAGGCGAAGTGCCTGATTTTAAGGCAGCCTGATTCAAGCCCGAAGTTACTCAGTTCGGTTCTAGAAATTCTAAAGTGAACACCATCGAAAAGACAAGACATCCACGGTCCGAAGGGTCGGTAAGTAACTTTACTTTATATTGTTTTAAGGGTTTCGATATCAATATATTCGTGTACTTGTAAGAAATAATATCGGTCTTCTCATTAAACTAACTTTATCTTCACCGCCGCTTTGGTACGCTTCCGAGGGGAAGCTTTGACCCTCGTTGCCTTAGCTAGGAATTGGGCATCCAGTTCCCAAGGCCGAAATATACCTCATCAAGCAGCACTCCCATGAAAATTAGGACCCTGCTAGGTCCCTGAAATCGTGTTTCTGCATTTTCAAATCAAATTTTAATTTAAGTATTTGAGAAATTTATTTGTCTCTAGTGCTTCGCTGCTAGTGTTTTTACACCAAAATACACCAAATGGAAACGAAGGAAATTCAGCAAGAGACGAAGTCAGAAGGTCATTTAGACCTCTTTCCAGCAGAACACCAAGAACAACGTTTTCAAAGACGTCTTTGAAATAGACGTCTATAAGGTTGAATCTTGGGAACGGATAGTGTCGAAAGGGTATTTGAAGAGTGACCTATTTGAAAACAAAAAGCGTTTAACGCTAGGAAATATTTAAACAGAGGATTGTTGATTTAACTGAGCCCTTCTCGTTGCTGGATTTCTTGTTATGGTCCAGATACGAGGACGGGATTGGTGGTGGTACCAAAGGAAATTCGGCTTTTGGTGCTACCTTGGTAGTTTTCTTTAAAATCTTTGTGCAGGTGCGTTTTTTGAGTTTAGGTTTCCTGGTTTTCGGTTACTCAAAGCCAGTGCGTCAGTCTTTCCAGTCAAAGCTGCCTCAGCAACGCGCCATTTCCGCTCTAGTCTATACAGCCTGCAAACCGACCCAGCTTCACGTCAAATTCCAGGTTCTAGCCACTCCACACAAAGTAAGGGGCTTGCTGAGTAACTAGGTTGAGAGTAGAGGTTCATATGCAGACGCATCGGGGTCAGACTGGGCCAATGATAATAGGTGTTTATAGAATAGGTGGCGAAGGTTGCACTGTTGGAAGAGGACCTCGACGAATAGGTTTTCTATTTGGGATGCAACATACTTGATTTTAGTATTGCCGTATAGCTGCAGGGAAATGTTAGGAGGGTCAATCACGTCAGTATCATGATTCCAGGAGCTAGAGTCATGGTCTAGTTCAAGGAATAAATCGGTTTGGTCAGACGTGATTAATTGTCTACCACATCGTGAAATTGGTTCGAAGATTTGGAACGCAAATAGATACTGGTTTTGTTTCACCGAAATTATCTTATGCTCAGTCTGAGTCTGAGTCTCTATACTGTATAACTGAGTATATAGAGCTGGATCACACTCTATCTTCTTGTCTACATCCCAAAATATATTTCCCAGGGACAAATGATCAGCGCATGTCTTTTCGTCGTAGATACAAGAGATTCCTTGAATGTGAATGTTCCTATCGTCGACGTCAAGTTCGGCCTGAATTTTTCAGTAGCGTAAAGTGTAAAAGTGAGTTACTACGACGTATTTGTAGTCGTTACCATCAAAACTGTATTTTTCGCCTTCGCATGTCCCGTCTAATCCAGAAGTCCCAGCTGCGTAAACTTTTCCTGAGTTAATTTTGTCTGCTTTAGTCTGGATAACTAGAAAAGGTTTATAAGGATACTGAATTTGGTTATTAAGGATCAATTGATTACATTGATGGGCAGAGAGGTCGTGATAGAAAGATGTGTGAGAGTTTGTGGGAGCAGATACGTGGGAACTATGGCCGCAGTAGAGGATTGTCTGCTGCACTTGTAAATAGCCGTGTATAGCCTCTACCTTCGCAATGTGCTTGCGTTGGAATATTCTAACATTTAGCGAAGTAGACTTTTTTGTGTTTAAAGGATTTCTGTGACAGGGGTGGATGTTGGTCGTAGAAAACGAGGCGACTTGGATTTTGCCTGATTGGCAGTCAAATGCGTTCAGTTCAAGGGTGTCGGTTATAGCCAGGATAGATAATAACACGGATACGGAGAATAGCAAACAATTCTTCATTTTGGTTCAGTTCTAAATTAATTGTGATGAAATCAGAAAAAAATGTCGGCTTAAAGGCGATTAATTTAAAAAAAAAATTGTAACACTTGACTTGACTACGTTCGTACACGAATCAAAGTCCACGAAATTCTCACACTGGTGGCAGCGGTGGGGTCGACCTCAGCCATGTAGAAGGGTCCATTCCGACCCAGGATCGCATGATACACCGGTATGCCAGAGTATTGTCCTGAGACACAACGCAAGAGGTCCGCACTTAACTTCAACAACTAGCCTCGAACGTCTGCGGCTGTTGACAAGCAACGTAGTCAAGTCCAAGACAACCGGGACACAATGATTTACGTTCAGCGAGAACGTTACAGTTTAACGCGTCAGAAGACCCTGCAAAGGACTTCACTAAAGCACAGTCATACGTCAACGCCATCTAAGAACACACCACGTCAATAGAAACCATTAAAGGGGAAAGAAACAACGAATTAGATTAGCTAAAATGAAACAGTTTGACATCAATAAATGTAAACAAACATTCCGGTCGGACCCGCAAGGGCGCGACCTCGCTTAACACGTCGCTTCCTAAAACAATGGAAGTCTAGGCGAGGTTTCGCCTAAGCGAGCCCAACGGAACTAGACAGTTCGTTCGTTCTTTGGTTAAGTAAAGAAAGGACTAAGCTGGAGGAGTTGGGTAAGTAAGTCCGATAGAATACAGCATTTATAAGAACCAATTATGGCTTTTCCGTTTTCGAACCCGCTACCAAGTTTAAGTAATTAAGGTAACAAGTTGGGTTCTGATTTCGATTTAAAGGTAGCTGCTTCTCTTTTATCTGATGCAAATGACGAAGAAAAGTTGATGAACTTTTTGATACCAGAGTGTGGTATGCAAGGTCCTAGCTATGTGTAAACTATTATGTTTATAATAACTGTCCTACTTATGTACTATATATTGTAGCCTATTTATAATATAATCGGAATAAGTAATTAGTACGTCTTCTGACTACCTTACTTGTACATCGGGACACCTCATGGCGACCCTGCCAAAAAGATACCGGAACTAAGTAAATTCGCGAAAACTTTTTTCGATAAAGTGAAAACTTTTTCGGTAAAGTGAAAACTTTTTTTCGGTAAAGTAAAATTTTTTTTTTCTCTCTTTCGAAATGGGTTCGTCGCAGTCGGTCGTACAAGAAAAAGACTCATTGAGTCTAGTTTTCGATATCTTATGAGTGATCGCATTCGGGGCAGCGATCTTGTATTTGGCATATTTCATAGTTAAAAAGTGCCGCCGCATTATGGATAAACAGATCGATCGCGCTGTCGACCGGAGGCAGCAGCAGACAGTTTAGAAAAAAAAAGGGAAAATCAGTAAAGCGGTAAAATTGACTGATAAGTGAAAGAAGAATAATAATAGCGGTTATAATAAGGTGAAAAACAATAGTGATTAAATAAGATAACGATACACAAGTGACCTTTAAGAGAAAAAATAATTATAAATATATTTATCAGTAGTTTCAATTGATGGAAAAATTAAGACTCAGTTGTGAAAAATTAGAGAATATAACGGACCTTATTAAAAAATCAGTTAATCGCCCCTACACTTTACAACTCTCTTTCAGTCGAACATCCCAAAAAAATGATATAAACAAGCGACGAATCTCACATTAGACACGTTTTTTCGACATAAACACCAATTAACACCATTACAATCGACACATTTATAACTCATCGTCAGTTTAGCCGGGTATGTGCGTGCGTGCATTCCATAAGTGCGGGTACTTTTTTCTCAAAAAAAAAAGACAAGATTTGTGACTCTCGTGCTCCCAACGATACAATTTTTCTCCTTAAAAAAAAATCTCATAAAATAAATTTCTCAAAAAAATTCAAAAACGAAAAAAAAAAACTATTGAAGTGGATGAACCGGGCAGATGCTGGGATTCCCGCAGTCATTTCCATTCCTTTCGAAACAGAAAGACTTGGTTAACGTAAACCAAAAACGCGCGCAAAAATAAATAAAATTCCTCCGTACTTCTTTTTTTTAATATATTTTTTTTGTCCGCCTTCAAAAAACGAAAACAAGCGTTCGATCCTAGACGCCACGTACAACTTTTATTTACCTCATAAAAAAAAGAGTAAAAAAAAACGGCGGTTTCGTTACTTAATTAATCAATAAACGATAAATCACACGGTAACAGCGTTTAGTATATACGTCATCGAGTTTTTTCAAAAAAAAAAATCAAGAGGGGAAAATCTGCCCGTTATACTTTTTTGCCGCTAAGCCAAATTTTTACGCTTATTGTTTCACAAATGCGGGACAACGTTTCGAAGCTGTTAAAAACCCAGCGGAAAACGGGATTAACATGAAGGTAATTATAAAATTATATTAAGCAGTTATGAAATTTTGAATGGTTGCCAACTTTGATGATGATGTCGATGGTTTTTCGCTATAAACATAATTAATCTTTTTCCGATGGTCGAATTCACGCCATTGTTTCATCGTGATGAATGCAGAAAACCGGCGAGGGGAAAATGAGGAGTGGGGAAAAGAAAAGAGCGAAGGTGACGATTTTTAAAACGTAAGCGTTCTTAATCGATCTTGAAATTAATACGCGAAAAAAAAAAATTTGACTGTCAAGGAGGAAGAAAGAAAAATAACGGCGCCCACATCGTTTGATTTTCATTTATAACCCGACGCCCAAACCGAAAACTAACAAGGGAGATTCGTTATTTTTTTTTCTCTGTCCTTAAAATAAACCGTGGAATGGAAGTAAATCTGATTAACAATTGTAAAAATATAATACGGGGCAGGCCCTAATTTCCCTTTTTTTTTTGTTCCTGATGAAAGAGTAAATAAATTAATATTCTTGAATAGAAATTTTACGAAGGAAAAGATGTAAATGTTAGATATAGATGTTTTAATATCATTATTGCATGTTCTCCGAAATCGGGATCAATTGTGAATGAAAATCGATATATGTATAGAAGGATATTCTGGTTCGAGTCCAAAAAATGAAATATTAGCAGGATCAAATAGGGCTTATTCGAAGGGAATTTATATAAAAAGTATAGTAATCGCATTAAATTGATTCCGCTTTGGCATTTTTTTCTTAAGTGAACGTAAAATCGAACGGGAAGAATAAGTAGAAATATCAAAACAGCTTAAGCTTTATAAGCTAGGTTTATAGATCCTTTCCCTATAGAGTTCAAATATAAAATTGTTTTAAGGAAATTGTAGAACAAGGTAAAAAATAAAAAACGAGCTTCAGGAAAAGTAGAACCTCAACAAAACCAACCTGTGAGCTCCAAACAAGAATCTTTTTCCTCGTCATACTTCATATGATTTGAGTGAACTGATTAAAAGTAAAGGCTATCAAGACATTCCGCGATCCCCCAATACTGTGCGAAAAATAGTATTTCATTTTCGAAAAACAATTTCAAAATTTTAATTTTTAAATGTTTTAAATTTTAAATGATTTGATTAGCATTATATAAAATTTAGTTCCAATTTTTAAGACCTTAGTAATTTTTTAATTTATTAACCTAAGTATAAAGAAAGAGTACCGAAACCTATAAAAAGTAAATATTTGCTGCACATTAAATTATCTCCAATTTTTTAGGGTTTTTTTGTAAAAATAAGCTCGGATTCGAAATTAGCACGACAGATATTCATGAAATCGAGTTCCATATTGTTTCTGGAAAACCGGTATTGCAAGAAGTTAATACCGTTATACCGGTATTAAAAAAACCCCAATACCTGCAATCACTAGTCATCAAGGAACCAAATTCAAAAACCAAAAGCAGAAGTTTATTATCAAGGAACCAATTTTCGTTTTTTGTTTTTGTTCTTGTACACAAACCAGGAGTATTAAGAAAGCACTAATTTTACCAAATCTTCACAAATAGCTCGCCGACCTAAGCCAAAGCCTTTTAAGTTTATCCAAAAACTTACCAAACCAAAACCTTTCAAGTCAATCAGGTGCCGCAAAGGCTTCAGTGGAGTTGACGACCACTGCGGGCACCAGCTTCGAGAAGACTTATCGACTGACTACTGACGCCGACAGTTCGGGACGGGGAGACATCTTTTTTTTTTGCAATTTTAACTTTGGAGGCTGCCGAACGAAAAAAAAGGATACCGTAAACCGGGGTGACTTTATGCCACACGTTTTTCGACGAATCTCGATCTAAAACACTCAAAACTTTTGAAAAACGGGTGGCACAAAGTCACCCCTCCCGGCCAAAGTTGCCCCGGTTTACGGTACCGAATTTTGGTCGTGCCGTCTCTTAGATTCTTTAAACAGGATATTTTAAGAGGAAAACATCCTAAAAAACATCTGGAAAAGCCTCTTCTTCTTCTTTAAATGCCCGCTCCTCGTCGGAGATTGGCGGAAAAGCCTACGCATGCGTAAAAGTGGAGAAGTCGTCTCCGGTCACCCTCAACATCTTAACACTGTTTACCCCGACCTTTTTTTTCAAATCCTTCAGGATAACGTCAGGGTGACTACTTTGCAACACATTACTCCCATATAGCCTTCCACATCTACCTTCATTAAAATATGGAAAAGTTTACTTGGATAATGTTTTACAACGCCCCCATGAACTGTCATTCAAGTTTCGCGCTTTAAAAAATTGACAAACGAAAAATTTTTAGCGGAGTTAACAACTCGGTAGCAAACAACAACAACAACTCCCATTGTAAGTGATAATTAGCTTTTACAACACCATATTCATCACTCTACACAGCTAAAAAGAAAGTTCCCGCATTTTCATCAAAAAATATTTCAAAAATGATTTTTTTCATAAATTTTGACAATATAATTAAACCTGCTCATGGTGAAGCCAATCGAAATTTTCACCTGGTCGCCAAATGAGTGAAGGTTTTCAAGCAAGGAATAAGCCCGCTAATAAATCTTTCCAGCGGAAAAATCCCAATCGAAATTCTTGAATTTAGATTGAACGAATGTAGTTGCAGGGTTTTGTTGTACATGTGTCATCAACACTCATCATGTCAACAGTTACTATGTCATGAAAATAAAATCAAATAAAATGTATTTTCCCCGCTTCGTGATGTCACGAGATAATTATCAATTCCGTTTGGCCATAAGCTTTAACTCTGATTAAACCGTGTCCACTATTTCAACTTTCCGCTGGCTATGATTTTTTTATACTAATAAAGAATGTCACTTACATTCTCGGGGGAAAAAAATTGAGATCATTAAAGTGATTGATATAATAATCTGGAAAAGAAAGGGGCAGTAGCTCTTATATTTTTACTATTATTACCTCATCACCGCATGGCGTAATATTTCCGAACAATGAGAGATTCTTTCACAAAATGAAATTAGTTGAGGACGTTAAGTAAAAACTGATGCAAGCAAGTCATGACATGAACGACAGTGGCAAAGCAAGATGGACATGGGGATTTTTATCGTGGGTTAAAAAATGTTTTGCCAACGATCTAATGCTCCTTAAAGTGCGTGACGAACAGATGATGCTCACTATGTTTTTGCGCAAATCTAATGAAAAATTGGTGTTATTCATGAGTTTGTCCACGACAGCCTTCGCGGTATTCCTCTAGCTCACCGGCACCGAAGTTGAAATGCAGATTTCCTGAAGTTGGAACTTCAATTTTAATATGAAAAATTTCGATTTCGATTTTCCTAATTTCTTTTGCGTTTTGAAAAATTCAAACATTGTTGTGTTATTGAGGAAACGTTTCCCATACTAGGATTTAGCTTTTAACATATGCTGAAACAGAATAGAGGATGAGGATGAAATTCTAAATCTAAACCATGCATGAAAATGAGTACTTAGTTAACAGTCGATGTCATGATCTATAATTGATGATTTGGAAATAACGGATAATGCTTATTAAGCTGAAAATAAAATTTACAACTGGGGAAAAGTTAAATAGTCGTAATGATACGTTTCATTACATTCAAAGGCCTAATTCCTTTTTTTTAACGAGACAGGCCTGATGCAAGTTCGAAAAAAGCTGCAACGTTGCTTAGCAATTCTATCCTATTCTAGCTGCTAACTTTTTTTCATAAGCAAAGCCAGAAAGCCCGCTGAGTTGGCATGAGAAAGCCCGCATGGGGATTGAGCTATGGAGGCTTCCAGCTGAAGTTCAAGCAGAGGTGGCCAGGCGTCGAGTTAGTACGATCGTTGCGGCCAAGGATTATTCCGTCGGAGCAACTTTGTTGATATTGTCTGGAGCCACTGTTGCTGGTGGAGTCATCGCATATTGCGTTCGTCGGAATCTTCGGCGGAAATTGGATTCGTCGTCGACAAACTTCGCTCGTAACCCTGAGACGGGACCCTTACCAGATTACTACCTTCCGGGTCAGAAGGAATCTGGAGCTCGTCATGGGGCAGGTGCGCTAAACCTGAAGCGGGACTGTCCGAGATCCGGAGTTCCCACCGACTACCCATTTTAGTGCAAAAAAATTTATAAAAGTGAGTTTTTTATTGTTAAAAGCGAGTTAAATATCCAATATGGCCGCTAAAAAATAAATCTAACTCCACAAACCATTTCCGGGAAAGGCTATACCTGACTTTCTAAAATATATCGTCATGTCGCAAAATTAAAAAAATTCAAAAGACTCAACATTAAAATTGAAAGCGAATATGAAACAGACATGTGCTTTTATTTATTTACTCTTCCAATTGATAACAACATACCTTGTTATCCCCACAATATACCTTCTTTGTAAAACCCCAGACATATTTTGATGGCGTTCAGGGGTCAACTAGGCAAAACTACCGGAGGATTTTTTTTCATTCCGTTCTAAAAACGTGTTAATGCTTCTTCACACGGTGAAATAAACAAATCCTTGTTTGTGAGCACGTGACATGAAACGTTACATTCGAACACACAATTATTTATGCATATTTAAACATCATAAGCGATGCAAACAAGAAATCGCCTAATCGTAAAAAAAAATTTCTTTAACCCATCGGAAGTTTGCGATGTTTTTCTTGAAGTCAGTATATAAAAAAAAAAAAAAAAAAAGAATTTACACTCAAAGTTTTCCACTGAATGTTTAATATATCAGAATAAAATCGTTTTATGATAAAAGATTTGTCGACATCTGAAACCACCTGTGTAAAGAATGTAGAATGATTTTTAAAACGCTCCCAAGCCCTGAGAATGTGTAAATCCTCGCTATAAATTGAAAAAAAAAAGTTTCGGTAATGCGAAAATAAAACGAAGAAAAGGGTTTATTCAAAGTGTGTGATTCTTTTTCTTAAGTTTGCGCATAATTTGAATATTAAAAAGAAAAAGGGATGAAGTTAAGGGTGTAAATTTAAAAGAAAAAAGTTGGAAATAAAGTATTTTTTTTGCTATTAATTTTCCGAGTGGGTTTAATTGGCTCTTTCGGGGTTAATATTATCAGCTTTGCAATGTTTAAGGTGCTAGGAATTAATGATTATTACAAAATCCGATTCCGTAAATGTAATATGACGGAAAATTAATAAGCAAAAGGGAGACGAAAAGGTAAAACAGTTATGTTCACGGATAAATCTCTGAGGAATTTAATATTTCGTCAAAAAGCTGCTTTGAAGGAGAAAGTAAGTTTGACAAATATTTTAAATCGCGGTTTTAGCCTTAAAATTTTTTATCGGGGAAGATGGCGGCAAATTTTGTCATAAGAAAAAAGTGGACATAAAAAATAGCTTAATGGATCCCTAACTTGTTCAGACTGAGGCTGCCAGAGCGTGTAAACTGAATTTAGATTTCAAATTAAGCCAAACTAACAAAACGTCCATTATCTTTGCTTTAGCGTCCACTATCTTTGCTTGAGCGCTCCACTAGCTTTACATGAGCTTCCATTACCTTTGCTTTAGCGTCCAATATCTTTGCTTGAGCGTCCACTATTTTTGCTTCAGCGTCCACTATTTTTGCTTCAGCGTCCACTATTTTTGCTTTAGAGTCCATTATTTTTGCTTTAGCGTCCATTATTTTTGCTTTAGCGTCCACTATCTTTGCTTGAGCGTCCACTTGCTTTAGCGTCCATTATTTTTGCTTCAGCGTCCATTATTTTTGCTTTAGCGTCCACTATCTTTGCTTTAGCGTCCATTATCTTTGCTTGAGCGTCCATTATCTTTACTTGAGCGTCCAATATTTATGCTTGAGCGTCAGACTTCAATCAGATTCAAGGGATGAGTTGATTCTTCGGATAACCTGTTTGAGGGATCTTAGCCGCCCTTTTTCATTGACTTATCCCGGCATCGCCTAATAACATGCTCTATGTTCAAGTGGCAATGTAAAAAATATAAATAAATAAATAAATAAATAAATAAATTATAACCAAAGCAGGACAGTGGTGTCGACTTTCGGCCTTCGGCAGTGGCACTGCTTGGTGGCACTTCTTTACTAACGGGAAATCCATCGCTTTTCCTTCAATTTTTTAAGCACTCTTTCAGTCACGCACCATCTTTCAGAAAATCCGCATTTGCCAACAAGTTATATAAGCAATCGCTCGTCTAAAAAAACATCATCCATTTTTTAAAAATCTAAGAAGCGTGGAAAGAATCACTAAAAAAAAATAAACTATCAACTCCAAATGTCATGTTCACGGTTACAAGCCCGTTGTCCACTATCACACATTAATTTTTTCCCTCAATTTGTCAAAAAAAGAAAACCAACATGGAAAATGAAAAGAAACCAGACAACGCGTGTGATAAAAAAGGAAACTTTGTTATTAATCTTCTTGAAAATAGAACTTTTTTTTTTTGCACGCAGACATTTATACCTCAGTTAATTCTCAGAAGAGGAAAAGGAAAATAATCCGATTTCCGGGAAATTCACACTTTCCATATGCACAAACTTATTTTGGGGGTGTTTAAGCAGTCACGAAATCCTATCTGAGGATTCAGCCCAGGATCCTAGGTCATCTAGCTCAATAGTCAGCACTGGGTACTTCAATCTGCAAACACACAACTCATCAATAAGTATTAATATTGATATTTTATTGAAAGTTGATGATTAATATTCGGTCCCGACGGTGTCCTTTAAGGTTTCACTGTATATCACTTTTTGTCCCGTGTTAAATTAAAAAACCAAAATTAAATTGATTCTTCATTATAAACTAGCTCAGTTCTTAAACATAGGTTCACTCGCAACTCAGAATTCCACACCAAATTCTAACTATAAAACTCTCCAAGTTAATAAAATGATCAAAATTTGGTTAGACAAACCAGACTTCTTTCTAAAAGCCCCAACATTTCCATTTAACTTCTTTCATTTTTTCTTATAAACTTATCAATTTTTTTTCCTTTTGATTTGACGTCACAAACATCTCTTCAATCTCAAAAAAAAAAAAAAAATGTCTCGAGATCTTCTCTTCCTCCTTTAGGCAATACTATTATAAAAAACAATAGAATGGATAAAAAAAAAGCTGTAATTCTAACGTTTACGACGAGTTTAACCTTTTTATCAGCAATCGTAATGATTTACAGGATTACAAACATTCTGAAGGATTTCAGCGAAAAAGAATCGAGGAAACCCCTTTCCCTTTTTTTTTTGTTTTTCAAAGGGAAATATTTGGATAATCGAGTTTCCAACGTGGGTTTCTTTTTATATAGTTGTTTGATTTAAATTAAAATTGACATTTCCTCCGACATGACTGCACGTATTTATGAAGTTGAAATTTCATAAAAATCTGGTACGATCCTAGGGTATCGCACCCTAATTATACCATGAATCCCTCGGGTCGCAATAAGTTCGATTATCGCCTCGATATTGGACCCAACCACTTATTCAGCATTTCTGCTAAATAAGTTACTGTGGCCTAATATCGATATAGTCAGGTATGTTCTGTCAGGTTGGAAATTAATGCCACCTTCTGGTCAACGAAAATTCGTTGACCAGAAGGTGGCATCTATCGTTCAATCATGTACAACGTGTGAAAATGCGTATATTTATTTATGACAATATATTGTAATATTTTAGGTAAGTCATACTCATTTATTTATCAAATAGCCTAATTATGCTCCGCTCCGTACCAAATCCATCCGCCTTTGGTAAAAGTTAATTTTTGCTTTAAGATGTCGAAACTATTTTCTTTGATATTTCGAAAAAAAAATTCTCGTGTGGGATTTCCTCATTTCCTCAAAAACACATGTAAAAATTATAAGAGAAATAATTTTTGTGTAAATAAATGAATCTTTTTTTTTAATCTTTTTACTGTCTTTTTTGCTATTAGCTCAAAGCGTTAAACGGGAGCTTTCCTGTCAAATATGCTTCATAACCCCGCGAGGGAGAGAAAAAAAACTTTTTTTTTATGCAGTTCGTATGCTCTTAATAGGATTCTCGTGCATTCATCTTGGCATAAGGATATCAATTTTAAAATATGCACGCTTAGACTTGACCTTGGTTATGGAATTCTTTTTTTCTTTTGAAGATCCGTTCGTCTGTTCGAAAACGGTGTAACCTATTTTTCGAATCTGATATTTTTTTTTTTTTTTTTGTATTTCATGACACGTTTCTAGGCAAGCTGGAATCATCTAACTGGAATTTTTATAAACGGAAAGTTTTTAAAATTGGTTAGAGTTGGATTTTTTTTTCCAAATCGAATCGATGCATTCGAATTTTTTCATGGGGAAAGTTTAAAAATAAATAATTATAATTCTACCAATGTAAAAAGATTTTTTTTTGAATGGAAATTGGTGGCAGCGTTAAAAATAATTTTGGAAAATATTGCAGGATCAAAGAAAAATTATCGCTGATTTTGATTGCCTATATCTATTCGTGTAGTGATAAAAATCTATTAATAAGTTTGCGGAACAAGATAAGTTTTATTCTTTTAGAATAGCTTTATAAAGGTGAATGAGGTATTCCATATCAAATAAAATAAAATTGGATTAAAAAAGCGATTTTAATAGAATAAAATTGCAGCGGGAGAAACATGAATGCGAACAGTTCCGACGAATTCGGGGACACAATCCAGGAACCAGCCGGATTTCCGCCTCCACTAAACGTCGATTCCAGCTTGCAATGGTAAAATAATGAAATCTAAAAACCGACTTGAATCGCGCGGGTAATAATTAAGTGCGTCAGCGATTTAGATCGATGATCCGACACATCGCTCTCTCTCGCTTACGATCCGTAGGATAGAGCACTTGTATAATAAGGTGGGTGCGCCAAAATAGTGCCGGCACCTTAATAGTACCACCCCATCTTTCTCCTCATGTAATAATTTTCAAAAATTTTTAATGGTACGTAGTAAGACCTTGTACTAAAGTAGTATCATGGCACTAGTGCCGTTTGAGCAGCAGACGATATTTGCGGAGAGCGAAGTGTGTGCGTTTTTCGATCATGAAAAAATCGTGAAAACATGAGTTGATTTTCAAAAAAATTATCATAATATAGCTCATGAATTATAAAGTGATTTATATCATCAGAAAGCGCATTTCTTCCTCTTTCGATGTACTATTACGGTTTTTATTTTTTTTGCGTCTAGCTCGTTGTACGACCTAAAAAAGTTGAAGTAGGGGGATGCGCCTAAATGGGACCACTGATCTGTAATGGAGCGTGGCAATGTTAAAATAATTTTTTTTTCCGAACCGAAATATTTGATAGAGAATAAGACTCGGAAAGGTTTTTACTGTGGAAAAAGGCCGTTTAAAGAAATTTTTAAGCTTTTAATCTCAAAAACTTGTGTTTTTTTAAAAATTTTTTAGCACAATATTATTTTTGCCATTTTAAAACTTAAAAAAAATTTTTTCCTTCAGATTTTTAGTTTAGTACAAATTTTATGACATTAAGAAGCAGTCTGCTTAAATTTTTACCTATTTTTTTGAAAAAAAGTTCGATATTCTACGATAAAGTTTCGTGGTACTAATAAGGATCACCGGCTCCTAACTAGTGCCATTGGAAGGTTTTGGGAAACGCGCTCTATTATCTCAAGGGTGAGTGATAACGTTACAAACTATACTCTGGTTGATAGTCGACTAAAGTGACTATCAAATCACGTAATTTTTGTTTTCCTAAATCTAATACAGAAAATATAATCAGCAATCAAATTTAGGTGGCACTATTTTGGCGCACCCACCTTATGTAAGTATTATTTTATGTGATATATTGTAAATACCATAACGGTCCATCATTATTGCGCCTCCTCATATTTTACCACTATAAGCTCACTTGACAAGTGCGAAAGAAGCCAATGCAACCGCGCCACAAATTAAGGACTTAAGTGCACATTTTAATTAATTAAAATAGCAATATTTTCGGATTTTTGCGAGAGCCGGGCTGGGTAAAAATACTGATACCCATCCCGGTATGTAATGGCAAAATGTTAAGCAAAAACCCTACTTGAATCGCGCGGGTGTTTATCACTTGCGTCAGCGATTTAGATCGATGAGCCGACTGTCGTCGACTCATCGCTCTCTCTCGCTTTCCAACCGTCTACAATATAACATGAGATATCTGTAAGTTCTCGGTATATTTTATCTTTTTGAGTTCCACGCTAATATACCCTTGACACATGTCAGGTACAAGTCAGTTCAGTTCAGCATTCCGAAAATAGTTTCTGCTCGCTGTGCGGTTAGATAGGTTATAAAGGTTATAAGTTTAAAAGGTGACAATTAGAAAATGGTGATAAGTTACTGGATTTAACAATCATCAGTTAAGTGGATTTTAAGTGGACATCTAGGCAGTACAATTAAGGAAATATATTGGATATGGCCGATTGTAAAAAAGGTTCTCGAAAGCTTGTAGAAATGATTTCAGAGTTCTTCCCCCGAAAGAACTCGACCCCTCGTTTCCGTTACATCTTGTTCCGACTACCTTTCTTTTGGAAACACATAAGGGCCCCAGCATCTCAAACTATCCTTACTGACGACGAAACTCAAACCGAACACAAAATAGTTTCTGTAAAAACAAAACAAATACCTGTTTGCTTTTCAATCTTCCGGACCAATACTCCAGTACAAAAGACAATTAATTACTACAGACCAGACAGACTTTAGACGGAAAGTCTTTTGTCTTGTATTTACCAAAACCTAAGCATATCAATCAATCTCGTTATCATTCTTATTAATCCTCCACCGCTCTCTGGTAATGTCTTCGAGGCTGACCTAACCACTCGGGGCTCCTTCGGGAAACGCGATCTTTGACATAACATCTCCTAACAGTCGAAACTCAAAGAGTTTTTCATGCAACATTGTTTCAAACTTGAAATTAAAACTAACAACAGGAACAATTTCATTTGACAAAGGTTTTAAATATCTCAAAGATTTTCGAAACAGGAAGAAACGAAAAAAGAATATCGTTGCACCGTAACATAGCACAAACCTAAATCTCCAATTTCCATCTTCTTTTAAAATTTTTTAAAACAAAAACTTTTACCAGAAAATAAAAATAAATATACGCTCAAACAATAAATTTCCTTTCAAGTTTCATAAATGATTTCATTAAAATTATTTCTTTATTACAAGGCGGCTCAATTTTTTTTTTTTCAATTAAACCAGCGAAATAGTTATAAATGATGTCCTGTCATTAAGCGTGAGACAACTTTAAAAATTTTTTTAAAGCCATATTAGGAACCCATTATTTAAAAAAAAAAAAAAGATGACTGAAACAAACCTTGACACTCCGTTGTGTTTTTTCATCAAATTAATTTTTTTTTTCAAAGCCGATGAGTATGAATTTCAATAAATGATTCTTTAACTCTTCAATTTGGGAATTTGCAACTTCATTTTCAACACTTAATTCCACAAATTACACTTCGTATAAACATTTTTTGTAAAAAGAAAACCACTTTTTTTCGAGAGATTTAAAAATAAAAAAAGACACCCTCAAGTAGCCGTAAATATGATCAAGAAAAATAAAGTTTCAGCGAAGAAAAAAATGTAGCGAAAAAGTTCGATCTTGTTACTTACTCAAGAAAACAATTCGAATTTAAAAAATAATAAAAAAAAAGGGAGAAAAGAAAAATTTGGTTGTGATTGCAACTACGGCACAAAGATATTCATTGTTTCAAAACAAAAACAAACGCGTTCGAAACATAAAACACGACTTTTTTTAAAAACAAACATCGTTACGAATTAGTTTTTTTGTCCCGATGGGAAACAATGTTAAGATCCCGAGTCACCATATCGATGAAAGCGTGTAACAGTTACTGAATTCGCGGGCGAAGTTCTTTAATTCAACTTGGCGGCAGCGCTCACGCGAGAATTGTCAGAGTTGGCGCGCAAATCTTTCACATCCAATCCAACGTTGTCTTATTTTCAACAGACTGCCAGCAATTTTTTTTCATCCATCATTTTTTATTCTCTTTCCTTCGACAATTAAAAAATTTTACTTTGCTAATTACGATTTTCAATTTTTTTTTGACAAAGTGCCATGTTGCCAAATTTGCCAAACAACTTTTTGATGTTGTGCATCAATATGCAGCAGCCTACTTTCTTTTAAATATTTATTCAAAAAAGAAATTTCTCCTGAACTTGAAAAAGGGGACAGGAAGATAAATGAAGATAAGTGGGGGAAAGAAGAGTAATGAAAGTGACGTCATCAATCGTGAACCGTTTAAACCGCAAAGTTTTATATTTACTTTGACCCAATTTGACTTCAAGTTACGAAACCAGGTTTTAAAGAATTTATCCCTGTTAAATAAAAGCGATTCATGCTTCTTTTATTTAATTATAAGTTATACGAATTAAACAATACGGTCCCGTGTGAGCAAATAAGGTCAGTTCTTCGCTGATCTTTTAAAGGTGCGTCACGAGGGAAATTTCCAGACGTTTTTTAACGTAAGCGATAACCGAAACTTGACACGGATCGTCGTCAAAGCGGGGATATCAATCGAAATTGCACCGGGATCTGTTGCATTTTGCTCAACGCAGATTTTTTCTTTCTAATTGTCCGTTTTGTAATTACAAATTACGATGCTTAATTCATTAATGACAGGTGACAAATTGAACGTAATTCGATTATTAGTGCAGCTTAATTCGATGTCTGGCTTAATTTAACTTTTTTTCATTGGAAGTTGGCTGCATTAGCTGCAGCACGTTTTATCTCATGATATTTATTCGACACGTGTACATGTACACATAATTTTCCCAAAAAAATTATCTGCCATCCTGGACTTATATTTCCGACTGGAAGATTTTTTCAACTTTTGTGCTAAAGCCCCGTAAGAAGAAAATTAGGCAAATCCAAAATAAAACCCGAACCCAAATCATTGTCAGCCAAAACCATTTAAGGCAAACAAAATCCGACGAACCAAAATTAAGAAGCACAAAAAGGCAAAAACTTTACTCTTTGATTTATTTAGATTATTATTAAATATTGTACTGCTTACACCCACAACTGAGGTAAAATACTTTTGTTAATATTTTTATTTTTAAATTTTCTCCCTTCTTCTATTTCTATTCTGACTTTGATTAGATAGGTTGCTGCAAGTTTGTAAAAGTCGGTAGCCCTGTCGGGTCAGCCGTGCGCCCATCGCTTTGGAAGGTCTTCTTGAAGCATTTTACAGTACGTCCATTTTTTCATCAAACATGATAACCGGCTCGACTGCAATATCGAATCTGAAGTTGAATTTTTGCTGCATGACTCGTTTCCCTTGACCAAGGACTACTGGTGACATTGGACCGTGGATATCTTCGACCGAATTCTAAACTCGCCAATTTCAAGGACCCGTCCACCTGGTCCGGGAGGCAAGTGTAAGCTCAATTGTTTTGAGTCCACTTGTCCCCTTCCTCGCCCCCCAAACTTGTAATAAAAATATTAGGGTGAAAATATAGAATAATAATAATAATAATGAAGGGCAACAAGAAAGAAGAAAGCGAAGACAAAAGAATCAAATACTGCAGAAAAATGAGGAAGTGCGGGACATGGAGAACTAGCGCTGAAATTATGGCTTTATCGGAGAACTGCAAGATCCAGTAATCCCGGCATGTTTGCAGCGACAACTAGCGAAGCTGGACATTGAGCCATATACTGTCATCGAACTCCAGAAAGCAGTGATTTTGAATACGTGTAACACAGTTAGAAAACTGTACTTCAAGGTAAGAAAATTGAGTAAGAAATGGAATTTTGCTCACTGTTGGTTCAATAAAAAAAATCATGATTAGACCAAGAGAGGAAGGTGCAGTTTTCACAATCAAGAATCAAAGTGATTTGGATGATTTGGATAATACAGCTGAGCAACACTTAGGTAGATCAAAAGCGAATGTGAATAATAAGAATGATGAAGCGGAACAAGTTCAATCAGGAAGCACCACTTCTTCACAGCAAAACTCTGTGATTATGCTCATTGGACGATATAAAAATATAAAAACGATATATATATAAAAACGATGGCCTACCGCATCCCGACGAGTGGTACAAGCACCAGCCGCAGCCTGTAATGATCCCTGAGAATAGAACAGTTATTAGAGATCAACAAGATCAAACGGACCGGACAATGGAAGCGAACCAACCCGATTGACAAGAAGCGTACAGTACATCCCATTAGATAACGTTAACCAAATGGCCGATGGAAACTCCACACCAAATAACCTTTTGGACACATCAAATAACCTTTTGGGATACAACACATATACGATGAACCTGAACCAAAAGCCGTAACAGGTACCGGAAGTCCTAATAAATCGTTTCTTACCTGAAAAAAAAAGAAAAAAAAAGAAGTTAAATAGTCGAAAAAATATAACATAAGCTTTGGCTTATTTTGGGCTTAAATTCGAAGCTTGCAAAAAAGAACACATAATACGTTATTCTTATTACATAACGAAATTAAATATATTCATCCCCTTACTCGCATCATCTAAACGCCAACGCATGGTACGCTAGAGCGCCTCAGGTAAAGGCTGGGCCCACGCTTAAGCACGTGACTATGATGCTCTGCTAAATTAATGGAAGATCAAAATGCTACTAAAAGCGTAAACTTCCAGGAATCATCGCAGAGCGTTTTTAGATATTTGATTTCACACAAGGCGACAAATATTTTCTCTTTAACACTAAAAAATCTTATTTGCCAAACGCTTTGGCACAACTGCCAGTTCACAAAAGAACATTCAAACAAACGGACTAAAGTAAAAACCGTCAATTTCGGGTGAAACACGAAGGCTTTACTATTTCATTGAAACGCTAAAACCATTAAAACCCGTGATTATTATAATCAAAAGTGACTTGAAGTGCTCTCAAATCCTTGCAAAGTAATACAATTTTAATATCTTATCAATAAAAGGGATAACTATGTGCCACTTTACATAAACGTGTTATTTTCCTACATCCCGGAAACAAGATCAAATATTAAACAGTTTTCTCGCCTCTCATTTCATGTCAGCTATTCCAATAAACAAAGACTAAAGCATCTCGATTAACATCCTCGGGCATCTTAAATTAATATCTTGACTTTGTATATTCCAAGGTTGTTCTTTAGCTATTATGTAAGGGCGGTTAATTCAAAGAAAATCCGTTCCCGTTTTTGTTTATTCTCCCGGTGCCAGCTGTGTCGCGTCCTCATGAAACGTGACAGCCTCATCTTTTTTTATTTCCTTCTTCTATTTTATCCGACTTTCAAAATTTTTGAAATAATTACACGGCATAAAATTTTTTAAAACAATACAAACAATTCAAGGTTTAACCGTTGATTGACAATATTAATCCGAAATTAAGCGACAGGTAATTATTTAAATAATTTTTTTCGTCGTACCTTGAACTTAAAGGACTCGCGGGTTCATGCCGATTACAATACGAAGTTCAACGCGTTCAATAGTCCGAATGATTTCGGATTTCGTTTTTTAAAAACCTTGTTTCCCTTTGCGGTAGGAACCTGCAAATTGCAAATACTTAGATACAATCAAACTAATGAAGCAATTAACGCAGGCTTCCTAATTAAACTGTAGACCATCAATATTTCATTAGGATGTTTAATGTAGACGCCATCCAATAAACGCACCTTGATATCGACGTCATCATTAGGGAGTTTGAAATACGAGAGAAAAGGTCTTCTGAATGAATAATGGCTGTCCCGAAGGAATTTTTAAAGTATCAATTGTTCCCGGGTCTTTTTTTTTTGTCGGCCAAATGACAAATCTCAAGCACGGATATTCAATGTAATGCACTTTGAAATAAAGAGTATACAATGGGATTTTTTTTTCGTATGTTTGTTTAGTTTTTATTTCGTAGAGAGAAAGTTTTTTTTTTTTTTGGAAACTTTGAAGGCGGAATTTTTACATAAAGAACGGGTTTGAATAAAGAATGGTCGTGTGTAAGAGACTGTCCTGAAAATGGAGCTGGCGATGCGTACAGAGTGAGCTGTCCGATTGTGAAGGTTTCTTCTTTTCTGATTTTGTCTCTGCAGAATAAAATCAAGGATAGATTTATTTAGGTAGCGGAAGGTGTTCAGAGTTTGGTGTACAAAACACTTGATCGTTCTTGATTTTTGTTCGGTCGCCTTTGTGCATTTACAGCCATTCCATTTTTTCAAAAAAACTAAGTTTCAGTTAAATCATGGCTTCCACCTTGTAAATCAGAACCAGCAAGGCACAGCAAAAACCTCCTTTTTTTAAATTATGAAAAATATTCTGGCACGATTTAAAATTCATCGATATTAATCAATCTTTCACTTTTCTTGAGAAAGTCATCTAGTAAACGCTTTTAGCAGTCTTTTCATCAAAATCCAGTTTCTTCTTTACAAAGATGCGATAGAAATATTTTAGGTGCATCACATGTCTCAAAGGATATTGTTGTGAGTCTCGCGTCTAATAATCCTCTGCAATACAAGAGCGAATATATAATGAACTGAATTCATCTTTCAATTCGGATCTTCTACATAGTGATTCTGTTATTAATTCAAAGCTTTAACATAATCGCTTCTAACCTTCAAGCACAAAAGTTGCAACAAGCCTGAGCCTCATGTTTGTTTCAAAAAATTGAGCCCTCTGATCACGGGGGCGAATAAAATTTTGAAGATCCGGATTTTTTTCTTGCTTGATAGGGGGTCGCTTTACAACCAAGGCACTGAAACTGAGTTTATTGTGCCATCCCTGTCACTTGCTCCTGTCATCTGAATGCCAGGAGGTTGGTTTCCTCTAGGAAGGAGGCAATTCGTTGTAGTGAGTCGTCCATGATTCCCTGCGGGGTCATGAGCTCGGCTTTGAATGCCTCTTTGCGTGCCTGTGTTAGTGCAACGCATTCGCACAGGATATGAAAGGCCATCCTTTCGCATTTCCTACATGTTGTCTCTTTAGACTTTCCCATGTAATATAAATGCCTGTTGAGTCGGCGATGCCCTGTGATAGCTTCGGTGACTAAACGCAGGTCTCCCATGCCCAGTTTTAATAACTCTGCAGCTTTTGTCGCCTGAGGGGCGCCCAGAAACCTCTTGGAGTGAGCCTGTTCGGTTGTGTTTCTCCAATTCTATCGTGTTTTGACGATTGAGCCAGTTCTTAATTTCCAGCTTTGCGGCGTTCTTAGAAATGCCACATGCTGGTTCTGGACCGATTAGGTTGCCGTTAGCCCCAGATCATCTGCTTCCCCGTTCCCTGCAAGTCCCACGTGCGCCGGGATCCACATCAGAGTAGCTCTGTTTTCGGTCGCCAGGTCGTTGAGGATTCTCTTGCAGTCCTTGACCATTTTTGATGTCGTTTCAGGCCTATCTATCAATGGCCTTGATCGCCGCCATGCATTCCGTCATGATTGTGATCGAGCCTTTTTTGTAGCCCCTCTCAATATACAGGCTAGCGCATGTGGTGATGGCTGCAATCTCTGCCTGGAAGACAGTGGCGTGCCTTCCCAGATTTGAAGATCCGCTTCTTTACGTTATACAATTTCTTCTTTTTAGATTTAAAAAAGGTAGTGGGTCTGTTTTTTCCAAAGCAATCCTGGTGCGTGCAAATCCAGCTGCCGACCCATCTATTTCGTGGTCTCCTGATGAGCCAGACGACATCTGATTTAAAGGGAGCAAGTCGCACCAGCCAGTAAGTCCCATTCTCCCAGCCTCTTCGCTAATGTCTCTTCCAGCAAACAGGCCTTCCATCTGATGTCGTATGCGACTAGTAGGCTGAAACCCCTTACGCTCCAAAGCCCGCTCATTTTGCACCTACTCATTAGTCGCCTCATTATTCATGTTTTAACGTGTGTCTAATCGTTGTTTTTAGCCTTGATAACGACTTCAATAAAGTAGTCGAAACATGTTGGCAAAGAAATCAGTTGTGTTAATTTGTTCTCCATCCCAAAATCTTCCAAACAATATTTACCGAGGAACGAGAAATTTACAAAAAAATTACTCATTAGTCGTTTGGCAATTTTCGTGCTGGGCTTTCTTTCTGCAGACGACCGCTTTTTGAAATTCCATCCATCAAACCATTATAAATCGACTTTGAACTTCAATGCAAGTACGCACTTCGATCTCCAAGAATCGACAAAAAGAATAAGGAAGAGAAGAGATATATAGAGGTTAATGGGCAATTATCACACCGCTATAAAATATTTTATTTGAATAAAATCTTTCAATTTGATTCTTTCCTCCGATACTAAAAAAAAAAATACTTTTCCAGTATCTCTTTGTCGGTTAACAACGTGGGAGTAATAAAAGGAAATCATCCATATTTACAAATGAAAGACACTTTTAAGGTGGAAAATGAGGAAGTTATGAAAATAACAATCGATTCCATGACTTTTATTAATATGTATTTTTATTACCCATTCGAAGCCATAAAAATAAATTGTGTGAAATTTTAATCGCCCTTGATGTTTCCAATTCGCATATAATTTCAAACGCTCTCGCACTTACTAGACGGATCATCAAAGAAAAATGATCACGTGGTGCGCGTGTAATAATCAATGAGATGACTCTTCACAGATGTTGCCGCAGATGTTTCATTATTCTTATGTTAATTAAGGTATTGCACATACCTCGAGCTACCGGGCGCTAAAAAGGGGAAATTAAATAAACCGGACTCGGATGTTATTTTCTAAAGATTGATCTTGAAAATAAATCGCCGACCTACAAATCTAATTTCCTCGTATACGATTACGTTAAAGGATCCACAGGTTATAGTGAGCGAGAGAGACATCTGCGAGTTTTTCCTCAACTACGATCGATGTTTCTTTAATCCGGGAAAAGTCCTTTAGATGGCGGAAGCGTTTTCAATTTGGGATTTCGTTTTTAAATTTTTCGGTAAAAGTTTCTGGGAAAGTGCAAAAAAATTTCAAAAAATAAAAATGATCGAGTTGAAAATGAAACGTTTTAAAAGGTTTTAACTGAGGACAAATGAAAATATTTTGAAAGTTTCCTTTTCTCCGAGAAAATATTAAATTAAATGAAATGTAAATGGTGTCATGTTTTGTTTCCATTGTGTTATTTAATATATATTTCGGTTAGGAAGAGACTAAAATAGGAAAGGGGAGAAAAGGGAATTTGATAATGGACCGTGGAAAAGAGGTGTATTGTTTTAACGTCACCGATTCTTCTTCCATCGTCTACTACCTCAAGCCCCGCAAAATTGTTTTTCCCACTTGCAGTGTGCACTTAGTTTTATTTACCTTTTCCAGGAGGATGGTGTTATAAATAATACCCATGCAGGAGGATATATCAAAATAAAACCGGGGAAAATTTTAAATATTTTTTCAAAAAAATAATTCTTTAAAGTTTCAACAAACCTTTAAATTCCTAATTCGCCATTCAGAATCTTTGTAAACCAGTTACATCGCTCAACGCAGTCATCGTCAGAGATGAACTCAGGCTAACTTAGTCAAGCAACAGCGAATAGCTTAGATGGCTACTGCCTCAGGCTGGCAAGAGTCGTTGCCGCCTTCATAAATTACAAGGCAAGTTCCTGATTGGCAGAGATTATGTTCAGAAGGTATTTCTGACTTATTCGGCATCATAGGTAGAGTGGATGGATAGAAAAGACACCGCCTTATTTTGAATAATGGTTTAGACCGAAAAAAGCCTAGTCAAGAGCCCTGGCTACAAATATTCAAATATTTGAGTGATGCAATATTTGCATGATATTTTCAAAATATTTCAAAATATTAATATTCGAATCGGTTTCACCAAATATTTCTAAAATATTTCACAAATGTTTAAAAATATTTTGATTGTACATTTCCCATTGGGAACAATGTTATTCCTTCTATTAGGAAAAAACTTCAAATATGATTTTTAACCAATTTAAAGAACGAAGGTGTGTATATTTTTAAGATTGTTACCTTATCTTCTTTTAGAGGCCATAAGCAGCTATCCGTCCATTGTTCCACCATCAGTCCTTCTTTCTCCCTGTCCTTTCATCAATCCACCAACATTCCGAATAAAATATCTGGAAGAAACAAAAAAAAAATTAATTTAAAACATTGCATCCACTTAATAAATTTTTAAAACAAAAAAAAAATCCGATAAGATATTAAAAATAAATATCCATAAATTCGGTTTCTCGTGCGGGCCTTCTTTTTTGATAATTTTTCGATTTTGCTTAAGTACCGATGAAAACGAGATTAGAGATATCGGATTGCAGATAACGGATATAATAATTATATGGAGCACGAATATTCCGAATTTATCAACAGATCTTTATTTCGGTTATTTTTTTAAAAAAAAATTTAATGGATGATCGTTTTTTTTTTTTAAGCCAGAAAGGGTAAAAGGTTACAGTGATGAAAAAAAGTGTAATTTTATTTGTTTGTTGCGGAGAATTAAAAGAGTCTAACAAAAAATTTTTTTTGAGTAATGCCAGCTTGTTACACAGTTTTGATAAGATGTAAGATTTTGATATGAGAAATAGCCGTGCGTGCTTTTTAGTTTTTGAGATAAGGGTTGGCGCTAAAGAAGAATAAATAAAGCATTTTTCTTCCTATCCGAAAAGGCTGCGATTTGTCTTTTCCGCTTGGAATAATGTGAAAACTATTTTTAGAAAAAAGATTTTTTAATATTAAATACTGTGCAACAAATGATTTGTAAAGTGGGCAAGAGAGATATGCAATCAGGCAGCCCCTGATCATCAATGCAATCAAAAATTGCGCACTATACGAGGCAAACAAGAAGGGTGCATCCAAAGATCAGCCACAGGGCGGAATCAAGAGTACAATGAATTAAACTGGTGCCAATAAAAATGAGACATCCTAGCCCCTATTTTGCTGAACAACCGCAGCGGTTGCATCTGCGGTTTTTCTCCGACTTTTTGTGCGGTCCAAACGCTGATGTAAACAAAAGGCCGCAGTAAAAACCGGAGGAACAACCGCAACGGTTCCTTCATCTTTTAATTTACGAGATAAGAAAACAGTCTCCAAAGTCTAACCCCACTTAACAGAGAAAAAAACCGTCACTTCCAATGTTTCAAATGTAAACGGTCATCGGGGCGCAAACAGGAAGCAAAACTGAGTACCACAGTAAACAATTGCTCCATCCGAAAACAAATTCCGGTAAATAATTTCCCAGAGGTGTGAGAAACAAATTAAGCGCGGGAAAAAAAGAAATTCCAAAGTGGCAATGCGCGGGAAAATAAAGGAAGCGCGGGAATATTCCGGGGATACCCGTATGTGCTTTTAACACAGAATTCTGTTTGCTAATCTGTAATGTAAACATAAGAACGCATGCGCTATCGGTGAAAGCGGGGCACGTTCTTCAACGTTCGTATTAAGTGTCGAGAGTTGTCCGGCCGTTCATGTTCGCTTGTTTTTCTTTACGTTTTTCAAAAAGTAACGGTTTTTTTCTTTTCGTAAAATCTAAAAACTTTTACGCGGGGAAAGTTTAAAATATTTTAACGGATCGCATGAACCCGGAGTCGCGGTTTTCGTGCACGGTGATCGTTCTTCCGTTATGGAAAGTCTTTCGGATATTAAAGGAATGCTAATGGAATAACAATCGACCGGTATGCTAATTGGTACCCGATTTTACCTGGTACCGAATCTTTTTTTTTTTTAGAATTTAAATCAAAATTTTTTTAACGAATTAAATCGGTGGTGGCGGAAATGATTAATAAAATTGACCTGCACGGGATTAATTATAAATCATTTCCGTTCCGGGGATTTTGATTCCCTTGTTGATAATCGTTTTAATGTGACCCAGCATCTTTAGATTGCTTTTAAGTTTCGACAGCTTTTAAATCCCTTTCCAGATATTTCAAATTATTTTTAAATACCAGGCTTTTAGAGCGAGCGGTGTTAATCAAGAAAAGCTTATTAATAAAGAGAAAGGTTATTCGGGAATGTTTTGTTAATTGCAACCCTAAAAAAATTTTTAATCAAGAAATATTACACTTTTAATTTGCTGGAAAAAGATTTGAAATGAAAATTGCATTATTCCAGATCGTTAAAAAATACTCTAAAAATTAATAAATTAATTAAAATGGTTTATTAACTTTCTTCATAAAATTTGAAATAAATTTTCAAGGAAAGAAATTTTTTTCCGTTTCACATATACGAGTTTCTTCTTAAAATTTTAATTAGCCAGGTTTTTTTTTCCTGAATCAATCACTTAAAACAGTAAAAAGTTGTTTTTAAAAACTAAAGTTGGATTTTGCCTAACAACGTAGCGGGCCGTCCCTCTCGTCCCACATATTTTTTTAAGGTTAAATAAAAAATTAAAGTCAGCTAAAGCGGGGTTGATTTCCTTAAGTAAAAAATCGTGGGCTTCAAGAACCATTGAATGGAACTTGCATAAAATTTAAATCAAAAATATTGTTCTGTTTAAATGCAAGTCTTATAAATTCAGAGTTCGCTAAAAAAATTTTAAAAATTGCAAATTTTCAATCCAGAGTTTTTTGATTTTAAAAAAGCAATAAGGGAATTTTGGTTAGATTTGGTTTTTTTAAATCATCGTTTTTGCTTTTGCATTGAAAATGTTTTGAAGTAAGTTTCAAAAGCGCCAGATTTTAGAGTTGCTTTTGGTGATAATTTGACACACGGTTCAAAAGAATTGAGAATTATTAAAACTTTTTGGTTTCACTGAAATCTTTATGCCCTCAAATTGAATACAAAATGGTTCCGAACGAAATTTTAAGGGATCATTTAAAATTTTTTTGAGAAAAAGAGGACTAAAAAAATTCAACGATTTTCAAATGAGATTAAAAATGTTTCAAAAGTAAAACTCTTATTCTTGAAACTTTTGTTTTCTCAGATTGTTCTCAAATTGAGATAATTATGGTGAACCTTGGAAAAATCCAAGCTAGACCAGGTTCAGGATGAAAACAGATATTTAATATATTGATACCCAGTTTAACCAATCTCAACCGTCGAGCAATTTTTCATGACTAATAAATCTCAAAAAGGAATTTAGTGTTAATGCCCGTCAAACTGCGCGTCTGCCCAATTATACGTCAGTCCTAAAACTATTGTAAATAGATTTAGCCAATCTGCTTAAATTTTTTTGTAAGTTTCTAATAAAATTGCAACCCACGATTTTTTCCAAAGAAAAATCTTTTCGGTTCTTTAAGTCTAAAAAAGGCATTTTTTCCACCTGATATTTTTTCTCCAGTCAATTTTTTTATTTAGGTGAACTGAGCTTAAGCAATTTTTTATCGCTTCAATTTAATTAATTTATCTGTTCGATTTTGTAACGCGAATAAATTTTTATCAGTCGCCACAAAAAATTATATTGAATTTATGGGCGAAACCTAATGAACCTTATGAAAACTGAAAGAACAGTAACTACAAATAATTACTCACAATTTAAAAAGTGAAGCCAGACCAAAGCGATGAAAAGATCACCACGTTATCCATTAACCAAAATAAACCCGTTCTCACAACGTACCGGAGAAAAACATTCAAAAAACCAAACAAAAATCGCATCACTAGTTAGGTTATTAATTTCAAAAATTAATCACAAAATAAATAAATCCCTAAACACAGAAAACATCTCTAGCTAACTAATTTCTACTATTATCATAGAATAACAGACTCTGCGGTGTAACATCAACCGCGCGCACCGAAGAACTATGGAATCATTGCGGTGCGGTCATTGCCTTAGCAAAGAGGGTTGCGAGCAAATAATTTTTTGGCTACCTCAATTTAAACGGCACGTGTTCGACCGGACAAAGAGACAACTATTGTACGATCATTCAAAAAAAAACTTAATAAAAAATTGTGTCACTATGTTTTCACATTAATATAATCATCAAGACTTAACGATTTCAAAACATTACACGAATTCAACTAGAAAAGGTTTTTCAATAGAAAAAGAACATTGTCACCGGTTGAAAGAGCAACGTCGCAAAAATATGCTCCTGTTTTGAAACACAATGTTTACTTTACTTTTTTACTCGTCGTCGAATAAAAATAAAAGGTCTTCACAACGCCTGTCATTTTTCATACGATCGAAAAAAAAACCCCCCCTAAAAAAATCTTTTTTTAGGTCACAGCCGTACTTTTTAATCTAACTGTTTATCATCGATGACACTAAAGTTAAACTTATCAAACATTATAAAATCAGAATCGATCAAAAATTCATTTTAAAAATTTCTTTTGATTCTAAATAATAAGGCCGGAAAAACTCTCCTAAACAATATTTCATCAAACTTTCCGAATTAAAAAAAAAAACAAGGGCTATTGAATCAAACCGGAAAAAGCAATATTTTAATCAACCCTTTTTAAAAAAAAAATATTTCAAGGTCACCTACATCGCTTTTAGTATAAAAATCAAACTTAAATATTGAACCTTCCTTCAATTTTCTACATTTTAGCTAAAAATTTAATATCGAATATGAGAGGGAAAAGAGTAAAGCAATAAGTCCGTTTATGACACTACTTAAAAATCATCTCAACACTAATAGCAAAATGTTTTAATCTTCCTCGCAGTTTTCAGTCATAAACATTTCATCGACAAGACTTTTTATTTCAATTTAGAAAAGTGAATACGGTGAAAGATAGCAAACAAATTAAACTCTATTTGTTTATGCAATTTTTTTTCTTAGGGAAATAATTCTCTCGCGGGAGGGAAATTTTTTTCAGAGACATTCCGTATAATCTCTCGAAGTTATTTATTTACAGTTTGAAAGAAACAAAACACATAACGAGAGAAACACAGAAACGAGAAAACCGTTGCAATTTGTTAAAATCGTAATCAAATTTCGAATTCGCTTTTAAGTTGAAATTAAGGTTTTAATGAATTCAAAGTCTGACTTGAAACTGGAACCCAATGCTTTAATTCATCAAGATTACATTAAAATAAAGTGTAAATCCGTTTCACGTTTAACCTCAACAATTCCATTTAATTTATACTTAACGGTTAATTAAGCCGATTGCTTTCTCGGCTTAACAAAAGATTTAAAAAAAATTTTTATAAAAACTCTATTTAATTAATTACAATGAACTTTCTCAAACTTTTGTTTATGGATTTTTTTTCGTTTGAAGATTTCAATCGATAAAACCCGACAGCGCATCTCTGGCTTGGCTTTAAACTAACCTCATTATCAAAACGTTTCTGTAATTTTCAAACTAAATGATTCAAGCTCCTTTTACTTGAAATTCGCCATACAGTTCCGATTCTCTCTGTCTCTTCTTAAAAGGGAATAATTGAGATTCAAGCATAACTCTCGTTTAGGTTAATTTAACCGAGATTAAAATAAAGTTAAAGGATTTGGTTTACAGGGATTAAATTTGACTTCTTCCCAGTTGAAGGGACTAGATCAGAGGGGGAAAAAATAAGGACATTTGAAAAAATTCTTTGAAAGAAAAAAATTCTTTTGGACAACTCTAATTTTTTTGACAAACGACATCGATTCCTTAAGCAATTTTTAAGAATTTTCGTGAAAAATATTTCTTACAAACAATTATAAATAATTGCTCCAACAAGATTTTTTTAAATTAAAGAAAATTTAGAACCGATTTATTTAAAAATATTTTTTGCAAGAAAAAAGTAAAAAAATTTTCTTTTTACAAGAATACGTCTAAAAAATCAGAGGAATTTCTCTTCCAATTTTTTTTCAAGATAAATTTCTAAAAAAAAAAAATGTTAGAAAACAAAAATTCTATTAGACAAAATCGTTTACTAAGAAAAAATTTTCTTTGACAAGGAGAAACTTTCCTTTCAATTTTTCTTGCCAACAAAAATTTCTGTAAAACTTTTCAATCAAAACTAGATGAAGCAACAATTCTATTTGATAAAATTTCATATACTTATAATTTTTTCTTTTTTTAACAAACCAAAATTTTTTTCAAATTTTTTGGAAGAATAAAAATACATTTCTGTTGCAGACAAGAGAAGCCAATGTTTAATTACGACAATAATTCTTTCAGACAATTAGTGAAAAAATTTTGGCAAGCTTCTAATTTTTAGAAAAAAAATTCTCGGTTGATTTTTTCTTGCAGAGAAACAATTTTGGAAAAATTTTTTATCGCAAAAGAATTATGCAAAAATTCTTTTCAACAAAAATTCGATTCGACAAAGGGACAAAGTTTGATCCCTGAATTATGTTAAACTAAAGATTTGAAACAGCTGAGCAGACGGAATCGGTCAAGGTTTCCTTCCCGTAAACTTTCTCCATGGGAAATCATTCGCGTTAAATTAAAGGTTATTATAAAGGACGAAAGGAGAAAATGGAAATATGAGAGCTATAAACTGAGGCGGACAGACAGGGGATGGGACAAACCGCATTATGGAGAAAGAGAGAAGAAGACCCGCGTTTCAAATATTTTTATTTATTTTTTTTTTTAAAAAAAGAAATTTATTCCTCTTTTTATTAATCATTTTAATGGATCTCCACAAAGTGTGACGGACGGAAATTTAATATCGTGTTTTACACTTCTCAAGTTCTGCGAAATGAATAAGTTTTTAAGGTTTTAAACCAAAACACTCTGTGAAATTAAATTGAGAATATCTCCCGACACTAGCGCGGTTTTGTACCGTTCCTCCGCAAGTTTGAGGCTCCCCAATATCCGTGCCTTCGATCTCTTTCCTAAGATTTTCTTAGAACCCTTTAGTATTTGATGATTTCGGATTATTTTATTCCTTTAACGGGGATTAATGTTGATCTTTTTTTCTCGGAAAAAGAATAGAAAGATTCGCTTCAACTTTTAACCCTTCAAAGTGTTTTTAAAATGTTTGAGATTTAAATGGTTTTTAAAGATGTTGGAAAAATCCCAGTCAAATAAATTAAACAATGAATGAACACTTGCCTGAAGGCCCATACCGCCTCCACAAAAGTTTTCTTCAAACTCGATAGATGAGAAAAGCTCCCGGGTTCAAAAAGGGTTTAAGCTATTCGATCTATTGTTTCTTTCGTTTGCCTGTAGCTGAGTGTCAAATGTCAGGTGTCAGATGAAACAGGAATTTGGATATTCCTTTCCTCATCGGGCCCACGCATCACTGAACCTCGTTTGGATCACACTGGTGGTTTTCGAATGAGGTATAGGCTGTGTGTTCGAACAGTACACCCTAATCAATGTCGGCGTGACCCACAAAGCCAAAAAATCAAGAGTCGATGTCGGCCAGGTACCAGCAACAGGAATTTTTAAAATTCCTTCCTTCTGCAAATCGTTCCCATTTCCACTTTTCCAAGTTTTAAACATTTGTAGAGTCTGGTCATTGCTTGGCTCCAGTTTGCTCTGGTCTCCAACAAGCTTCCAAGCAGACGAATTTTTTCACCACGTTCACTTTTCTCTGAATGAATGAAAATTAGCAAAACCGTTTAAAATGCCTCTTGTTTACTCCTCGTGTTAAACTTGTATAACGTCGGAAGCCTCATTAACTTTATGTAATATGATCGAGATAAATACACGCGTTCCAACGTCGAAGTCTATCTAATGAAATTGAAATTACTCACTTAGCGGATGAAACGATTAACTAACTTTCCAAAATTCTCATTAACAGGTATCTCGACTGCACCCGAATAAATACAGATGCATCCGAAACAGGGGGAAAAGGATAAAAATCTTCAAAGATCTCTCTTTCCTTTTTTTCTTTTATTTTTTATTTCATTCTCCCCCTTTTTTTTTTTCATTCGTACACTTCAAAGCAATAAATTGATCAAAAGCTGATTTTCTGTAAAAAAGATTTCTTATGCGAAAGGAAGCAGTTAGATTAGCTAAAGCGTGTGATTTAAAGAGAATTTCAATGATACGAATTTTCAGACAAAGCACTGTAAAGGATTACCTTCGATTGTTTCGAATTTATTATATCTTATAAGAAGATGTAATATTGGAATGGGTAGCATATTCCCAATAATAAAAAAAAAGAAATAGGGGAATTTGATAAATGCAGGCGTCTAATAAAGCTACGAATAAAGAGACTAAGCCATTAGCCCATTACAACCCATTAAAAGATTTAGATTAAGACTTTTTTTTGCTTCTTTAAAGGTCAGCTCCGCGACGGAAATTGGCGATTATTATGGCGATTTGAACTTTAAAGGCCTCTGAACACCCAAAACTTGTTATACCAGACATAAAATCTTCCTTTAACAAAATAATAATACAGTAAAACCTTTATAAGTTGGACGCTCTTGGTTCCAATTTTTTTGTCCAACTTAAGGGGGTGTCCAAGATTTGGAAAATCGTAAAAAATTAATTTTTTTCTGAAAAAAAAAATGACTGATTTTATTGAGAAAAAAAGTATACTCTAAACAGTAGGCTTAAAAAAGCTTTAAGCTTTAGGGAGGAAATTCATGTGTAACATGTTACGTAACATGTTGCCCTGTGAAGCATGTCATGGCCGCAACATACTTTGCAAGTCTTGCAACATTTTGTTCACTAGCGTAACGTTATCTAAAAGGGTCGTAACATGATTTTGGAGGGCCGCAACATGATGTTGAAGGGTCGTAACATTCTTTGCAAGGCTCGTATCATGCTTTGCAAAGCTTGTAACATTGTCCTCACGAGCGTAACATGATTTAACATGTTACGAGGCATATTTCACAAGGTAACATGTTACGTAACATGTTCCAAAACATGTTACAACGGAACAAGTTACACAGTCCAAACCTAAGCCAAGGCCAACAGTCGTCATTCGAGAAGAAGAGGATGATGATTACGTCACCACAGTTTTGCAACCTAGTCTACAAGCTAGTCCGGAGCCAACTCCGTAGCCTAGTCCAAGACGAAGTCCATCACCAGTGCAACCTCAGATTCAAGCAGGACCAAGTCCACCTAGTCAAACACGGAAGACGGCACGTCAGCCAAAACCGAACATGGACCCGAATTTCGTTTATGAACGTAAAAAGTGATTGTTACCAAGCAAGATTGCGCAACTTGCGCGAAAACGCATGAGCCACCATAAACAAGAGCTTTGAAAAAAGCTCGTCTTAGAAAGTTGATGTTAGCTTTTAAAATAATAACATGGTATTTCCCACCATCATTAAACATTAATAATATCATCAACAACAACCATACCAACATTCATTCTAGAACAACAGGTCCTCGCATTCACATTCGCGCCAACCCTGGACTTCGCTATTCGATAGAGCGAGCTTGCGCTGCCATGCGCTACCTTAAATTACGTGGAACGCAACGATTTACTTGTTAACTCTCCTTTCAGGCTCTTCCCTGCATAAAAATTCAATCGCCGAGTTTAAAACATTAAAGATTTCGGATTTGTTGTGAATAACAAATCCAGATGACATTAACCAACTTGCTTTCGTGCAAAGGGACGATAACAACCGTAATTAATATACAATCAATGTTAAAGCTTTATGATACTCCATAAAACTATTTTCGTTAAATGATAAAGATCGCATCGTCGTAAATAACATCCGATGTACAAACTTAGTCCAAAAAATCTCAAACAATTTGTAACCCTGTTTCTTATAGGAAAAGAAAACCCGATTAACCGTTCAAGATTAACATTATCACTTATTATCTCTTTTCCCACGTTTTCTCGCCGTTTACTTTTCCTTTTTCCTCGATCGCTTCCTTTCTTTCTTTTTCCCTTTATAAAACACCTTTTAAATCGCCTACATAATAGTATCTTGTTTTTTTTTTATATATAACAGATTAAATCTTTTCCTTCTTTGATTTCTACTTTTATTTTTATCCCTTAAAAGGATACAAGGGTCGTAAAGGGTAGTATTTTCAAGGCGAACGGTTTCCCTATACAGCTCGATATTCATGAGTCCCTACCTTATTAATCTGAAGTCCGATGGGTTTCATTATAAGCGGGGAAATCTAATGTTAGGGAAACAATGTTTCCACCGCAATCGATTCATGTTCCGACATCATTATTTTGCAATTCCCGCATTAATCGCATTATTTCGATTATGTGGGTGGTTCATAAAAGGCAGGATTGAATGGACCCCAAGTTGTGCTGTAGATGAGGATTGAGTTAAAGGCTGATAATTTAAGACTAAGGGTTATCGGTTTGTAATTTTCACATTAGAGAAATCTCGAAAGAATGGTGAGCTTTCAGAGCATTGGTTCGTAATTTTGTCAAAAAATGGCGACAGCTATTTGAAAGAAAATCTAAGTCCAGTACTAACAAATGCATTCCACAAATGACGATCAAAGCCCAGACTATAAATAAAGAACCGCAAAGCCGAAGTTATCGCATACTAACTCAATCTACTGTTCAGCGCAGAAGAAAGAAGACCCCAAAGAACGACGTCGTAGGCCTAAACGTCATTGCTCCCACTGATTCTACCCATTCCCCCTCAAGTAAAAACAAAACCGACATCATAAAAATTTTCTTTATGCCAACCTTGAACAAACCCTACGACACTGACGACCCCGAATACGTTAATTTTCAATGCGGAGGGAAAACATCCTAAAATTAGTGTGGGAAATGATTAACCATTCTTTTATCCATGATGCATGTTCCGAATATACCCTCCAAGGTTCAAATATAGCTTTCCACATGATTAATTCAAAGGAAACAATCGATACACTACTAAGGGTACGAACATGCAAAAGCAAGCGCATCTAAAAAGGAAACGGGGATAAAAAAGAAAATAAAAAAACAAAAAGTATAGCCTCCCATTTTGGTTTAATTTCCCTATTTCTTTTATTTGCGTTTCAATTTTTTTTCCATCGGGGAAAGAGATTTCCGACACCCACAAGAATATTTACATCGGGAAAAAAATCCCCTTACACGAAGAAAATACGAGCTTGGGAAGTCCCCAGTGAAACCGTATCCTTGATGGCTTTTCATCGTGTATGGGAGTTCATTTTTAAACAATCGGATGAAGATGATACCGGTAATGGGAAACGATTTAATCCGAAACGAGGTGGAAAATGTGCAGTCAAGTGCAAATTTTATTAATCTCGGTCCCCAGATTATAAATAATTAATAATAACCTGAGACTTGGCAAAAGGTTTTAAGTTACAAGGAGGTTTTTAAACGAGGCTATTATCCTTCGCCTTGTAATTAACACCGAAAGTCGAATCTTTACAAACCGTAATTACAGAGTACAGTTTGCAATTTGAATATTTACGGTTGAGGAAATTCTATTTGAAAAAAAAAAACGCAGTCGCCTTAAAAAAAAGGATAAAATGGCAATCCTATAATCCAATTACGGACGCGAGATTTGCAGGAATGAATAGGTCGTTGTCTCTCTCACTCTCTGACATTTCATAGTGTGTTACACTTGTTTTGTGAACCAATTTACAATACAACACGTTTATGCAGATCCGATAAAGGCCCTGAATTTAATCAATTATAACATGGATACTTGATGCTTAACTAAAAATCGTCTAGTATGACAAATAGCTTTGGATATAACGGCAGCTGAATCAAATATTTTAGTTAGGGACATGAGTCTCATAATATATGCTGATTGAATTTGAAATTTAGCTGTAAGTCGACAGTACTAATGGGACTGGACTGTAGCATTAATAAATAAGTTTGATTTTATTGATTATCAAGAGATTGAAAATTTTAGTGGTTTTTTACACAAGGAGAGGAGGCTCTGTGACAAAAGGGGCGAACGGTATGAACAATTTTTGAAAATTATTAGTCTGTCAAGAGTTTTATGCAAAGGTTCCCTCAGTTTAATTTCCCTTGGTCTCCTATGTCTAATTTTCTTTTTCTTTTTCTTAATGTGCTACACTCGTGACCGAGTATCGGCGATCTCTCTACACGTATTTATGTAATCTTCTTCAGCCTGTTCACATTCACTCCTGGACATAACCTCTCCCAAATTTTTCGGTGTCGAACGGTTCTCTGCTTTCTAGAACCAACCCCTTCCTGCCGTTTGAATGATATCGTCGAGCCACCGTTTTTGAGGTCTTCGCCTACTTCTAGATGTTAAGCGCGGCCTCCACTGGGTTAATGTTACCGCCCAATTTTCGTGATTCTGCCTGGCCGCATGCCCTACCCACTGCCACTTCAACTCTGCAACACGCCTTACCACGTCCATCACTACGGATCATTTCATTCCTGATTCGATCCCGCAGACATATGCCCAAATTTCCCCTTTTATTTGCTTTGTCCCCCCAAATAAAATAGGTTTTGCACTTTCGCCCAAAAGCTGGATGGTGCCCGAAAATCGAACGGAAAATGTTGCTAGTTCAAGATATAATGCTTTGCTTCTTCTTCTTTAAATGCCCGTTCCTTGTCGGAGATTGGCGATCATCATGGCCAACCATTGATGATTTTACTAGGAACATCAAATAATGTGGTGACTTTCCACAATCTTCCACATCGCAGTACGGGAGCCATACCATTGATCCAACTCTGCCTCCGGTATCTGAGCCTAGGCCTTGCCGATTACTACCATCTTCAGCCCTAGGTCAGTATTAGCGAAGCTGCTGCCCTCCCACTAACTCATAACCCTGAGAAGGGAGCTCACCACAGGGCAAGGACGCCATTCCTTGAGCAAGACAAAACATGTCTTACCGGTTACCCTCATGCTCAATGCTTTGCTAGAGTCGTTTATAATGTAAATATGGTATTTTGTGCATATCTGTGTAATGCGCTAATGCAATGCACAGATACGCGGGACCTACTAGCAAGTTAGAGAGGCTGTACTAGACATGTTACCGCTTGCTGGCTCGTCATAACCTTGCAAAGAAAACGACAGCGCACGAGTCTCCAGAGGTGAATTTCAATCGGATTTCAAATCAGGACCGAAAGGTGGATTTGACCGCTAGACTCCACGATTGTGAGTCGGGTACGATCTCCGTTGCGCCACGAGGCTGGCCAATCTAACCTAATTCAATTGTATTGCGGCATCCCCCGCAGTCGCGGGAGGGGCCCCCTAGCCAAAGGAGCCTCTATTCTTTAAATAGAAAAGTTACACCGTATGAATAATTCTAAGCCCATCTTCCAACTTTATCTGTATAAAGCAAAAATTATATTCGGTAAAGCTCCAACCGATGCGACTATCAGCATGTAGGATCAACCTCCTGGTCATCTATAGTCAAACTTCTTTAAAACATAAATGTTTTCGTTTTTCTATTTCCTTATCATGAAACACGACCTACTACATATCGCTCCACACGAAGCTGCAGCCTCATTATATATGTTTAAAATATCATGTGCCACAATATTTGCTTACAACATCATTTTCCAATATGAAAAAAAAAAACCGTCTGCATAAACTTGTAATATAAATAAAATTATCTAAGCATCATTTTCGTTCTTTTATTAAATTTTCCTCCCAACATCTTCGGTCAAGACTTTACCCGCCACGAGAAAATAAAAACGGAAAGAAAATTATTTCTCGCCGATTTTTTTAAAACGGTAAAAAAAAACTTCGCGTTTATAATTTAAGCTACATTTTCGCGCGCTGGAAAAAGCTGCGAGGGGAACGAGAGAATTTCATTTTCACCCTCTTCTCGACAGTTAACGCCTAACACGTTTATAGACGGTAAAATAGTGGTTTTGGCATTTAAGGTTGATGGATCGGTCGTTAAATTTTTTTTTTACCTCTTACTTTTTTTCTCCTCCGCTGACGTTTTAATTCTAAAAAAAGCCTAAATTTATATTATTTTATGCTAATATTAATGGAGCCGGTTGGGACAAAAGATATTAAGTCTGAAATTAGCTGCGTCGAGTTTTCAAATTAAACGAAAGGACTAAATTACGTAATAATTTATACCGTGGCACCGTTGGTGGCTGATTAATATTTTAATCTTCATTGTTTTCGACTTGGCTTTAGTTAAAAACACTGCGTCAAAACCAAAATCACGCCGCAAACGAATTTCGATGGGGAAAGATCAAAAATAATTTTAAAATGGCATCGTTATCATCATTACCATTCCTCATATTAAGGGCGTGGTTAGATTGTTTCGAAGAATCTCGAAAGAATTTATTTCCTCCCGGGCATTATTTCCTTTTTAGCCCTTTTGTTGCCGCTATTAATAATAATAAAAAAAACATGGCCAAGGGCGATGATCGCTGATGCATTAATCGGGGATTTTTCCTCTCTGAAATTAATTCCCTTTAGCAAAGAATCTTTCGACAAATTTTAATAATTATAATTTGCTAAGCTTGATAATTAAATCCAGGGAGAAGGTGATAACGAAGAGAGTAATTAGAGAAATGTGGGATATTAAAGGAGTAACTATGTCAATATAATGCAGAGCAATATAACTTCTCGTTAAATGTGAATTTTTCCCCGCTCGAAGGAAAATTCCACGCCCCCTTTTTTTGTTCGAAAAGTATGAACTCTCAATCCTGGAGTGAGTAATGATTCCCGAAAGGTTTCGGATGTTCTGAGGTCATGAAGTGGAAACGGCACATGTCGGCAACCATAAAAATGAAAATAGAAAAAAAAAGGCGAAGAAAAAAAATTTCCCCCGAACCTGGGGCGGGAGGAATAAGACATTAGGGATCATCTGTCATTCGGACCGCTCATTTATCTTGCGACACACACGCAACCTTTACTAGAAGCGATGACTTTGTTAGTGTCAGTCACATGAAGGTTCGTTTCCCGTTTCCGGTTTTCCTCTCCCCTCCCACGTTAACTTGCACTGACCACTTCCTTCCTTTGCACGCACGACGGCAAATGTTAAACAAAAAAAAAAAGGATTCGGCTAAAAGCTCGTTTTTTTTCCTATTATTAAGCGGCTTTCGAGAGGGTCGAAAACAAAGTGCAGAGTATTTTAACTTCCGTCGTCGGTCGAAGCAATTAGCCCGAGTTTAAAAAAAAAAAAAGAAAAATTGAAATGGAATACCAAGCTTGTTTTATTTTAGGGAGACAATTAATATTGAATGAAAAGACCTACGCTCAGCCGATATGGTTTTACCCGTACAAATATCGGTTCACCTTCAGGCAACAATCGGATCCACCCCATTACATTAAAGTACAGTAGTCATGACGTTATCATTAGTTATTTATTACATTGACTTTTTTAAAAATGCATTGTTTGTTAGCCTACTGTTGCATTTTCTTTTGTAGTTAGAAATGAAAACAAAACGAATTCACGTTGCCATTTGTATTAATTTCTGAACAGCACAGTGGGATCGATGGCTAGCTGACTTTTCATACCAAAATTCGACAGATTTAATTTTTAGAGGGAATCCTAGACAAAAGCATAGCTTAAGCACAAGGGCAGAAACCGAGACATCCAATGCTGGAATCCCGGTGCTGTGCTAGCTGGTGTCGGAGATTTCCTTCTAATGTCACACCATTTCCTCAACAAATCGATGTTTGCTTGATGGTGGATCAATTCTGGCACACTGCAAGATGAAACCCTTGTCGATGTTGGCTCGACATCGAAATCTAACTATCTGGATGATATGCCAAACCTAAGGTTATTTGCTGTAGTCGACTGACATAAGTAACCCTAATGCCGATGTCGTCAAATTAAGGTCTGTTGCTGTGCCTTGTTCAGCCTTTTTGCTCCATTGCACCGGCTACATTTTAACAGATTTTCAAGGTGTAAATCCACACTAGATTTTTCTGGTCTTTCGACTATCCGTGATTTTGTTTTTAACCGGCTGGCGTTCTCATTTACTCCAGCTGCCACATCACACCTTTCCTGTTTAGTCCGATTCCTGCAACATTCTTCAATTAAACCTGCTTCGACCCCTAAATTTAAATAAATTAGACCCTCTGAACGGACGAATAATAAACTTTCGTGACATCTGTTCCAAACTACACCTTAGATTCTTACTCAAACACTAATACCATAAGTATGCTTGGGTTGAAATAATTAAAATCTCAGTCTCTAATATTGAAAAGCACTTTAGCACATTAGAAAATTACGCCCCTGTTGAAATACGTCTGGGTTATCTCGTATAAATCATAAACGGATTGCACCTGGCTGGAAATCCGTCTTATATAGTCAGATGAGACTTTCTCCTTAGGGGAAACTTGGATAATATTAAGTAGTGTCGAGAGTCGTGCCGCAGTACCGTTGCTTGCTCCGATTCCTCTTATACAGTTTCGATCTCAACCTTTTGCTTGTCGTGATTTATTTTAATTAAATTCTTACAAATATTTTCACGTTGTTTTCGCAGCATCCTGAATCAGGGCTAGGGTCAAGTCATTTTGACACGCCAACCAATAATCAAACTAATGCAGAGCTCAACCTTTCTAGAAATGAATAATGAAATAGGTAGAAGCGTTGACAATCTAGCTGACGTCATTGGCACGCAGATATAAACTGATAAGCAAATGATCACTCGTCCATTTAGCAAAGAGTCCGGGGTGAACACAGGCCCGTAGCCAGAGAACCAGGTTAGGAGGGGCACAAAATCGACTAGGAGGGGCTCCAAATGACCACTTACAACATGGAGGATAGGGAAAAAACATGGGCCAAAAATTTTCCAGGGGGGGCTCAAGGTTCAGGCACGTCCCCCCTCTGGCTACGGGCCTGGGTGAACAATGCAGACATGTTGTGGTGCTTAAGGAAGAGTTTTGGCCTTTTTCTAGCGTTTTCACCTCATAAAATGCCCCTATCAGTAACTAATTACTCAATCCCAGAATTTCAGGGCTTGAAGTCTTACTACAGCACTTTTTCCTCGAACTACTTTTGGGCTTAACAGTCAAGGTCCACATCTCACACCCTCACAAATGAACCGACACTTCCGACGGAAAAGATGGTTAAAGCAAAAATTTTAATGGAAATTTTTCTCACATCCGAAAAACACATTCAAAGAAGCCAAATCTGATCTTTCTTTTTTGCCATTGATTTCCCAAATTAGGGAACATCTTAACATCGACAACCCCTACGTAATCGCCACGCGACACCATTCGAACTATCCTAACCCTGTTTTTTGCCTTACGTTCTAATAATAAAAAAATCGTTCAATGAAAGGGATTTGAATTTCCGGAATAAACCAACAAACAAAAAAAAGCGGAAACCTTATTCATTTTTTTTTCTTTTTTTATTTCAGATATCGAAGCACGTACAAATGCTAATAAATTCAAAAGCGGAGAAAACAATGGAAAACATTTAAAAATAAAATGAAAAACGAAACAGACGGAATATGGCGTGAAGATGACGAAACAACACATTCCACCGAATCATCATGGGCTGCGTTTAACAATTTTGAAAAATCAATTTACGGGAATATTAGTGATTTTAACGAGGATAGAGACAAAAGTGATGAGGGAAATAACTGGTGGGCACTTTTAGCGCTTATTCTCGTCGCCGGTACAGCCGCGGGAAATATATTAGTTTGTTTAGCCATAACGTGGGAACGAAGACTTCAAAATGTTACGAATTATTTTCTTATGTCGTTAGCTATTACGGACTTAATGGTAGCTATTTTGGTTATGCCACTAGGAATACTCACACTTGTTAAAGGTAAGTTTTTTTAAAAAAATAAAATTTAATTCGTGGGAAAGAAAATCAAGAATATTGAAAAAAAAAGACGAACCCTTGCTAAAACCGATCTTGTAATTTCCTTTTTCTAATAGCGCTGATTTAGCAAGAAGAAAAATGCTAAATTGCAAAAAATATTTTTTAATCCTCTTCAAAAGTGCGATCTTTCTTTTGTTACCATATTTCATTTTTTCTCTTTTTCGAAATATTTCGTAACGATTAGAAAAGGCGAATAATTTTTATTTAAAAGAGAAAATTGAAAGCTTGACCGATGAAGGAAGAACAAGGATGTAAAAAGTGCCAAATGTTTTTGGGATAAGACGAGCCGAGCAGGCGTCAGCTCGTTTGCTCCAAAACTTGGACGCCATTTTTTCCTTTTTATCTTACAAAACCTCTTATCTTCACAAGGACAATCGTCTTTCCTTGGACCTGGGCCCATAACCTGTTACTCAAGAAATCCTGATTTAGAGTTAGGGAAAAGAATAATAATTGCAATATTCGGAAACGAAATACAGAGATCGTGGGTTCGTCCCCACAAGGGATGCCACTTGTCCCGAATAGATAAAAAATAAATCTCAATGAAGAACTATTTGTCCGTTTTTATTTAAGTCCGCCATTTTTCTGAAACTATTTACAATCAACAAGATCGATACCCCTTTTCTTGCAGATGGCTTTCATATCTTCATTATTCCCACCAATTTAGTCCCAAATCCCAGTTGCGAACTTAGCAGAAAAAGAGCGGCCTGCTTCACTGACTCAGCTTAAATTGTAACTTGAAAGTTAAAAGCGTGTAAAACATGTAAAGTACAAAAGCATTAACCTTGGAATACTACGAACGCTAACCGAGGCTTCCCCAGCGTTAAAATTTATTTTTCCAGGGAAACAACTATTTGTCATGTAATACAAGAATTTCAGAAACCCGGCCGATTTCCGCATCCCCAAGTATTTGCATAAAGCTTTATTTGATAATATTTGTTTAGTATTAATCCTCCCCAAATAGTTTTAAACGAAGGAATTTTCTCGTCTGAGCATTTTCCCCTAGAAACCCGTTTTATTTCATTAGGATGTAAGATTACACGAATGAATTTAAAATATTCCTCAGCCGTGTTAGATGAGTTTTTACGTTCCCAAACACGAAAAATTTTCTTTTATTATAAAATCTTGTAAATTTGTTCGACCGAGACTACGATGTTTTAATGGAATATTCCTCAAGACTTTTCCTGACCTTCGCCATCTCTCTCACTCTATCTCTCTTTCTGTTAATTTTCATAAACGTGATTAGCATCATAATTGCCGGCTTCAAACATTTCTGCCGTCTATTTTTCTCTGACAGGTCGAGCAACTTAGGTGTCCCTTAGCTAGCATTCCCAAACTTCTTTGGTTAACGTCAGTCATTCTCTCAATCTTCATCGTATAACGACATTAATTAATTTTGTAGTTAATGGGTTATATTTCAATGTTACAAAGTTTCTTTTGAATATTTAGCGAAATTTTTTCGGCAGCGTGCTGCTGGAAAGCTTGCGCCAAAAAGTTTCAGGTTTCATATTGGTCCCAAGTACAAGCAATTCCCTTCTTAAAATTTTTTGTGGCACCAACAATTCTATAGCTTGAGAATTTGCCACCCCTTGTTTCAAACCTAAACCTTTCCTACAACCCTAATATTAACCTAGTCGAGTTGAATATAATTGCAAACTCCTCGTTAGTTGAATGTTAACAACCGCGGCACACGAACGAGATTATCAATACCCCGTGCCTTGTTATTAAACTTAATGAATAATTGAAACTGTGAAAAACATTGCTTCGATTCGCTTATGAAAGCTTATTCAAATTAACTACTTTTCAACGAAGAGAAAAAAAAAATAATGACGCGAAAAAGATTTAACAAGAATCGAGAAGTCCCCTTTTCCATAGGCAGTTGATAAAAAAAAGAAGAAGAAATGTTTTAAGTTGTGAGGTTAAATATTTGTTTGAGAGGAAATAACAATGCCGATATTTTCAAGCCTTTAATAACAATATGGACCTGAAATTCCGGAACGGAAAAACAATAGACGATCTAAAGGGATGACGTCATCAGGCATTTCGTTATTCTTTTGTTTTCCGTCCTTCCTAAGTTATGATTCCGTTAAAGAAACCTCTGTTTCCTTTTCAATTCTTTGTTTTTCCGTTTATTATTTTGCCGCTTTCACGTCTGCCAGAAGTGTTATTCTTAGTTTTCATTTTCTTTACATCCGTAGATATTCGTTGGGGACGAGTGTAACGATTTTCTATTTTGAAATTCGGAGTATGAGAAGAAGAAGAATTTTTAATGAGAATTCTAAATATAAGTTATCATCTTTGATAAATAGTTGGAATGAATTGAAAGGATTCAAGCGGAAATAAGACACGCAGAAAAATTGAACTTTTGGCAAGAAAAAGTCGTGGTTAATTTTTGGTAAAAAAAAAAAGGTCTTCGACTGGAAAGCCCACGACGCTGTGGCGGAAACTTGCCGCTTGCAGGCCGCCAGGGTATCTTTGCCGAACCAGTCTAGCAAATTTTTTAGCCATTTAGTCTTCTTTCGACCTGGACCTGGAATCTCGACATAAATCTTCTGCATCACTCAGCCACATTTCAGAGGAGTGTAGCTCTGTTGCTCTTGTTCGTACAGTAGTTGTGCGGCATAAATGAACCTGTCGTCAAGCTGGCCACTTGACACACTCAAGGTCATCGGCATTACAAGGGACCGGTCAAAACGGCTTCTAGATGTGTCAGTCAAAGTACTGAGCCCAAAAGAAGAAAAAGTAGCTCTGTTGATTCATTTCCTCCATCCAGATACAACAACAAAAACTCTTCTTTATAATGATGTTTTTTCACTGCTATTTAATCTAACAATGCGTTAAGCATGCTCCTTCCTCTCATTCGTGATTTTTGTTAATCAAACAAATCTCACCCAGACGCATTACACGAAAAAAAAAAAAACACAGCAATACTGTCGTTTATTCAAATAATGATCTTCAAAAAAAGAGAAAATTTGATTCGTACGATTCTCTGATATAAAAGGCACTCTTTGGTACAAAACATATTATTCATTCAAGTGGAAACGCGCTTTTCTTTATACGCCTAATGAACCATAGACCATTATTCAAAAGAAAAAGGGAAAAAACAGCCTCTACGCTCTCTCACCCAAAAGGTAGCAAAGGAGAAAATTTTTAACTTATAACACGATGCCTTCAGGGCACTTAAAAATAACCACCTTGGACAACCCTCCAGAAATGAAAGAAAGAATATAAAAAAAAAGACAAACGAACGAATACGCTTTTTTTTATATTTCCCACCCCCCATGCAACATCGTCATAAAATTCATTTCTTCATTATTTGCATAAATCCATTCTTACATTACGATTCAGCTGTTTTTCAGTTAGGCCGGATATTTATTTTTATTTTTTTTAATCCTCTAAAGTAACATCGGTTTATATTCCGTTTGGGAAAATCAATATTGATGGACGTCTCAACGTTATTAAACACAAAAAAAAAGGGGGGGATTAAACCGGAAGAATCTTCTAAGCCGTGTTTAGCTTACAAAAAAAAAAAAATTCCCAAGTTTTAATCGTTTCCCTTAATGATTGCCCTAGTAAAATCCATTCAAATTTTCTCTTTTTTATAATTTTATATATTTTTTTCTTTTTTGTAAAAAGAAGTGCCGCATAAAACCTTTACAACCCCCTCCCAGCTTTTTTCTTTACTTTATTCATAAATGAATTACGCGTGCATATATATTACCTTGGCTTTTCTTAATACGCTCGGCGAGAAAATTTTATGTAACGGGAAAAGATTGAGCGATAGTTTTTAGAATGAATTTTCACGTTTAGCTTACCTCTTTGATATAACCTCATTACCGCTCTCTTTTATTCTCTTCAGTATTACGGAATTTAATTAAAAATTAATCAGATTTCGATGGTTGTTTTATTAAACTTTGATAGATCGTAAGCTAAACGTGTTTTAATCGGGTGAATTAGAAAACTTAAGATACTCCTGCAATTATTCTATTATACAACTTTACGTACATTGGAATTTGTGATATGCGAATAGTCGATAAGAAAAACTTTTTTTCTTCCTATCTGATTTCTCTTCTTTAGCTTTTCTTTTATCTCGGGAAAAAAGAAAATGAAGAAGTGAGAAAATCGGTTTTTGAAAGAAAATGAAGTAAGAGGGGGAAAGGAGGAGGAGAAAGTTGGGATCGTGAATTACTTAGCAGTTAGCCGGATGCAAAAGTCGTTAAGGAATATTGCGCCGGCTATTTTCTGCAAATGGTTTTTAACCGTACATGCATTGCCCGTAAAATCGTTTAAAACTGTAATCATTCCCAGTAATAAATGAATAAATAAATCGGAGATCAAGTAAAAGCAAGAATGCTTATGTTAGGGTGTTTAGTCTTTAGTGAGATTTGTTTTTGTAAAGTTGTGAAATGGATTTTTCTTGTCTTCTGCATGAGGATAAAGGCAATTGGTTAGTTTTCTTCTTCAGTCTTTTGGCATTCACTCCTGAACTTCTTGCAACGTCTTTCAGCCCACTCCTGAGTATAAGCCTCTCCCAATGATTTCCATCCCGACTTGTTTTGAGCTCGGCGAATCCACATATTTCAGGCTATTTCCCTTATGTCATCCGCTCAACGTTTTTGTGATCTTCCGACGCTCCGCCTGGTTGTTCTTGGCCTCCACGTTAAAGTCCTCTTCGCCGACTTCGCCCATCTTTCATCGTCCTCCCTCGCAACATGGCCGGCCAATCTCCATTTGGCTTTTACCAATCGCTCCACCACGTCATCCACTTCCGCTCTTCTCATTATCCTGATCTCTGAGACTAATACCAAGCATGGTACGTTCCACGGCTGCTGAACAGAAAGGTACTTCTCATTTTTTATGTGACAAAAAAAAAGAAATATAAAAGTTTCTCTCGGCGTAACTCACATTGTTAAATCAAAAAAAATAAATCCATTAGGTAAAAAAAAAAAGGTTTTTACGCGCTTTTGACTAAATCACTATTTTCCTCGCGAAGGAAGCTCACACTTTCAATCTTTCTTCTCCCATTCTAAATGACGTGTTCGAGACACGCTAAGTGATTTTATCGAGAGGGAAAGGGGGAAGTGGAAAAAAAATCCATTTCATTGGAAATATCGAATCCGAAATCATTTTTATCATAACGATGAAGCTACTGTTTGAAGGAACCCAATCTCGCTGACTCAGCTTTCGACATCGATCCGACTTGTAAAGCAGTATGTCAACACACGTCTTGTAATTTTCACTCGGATCATATGTTAGAGAAGCTTTTAAGTGGGATTTTTCCATCCTTTTGTTGCAATTTCTTTTCTCAATCTCTCGAAAGCGGAAGGGGGTATGTTAATCGATTTGCCGGGATTTATGGATTCTTTTCTACTTCCTCCGGAGTTATCGGTTTTCATAATAATCGAGGGGGTTATGGAAGTCTTTCCCATAGATCAGTATGTTTATTAAAAGCAGGATGGCAGATTTCAATCTATTCAGATTAAAACATCTTATACCCCTCTCTCGACTGCTAGAGGATTTAGTCAGGGATTAAGTCTGATTTACTCAAATAGTAAATGCAAATTTCAGTTGCTTGTTTCAATTTGATTTAAGCCTCTAGTTGTATCCTCTATTCAAAATGTGACGGATTTATCATCTTCTGAGATTTCCGAGCAAACATGATTGCTCAACCGACATTTCTTTCTCTTCGGATATAAAAAAAAATCCTATGAAAAGTGATAAAAATATTATCTTTCTTAATCTCGTCTGATTTCAACCGAGATATAATATTACTTGTCAACCTATTTTGAAACGTCGCATTCAGCTGTGACGACGCTTCGGGAGGATTTCCAGTCGGGGGTTTTTTTTAAGAGTAACGTGTCAGAAATCGAAACTCCTTACAGGTTTCGGAAAATTTAATTTTAAAGTAAAAAAAGATCAGAGACGTTAGTATTGTCAGGTGTCAGTGTGAATCTTAGGCCGCGTTCCAATTCAACAGAAGGAAGTGTGCACTTGAAGTATGCAACCATCCGATCAGGTTTCAGCATCATGTGTTCAGCAATCTGTATGGCCTTCGGATGAACATTCAGAAAACGGTGATCATGATCGTTAGCAAGGAGGAAGTTGATGCTCAGCTGACAGTAGCCGGCGACGACGTCGGGCGGATGCGCTCCTATAAATACCTTGGATGCTCGCTAAATGAAGCTTGGGACTACTGCCAGGAAATTAATAAAACAGTCTATGAAATTAATAGAAAACTATCAAACAAAGCCAGAATAAGACAAAAATTGCCAGAAAATAGTCACAAATAGCCCAAAAAAACTTTTGAAAATATTCAAAACAAGCCAAAAATTGGCAACAAAGCCAAAAACTGGCAGAAATGGTAAAAAAGTGTCAAAAATTGCTAGGAAATCGCGACTTATTATTACAGGGTTTCATGCAGCAGAGGTTCCACTGCATATGAGGTTGACACCAATTTCATAATGTTTAGCTTATGGCGAGCCAAGGTAAACCTCAGCACTGGAGATAGAACCGTATAATATTGAGGTCACGAAAAGTTAAAAAATTGTCAAAAAAAACATTCGAAAATAGCCAAAGAAATTCTTTATAAGGGTGAACGCTGCCTTAAACGTCAAAAAGGGACATTGAGATCCTTAAGGGCTAAGTGAACAAAATGTTTGGTCTAAAAATCCCTGTCGACGCCATTTTGTTCATTTCTGCTATACAAAATTTAACTCGATACCTCAACATTACCTCATCAAAGAGCACGATTTAATTTCAAACGATCATCGCGGTTATTTTCCTCCTAAACATATACATTTAACTCCTTTAACCTAAACGACTCAAATACCAGCTCATTAGATCGAAACTACCTCCGCCGCGAAAATCCTCGCGATATTTGATTATCAAGGAAAACGTCTCAAAATTATCTCCAGTTACAATCTCTCGACTCGATTTTCTTTATCGTCATCATTTAGCCGAACCCAAAAGCCTTTTCCCTCGTAAACGGGATGAATGTCAAAAACCCGAACGAAAACTAACTTTTTTTCCCTTCCCTCCCTATTTTACTTCTGGGAAAACAGCCTTAAGGTGATAAACACATGACGCATCTCTCAAAAGGCTTTTGACTAATATTCCCCGAATTCTCAGTTAAAATGTTCCAACTCCTTTAAATTTTTCATTCAAATCCCTAAGCTTTTTCCAAATGAATGAAGAAGTTAAAGAGAAAAAGCATAAAACATATTTTTTGAGAGAATGAAGGAATTTTTTTTATCTTATTCCTTAATTCTTTTTAAATTGGCGAAATGAAATCTCTTTTTCTTTTTCTGTGGCGTATACAAGCTGCGTATGTGCAGCCGTAATTAGGCAATGAATGACCGCGGGAGTTCTTTTGTTTTTTACATTTAAAAAAAAAAGCTTCTTATAAAACTCTAAATTAGATTTTTTGTCAGAAGCCGGAAAAATAAAAAGAGTTGTAAAAGATAGGAAAATTAAACTTTGGTTTGTTGTATTATTCCCGTTGTTTAAAGGTAGCTATTCTCATTTTGAAAATTTTGTAAACATTTAACAAAGTTTTCGTCTTTTCAGCAGCAAAAACTTGTATCATTATAACCTCGAGCCGAAACTTGATTAGCTTTTCAACTATTTTACGAAATATTAACTTAAAATCTTCGAGCTTTTATTTTTTGATATTTATTTACCTTCGTTTATTCCGTTAATGTTTGGAAATGTTTATTTTGATGATTTTGCAAACTTTAACTTTTCTCGACCTTTCATAAAATCATAAATATCTATAATCCGATAAATATCTAAGGCTCGTTTCGGGATTTGATTGGATGAGAAAAAAAAAGGAGGACGATGGACGAACAAAAAAAAATGCAATCGCAGAAGATTCAATTTCCGAAGGAGATCTTGAAGTTTGAAGGGAGCAGCAAATGTCCACATGATTCGGAAAAAATTCAAAATATCGATCTATTTATTTAGGGTTTGTTTACCAAGGTATTCATTTTATAAATTGATACTAGGAACTAGGAACAATGTCAGAAACTTGTTTCGAGTTTGGATTTAACCTCTGCAGAAAAAAATTGTTTTGTTTTTGAGGGAATTCGAAAGTTCGTTGTTGGAAATTTCGGATTGTGTAATGCATGAATGAAGTAGTGAGAGACGTTGGCTTGCGGTGCAAAGGACAATAGCAGTGAGAGAGAGGTATAGATACTTCGAGAAAATGGCTTCAAGGTGATAAATCTAATGGGCTAATCTTAAGATAACAGTAATGACGAAATTAAGAAATTCAAATTATCTCAGTCTAAAACTTGTAAGTGAAAAATGCAACATTTTCATTCTCAGGTCCCAAAAAGATGCTGGTAAGTCAACGATCACACAGTTCAAAATAATATTCTCATTTGAGAAAAAAAAAGAGTTTCAACCTAAAAGTTTCAATATGAAATTCAAAAAGTTTCAAAATTGAAACTTTTTAACTTCAAATTGAAACTTTTTTTGTAAATAGTTTCATGAAAGTATCATTTGAAACTCGTTTACATTCAATTTAAAACCGAAAAGGTTTCATCCCCCAGTGAAACCTAAAAGTTTTACCTCATTAACTCTTGCAATTCTTATTTCAGGTACAACCTATTGTTATTTTTACGCTTGAAATACGCGCCCCGACCTGGCTAAGTGTTAATGCCCGGTCCCGATTTGTTAACGTTAAAGAGTGAACGGACATAGGCTGAAAGAAGAAGCTTTACAAAAATTCACACTTACCCCACTCGTAATCTGAAGAAAGCATCTTCCATTTCGCCGGAGACACAAAAAAAGCATTTCGTTGAAACCGTCAATCGCATCAAGGAAAACTTGGAAGATGTTGATTTCCAACGGCTTCCCTGTAACAAAATTCAAAATCTCAGAAAATGTTGATATAATAGCTATAAATACCGACCTACTAAAATTACTTCCGTCAGAGGCCATTCATATAGTTTACTAACCTTTATGAATGAAAAAGATTACACTTTGTGCCAATTATTAACGGCTGTATGAGTTTAAGAGTAAAAGTGAAAGCATTACAAAATAAGAATATTTCGATGACATATTCTCAATTAACTTTAGCAATACGCAATAAAAAGGAAAAAGCCAATTAACTTAAAAAGAAGATTGAAACTTCAATTGTTTTAGAAAAATCTTTCTGTAATAAGCTTTTTTCCAGCAAAGGAAATGGAATTTTTCTTTTTCAGATGTTCCTTCAAAATGGTTCATCTTAATAATAAGAAAAAAAGCATGAACATTTTTTGAAATTGCGCAACAAGGGATTTGTGGCCAAAACCAAATTTCTAGTTGAGGCTTAGTCAACGAAAAAATATGGGCTTCCAATCGCTTATAACTCTTCACTGCTTCTCTTAATAAATTTCGGTGAAAGAAAAATTAAAAATAAATGAAATGGATTTCCCGCTGATACCGAACCATTGTTCTTACTTCCACGACGACTTTTTTCAATTACTTCACCCTCGATGTCAGAATCAACACCGTTTTAATTACTTAATTAGACTTGCAAGCAAAGAGCTAAAGCGTAATAAATCTTCTGCTAGAGCTTTTTAAAAAGAGCAAGGAAAAAAACAGGAAGTCGAATATACTTTAAAATAAATTACAATTTCGCATTTAAAAAATAAAAAAAAAACCGCCGCGCCAGCCCTGATATCACGAAAAAAGATGTAAGGGGAGAAAAAATTAACTGCTGAACGTTATCGTAAACGTTTGTTATTTTTTGAAACGAAGCGTTTTTCCTTTTTTTATTCTCGTGTCTAAACGAAACAAAAACCCAAAAATCATTATATTAAAAAAAAATATATTCAAAGCGAGAAGCCGAACCTTAAATAAAGCGCGACATGAATAAATTCTGCAGGTGAGTTAATAAAACAATGGAGTTTGTTATAACTCTTTTTTGCCTCCTCCCTTTTTTTTTGAAGGGAGTGAGGCAACTAACAAAATCATCCCTGATTTATTTAACTTAAAAAAAAAAAGGTCTATAAGAAAGGAAAAATTATTAAATGGTTCTCGGGAATTCCTTTTCTCGTTTTTGATGGTTTTATTACGTTAGTACTTAAGCGTCATAAAAGGATTCGCTTATGTACTTTGGATTGTTACATAAAAAATTGCCCCGTACCGTGTTTTAAGTCCCTGCTGAGTAAAAAAAAAAAAAAAAAGCGGAAAAAGGAAGTTAAAATTTTCTAACAGCAATTTTTTTTCTTACTTTAGACCCCATTAAATCAAGAAATTTGTTTTTTTACAGATCATCAAACAAGATCGTTTAAATTTCAGTGACGGATCTGACTCCCGCAGTTTAGCGTCAAGTTAAATGTTGGAGCGTGGGATTAATAATGTTGTCATGCTCAAAACAAGTTTCTCCCTTTTAAGCGGTTGTTTTATTTTTTTTTTTTACCCGGATCACTCTCTTGTTCCAGAACCGCCTCGAGCGTACTACTTTCGTCCTTGAAAATTTCGTGAGGGGAAAAATTTTTAATTAGAATAAATTATTAAAAAGTTGGAAATATAAACAAGGAGAATGATGCATAAGCAATAATATTGCTTCGAAACTTTTTTTAAAAAAAAAAAAATATTATTTACTTAATATTATGGATGCGAAAATGATTGATGACAGATCAACTATCGGGGCTGTGCCAGTCATGGTTATGCAGTTCCTGGGTTTTTATATTGATGTTTACTTCAGGGAGATAACTGTTTACCATTACAAAAATAACATTTTTTATCGCCCTATTAATTATTTCACGGAAATCATGACTGTGTAAAATTTATTAACCTCTTTTTTTTTCATTTCGAAATTCAATATCGTTTTCTATAGCCCTGTAATAAAACGTTGAACTCCTTCATAAAATTCTCTCAAAACTTTGTCCGATCGGCGATAAAATTTGAGAAATAACATAATAGGAAGATCAAAATTCGTCACTGAAACATCTGACGTGTCAATATAGATTGACGAAAAAAGAAAATGATATCTATCATCGTCTTCCGTTTTTTCTTTTTCGTCTTTCTCGTTTTTCTTTCCGAGGCCCGTCTCATATTCCTTTTGTATTCGAGAATTGAGTCGGCTTCGTCAAGAGAGTTAGTGTTAAATTATTTCCAAGCTTTTCTTTGATTATTTTTCTTTGGGGGAAAGTAAAAAAAGATATATGGATGGTAAGATAGCATAAATAGGTTTTTCAAATGGCAATAAATTGCGTTGAGTGCGACCATTATGCTTTCTTCCGTAATTACAGTGGATTAAAGTATCTGAGATATGTCATCTAGAACATTTAATTTGCGGTTTTGGGGACAGTGGCGTAACCATTTTTTTTTGGGCCCACTGCAAACACAATTAGGGATCCCCTTAATTTTTTTTTAACAACTCTTTTTTGGTGAGAAATTTTTTCTAAATATTTATTCGACTCATATTTTTTCGTGGGGGAGGGGAAGAGTATATTTTTTAATCAATAAAAATTTTCACGCAGAAAATATTTTATTAATTTTTGGTAATAAATATTTGTGATACTTTTCATGGCCTGCCAGAAATTCCTCAACATTTTTTGAATCCAATATTTTTTCGTAACTATAACTCTGCCCCCATGCTCTATTTAATTTAGGCTAAATTTAATATTGCTCTTGAAAGTTACTAATGTGACAAAAAAGAATTATAGTGACTTACGATGGTTTTTCAAAATCTTGGTAACCCGATCCGATAATCTCTTAAAAAAATTATTTATTTTGATCGACATTTTTTTTTCCAAAACAAACAATGTCAAAATGTTTTAGAACGAGACCACAGAGTAAAAAAAAACAAGTACTTCCGGTTAATCATTTAATCGATGCCATTATTTCTATAACTAGAGAGTAATTTCTAAAATTTTCGATTGAAAAAAAAATTGTTCTGAGCTTTTTTCCAAGAAAATTCTTTACAATGTCTTTTTAGTAAAACGTATTTATTAGAAGTTGGGTGAGAAAGAAACTCTTCAGTCACTTTTTCAAAGAATAAAATACTAAAGGCTATGGTGTCTCCCTCTCCCCTTCACAAAAGACTGTTAAGCCATAGTTACATTTCTGTTTAGAAAGAAAAACTCGCTTTTTCAAAACTCTATAGTTGGCACTTTTACTGGACTACCACTTAAATCTCAAAAAATTTCCTCATTCCCTCAACAATATTTCACATTATTCATTTCCTAGCACGAAAGCAATTTAAATACAAAAAAACCTGCATGCATTTTAAAGGAAAATCGGTCGACTATAACGGATTACAAATTTGCAAAGACTTCCCATCTGCAAAACGTTGATGAAAAAGAAAGAGGAAAAGAAAAATGAGGAAGAAGGGGAAAAAAGGTAAAAATATCCGAAGAAAGTTTTCTTTTAGTATTAAAAAAAAAGAAAAAAAACAAGGGGGGAAAGGAGGGGGGAGAAAAACTCAAAGTAAATATTGCTCCTTTTATAACGGACAAGATGAAACTTAGGGCAAAGTTTATCATTTCGGGTAAGGGTTTCGCCGTTTAAAACACCGAAAGGTCGAATTCGTTGTTAACATAGAAAGGTTTTATAATATATCCGGATTAGGACACGCGACATTGATTTATCTGATCCTTACCCTTCTTCTTCGTTTCCGTTTTGGTGTTTCCGTGGGAATGTGGTTTATAGCTTCTTAAAATAAACTAGTAAATCTTTACGGAATGGCTAACTTAATTCGCTTTCTATATTTCCTCGTTCTGTTTAGTTTTTATTTCCGCATATTCTTTTTATAATCCAAGAAAGACAAATAAGTGAGAGCTAAGGAGAACCGAGAGAGATCGCATGAATTTTGCTTAGAGTGGATGGAAAAAGAAATGATGATTTGCTTATCCTATCGCCTTTTGGCAAATTAATGTTTTGTCACAATATCAGAGAAATCTAATGAGAAAGTCCGAAGACTCACAAGGCAAATCGTTCAGGCTTCTGTGGAGCGGTACAAGTTTCTCGTGGATCTCAAGACAGGCCTCGGCTCCGGTGGGAGGAAAACGTGACAAAGAATGCTGAGGCGGCTTGGAGTCCCCAGTTAAAGAGAAACAAGAAAACGCTGCAACAGGAGGAAAGTGAAAGACCCCACGGATTAAAAAAAAAAATTACCTAAAAGCGTTCGTACATCGAAAAAATGGCGTGACTCCGGTCAATTGTTTTCAGCGCTCTTCCCGACACGTGAGCCGTCCTCGATTCACTAACCACATCTCGCATCAAGTCTCACAATCGAACGCTTCCAACGAACACCTTCAAATAATTTTATCGAAATCCTATCAATCCTTAATTTTGCCAGCGCGAGATCTAACACGATTTCATTTCCCGTCTGCCAAAGATAATATCATTTTACCAACCATCCATAATCCATCATTTAACATGACGAAGTAACACATCCCGAATTATTCAACGTAATCTATTAAGTGATATTACCTGTTCGGGTTTCCCTAGCTGTTTACTTAAGCAAAATATCTGGTATACATCCTCAACCGGAATTCTCTAAACAACCTTTGGTTATGTCATATTCTCAAACGGTAATTTTTCCCGTTCCCTAATCAACTTAAGTAGTCTTAGGTTACCGGGTAAGAAACTTTTTGCACCCACTCACCTCGAAGGAGCAAGAAGAAGAGAAAAAAAAAAGAAGTTTTCGCAAGATTCTTTTTATTCACTTAAAAAAAGTTTCTCCCTCGGGGAGGTAAAATGGGAAAGCGTATTCTGAATAAAGAAGAAAAAAAAATAATGAATGAAATTTTTTCGAGAGCCGGCAACATCGTAGAGACAACCTAAAAAAGGAATCAATCATTTTATTTTTGAATTATTCAGCTCTTCCGCTTGCTTTTTTATAAGATATGCAAATGAGAGGAAAAAGTAAGCGTAGCCTGAAAAATTGATTCCCCGTTTTTTTTTTTAAAATCCTAAACTTGAGGAAAATATGTTACAGCTAAAGTACTAATTTATTTAAATGAATAGTTTGGGTTTTAGGTTTTGAATGATGTTATGCGGTAAACGACTAACTCGAAAACTCCGACAGTTAATAAACACGTCGCGGATGGAGATAAATAACTTTCAACGTTTCAGTTAGTGTTTTTTAACCCCTTAAGGAAAAGGGGAATTTTTTAAAGTTATTCCTTGGGAAAAAAAAACGCACCTTGTAATCCAAGGAAGAGGAAAAAAAGGAAAAAAAAATGGAAGCGGCTTTATACTGATGTTATCTCTTTCTGAATCTATGAAATTGATTTCGCTTTCAATATCGATCCTCTTTGGATTTTCTTTCGTAACTTGATGTGCACAGCTATAAAGTTGGCAGTTGTTATCCCTATTCAAAAGCTTAAAACTTTCAAAAAATGAAAATCGGGATTTACATTTTATGGAAAGTTATTTTTTTTTTCCGAGTGATTTAAAGGGGTTTTCTCTTATGTTCAGTTGTGGGATGATTTTGATTTCCGCATTGTGAAATTTGATTTTCAAAAGTTTTTGTCACTTTGTTAAATGTTTTGACTTTAGGTCGATATTACTGAAAATATCGAATCAATACGCGATACCTGTTGAATTTTCCACCGGTGTGTTCAACAAGTAGGCCTCGCATTTTCCAAAGCTTTTTTTTACAGCAAAAAGTTTTTTGTTGCTGAAGCTGACGGGTCGTTGCATTGCTAGTTAAGTTTTAAGGTTTTGACCACGTCATACTGCTTGGCTCATGTAATAGTGCTCATGCTCACAGTGAGTAATTCTTTTAGTTCTTGGCCTTCTATTAAAAATTTTTAAATGAGAACGCGTCATCTAACATGGAGTGGAAAATAAAAAACAATAGACGCATTACGTAAACAAAGTTCAAGATTTGAAATAACTTTATGTAAAAGTGGAATTTTTAGGATTGCTGACGAATATTAACAATGTTTTGTCTTTTCCACTACGATTTTCACAAGAAAATGCCAAATAGGATGATATTTGTAAAATTTTAGTGTTTTCGGAAAAACAAACAATAATGCCCGCCATCTTGAATGGCTCACGTAAAGTTTCAAATTTGAACAATGAATCAGAAGTGGGGCCTCCTTTCTAGTATCGCTAGGTCCAACAAGAAAAAACAACCAAAATATTTGTTTAGTAACAAAAATTTATAAAAAGATTTGTTTAATAAGAAAAAATTATCAAATCTTAAGCGGAAAAATATTTTGAAAAAATTAAATTAGTTCAAAAAATTTTTCTTTCTTAGAAGTTCCTAAAAAGTCATTACGTTTGCACTTAGAACACCTTGAAGCCACTAAAGATTGAGGTGCCATTCACTAAATCCACCACCTCGTACAACTATTGAGCAATTTTAAAACGACGCCTTTTATTTTGAAAAAAAAATGAATGAATGGAAGAAGTCAAACAGAAAACTTCCTTGTGCTCAGGAATTTAAGGAACTAGTTAAAATTGAATTTCGCAATCCTTTAAAGATCACAATGACAATTAAAAATGAAAAAAAAAAGCGCCCCGAATTACATCTTTCATTAACTGACTTTCGAGCAGCTAATTTACAAAGCATTTTAGAAGCTTGAGCTAATAATTCAAACAAAGCAAACAAACCGCTTAACTCCATATATGGTAAAGAGCTTGTATGTATTGTTTGTTTGAATTATATACCAAAGTTCTCGAAATTCCTTGCAAACTAAAAGCGGGGTAATAATGATCGTTTACAACGAGAATTCCTTCATTACGCTCACCTAGTTTACAGCTTCTCGGTTTTTAAAAAAAAAAACCTTTCGTGATATATTCCAGAAATAAGCTGCCTTGCTTTAAAAAATAAAATTAAGTTTCTTCTTACTCTTTTCATTCCTTTGCACAAGTGTTTTCCTTCGATCCGCTTTTTTTTATTTTTCCTAAACGAAGCCAGGAGTGTCAATTTAGATATTCAAATTATAATCATTATCATATTCCAAACGATAGGACCGAATAATTGAATTTCATCCAGTTTCCCATCACTTTTTCTCCGCGTTTTTTTCCTCGCAATTTTCTGGGGAAAAAAAAAGAAGCACGAAGAAGAAGGATTAAGTGATATTTTTTGTAGTTCATAATGCATTTCGTAAATTCCTCAGCACCCATCGACATCCGATTAATTTTTTTTTCCTTTTCCGAAAAACTCGCTTGAAAATCGTTCGAGGAAATAAAAATAGTGAGAGAAGTTTGAGCAACGTTTAGAGGGAAAAAAAAGCCAACGAAACATGAAACTTTATAAAGAAAAAGCGAAGAGAGAAGCGGTTTATTCGAGAAAACGGTTGCATTTTCTCCCGCCCCTATAACTACATCCCGGAAAAAAACCTCAACACGTAAAGTTGCATCAATCGTATAAACGAATAAAAACCTGTCCTCGAAAAAGTTTCGAAATGGTAACGCGGAGTGGAAATAAAAAAAATATGGAAAAAATCGTGTAAATAGAAAACTTTCACCGATTTTTTGCTTTTTTTTCTTCCCGCCTTTAATAGGCGTTTTTAAAAAGCGTTTTTTCGTGACATGAACAATTTTTCACTTACGTCCTTTAAAAGTAAAAAAAGATAAATTATAGTTAGGATTCTACGAAAAAAAAGGGGTTAGCTTATTGGGAAATTCTGTGGGACGCGAGGGCAAAAAGAAAAAAGAGGAGAAAACAAATGCCACGAGAAAAAGCCTTCACCTCTCCCGACGACCCATCTTCCCACATCAAAAAGGCTTCTGTTCTATTTTTGGTATCTGTCACGGTGTCAGGATACCTTGTTGATGTTATTAATAGGTGAAATCAAAATCCTCTTGTCAATCTATTACAAGAGAGAGAAAATAATCGAATGAGGATTTTGATTTACGTGGAAACGCTATTGACCTTCGATCCCTTCGAAAGCGAGTAAAAATATCCAAAGGAGAGGGACAAAAAATAATTATCCATGATTTTTTGTGAGCTTTCAAATGTCATTAGCATAATTCCGAAAATTTTGAATTCGGACAACTGATTAATTTTGCACGTAGCTCAGCGTTAAAAAACAACGTGGGTGAGCGCTTTTATTTTTATCTCCAGGGAGAAAATGTTTTTCGCATTTGCCGCGTTCCTGATATTCAGATTTTTGGATTTGTAATACGCTATTTACATCCGATGTTAAATTTTGAAAATCGGAAATAATTTTCAGTTGAGGAATCGATGCGAAAATTTAAATTTGAAATGAATGGGATTTTAGAGTGGGGAATGGTTGAAGGTTTTGGTATTAGGTATGTTCGTTTTAAGTGACCCAAGGGTATTTTATAAAAACATGGGTTTACCATAGAAAATAAAAGCAAATCGGTGTTAAATGTTATTGTTGCAAGTAACTTTACATAAGGGAAAAATATTTGACAATGTAAAGCTTGATATGACATGGAAGGTACCGCAAGGCTTTATTGCAAGACCGCTTTTATTTGGCCGAGTTAGCAAAGGTGCTAGAGGGAAGCTGACGGTTTTTGAGATGCGAAAATATCGCCGCATGTTGCGAATTCTGTGGACCGCACGACAAAGCAGTCTCAGTGAAGGCGCCAGAAAAAAATTCGGATGGGGCCAAGGATGGGTCACAAATTTTACTGGTCTTCCCTAATAAGGGGGCCAAGATGGGGTCAAATTTCTTCCACAACCGGTCCCACCTGGCCCCCATTGGCGCCGTCTCTCCAAAGTCTTACGTCGTACGAGCAAAATATTGAAATATAAATTCTCTGTAACGTTTGAAGTTTGCCAAAAAAGCGTAAGAGTTTAGTCCTATACTTAATCAAACTAAAGATCAAGTCGGTGACAGTAATGAAATAATTAAACCCAAATAAGTAACAAAGTTATTATGGTTAATAATATTTTAAACTTGACATGTGTCAAGGGTTGTAGCGTGGAACTCAAGATGAGATAAAAAATACCGAGAACTTACAAGAAGTGCATCGTTTATTGAGGCCGGTCGGTAAGCGAGAGAGAGAGAGCGAGGAAGCAATCGCAATACCTTGCAAAATTAGTTAACGCTGTACGTATGGTTTTGTTAATTTGCCATTACAAACTAGTAGGAGACGGAGGTAATTCACGAGTTAAAGCATCGAAGGCTTGAGTATTTCGGCCATATTCTTAGTGCCGCCTCCTGCAGCTGGCGCTGGAGGGGAATATTGAGGGCCATATCCTGGCTCAAGAATTTAAAAGACTGGTAAGGCCAAAAAGATTCAGTACCTCTTTTTTGTTCGGCAGCCTCCAAAGTTAGGATTGCCATGGTGCTCGTCAATCTCCGAACAGGAGCAGCAACTAAAAAAGAAGAAGAGAGCCAAGTAGTGAAATGTAACAGATGAACCTTGATTTTATAGAAGTTAACAATTTTAATTTTCATCCTTTAAAAAAAAAAAAAAGAAAAACAGCAGCAGTTGGTTGTGCACTTGGATGAAACTTCTTCATAGAGGGCCGTCGCATAGACAAATTACTAATTGATCATGCCGACTGCCGTTTTGATATCATGCTGAACTCCAGTTCGAAAGTGGCGCTGCCGTGTATGGTATCAAAGATCCATTAAAGTCTCTACTCCTTATTAAACTTCTTAGATTCCGCTTTTCAACTTTGGCTACTGGAAACTTGCCTTGCCTTACATTTATGCCTTCCTTTCACAATGCATTTCACTTCACAAAACATCGCTCAGTATCATGACTTGATTATCAGCAATTAAATTTTAATTTAAATTTTTCCTCAACTGAATTCAATAATTGATAATGGCTAGAGGGCGGGATATTAACGACCTGAATTATTTTACAATAAAACGATAAACCCATTACGTATTTAATTACAAACCATAACGAATGAAAAAAAAATTCCTTCTTTAATTTCACAACTCACCCGCTTTTCATAACTATGCAGACTTTTTCAAACAACAAAATATTTCAAAACTCGGAATGAATTTCATTTTCCTCATATAAAATAAAACCCCTTCCTCACACGTGATATTTTCCTTCCTTAATCAATAATTAACTTTAAAACTTTAAAGTTCAACGCAGGTGACTTATATCACAACGGAATTCCTGCCTCACTTCCTAAAATTCCCAAACGAAGCAAACGTCTTTTAAAACAAATTTCATGTCGATACCTCTTGTTCCTATCATCCTTTATTTCGCACCCTCCAGCATCATTGTCTAAATAATTGAATCGGAAAATTCAAAACGCCGCAACAGGAGTTTCCTTGTGGGCAAACCTAATCTGACTTTTTGCGAAAACTTAACAAAAACTTCCTTCTAACGGTTTCAATAATTATAGCAAACGCCACTTTACTTTTAAAGTTACGTCACTTGATTGAAAAGGCCACGCGATAAACTTTTTTTTCCTACCCCCCCTTTTATCCCTCTTCATTCTCTCCTTATCCCATTTAACTTCGTATCATTAATTATTAATCTCTTTTCCATTTTTTCTTTCTTTAATAATAATTCAGTCGATCGTGCTTTTTTTTTCCTTTCCAATCGTTTCCTTTTAATTGTTTCCTCAGTCTCGGTTCATCTCATCTGAGGTTAATTATTGAAAGTTAAGATGAGTTTATCCACTCCAAGAGGATTCCAATATTCGTAATACGAAACGGTGGATCTTGTTTGTTATCCTCCCCCCTCGATGAGAGATTATGACGATGGAAGAGTTGTTAATTTTCCGGGATGACAGTTATAGACTTCTCCCAGGAGAGCACCTGGAGAAAGCGCTTTCCTCCTCTTCTTAATGCAATTATTGAATTTACCAGTTTTCAGAGGCATTTCCCCCGTTTGAATGCTGACAATTAAAATAGAGAGATGTCGTAGACCCATCCGTTGCCGTTCCCATCGGATCCTTTCGGACCTTTACAACCCCAGATGTTTCCGCCTTTATGACTTTTGGAAATATCTCCGGGACCTTGTTCCTTTTTACTCTGATATTCAATTAGTTTCTCATTAAGAAAGCCTCTGCAATACCCTTTAGTGGAAAGAATTAAATCCGTGGATGGATTTCTTTTTTTTATTTTCTTTTATGTATACAAGCGGAGTAGGAGCCAGGGGAAAAAATAAATGTAAAGCAGCGGGAAACTAGAAAAGGCTCTTTTTCTTTTTCTTTCTTTATTTTTTATATTGCGAGGGTGTTTTGAATGGTAATGCTTTTTCGAAGAATCGATCGCTTTCGCTCTGCTCTTTTTTTTTTGAAAAAGTTTTTTCTTTGATAAGACATTTATTACCAATGCGAAATGATTGAGGAAATATTTCATACCTTAATCGGTTTTCAAAAAAGAAAAAATACGAGACCAGTACCAGATTTTTTTAAATAAATCAAGTTATGACCTAGAGATTTTTTAAAAAAATAAAGTTTGGCGCTATTGATGTAACTTGGCCTGTAAGCCAGCCTCGTGGCTCAGTGGACTGTTCAATAAATCTTTTGCCACCTACGGCAGCGCCGTTTCGAATTGGAAGCTGCCATGTTTTTAAGTTCAAGTCCGCCATAATATCGCTAACAGAAAACTTATAAAGCAATCATGGCGACTTCAAGAACATGGTGAACTACAATTCTAGGAAGTGACATAGCAGCTGACATGGACACCGCTGCTGCATAATGCAGCAGATCCACTGAAGTGTCCGCTCGTTGTTCGACCCCATATCTTCTTCTTTAAATGCCCGCTCCTCGTCGGAGATTGGCGATCATCATGGCCATCCTAACTTTGGAGGCTGCAGAACGAAAAAGGGATACTGAATTTTGGCAGTACCAGTCTCTTAGAAACATGCTATGAAACATGCTGAGCAGCTCGTTATAACGGAAAGAGCGATGGAAAGATCAATGCTTGGTATCAGCTTACGGGACCGCTTTCGCAATGAAGAAATAAGGATGCGGACTAGGGTCGATGATGTTGCGCAACGCTTTGCAACAGCTAAATGGCAATGGGCAGGTCATGTCGCCAGGGAAGATCCTGATAGGTGGATGGCACGTGCGGTAAGATGGAGACCTCGAGCGTCGAAAAGAAGCGTCGGTAGGCCACAGAAGAGATGGTACGACGACATTAAGAGGGTAGCGGGACTGAAATGGTTGCAAAGAGCCCAAGACAAGGAAGTGTGGGAAGGTTTGAGAGAGACCTTCGTCCAGGAGTGGACGGGTATAGGTTGAGAGAAGAAGAAGAAGAGTCTCTTAGATTCTTGAGCCAGGATGTTTTCCTCCGACCAGGTCTACGCATGCCCTCAATCTTCCCCTCCATCACCAGCTGCAGAAGGCGATATTTCCCGTTACGAATAATATGGCCGAAATGTTCAAGCCTTCGCCGCTTGATCTCGAAGAGCACCTCCATTTCCTTGCTCATACGACGCAAGACTTCGACATTGCCTACTCGTGCGGTCCACGGTATTCGTAACATGCGGCGATATATTCACATTTCAAAAGCCGCCAGCCTCTTTTCCAGCACTTTTGTTAACGTCCACCCTTCATGCTCATATAAAAGAACAGGGAGGACGTAACAACGGACGATACATCGGCTCCATATATTTAACCTCAATTCGCATTCCTACTAAACAGATTTAACCACCCTTGAAAAAAGAATAAAAACATACATAAACAGCTGTTAAAAAAAATTAAAAAAAAACCAAACGTTAAAAGTATTGTCGGTGTGAAACAAGGTAATGAATAAGTCAGGTAAATCAATGAGTTTAAAAGCGGAGGGGGAAAGCACCTGTCCATCAATGATGTTGGCATCAATTATTCATCAGGGCTGAAAACTAATCAAAACAAAATGTTGATCACGTCATCCGTTTCCCACTTCCTTTTGCCCCCCGTTCGCCCCCTCCCCGCGAAAACTTCCCCGTTTTCATTCAGCATTCAAATCACTTGGGGGAAGTTTTCAGTTGATACTTGTAATCAATGGTCTAATAAATACAATATCTGACGCGTATCTATTACGATGAATCTGTGTTGATTTTATCATAAATAAGGGGGACGTTACTATGATGAAGTGGGTCCCGTATGAATAATAATTGTCGCGTTGTGCAATGTGCGAAATGTGTCGTAAGCAGACAATGTCAAGGCCGACGCAAAAAGGATGTAATTCTGAGAGAAATAAGAAAAGGCGTGAATGGGATGTTGTAGAATGAATATGATAAATGAAAATGCTGACGAGTTTGTTTTTGGTTAGGAATACGAGGAAATAAATTGAAAAGCTTGAAACTGAAGTAAACTTTGGCTTCAAATAAATTCCAATTGGATGAAATGTTTTAATGTTGTTAAGCATGTTTTTTTTTTAGGGGTGGAAATAATAGGAGCGATCCAAAGAACAGGACAGTTTTTTTCTGTGGGATCCGATGATGTCATCTTTGTATAAAAAATTTAGGGTGCAGTTGAGTGCAAAAACTGCTCCAACATTTTTTCAAAAAATTATTACTCTTTTTTTCACCATTTAATTTTTGACAAAATCTTTTAAGAAAACTGATATACAAAAAACTTCATTCATGAGATATAATAAAAGTTCCCGATATCAAATTTCCGATATTTTAAAAAAAGTTGCAAGATAAGAAATGACAATTTAAAAAAGTTTTTTAAAGCTTCATTGGTTGCAGTAATTTCATTTTAATGTTCTAGCAACGAGTTAAAATCAAACTTACGAATTAAATCTGTTTGTCCTTATTAAAGGTGAGGAAAAAATAACACCTTTTTTCCGTATATCGATTTTTCGATTGCATCAAGACTTCTCCTCCTCCTCCTCCTATATTAATTCATCACTGCTTCATCCGTTATCAAAATTTATTATCCAAGAAATTACCATATCCCAAGGAAATCATGATGATAACTTGAGTTTTATGAAAGTTAATTTAGAAATACAACAAGGATTTGGCTCTTTTAGAACAAAAAAGTTTCGACCTCTTAAGAGTTAAGATGCAGGCCCGTAGAAACTTGGCGAAAACTTTACTGAAAAGTTATCTTTATAATCTTATTTAAACAATTCAGTCAGCATGTTTTAAGGGGGAAAGTTTTTAATCTTTGCAAGGAAAAATCTCATTTTACAGAAGAATGAACCTTAAGAGTCGTAGGAGAGAACTTTGGGATGAACAAACTGTATATCGTTAATTCATGAGCAATAATTTTGTGTAAATAAAAAGACTCTGGTTTGAGTCATAATTTAATCCGCGTGTGGTGCAAGGCCCAATTTAAATCGATTAGGGTGCACATACACAGGATGTTCTAATGTGTAGCATGTCGGTTGTATAGTAGCATGTCAATGGGCCGGCCCGACCTTAAAAAGCGCAGGCCCGGGACCGCGAGAGTTAAGCCCAAGCCCGCCCGCGGCCCACGGGCCGAAACGGGCCCTTTACAGGACTTTAGCACAAACTCACTCCACTTTCTACAATGTCTGCCTACCCTGTCTCCCGAAACACGGTGATCGTGGGTTTGCTGTGTCTTACAGGAGCCCAATGAAAAAACATGAAAGACCTGGTTTTTAAACTCGAGAAGTCTCTTCCGGAGTGGGTGGAAAACTTTTTAATCCTCGCTGTAAAATCTCATTTCACAGAGGACTAAACCTTAACTCGGGCCGAACAACTTTCCTTGAACATTCTGTATACATCCCCGAATATATTCTATAAGCGTGGCTTAGGCACGCTTCAAAGCCACGAAAAAGAGATTTCAAATTTTTTTTAAAAAAAGTTGGATAATCCGTTTAAAAAATGAAGAGAGAAAGATAGGGAAACTTTTCTACACGAGGAAAAGTTTAAACGATTTCCCGAAAGTGGAAAAATGTATTAAATCATGTAAATCGGTGTCCGATATATAAATTTCCCAGACGACAAGATCCTGATTTACGATTTCATGTTTAGGCGGAAGGATTTTTTTTTGTTTTTGTTCTTTTATTACGTCATCATATTCCATTTTCTTTAATCAATTTTCATTTTCAATTGAGTCATAAAAAAAAAACGCGCGAAGTTATCATTTTCGTGGAAAAATTTATTTCTTTTCCTTAAACGGATTTTTTTACCCCTTGCTGACTCGCCGGGTTCGATTCAATAATCTTTTTCTCCTTTTACGGAATATTTCCGGTGAAATGAAAATCGTTTAAACGGAAACGGTAAAGGTGAGCTTTCGGGTCTTTAATCGGGAGGATGAAGCGATTAAAACCGCGATTCCTCGTTCATTAAGTTTACGCGGGGTTGCCGAATCTATAATCGTGACAAATCGACCGTCACAGTTAAACCAATTAACTAATTAATTCAGTAAAACCGATCAAATCGCGGTTTTCTAATCGACCGGCTTGCTTGTTTTCATCCACGCAATTAATTCAAATTTATATAATTACTTAATTAAAGAATATGAAGCCCGCGGTTTTTTTTTTTGTAATCGTTAAAATAATAATTGACAATGAAAATTTTGTGTTTTTTTTTTCGATATTAACAATGTATTTTTGAAAGGGATTTGGAAAAATAATTATTTTCGTTTTGATTGTGTGGAAAATTTTTCGGGTAATTGAGAACCTGTCAGGAGGTAGTTCAAACCAGTCGTGCTTTCAACCGGGTGGTTTCGGCGTACGAACTAGTCAATTGATGCGGCTTCGAACTGCCTGTCAGTTTTATGCATGAAGCTTCAGGTTATGAGAAGGTATTTAAATCATCAACGCCCACACTGAGATCCATTCTGATTTGTTTGATAATTGCATTTGATTTTTTAAAAAATATTGTCTGACTTTGCCCAGACTCTCTTTTTAATTTAAAATGATTTCCTACGAGACTTACAGTCTTTGATATTGGCCAATTAGCAAAAAAAATTTTCTCCTGGAAAAGCCGATCGAATTTCCTCCGACACATCCAGTTTATACATCTCTACTTCATGTTTCATTGTCAACACATTATGTTTGGAAAGCCTAATTAACTGGAGTTCTTTTTTAAATTAACCGGCTTGGCACGATAACTCCATTACTGTTCTCTTTCATGTTTTTTTTCCTCCCCCTTTTTTTTAAACAGAAAAAAAAGGAGATTGACTTTCTGTTTTTCATGATTTAATTTTTGTCCCATATTTCCTGATGACATATGAAACTCCCAAGCGTCTTTTTTTTTGTAGAAAAAAATTTAAAACTTATTAAAAAAATAAATGGGTTTTTTCCTCGTATGTCTCTCAGCCCTGAATCCCAATCTAATCTTATCTTTAAAAGAAAAAATTTCCTCTTTTTTTCGGTAAAAAAAAAAATATATAAATTAAACAAACCCGACGATCGATCCGTTATCTGCGAGCTAATTAACAATTAAAAACGGAAATAAAATAACGGCTTATGTCAATAAAAACTCCGTATTATGCTCGTTAAATAAATAACAACGACCATTAAATTCATCGAAGGTAAATCAGATAACGAAAATTTAACGCCGTATCAAGTACCATGGCGACTTCCGCAAGAAGAATGTTCTGAAGCCATGATAGTTAACTTCCGGATTCAGAACACTAGGAATTTTCACACGGATCACGGAGGCTTTGTTTAAGAATTTTCTTTAATAGAATGCGGTGAATAAGTTTTATTTTCTACTACTGAATGCTCTAAGCCCCCTTTAGCTGCGTCTGCACTAGGCAACATGTTGCCGCAACAATGCTTCTGCAACATGTTGGAGAAACAGGGTAGTGTCTACACTAAGCAACAATACTGGTCTTTGCCACTTCCTTGTCTTGGGTTCTTTGCAACCATTTCAGTCCCGCCACCCTCTTAATGTCGTCGTACAATCTCTTTTGTGGGCTACCGACGCTTTTTTTTCGACGCTCGAGGTCTCCGTCTTACCATCCGTGCTGTCCACCTATCCGGATCTTTCCTGGCGACCTGATCTGCCCATTGCCACTTAGCTGTTGCAAGGCGTTGGGAAACATTAACACTTAGCGATAATTTCCTCA